>OY288250.1:9640120-10240120 GCA_958450325.1 Agrostemma githago | reverse complement strand
TTTGACCAGCTCCAGATAGCAGATCGAGCAAACTTTCAAATTTGAGAACATTGGCCTAATCGATTGACCACCTCTACAACTTCAGCCCTGAGTTTGCGCCGTTCCACTGCTTTTGCGCTAGCTGTATCTGAAATGGCATAGTCGACAAGCTAAAATATTTAACAAACGGAAAATATATTACTATGTTCCCTATAACTATGACGCGACGAAATAATGGTCGAATAGAATATGTTACCTGATGTCGCGTTAATCAAAACAGCTGGGCTCAACACAGCATTCGTATTCCCAGATATGATAGAGCTCAGCATTGTCAGCGGTGGGTCACAATGTATCATATTCATATACACCGCTTCAGGTATTACAGTGTTCAGACGCTCGAGAAAGCGAGGAGCATGATCTCTTATCCTGTCTATTTCTCGTTGATACTCCCTAACTTCTTCATCCCATAATGCCATTTCCTTCTGATCACTTCTAGATCCAGTACAATTACCGAAACCCCTGTTTTTTTCACTATAACATGTATATGGCTACAATAATGCTACACCCTCTGAATTTTGACGCGTGTATATCTAATTTCAAAAAGCATGGGAGGTGGAGGGAAATGCTAATTTGTTTTTCAAATTTCAAATTGCACCCAACAAAACAAAATGTGCCGACTCAGCATATAAAGCCACATATGCAATGAGTTCAAAATGCACCCAATTTGTTCTTATCGTTATTGTTTAGGTCAGGCTGACTTCATAAATAGAACCGCCCATTTGTATCTGTAAAATAAATGAATCATCAGTAATACAGGAATGTCTTTTTTTAATGAAAATGTGTTGGGCAACTATTTATATGTACCCCACATATCGTTTATTTTCCAACTTTGACATTCTTTTTTAGCGAAATTAAACAACAGTAACAGATTTCGTCATTTTATGTTCAAATAAAATACTCCCTCCGAGTTCCTATTATTGTCTTACTTTCCTTTTTGGATTGTGTTTGCTTTTTGTCCTATTTTCTTTTTTAGGCCATCAGGATGTGGTTCACAATTACTCTCTCATTTCTCTCTCTTCCTATATTTTTTTTAAACCACTCATTTCTCCTTCCTTATTTTTCACCACAAAACTTTTGAGACAATCATAGTAACTCGGAGGGAATAAAAAGCTTTATATATATATATATATATATATATACATACATACATACATACATACATACACGTTACTATTGGCATAAATTTAAAATAAGACGCAGCCATTACTGTATATGTGCCACGGTTTCAAGAATTACGGTTAGGTGGGAGCATTAATACCCTTACACATACAGCCGTACACTTAACACTCCAAATTTAACTCCGTGCGGCCTCCTCACATGCAAAAACAACAGTGCTTAGTCCCTCATTTTCTTCTACCAACAAGACTGCGAGGATAGCAACAACAAGCTCAGTCGTCAGGACATTCGTAAGTTCTCCATCAATCTGACCCCATTTGCTGTCCTCAATCTATTTAAAACTGCTTACGGTTATTAACATGACCAATTTATTATGGTATTAGTGTTTCTGTGACCTGGGCCAACTTAATAGGGGATTCGTCAGCAATGGTGTGATCTGGGTTTTTGGTAGATTTGTTATTACCTATGTTACCAGATTCGCTCTGAATCCCCTTTTACCGATTCACGCTTAGTAATTTTTAGTAGATTTCGCGATTGTTTTGATGGGTAAATGCTGAATCTTTGAATGTGGGTTGTAAACCTGCCAAACGAGTCAACTAGGTCGAGCTCAGCTCGATTCAGGTCGGGTCTATAAGAATCGGGCTGGCTTCAAGTATGTTATTGTCAATTTTTCTTAGGGATGTCTGTTTGTATGTAGTAATTACATTCAGGTCGAACTGGGTTACGTCGAGTAAATTGGCATCGGGGGAAATCTAGTTAAAGCAAATGATTAAAATTATCGAGTTCGGCTACCCCGAAATTCGTAAAGGTAAGACCTTTTAAAATATAATGACACACTAGAATGGAATCGCTACCCAGAATTTCTAATTCTAGGTTCGCCACCTTTCTATTTGGGATTACAGACTATGCTTGAGTCTTCGGTTGGGTTATTCGAGTTGGATCATTGAGGTCGGGTGTAACTTGTAGTATTGCATGGCTTGGGCTTAAGAGTTGCTGTCTTGGGGTTTACTTTGTGTACTTTGTGAGATGTTTAGGTCACTGGTTTAATGAATGTAGGAAAAAAATGCTAACCAACATTCTGTCCGCATGTCTAACTAATTCTTTACATTTACTTAGTTTTGTGACGATTAGTTTATCAAATCGGACAAATAAAATCTTAGGTATGCCAATTGCCAGTGCTTGTGCATATAGATTTAGGGGACGGAAAGGTCAGGACTTTATGGTGTTTCACAGTGATAGGGATCTTGGTTTGCAGTTCATTGATATAGTGAAAATTGTCGCATGAACGCCTCGTTTCTAAACTGCCACCATAGGTCTAACTGTCCAGGGTTCTTCCGTCCTATGATGTTTTAGGTGCTGCTCGGATGCCTTAGGCATCCTATGATGTTTGGAAACTCGAGTTTGCTCATAGGACAGTTCATGGTATGAGACAATTGTTATTATAGCCTGATGTACGTTTACTCATAACGCTGTAGGATCTTTCATCATGTACCATACCATGGTCAGATACATCTGCACCGATTGGGTGTTCAACGCTGAAGCGGCCGACAGACTGGCAGCTAAAACAGAGTCGATCGGACAGAAGAAACAACGGCTGCCTTTTATCTACAATGACTTCCACGAAGTGCAGACTGACGGGACAACAACGGCAGCCACCAAAGAAGTACTGTGTAGTGCAGATTTTATGGAGCACATTTTCGCGAAATTGGAAGATCACGGTGACAAAACTAACTTTGCCGTCGTCTGCAAAAGGTGGGCACAATTGTTTCTGATTCATGCAGATGCGCCAAGGCTAGATGTAGACTACAATAGAAGGCTGAGGACAGAGAATCGTAATGGTGTGGCAACACTTTACAGAGGTGACATAGCAATTTCAAAACGTTGCCGATGCTGGGAGACAAATAACGTCTATGCTAGGACAGTACTCCACGGTTTACAATCAGCATCAAGGAACAGGCTACACTTGCTGGTTATTCAAACTAAGCGTAGAGACTGTGAGGAGCGCATCTTCCGTCGCTACCCGTACCATGATTTTGACAGAGCAAATGAAATTGGCTTAATGCTCCACAGTCGAAGCACCGTGATTCACCTGGACTAATAAGTCCAGCTCCGTCGCAAAATGAATAACATCATATGCTAGGTAAGCTTCTTGTGCGGACTGGAATACCACAACTGCGTAGTCATGTTAAGTCTCCTAATTTAGAGTTAACTGTACTGTAATTACTGAACTAAAGTCCACTAACAACTCTATTACTTGCCTGCCTTTATAGTTCTCCGAAGAAGTTGCATTTTGCTGCTCTCACGTAACCTCGGATGCCCAGCTACTGACAGAAACCTTTTTCACACCAATCCTGGTCTGGCACGCCTTCTCTACTTTTTGCCTTATAGATGCTGTTCCCCTATGATAATATCGCAGCTGTAGCCGGAGAAGTTTTGTTTCTGCCAGCACCGCTCAACTGATGCATGGACAGACCCATTCGCATTACAAGCTTAGTGTAAAATTGTTATTGTTTGTAACGCAATAGACTGTCTGCTACCCATGCATTTCTGTGATGGTTTCAGATTTAACAATGTTACCTATCCCTCTCTTGCGCCTTATTCACTGGTTATGTTTGTCCGTAAAGGTTTGAGGTTTGGTGGGTACGTAAGCTTTAAATTTGGGAATTAGTTGGTTGGGGCGCAATTAGGAGTCCAGCCGCACAGTTCGGATCGGACTTCTCAAAAACCTATTTTGTCAGTGGACTCGGGTCTCGCCTTACAATTACTGACAAATAATCCGTTTTAAGATTTACTGAATATGCCATAGCAAAACAAAGACGTGGTAGCAATTTCTCCAATTACAAAGACCACTTTACAGTATATGAAACCAGCAAAGGTTAACATAATGAAATAGCCTAGATCCTAACGCACAGTTTGCTTTCACCCGCTCATAGACCCTTCAGCCTACCAAAAAAAAAGCCCACCACAACACTGTCGTTCCAACCAGTAACGCCGGAATTCGGAACAGATAATCGCTGATACATTTCAGACACTTTACACACTACGTCTCATACATCGTTCCCGCACGCTCATTGCTCTATATTTGCCCCGCTTATTAGGCGCGCTATATGTCTCCGGTTACTACACAGGTTGTTAAAGGATCTAAAACTTCACCGCATTTATAGTCTGCCGACCACTGACTGCATATTAACGAAACGGACCACTCAGAAATGCCTCTCTAAGTCACTGTGCCACATTCACAAGATGCCTCCTTGGAAATCATGCAAATTACGTGTGGTCATTTCCAAGAAAGAAACTTCACCCTCATGGAAATTCAGCATGCTTCGGTCATTTCAGTGGCATGCATTCCCACTTTGCCTGCAACTGACCAGTCAATGACACAACTTTCCAAACACCTCTATAAGTACACTACGAAGCAAAATAAATGAGCAGGTCGATAGGCATATAAAAACCAGGCAAAACACAAACGTATCTAATAGTATCAAGTATCCCACACACTGAGAGGCAAGAGCAGTTCAACCACCCAAAAAATGGACAAGGGGAAGGGATTGATGTCTAGGAATAAAGATGCAGAGGAGGAGGGGTCCGGGGATGATCAAAGCATACAAAAAAAACCAAAAAGGGGGGCTTCCAGCGACCCACTAACGGAATACCTCTACCCTGCCCAATGCATCATTGAAAACATGCCATACGATGTTGACAAAAATGTCGTAACAAGTAGGAGTCTTGTCCCACTAAGGAACTGCCTACTTCGCCTGGGATACCCGGTATCAAAGGTTGAGGCATTGTGGAGAGGTCCGATTTTTCAGAAAGCAGCCGTAGTGCATTTTCAAAGTGGGAGTGGAAATTATGTCAATGCCTTTAAGCTACAGTATGCCTTCGAGAAAAAGGGGATAGGGAAGGACGAGTTTACGAGGCACTCCACCGCACCCATACTGACGGACCGTATCTCTGGGTAGGTACGAGGGCAGACCGAGATTATTTGCGAAAGCACCCTTACTATGACATGGTACCTATATCCCAAAAGGGTTTTGGTATTTCTGCCGCAGCTGCCCCAGACAAATGCCATTACGAAGAGGTCATGGAAACACTAACGCAGCTCTATCCCTCATTTTACTAGGTCACCTAAGGTGCGATAGTGCCCGTATCTTTACGCACATCGATGGTCGATAATTAAGTTGTCAAACTTGCCTCCTGCTGTTTCCAGTTGCTGTTATTTGTAGTTTCTCCATGTGCGTCGTTACATTGTAGTGACTGCTGCTGTGACTTACTATCCCCCGGCAGTCATTTACAACTGTTAAGAAATTAGTGTCACGTCTTTAGCTACGCTTCGTCGTCCTAGTTATGGTTCGGCATAGTTCAGATCTTCGGTCGACCTGTTTCATGCTTAGTTTACGTTTCACTTCTACTACAAAACTCTTCGTCCTAAACTTACTGGCCTACTGGTCCCGTCCAAGGAAATGGCCATCACGCATGAATATAACACCAACGTACATTGTCATTTATAGACAGATCGGAGCACTCCTCCCCTACTGTGCATACTCGCGTTTCCTGCGCCGCATGGCCACACCGAAAACCAGACCAACGGTTAATACAGTAAATCGAGTCAAACGTCGTCGCCTTTTCCACGTGTCCCACCCCTGCCCCTGTTTAACTTTCACGTATCCAATACACAAAAGTAAACCCCTACCCCTATTTTAACCAAAAAAACACAATAGGCCACGCCTTTTAAAAAAAACACAGACCCCAAGACACTGTGATTTGAACCAACAGCTACACTTCCAACGTAGATAAGCAAAAGATACATGCAAACTTAATGTCTACTACTTCCACCTATACCTACCTACCAATCAAATCAAGTCCCCTGCGTTTAGAAGACACGCCGTATTAATTCAACTACACTCTTCATAGCTACCAAACTGGCAAGACACCATAGAGCCCATACCTTTCCTCCCCCTTGACTCAATATTACTCTGCCAGCAAACAACCAGTACAAAAACGGGATCACTTCCCACAGACCTTACACTGCAAGTGCTAAACCCCATCAACAGCAATTACAAGCGTAAGTTCTCGGCTCCTCATCAACTTTTAGTGCTGTAATTCACATGAATCACAAAATGCTGGCAAAAAATGCTCGCTTTGCTCATTATCGGTGCTTCGTATGCATGATCTTTCAGTTATCTTGTATAAAATCCTTCTGGTCTTTATAGCCTCTCATATTCCATTTTATAGAACAGGCTCTGTATTCCGTTTTATATTCTTTCAAATTGATCAAGTCTTCAATTCTTTGTTGCGTGTTGGTGCGCTTCGGTCAAGGTTAGCTCTTACTTTGTTTAGAGTCAGTCTTATCACCGCTGGCCGCTGCATCGTATCCTTAATCAAATGCTGGCTTTGCTCATTATCGTTGCTTCGTATGCATGATCTTCAAGTTATCTTGTATAAAATCCTTCTGCTCTTTATAGCCTCTCATATTCCATTTTATAGAACAGGCTCTGTATTCCGTTTTAGATTCTTTCAAATTGATCAAGTCTTCAATTCTTTGTTGCGTGTTGGTGCGCTTCGGTCAAGGTTAGCTCTTACTTTATTTAGAGTCAGTCTTATCACCGCTGACCGCTGCATCCTGTACAAAAGCGTAACTGTCAATGCTATCACCCTCACCAGACTGGTCGTTCTGTGCTGCTCTATGAATAGTTGCTTTACTATTTTCACATATAACAAAACAATGTATGTAAATTGGAATCGGACTGCACCCATAGTGTTATTTGGTTGACTCCATATGCAAGTGTATGGCGAGCTCCATCAGGTCATAAACTTTTCTAAACAAATAGAAGCCAAATGAATAAATACCATTAGTAGCCTCAAATTAGCATCTCAGCAAAGACACTGAGAAAAGGTCCGCACTTTTCTGATGCTGAATACTGCAGGGGCAAATGAATAAATACCAGTCGTTCACCATGGTTTATTTTACACCACTCGGATAGATTACTAGATATAATTAAATTGCGTCAATTAGCATCTGAAAACAAACATTGGCACCACCTGCGTTCTATTCTAATGCTTAGTATTGCAGGGGTAGAGGATCACATCTGCATCAAATCTACACAATACACATAGCAGAAGAATGGAAAGCGAGCCTGACCTTGAAGGTTTTATATCTGAGTACGCATACCCTGCTCGGTGGATAGTAGACGATATGCCCTACCAAATACGCAACACGCGTTCGGCGGGCCACTGCCACACGGTTGTGAAGGACGCAATAAGAGACCTAGGATACCGAATTGTTAGCTTGGAACCAGTTACCAGGCAGCCAGGGTTTGCCTTCAAGAAAGCTATAGTGTTAGAGTTCGAAGAAGGCATGGACCACTACTGGCCTGCACTTAGGCTTGCGAGCCAAGCTGATAAAGCGGGTTTTGGAAAAGGTCGTACTGCCGAGTGCCTTGACACATTTGAGGGCATTCGCTTTTGGGTTGCAACGCGTGAAGACAGCGCATATTTGCCACGAGATCCCCAATATCGCTTTATTCCGACTACGTTGAAGACAAATGCAGACACAGAGGCAGCCACTAACTACGGCGAGGACTTCGACGCTGTAATGATTGAATTGCTAAACTTGTACCCTGAACTATATATGTGGAACGCTGAGGAATGACTTCTTTTCATCGGCCTAGATACTTCATTTCCCTCTCAAGCTCTTCGATTCAGGCAACAGGCGCAGCAACAGAAGTGGTGGTGGTTTCATGTACTAAGTAGCTTTCAAAATAACAGTAGTAGTTAGATTCCGGCGATCGCCTGCCAACAGGCATAAGGGAAAAGGTTTTCACTATGATCTGTCGTTAGATATGGCTCGTAGTTAATGTATGTCGGTATGCTATGTTTTAAGAACTTTGTGATGAACTGACTATTCCAAACCGATTCTACTGGGACCTACGCCTGCCCGGTTACAGCCAACAACAGAAGCAGGTCCGACCCCAAAAATTAATGGATGCGCTATTATCCTTGTACCCAGACGAGCCACTGCACACCGCTGATGACCAAAATCCGCACTCCACCTTGCGGCTGAAGACGGCCTTTAACAAAGCGGTCATAGAACGGTCTTACAATTCGTGCACCATATCTAACTTCCAAGATGTATTGCTAATCACATGCAATACATCTCTACAATTTTGCATCCAACTACTCCCACAATATCTCGGGCAAAGACCACACATTCGCCCAACAATTTTGCATACCCAAACCAAACAACAACCACCGTCAAATCGCATAAAAAAATCGTACCTCACCATACGCGCGCATCGCGCGCGGTCTTCAACTAGTTAAATATAAGAAGAGTTTCTGAGACAAATAGAATTTTATGGGTTTGAAACGATTAAACGATAAATTCGTTTTATAATAATTTTTTATTATTACGAGTTAAATCGTAAAAATAAAAATACGAACAAAAATTTAAATTAATTTAATTTATAAAATCAGGGGTGTTACACTATAACCACATATCAGAACATACCCGTGAAATTCATGGGTTTAAACCCTTTTTGAAAAAAAATTGTTAGACTAACTTTATAAATTATCTGAAACATCAAACATTAATAGTTACTTCTTTCGTCTCGGTCATTTATGTCTTTTACATTATATTCTCACATGATAATCTGTACAATTTTTTAAAGAATAACCGCACAATTTGCGCGGGATGAAAACTAGTTTCTGGTATAGCACAAAGATATGGATCATTTTACACAATACGTTTGTGGAGGGTGTGAATCGTCACCTCGTCAGTACTCACTATTCAGTAGTAGTAGTAGTCTAGTAGATGAAATTAGGACCAAATTTAGAACTGAAACATCATTTTTGTATAGAAATCCCAAGCAGTCATCAAAAGATAGAAATCCCAAGCGATACACCCAACATACATAATTCATGGAACTCACACTGTTTTCTTACAAACCATCTTCACTCATTTACAAATCCATCAGTTAAAGTTTCTCCCTTTCCCCCCTTTTTCTTTGTACGGAGTACAAATTAATCTGTTTTATTTACTTACTGTATTTGTTTACTTATTAATTGTTTGTTTGTTTGTTTTCTTGATTGTCTAAACACCAATTGCTACAGGAAAACCCCCCAGAAGTGTAAAATCAACTGAGTTTTCTTGCAGTTGTTCATCTTCAAATGACGCTGTAAAGCCACCCACATTGTCTTTAACCAATGATGGCAGAAGGGCATTCGTCAATTATTTTCTGGTTGCAGGTTCTCACTTTGCTGAAATCCCAAAACTTTTGCTTCATTTATGTGCTCAAATTTTGGGGTTTTTTTTAGTGAAATTTTATTTACTTGTATGATGATGCTATCCTCAGTTCGTGCTTAATTGTTTGTTGTGGGTTCATTATATAAAACGGTAGCCAATTCAACTGGAGCACAGTGCCTTAATGTTGTTGATGAGAGCAGCTGGGGAAAAAGATCAATCCCTAACATTTTTTTGGCACAATTAAAAATGTGATTATGATTAACTTTTGTGAGGCAAGGGAACATTTTGATAGTTGAGTAAGAGTGATAGTTACCAATAGAAGGTAATTTTGGGGTTATACCATAAGTTGATTAGGTGAATGTATGGAATTGTAACTTTGGATGAACATGTAGCTTAATTTAGTACTCCCTCCGGTTCTTTGGAATTGCAACATATTCCTTTTAGGGTGGGTAGTTTCATTAGAATTGTCACATTTCTATAATGGGTATATTTTTGTTAGCGAGGGATATTTTACTTTATTAGTGAGGCCCACCATCTATACTCACAGCCTTATTCCATGTGTAAAAAAAGATGTTGCATGTTGCAATTCCAACAAATCGGAGGGAGTACTGCATTATTTCATTGAGTTTGTCTCCAATTGCATCGGATGTGGAAAGGCTGTCATCTGTATGGTTTGTATTAAATCTTAGGCACAAAGAAGTATTTCGGAATGGCGTAAGCCCTTAATCATGTTATTCGAGAGAACTCGCACAGAACATGAAGTGTATACTATATATACAACTGCTACAAGTTAATGTACCATATAACTTTCCTATCTTCTATTCCTATTTCTTAGGTAACAATAGGATATACAACATGTGCCCTAGATACTCGAATTGTGCTCCTCCTAGGGTCTTCGTATATAGATCAGCAATCTGTTGTTCTTCTGTCTGTTCCCATGTGCTCGGTCTCAATATTATGTTGCATCAATTGTTGTCGAATAAAATGGCAGTCTATTTCAGTATGTTTAGTTCTGTCGTGGAATAGCATTTGTTTTTGCAATATAAATAGAAAAATAGGTGCCAGATTGTCACAATACTAGGCTGAGTATGAAAAATGCCCAACGACGATAAAAAAGGAGTTTACCCAAATAAGTCCACTCGTTACTGCAGCCATGACACGCTACTCGGCCTCTGCCATCGAGCTCGCCACAGGTCTATGTTTCTTAGGCTTCCAAGAAATAGGGGACTTATCAAGAGCCCCATAATATCCTGTAAGAGGCCGTCTTGTCAATGGACAACCTCATAATCACAATCCCTTACTCGGATTTATCTTCACATATCACACCACTTGTAAGGCTGCCTTCCAGTTCCCCTTATGTGGTTCTTGACTGAATTGTGAGAGTGTGTTACAAACATACACCAAGTCAGGTGTCGTTATGGTTAGGTATACTAATGGCATCCTTCAAAATGGAACCGTCCCCCAGTTTGTGATGTTGTGGAATTGGTGTTGAGGTCGGTTTGGCTCTCATTAAACCCATCTCTTCTACTATCCCAAATCATATTTTTTCTGACTCAGAAACAAAACTTTCGATGCGGTAACCACTTCGATTCCTAGGAATTATTTTAATCACCCTAGGTTCTTGATCCAGAACTTTCGTCGATATATTTCTTAAAGGCATCACTTGCATTTTTATCATTGATACCCTGATAAACGCTCATCTTTGTTTTATGTGAACAATGAATAGTCTACAGACTATGTGAACCCCCCGTATCTGCACAGCGACTTTGTGAGCTTCGCGAACCAGTTACGTGACGCTTGTTTCAATCCTTAGATGGCCTTTTTAAGTGAACAGACTTTCTTTATCCCACTCGGTCCAAATCCTTGTGGTATTCACATATAAACCTCCTCATCCAAGTCCCCGTGCGAGAATGTGTTACACACATCTAATTGCCAATTAACCAATTTTTCGAGACGGCTACCACCAACAAGCATCGTAGCTCACCATTTTTGCCACTGATCTGAAAGTCTTGTGATAGTCTACCCCTTTGAGAATACATGAGTGAATCCGGATAAGTGGCAATGCTCTTTGTACAGAGTTTCAAAAACAGCTTTACTATTCATTAGGAGTTGAACTCGATGGTATTTGTTAAGTTAGATTATCCTTTTCCCATTGATCTAAGTCCTTAGGCATTGGCTTTTATAGAGATAGGTTAATGTAAAATCCTCATCAAAGGAGGGGTAATTACTCATTGTTACAACATTTTTAACAATGCAGCTGCTGGGTTATGTGTCTCTGATGCAGTTGGGGCTGTTAGCACAAGCAGAAGAGCTGTAAGCTTTCAATAACCTTGTCCATGTTTGCTGTGTGGTAACTTTGTCGCCTTTATTTACTTTATGTTCTGTTTGCAGCTCAAAGGGGCAAAAATACCTGAGAGTGACTTTAACTCCCTCCCTAATGGTCTAAAGTATGTAATTTTACTGGTGCATTCTGATGATAAAACCATGTCTTTAGATTATGGGCGAGTTTCTTTGATTTCAAATTATTATTCTTACGGTCTTACCTTTGTATGCAAAATGAACAGAAACTACCTCTTGTACAGTTGTACCATACTTCATGAATTCCCTTACTCATGTGCATGTGCTAGTAAATTGTAAATGACATGGTGAAAGATTGAGAGTTCACACTCTCAAACTTTAAGCCTACTGGTTCCATGGTAACTTATGATATTTAATTGGGAATATTCATTTGTTTAGTTTTCCGTATGCTTAATAATCCAAATGCCTTCTAGATTTTCATGATGCTACTCTCAACTTTGTAGGTATTATGACATTAAAGTTGGAGGTGGTCTTGAAGCTGTAAAGGGATCTCGTGTTGCAGTACGGTTGTGACAATTTAATTTTTTTTCATTACATTTATTTCGTAATTCATGCATGATATGCTACGGGTATTTTCAATTTTTCATCCTTTTACAATACCTGCACCGTTTCTCATTTCTTTACATGCATGTTATATTTCTTCAATTCTTCTTATTACATGCATGTTATATTACTCCAATTCTTCTTATCACCTCATATACACGTGTCCAACATCTGACATTACGACATGTACAAATTCGTTATCAAAAAAATTTATACATGCGAATTTTTAAGAAAATAGTCAAGTCTGGCACTTTTCATAACATCGCCTGCATGTCAGTTATCCACAGCCGAGTATCCAGAACTCTTTATCTTTCTAATATGCATTCATTGAGTTTTACATTACGTTTTCAAAATTGTTGTAGGTACATTATGTGGCTAAATGGAAGGGTATCACTTTCATGACAAGTCGCCAAGGAATGGGTGTTGGTGGTGGAACGGTAAGTGTGTAACCTTTTAATTTATATGTATGACTTACCTCTAAATGAATAATAGAGCTCACTAATTTTTTTAATGGAATAAAGCTAAAGAATGTCTAAATTGTCCACGCTTATTATATCGTGAAGTGCAAGTCAGTTTATGTGATTGCCAATTTGTCGACACAATTTTCACTGGGGGTCATCCAACAGACTATTTGAGAGTTGATGCTTTTCAGTAAACATGTATTTCATCTGTGGACCACCTGGTGGGCTGGCTCTTATTGAATTGGTCCCTCTAACAGAATAATCAAAGACAGTTTAGTGAGTTTTCTAAGATCCAGATACTGTTAGTAAGTAAAATACTCCGTGGTCAATGTTGTGCTTGCATAGACGTTATTAAGTATTCGGATGCCATATAGAACTTCTTTGACAATGAATTTCAGAGACAAAACAACCAATGGGTATTTGATGATGTATTACATTAGAGTTACCTGTGGGTTTTAAAGTAGGCATGCATAAAAACTGTTTGAATTGATTTGGACATGTCAAGAATCAAGGGAAGACCAAGTGCTTCAACAGTTGGGATATTTGACGAATGGACTCATGGACATATAAAAGGGTAGTGTGTCAACATAGTATAGTGTGACTTGAGCAAGCGTTGTTCATGGTCCGTCAATCCCTCGACATAAATGCCATGTATTATCCAGTTTTCATTTCGTTTCAAGTTCATGAGTGAATACTATCTTCAACAATCCTGAAGGTTTCTGAAAGATTATTTACCGGCATTCGGGCAATATTCTGACTTTATGCTGTATCAATTCATGTAATTAACGTACTCCTTCCAATCTAGTAAGGTCTTTTCCTTTTTTCAGCCATATGGATTTGATGTTGGACAGTCAGAGCGGGGCGCAGTTCTCAAGGGGTTAGATCTTGGGGTTGAAGGAATGAGAGTGGGAGGACAGGTAAAAAGTTTAGTTGGTGTGGTGTTTTATATACATAAAACAGGCATCCGGTTTGTTCACCTTATTTTGGGACTTCTTATATTAAATACAGCGGTTATTAATTGTTCCTCCTGAGCTAGCATATGGAAGCAAAGGAGTCCAAGAAATCCCTCCGAATGCAACAATCGAGGTAAATGACAAGAAACTTTAGGTGCCTACTCCCTATATGGAAGGAAGTGAAGTAACATTCGTTTAATCCAATTCTCATTGTTAGTTTCATTATGCCATCCGAAACCAGTGTGTTGGAGGGTAAGTGGGCGTACACCTTACCTCTTGTCTCACCATAAATGAGTCTTTGAAACACTAGGGTAATATCGTTCAATAATCACGACCCTTAGAAGTAGTAAGAACTCATACTCTGTTGTTGTGCAGTTGGATGTGGAACTACTGTCCATCAAACAAAGTCCCTTTGGGTATGCTACTCTTAATTCAAACAAAACCCTAGTTCAGCGTGTTTTATAAACCCTAGAAAATGCCTTGAGCCAATGTTCGAGTACCAGGCGCTATGGCGCTAAGTAACCCATGCCATACATGAAAAGCTCGAACGACCGTCAACAAATGGGTAACTGTACCCGAAACCGACACCGACACATGTAGGTAGGTAGAGAATACCTAGGGGCGCGAGACAACTCTCTAAGGAACTCGGCAAAATAGCCCCGTAACTCTTAATTCGAACGAAACTTTTGTTATAAATGGTTTCCTTTTGTTTTGGTGACTGCAGAACTCCAGTTAAAGTTGTGGAAGGTTAAAATAGGCAGTACAGATGGTTGTGATGGAAACAGAGAAATAGGTGCCGACTCTTCCCAATAGACTATCCAATTCCGTGAGATTGTACTTGAATTTGCAGAAAACACATCAACAAATCAGCAATGGTTTTATATTCCTCAGTTATCTTAGGTGATTTCGTCACTATGTTGTGATTAACAATCTTCCAGCAATTCCATTTTCAATTCTCAAGTTGTAAACATCGAACGTGAAAAGCATTTTTTTTTGACTTCCCACGATGGCGTTGGCTTCTTGCAATGTCATATGCACTCCCATTATTTCATTCACAGTCCAGACAACCTAAGAAACAGATTAGAATTGTATACTGTATGAATGTATGATGCAGTTGAGCTCCTCAACTGTTGAAGGAGGTGCTGGAGTTACCTGCCTCTAGGGCCGGTCCTGAGTATCCGGAGGCCCTTGGCAAAATTGTAGGATAGGGCCCCTCTATAAATCTTAGTTCAAAATATTTTGTCGACACATGTTTCGGTGCACAACCGATAACAAAACGGTTGGAATCATTTTGTTCACTTACTGTTTTTATTAAGAATTATGGAATTCTAGACTCGAGTAGGACGGGAACTAATGTTGGTGTTCATGTAATTTGACTATTTGCGAGCTTCGGGGATGACAAACTTGACAGAAAATTAAACCATTGAATCAAAGAATATAGACCTAGCTCAACGATGAGGATTATGAAAGTACACCAAATCGTCAAATAGCTAAAAATAAAATAAATCATACTCCGTATTCCCTAAATCTCAATATTTTCAAAATAAAAATCATAATATCGAAGTCTTAGCTAAGGAGGATTAAGAAAAGTGAAGAAAATTATCAGGATGTGTGAAGGTAGTGTTCCAAGTCTGATTATGAATTAATCGAAAAAAAATGATGAAAATCTATAAATCTATAAATCTTGTAAATGCATGAAGTTTAGAAACTCCCAAACAATTGCTTCCTTATGAGCAGTAACTTTCGTGTTTCTCACGTGGTACCGTTCCTCCCCGCTCCTTCCTTCTCTGTTCCTCCTTCCTGCGTGCCTCGCTCCTGCGGCTCTTGTTCCTCCCTTCTCTCCTACGCTCCTCTTCTGCGTTTCTTTTGATTACTGATGAGTCCGCTTCCTTTGTAATCAGTTTAGGTTTTTTTTTGGTTCGGTTCTTCCTGAATTTTGCCCCTTTTCGATTTCTGCTGGGTCTGGGGGGTTTGTGCGGGTTTGTTTCTCCAGTTTGGGGGAACTTTTTGTGGGTTTGGTTGTTCCTAATTTTGCCCCTTTTCGATTTTTGCTGGGTCTGGGGGGGGGGGGGGGGGGGGGTTCTGCGGGTTTATTTGGTTGCAATCTTTGATGGTTTTCGATTTATGCCGAGTTGGTTTTTGATTTCTGCTGTGTTTGGGGATTTCTGGAGAGTTTGAGGATGTTCTACCCCCACATTCCTGTTTCGTAGTGCTTTTCAGATTTTCAGATTATGTTCCCTTTCTTTTCAATGTGGCTTTAGATGAGTTCGGATCGTTAGGTTGTGGTAGCTAGTTGTTTGGTGTCGTAGTGTCGCGTTTATGAACGGTCTTTTTCGGTGGAGTTGTTTAGTGTCGTGGTGTCGCGTTTATGAACGGACTTTTTCAGTAGTTGTGGATGGCTAGCTGTTTGTAGCTGGCTGTTTGGTGAGTTCGATTTTGGTGTTTTTGATGAGTTTGGATCGCTAAGTTGTGGTAACAAGCTCTTTGGTGTCGTAGTGTCGCGTTTATGAACGAACTTTTTTGATGTTTGTGAAAGGCCAACTGTTTGGTGTCGTAGTGTCGCGTTTATGAACGAACCTTTTCGGTGGAGTTGTTTGGTGTTGTAGTGTCGCGTTTAGATGAGTTCGGATCGTTAGGTTGTGGCAGCCAGTTGTTTGGTGTCGTAGTGTCGCATTTATGAACGGTCCTTTTCGGTGGAGTTGTTTGGTGTCGTGGTGTCGCGTTTATGAACGGACTTTTTCGGTGTTTTCGGTGGAGTTGTTTGGTGTCGTAGTGTCGCGTTTATGAACGGTCTTTTTCGGCGGGGTTGTTTTGTGTTGTGGTGTCGTGTTTATGAACGGACTTTTTCGGTGTTTGTTAATGGCTACCTGTTTGTGGCTAACTGTTTGGTGAGCTCGATTTCTGTGTTTTCGATGACCTCAGTTTTTGGTGATTTTAATTTCTGGTGATTTTTTTTGGGGGGGGGGGGGGGGGGGGGGGGTTTGCAGGATTCGAATCGGAATTTGCAGTGAATTTGGCTCAAATTCTGCTGGTTTCTTTACGGCCTTGTCTTCACTTCAATATGAATAATCCCTTTGATGCTTGGGATGTTTTGGACAACCACTTATCAAGATAATTTTGCAGGTTGAGAGTCTTAATGCTGAAAAGACCATTAAGAGATATAGCTGCAAGATCAGATCTTGCAAGAAGTGGAACTTCTGATGTTACTTCTCGTTTTCCGGTTCTGATCTTGCTCAATTTCCCGTCTTTCATACTACATCCTTTCTATGCCTAACTTACCGCATTTTTCTCTATTTATATACTGCTATTACTTTTTGTGTGTGTATATATATAGAGAGGTGGGATAAATTTGGTGTAAATACGCTAACAATTCGGTCCGTTAGATCTTGCAAGATCGACGGTCGAGATTAATTCTCAAAAGATAACAAAACCCCCAAATTTTCATTAGGCGTTTCTCTCTCCTCCCTTTCTCTCTCCTCTCTTTAGGGTTTGATAAACCCCCAAATTTTCTCTCAAAAAATTTTCTCCCAAAAATTGATCATATCTTTCAAATTGAAACGCCTAATTAAACAGAAAATTGCTCAATCGTATGTTCCTATTGCTCAATCGTAAGATTTGATTATAGATTACTTCATTCAATTCATTCAATTTTTGGAAATTCGTTCAATTCATTCAAATTTCCAGAAATTTTATACGAAATTCGTTTTTGATGAGCATGAATTTCACTAAGCATGAACCTATTGTTGATGAACATGAAGGTAATATCGTTATACTTCAATACATATTTGAACGCCTATTCGTTTTTTAAGGTAATTTATCACGACATATATTCGTTTTTGAATTCTTCCAGAATTCTTTATGATGAATATCGATTTCAACATAGAAGACATGAATCAACTTGAAGGTAATCTCAAAATTTTTAGAGTACTTGAATATATATGTTGGAATACTTGAATATGTATGCTGGAATACTTGAATATATATGTTGGAGTAACTGAGTATATATGTTGGAGTAACTGGAGTACTTGAATATATATGTTGGAATACTTGAACATATATGTTGAAATACTTGAATATATATGTTGGAATAACTGAATATATGTCTTAAAGTAGTTGGAGTACTTGAGTATATGAATCTCAAAATTTAATAGAGTACTTAAATATATGTGTTGGAATACTTGAATATTTATGTTGGAGTAACTGAGTATATGTCTTGGAGTAATTGAAATACTTGAGTATACGTATACATTGGAGTACTTGACTATATGTTTTAGAATACTTTAATTTATATATGTTGGAGTACTTAAACATGTATGTTGGAATAACTGAATTGGAAGGTTAAAATAGGTATTTAAATCTACGGAATTTTAGAGTGCTTGAATGTATGTTTTTGCATAATCTTGAATATATGCATTAGAGTACTTGAGAATATGCATTAGTGTACTTGAATTTGAATATTGGAGTACCTGTATATGTTTGCAGACATTCAATCAGTTGATAGCAACAATACAAAGTTCACAACAATGCTCAACACCAACTATTGAAAATAGTACGAATTCTCTAAGCTTGACTTGGACTCCGGGTGCCAACGACAATTGGATAAGGACGGTAGAAGATGAGCTCATGCCTAAGATAGAGAGATGTTTCAAAACTCATGAAGAATAGAATAGTTTTTATAAGATGTATTTCTTTACATGTGGTTTCAATCAACAATTAATGTTGGAGTAGTTGTTGTCGAACATAGGAATAACTGCTTATATGCATTAGAATAACAACGACATCAGAGTAATTGAAGATTAAAGATTTATTGATTCAATCAACTAGTAAAATGTTGGAGTAACTGTCGTCGAACATAGGAATAACTGCTTGTAAGCATTGGAATAACAACGACATTAGAGTAATTGAAGATTTAAAAATTGATTGATTCCATCAGCAATTGGTAAATGTTTGAACATCTATTGTCGAACATAGGAATAACTGCTTGTAACATTGAAATAACGACATTAAAGTAATTGAGGATGAATAATTGATTGATTCAATAAATAATTTGAATGATGGTTGGAATAATCAACAAAACATGTTGGAGTAACTGCTTAATTCTATACGTGTAATTACATATGGGATACGACAATTAAAATACGGCAAGTTCGACCATTTTGAAATGCGTCTTTCTGATATTCCGACACGGTAGATGTTTTGATATCTCTGAACTTGTGTTCTTGCATTGTTTCTTCATCATCGACTGCTGTAAAACAGTATTAGTCGGTGAAAAAATTGAATATGTATGTTGAAATACTTGAATATGTATGTTGGAATACTTGAATATATGTGTTGGAGTAACTGAGTTTATATGTTAGAGTAATTGAATATATATGTTGGAATACTTGAATATATGTGTTGGAATACTTGAATATATGTGTTGGAATAACTGAGTATATATTCAAGTATTCCAGCGTATATATTCAAGTATTCCAAGGCATATATTCAAGTATTCTAATGAACGCATATATTTTGCATAAAATTGAACGAATTTCTGGAAAATTAAAACGAATTCAATGAAGTAATCTACAATCTAATCTTACGATTAAGCAACAAGAACTTATAATTGAGCAATTTTTCGGAAATCGAGCAATAGGAACGAATTTTCTACAAAAAATTGCAATTTTAATCAAAAAATTGAATGAATTGAATAAATTTCTGGAAAATTATAACGAATTAATTGAAGTAATCTACAATCTAAAATTGCGATTAGCAATAGGAACTTATAATTGAGCATTTATCCGGAAAAATTAAGCATTTCAATTTAGAGAACAAAATTTGTAGAGAAAAATTTGGTTACATGAGTATCAAGGAAAGAGAGGAGAGAGAAAAGAGAGGTAAGGGAGGGACTTTGGGAAGGTTTTGTTATCTTTTAAAGATTAAATCTGAGTCGTTGATCAAGTATTAGATCAACGGTCCAGATTGTTAGGATGTTTACACCAAATTGGTGTATTTACACCAGATCCTATTTCTATATATATATATATATATATATATATATATATATATATATTGATATATTTTTCCGCAGCATCGTGTTTTCCACCCTATTTTCCAGTGGGTGAATCTTCAACGTGTTTCTGTCTCTTTGTACTTGGAACATGCCTTATGTTCTTAAGGAAAAAGAGCAGTAACTTCTCTCGAAAGTCAGAGAGCGCATAAAAATTTATTCCGGCTCAAGTAAAATGTGTGATTTTTGTTGGAATGATGTGAGAGTGTGTGGTTGTTTCTGAATGTTACTCATAATTGGACATGACAGTTTATTCTTGCTTGGCTTATTGTGCATTAGGGTGCAGTTCCGTCTGTTGTCTTTCAAGAATCCTTCTGTTATCATAAGGATACCATTCCGTTCAAAAAGAAGGACATGCCTTGTTTTGCATCACGCTCTATTTTTTCAATTTGGTAAGTCTTGAACTTTCTAGGAGAACTAGTTTTTGCCCGTGCAAAATTGCACGGATGTATTAAAAATATGTTATGTATTTAGAATACAAATAATTTAATATATTAGAAAAAATATGAAAAATTAATACTCCGTAATTGTAAGCATATAATATTCAGACGATATAATCAAAATGATTATTTTCAAAACTCTAACCAAGCTACCATACCTAGAACTTATTACGTAGTAATTATAATCATTCTATACATTAAAAATCCTCCAATTAAACTATAATTGGCAAAAATTGGGCCAAATAACCAAATGAATAAAAAAAAGTGGCTCAAAGGTGACAGATTGATAAAAAAAGTATCGTCGGCGCCAAATAGGTAAAAAAAGTGGTACCGAAGTGACGAATTGGTAAA
Organism: Agrostemma githago; assembly: GCA_958450325.1. NCBI lineage: Eukaryota > Viridiplantae > Streptophyta > Magnoliopsida > Caryophyllales > Caryophyllaceae > Agrostemma > Agrostemma githago. The sequence continues at coordinate 10,219,571 of OY288250.1, read as the reverse complement.
AAAATATAATCGTGTTAAGGATTAAAAAAAATTAACCGATGAAAGAAATTAGTAAAAAAACGTAATCGGTGCCAAATTGTTACGGATTAAAAAAAATTAATCGATGCGACACTATTTAGAAATTAATGCTCGTAAAATAAATTACCTAGCGTTTTGGGCCGGTTTTTATACGACAAATCTCATTTAATAGAGTTTTATACATTGAAATATGGAGTGGACGAAAATTTGTTTTTGTTTATTTTCACTGTATGAAATTTTTTTGATAAGAAGATTTTAGATCCGTTAAATTGGTCGTGTTATATTACGGGTTGAGTCATATTTCGATCCAAGATTAATGATTCTTTTCGGGTTCGGGTCAAATGAATCGTGGATTGAGTTTCGACATTTCTAGATTTTTTACACTTTATTCTAAGAAACATAAACACGAACCTATTTGACAATATTAGCACACTTTGAGAAAAAAAAAATCTAAAGCGACCCAAAACGCTAAGTAATGTATTTTACGAACATTAATTTCTATATAGTGTCGCATCGATTAGTTTTTTTTAATCCGTAACAATTTGGCACCGATTGTGTTTTTTACCAATTTCTTGCATCGGTTAATTTTTTTTAATCCGTAGCACGATTATATTTTCTTTACTTATTAGTCACTTTGGTACCACTTTTTTAACTATTTGGCACCGGCGACATTTTTTTTAACAATTCGTCACTTGGATGCCACTTTTTTTTACCTATTTGGCATCGATACTATTTTTACCAATCTGTCGCCTTTGAGGGACCTTTTTTTACTCATTTGGTTATTTGGCCTCAAGAATTGACATAAAATAAGGGAAAAAGAGGTTGAGAAGTAGGAAGAAATAGTATCAGATGTTTGTCCGCCACCACCATCAACCATGGTTTTGCTTGAGAATCGTCGCCACCAATCATGGTTCAAATACCCTTGGACATGATTATAAGAATTTTCATTGTGCAAAATCGTCATATAACATTGTGGTTTGTCACTTCATTACACACAACACTATAAATTGATATCCAACTTCATATCTCAAAAACTATTTGATAAATACTTTATAATTTTTTTAAGATACATACTTCACTCACATCTCACTATCACACATGACACTATAAAAATCATATTCAACTTCCTATCTGAAGATCTATTTTGACATATACTCAGTGACTTTCAAGTCAAGAGCATAAGGGTAGCAGACAAAATGTGGGTGAGGCCAGTGGTAGGTAACATATCGACACCATTGGTAGGTGGCTTGTGTAGCCTTGTACACTGCGAAGGAAAAGAATAACATTTGAGAAATGTAATTGTAAAAAAAATATCATGCAAGAAGCAAAATTTAATAGATTGGAGAAAATCGCAATCATTTATAGATCTTGGGATAAAAAGTGATACACTTGTACCTCAATTTCTATTGCTCTTGAGGAAATGAATTTATGCATGAACATCTACCAAGAACATAAAACAAACAATCTAGTTAGCAACCCATTACTAATATAATGTAAGTATGTTGTTGTCTAAAACATTAACTCATTAGAGAAACAAAACGTTGGATTTATATTGAAAATTAAAAAATTAATAGTTTCGGGTGTGAGAAATTTGGGTTAGGACAATATATCATGTTGGTGAAAAATTAACCAATATGGAGTATATATAATGTATTTAACCTCGTGATAAGCGGACGATCTTCATCTCATAAACAAAAACAGACAAATGATCTCAAATATTAGGACGGGGTGCAAAATTGATCATAAGTAGGAATATTGATTACATTGCCAAAAAAGCTTTCATTCCTCATGAAATCTAGTGCATCTACTAACAACAAACTCAATTCCAGGGCAAGGAGAATCCAAAACAACCAACAAACAAATACATGACCAAACAAATAGAATTAAGCATCAACGAAACTTCGAAATAAGGAAATATTGTTGATGAATGTATGTATGCACATCAACCGTCCATACATACAACGTAGTTTGAATACCATGGAAATGAAATCAATAGGGTGTAATCTTCAATCATTTAAATAGAGCAATACAAACACGATCAGTTTGCATGTATTCGAGATTGAAATATGCACAAATGAAACCAATCAACCACTATATAATGTATATATCAATTAAATGTGAATATATAATGTTGTTATTTTTTCCCATCATAAAGTTACTCATTAAATGAACAATTGTCAACAATTTTTGGTCACAAAGTAGAAATCAGAATCAAACATTACTCAATAAATAAAGTCTAAAATAATGACAAAGTTGGTGATTTGTGATTGATTAATACACTGAAAATTGAAAGATACGCAAATCAAATCGTCTTCTTGTCTAATTGATCAATCGACAAACAAAAAAACCACTCACTCATCGAATGAACAAATTTGCCTACGAATTTTGGCTCATAGAATTAAAACTCTCACTCAAACTTTTCTATGATTCAACTTTAGTTTCATACCTTCCTTCTAGAAATTGATGAACAGATTATAGGCGGAATTTTGGCTTCGAAAGATACGGTTTGAAGGACTCGTACATAAATCTCATTTCCTGGAACAATGAAGTTATTTTCAAAGAGACAAAAATAAAAAATCATAAAGTTAAAGAATATAAATATGATAGCTTTACCTTTGCATTTGAATATAAATTAATGAATAATAGTTTCGCCTCACAGCACAATGAAACCCTGATAAATTGCAGGAAAAAATTAGGGTTTATAAAAAAAAATCTGATTTTTAGAAAGAGAGGGGGATATACCGTGGTCAGGAGAGGCGTAGCTTGCGTAGGGACGAAGACGATTCCTGCCGAACAAAAGAAACATCAAAGCTTAATTAATCAATAATTAATTATCATTTGAATGAATTGATAGACATTTTTAATTATATGTACTTCCACCTCACTTCCATAAACAAAATTAATCAATTCTGTCGAATATCCATACCATCAAATTACGAAAATCAAACTTATTAGTAATTTAAACTACAATAAATTCAAATTACTCGTATCATCAAATTACGAAAATTAATTAAGTTTATTCAATACCTGCATAATGAAGATCGGCCTTTGTTTTCGATGCCTCCACCTTTGTTTTCGGCCACGCGTTCCATGTCATTATTCGCACTATGTCGATTCCTTCAGTTGCCGCCATTGATTGAATTGATAGAGTTCTTGAATTATTGGGGGAAAATGAATTTGGGGTTTTTTAGATTTCATTGAATTGGATTTATTGGATCCCGAAAAAAGGAGAAATAATCCCAGTTCATCCCAATAAACCGAGACATTGGTGAGATGGGAGGGGATAAAAGTTAACAGGAGTGAGGGAGTTTAGAGATGAGGAGGAGTGGGGAGTTAAGATGGGGAGCAGTTAAGAAGCCGGTTAATGGGAATTTCGTTAACTGCAATTTTTTTTTATTGGATGCCAACTGAGCGCCAGCATGGCGCCAAGTAAGGGCCACCTGGACAGATGACGTGGTTCATTGTGGTGCAAGGATTTTCTTTGGCTTTAATATATAAAAGATAGTAGCCTACTCCCTCTCTCGCAGTCGCACACTTGACTGCCACTGTTTTTCGGTTCTATGACTACTGACTATGAGACTTATAGTTAATCGATACAGATTATGTCTGTATGTAGACAGGCCTTAGCTTCAATGATAATTAGTAGCTTTGTTTTTTGAGATTAATAATGTACATTGCTTGTTTTTCGGAAGGGTGGGTTTACAGTAATGGAATGTGATCAACTTGTGACAAAGGAGAATGACGAAGGCGTGAGAGTTGTGATCGTGACATCAAATCATATGGGAAGAATCATTGAGAAAGTAGTTGAAAGAGAAGTGAAAGTGTGTTAAGCCAAAATTCTTGCTTAAAAAAATAAGTGAGGCGACGTGGCTTTATTGTGGATGCCTAATCCTTTTCATTCTTGATCTTATATAAATGCATTTGCATCGATAACCATCCCTAAGCATTGCTCTTTAGCAAAATACACCAAAGAAGACAGGAGAAAGTCTTAACCTTTCAAATGTATATCAGGATGTCAGAAATGGAAGCCTGTTATCGTGATTCTGGCCGTCTATTTTGTGATGGTTGTGTTAAACATTTTGTTTAAGAAAGTTCTCAATGAGGGAAAGAGTCTGTTAGTCATAATCACGTACCGTCTAATAATTGGTGCAGTTTTTATGATGCCCATTGCATACTTTAGTGAAAGGTAATCGTGTGCTTATTTGCTCGCATAATTTCCGAAAAGATACACTAAGTTCATTGTATATCTGTGTTGCTGGAAAAGGAACTCCAAGCTTGTTTTGGTAAAAATTTACCGGGTTAAGATTAAGTTGCGGGTTAAAGCGATCGAACTAGCACTATACGAATTAACGAGATGAATCGGATCTAGCAAATGAAAGCGTAACGAGAGAAAATAAAGGGACTCGAGTTTTGGTGACGCGGAAACCCAAATGTGGGAAAAACCGCGGGGGGAGTCGGAATCCCGCCAAACTTCCACTATGAATGAAGAGAACGAAGTATGAAAGACAATACAAATATTTTGACGGTATTAGACTATGAGAGATTTTGCTAGTGTGTTTGCCTTGAATTACTTGATGTTGAAGATTCATTGACCGTCTCTCTTGTGCCCCTTTGTTGCGCTTATAACTCCTTCTTCCTTAACCGTTGCCTTCCTTTCCTCCTAATTTTTCTCCTGCTCTGGTGGCACCACCCTAAAATTTAGGGGGTTTGGTTACTTGACTGGGTCTTAGTATTTGAGGTAGGGTATTCGCGCAGTTGGGCTGTTTCTCGGCCCACTTTAGGGTTTGGTTACTTTTCGGCCCAATGCTGCTGTTGGGTTTTACTCTGTTGACTTGTTGACTTTCTTTGTATTGACCCTCGACTTTTACGACTTTGGACTTTCCGAGCATTACTTCGTGACTTTTCCTTGTCGATTCTTTGACTTATTGACTTTGATTTTTGACTCGGAGAATTTCCACGTCATATCTGAGGGTGCGGATTTTATCCCAAACAAATGCCCCCAAATTTCCGACTAAGCTCATCTTTGGCGGGAATTTCCGTTTGCGATTTGACGTTTTGGTTCTGATGACGATTTTCTTCCACAGAGTTTGTTTTTGAGTCTGTCACTTCTCGTTTCCCTAACTGACTCTTCTCCTTCCTCATGATGATTTTACTCTTCCCCCTCATTATTATTTGCGTTTCCCCATACTTCCCTCCTAATCCTCCTGATGCGGGGTGGTTCAAGGGTTTTATCTTTGTGAAGGCTGATTCTCTCTCTCCCTCCTGTGATTACCTCTTTTCTTAGTGGGCGCCTGTCGCAGGTATTCATCGTATCATTAGCTTTTCGGTTTCTCGCACACTTATGGTTCTTATTGGTTTCATGCTGTAGGTCTCCAGCAGCCGGAGGGAGTAACGCCGATCATCGATCTCGCTGCTAAACTCTCCGACTTAAGTTCCGAGCAGCTCTCCTTCAATAACCTGTTCGTTCCCTCTGCCGGCGGTACCTGTTCCCCCTTTGACGACACAATGTCTTCTGGTGAGAATTGCTGAGTAAATTCTTGCTATGTCTTTTTCCCCTTCAGTTTTGGCTTGTGAGGTTTATGTGGTATACTCGCCCTTCTCAGGCAGTGCCAAGGCTCCCATGACCCTGGACCGGGTCAGGAGGAAGAGCATGGCTACCCGCTCTTCGTCCCGGAAGGTTTCTGGCTCTTCTCCTGCTTCTTCGACTAGTTCGAAGAGAAAACGTAGCTCCTCCCCTCCAACTCAGGCAGACTCTGCGGAGAAACCACATGTGATTCATGTGCCTGATTCTCCTCAGCCTTCTGCTCCTCATTCGGCTGGGTGCAGCTCTGATGAGATCACGATGACCTTTCCCCGGAATTTTGGGGTCATCAGGGACCTGGAGGACCTGTCTGTCCTGGACCAGTTCCTCTTTCCTGGCTCTGAGGCTGTGATGGCCAGAGATCCTCTGATTGAGACTGCGGCCCACATCGTTGGCCATGGCTTTGAGGTAATTCTGTCTTTCTGGCCCTGAGTTTGTTCCAGCTTTGAATTGCATTACTGACTGCTGCAGTACTATTCAGACTCTTCAGATGGCTATCTTTGTGAAGGCCGGCATATCGCGCCTCATAGACTTGGGGGGCCATCTCCAGGCGGATAATGCCCGTCTAATGGAGGAGGCTGCTCAAGCCAAGGAGAGGGTCATGGAGCTTGAGGAGGAGGCTAAGACGGCTAAGGAGGAGGCCACTGAGCTGAGGGGGGAGCTGGATCAAGTTAGGAGGAGGCTTGCTGAAGGGGAGAAGCAATGGGAGGAGGCTGCTGCGGGGGTGAAGGCTGAGCTTGCCAAAGTCCAGGATGCCAACTTTGATCTTCAGGGGAAAGTGGCAGCTTTGCAGGAGCAAATGATCGGTGCTCTCAGCTGGTCTGCCCTGAGCACTGAGATCCAGATGGTTGAAGCTCACGCCCAGGGGGAGCATGTGCACTGGGATTTGGCTGCTCTGAAGGAGAGGATGCAGGTGGAGTTTCCCCATGGCTTCGATCTGGAGGTGCTGGCTGATGGGGAAGGGGAGGCAGTGGAGGAGTCGGTTTCTTCCCCTCCAGCAGTTCAAGGGGCGCCTGGTCCTGTGGTGACAACTGCTGATGTTGTGGTAGTGGAGCCGCTTGCCTTTCTCCCCCTGAGGAAAACATCTAGGCTGTTCAGCCTGTTTATCTTTTGTTATCTCTGGCCCTGTGTGGCGAAAACAAAAAATATTTTGTTAAAAAATTTGTTATGTCCTGAATTCCCATTCTGCTGAGGGAAGCAGAATGTCTGAACCTTTTTTCTGCTCAAGGGAGCAGAATCGTTTTAGACTTGTTTATATGGTACTCGTTTTGTTTACTTGTGGTGTTTGTTTTGTTTGTTTGTTTGGTTGCTGTCAGCTGTTTGTATGCATGCCTTTGTCCGTATGGTCGACCCTGATGGTTGGTGGCCTGGGGTTTAGTATGCCCACTCAGTCAGAGGTGCCACGCTTTGCGTGGGTGCTGAGTGACGCAGGGGACTTGTAATGCCCTGGTTGTAGGCATTCAGCACAAGACGCACGCCTTCTGTGGAAGTTATACGCTCCACCAGATTAATCGTCAATTTTAAATTGAGGATAAAATGAAATCATGTGAAAAGAAATTCAACTTAGTGGTATAAAGAGAGAATAAAATGAAAACACGTAAAAGGAACTTTAAAACCTAAAAAATTGCGTCTCAAAAGATACAAAAAAAAAAGAAAGGAGGTTTCAAATTTTCTGGATTTAAGAAAATGGCGAGAATCTAATTAACTCTTTTTAGTTTCATAGGAGTTAGATCAAATTTTGAGGCACATATAAGAAAAATGAGCTAAGTTTCGAAAGATGAAGGAAATTTTGCAAACTTTATAAACATGGAGTACTTTTGAAAGGTGGAGTAGATTAAAAGAATGGGAAGTGAGTTTTGAACCTGGGTTCTGGGGGAGTCGTATCTGGCAGATTTGGATGCCCTTGCTCTGGCGACAATGGCCTCTGTTTCTGGTGATTTTTACCTAGAAAAAGTATTTTTTTAAGTGTACTATGTTCCAAGGTTTTTGGATGATCTCTCCCTCCATGGTCATAAGTTGATATGCTCCATTTCCAACTACTTTCTCCACCTGGTAGGGCCCCTTCCAGTTGTAAGCAAATTTCCCTGCTTGTTGGTTTCTGGTGTTCTGGAATACTTTTCTGAGGACAAGGTCTCCTTCCTGTAGAATCCTGACTTTAACATTCTTGTTGTAGCTTCTGGCGACAGTCTGTCTGTAGGAGGCCATTCTGATCTGAGCATCAGTTCTAAGCTCGTCTATGGTATCTAAACTATTTGCCATTTCCACCTGGTTTCCTTCTTCTGTTGTGCAGCCATACCTGTGGGTGGGTACCCTCACTTCTGCAGGAATGACCGCCTCAGCACCAAAGACCAAACTAAAGGGTGTCTGCCCAGTAGCTACCTTAGGTGTGGTTCTGTCAGACCACAGTACCAGGGGAAGTTCATCTGCCCATCTGCCCCCTGCTTCCTCCAGCCTTCTCCTCAGGTTGTCCATCACAATTTTGTTGCTGGATTCTGCTTGACCATTGGATTGTGGATTTCTGGGAGTAGACTTGTTGAGAGCAATGTTCCATTTGGCGCAATAGGCTTCCATTTTATTGCCAATAAATTGGGACCCATTGTCGCAGATGATCTCTGAGGGAACTCCGAACCTGCAGATAATGTTACGTTTAATAAAGGATATAACCTGCTTCTCAGTCACCTGAGGGAACGCTTCTGCTTCTATCCACTTGGAGAAGTAGTCGGTCATTGTGAGCATGAAGACTTTGTTTCCTGGTGCTCTTGGCAATTTACCTACAATATCCATTCCCCACTTCATGAAGGGCCAAGGAGAGATAATTGGATGTAGTGGTTCTGCTGGCTGGTGATTGACTGGTGCGTGTCTTTGGCAGGCGTCGCATTTTTTAACATATTCCTTGGCGTCCCTTCGCATTGTTGGCCAATAGTAACCTTGGCGAAGTGCTTTGTTGGATAGACTCTTGCCCCCTGCATGATTTCCACATTCTCCGCTGTGGAGATCATGCATTACCATCTCTGCTTGCTCCTGGCTTAGACATCTTAGGTATGGCCCAGCGGTCGATCTCTTGAATAGCACGCCATCAATGAGTGTATACCTTGACGCTTTCATTCTGAAACTTCGCGCTTCTCTTTTTTCTGCTGGTAGAATGTCATTTTGCAGCCAGTTTTTGTAGGGTTTCCTCCAGTCAGAGATCTCCTCCTGTTCTGCTGTATTGCTATAGATCCTTGCTTCTTGAAACCATTGTAATCCTTGATCTGGTGAATCTCCTTCTGGTGTTCCCTGCTCTTGTGCGCTTCTCCTGATTGCTGGTTCCAGCACATGGACTATGGGTATGGTGGATACTTCTCCTGGTTTGAAGGTTGCCCCCAGAGTTGCTAAGGCGTCGGCTTCTACGTTCTGCTCCCTTGGGACTTGGTTAATTGAGAACTCTGCGAACCTCAAGGAGAGGTCTTTTGCTACCTCAAGGTAGGCCATCATTTTCGAGTCTTTCGCGGCATACGAACCGTTCATATGGTTGACTATCAGTTGGGAGTCACCGTACACCTCCAGCTGCTTGATTTTAAGGTCTAAGGACAACTGGAGGCCCAGGATCAAAGCTTCGTATTCTGCTTCATTGTTTGTTGTTCGGAACTCGCATCGGACTGCTTGAACTATGAGATCCCCCTGAGGTGACCTGAGTACCAGCCCTGCTCCAGATCCTCTCATGTTCGAGGCACCATCTACGTTGAGTTTTCACACCTGTTCACCCTTGTTTTCTTCCAGAAGGATGATGTCTTTCTCCGCCTGTGTCTGCAGTGTCGGGCTGAAGTCGGATATGAAATCTGCTAGGGCTTGGGACTTGATTGCTGTTCTGGGGACGAATCTCAAGTCGAAACCGCTCAAGTGCATGGACCATTTTGCCATTCTACCTGACAACTCGGGTTTTCTCATAATGGTTTTCAGTGGATAATTTGTTATTACAGATATAACGTGTGAATCAAAATAGGGACGTAGTTTATATGACGCAGTGACTAATGCAAGTACAAGTTTTTCAAGGGACGTGTACCTGGTCTCTGCAGGAAGCAGAGACTTACTGACGTAGTAGACAGGATGCTGTGCTCCATCATGCTCCCTTACCAACACTGCACTAACCGCCACCTCAGTCACTAAAAGGTATAGAAAAAGTGGTTCTCCAGGCTCCGGTTTTGATAAGAGTGGTGGAGTGCTCAAGTAGTGCCTTAGTTCTTTGAATGCTTTCTCGTGCTCCTCCGTCCAGTCAAATCTTTGGGCCTTTCTCAGGATATCATAGAATAAGCGGCACCTATCTGAGGACCGGGAGATGAACCTGTTCAGGGCGGCAATCCTTCCAGTTAATCGTTGTACATCCTTCAGCTTCTGTGGAGACTCCAGTTGCAGGATGGCTTTGATCTGCTCTGTGCTGGCTTCGATTCCCCTCTGGGTGACCATGTACCCCAGAAATTTTCCACAGGATACTCCGAACGTGCACTTGGAAGGATTTAGCTTCATCTTGTACTCCCTGAGGGTGTTGAAAGCGTCCTCCAGATGTGCCGTGTGCTGTGTTGCTTGTTTGGACTTAACGACCATATCATCAATGTATACCTCCATGGTTTTGCCAATTTGTTTCTTGAACATCATGTTAACCAGCCTCTGGTAGGTGGATCCTGCATTTTTCAAACCAAAGGGCATAACATTGTAACAATAGATACCTCTCTCAGATCTGAACGCAGTTTTCTCCTGGTCTGCTGGATGCATCTTGATTTGGTTATATCCACTCCATGCGTCGAGGAAAGTTAGCATCTCATGACCTGCTGTGGCGTCTACCATGGCATCTATGTGTGGCAGGGGGAATGGGTCCTTTGGGCACGCCTTGTTCAGGTCGGTGAAGTCGACGCACACTCTCCACTTGCCATTCTTCTTTGGGACTACTACCACGTTGGACAACCACTCTGGGTATTTTACTTCTCTGATTTTTCCGGCAGCCAGCAGGTTATCTACCTCCTAGTTTATGACTTGGTTCCTCTCTGGAGCGAACTTCCTCTTCTTCTGCTGGATTGGTTTGTAGCTCGGGTCCACGCTTAATCTGTGAGTTATGATATTCGGATCTATTCCTACCATATCATCATGGGACCATGCAAAACAATCCATGTTAGTTTTCAACAATTCAATAAGGTTTTGTCGGATATTACCTGTGCATTCTGAGTCGATCAACACTTTCCGCTCTGGGTGTTGTTTGTCTAGGTTTACTTCATCTACCTCCGCCTGAGGGTGTTCAAGGTACTCCTGCAGGGGTAGGTGAAGACTCTGTAATTGCTATGCTGGGGGACTCGCCGTCTTCTTCAGTGCCACTCTGTAGCAATCTTTGGCTTCCCTTTGGTCGCCATTGATCTTCTGCACTCCCCAGGGTGTGGGGAACTTCAAGCACTGGTGGTAGGTGGATGTGATGGCCTTCATTTCATGTATCCATGGTCTCCCCAGGATCACGTTGTAGGTGGACGGACCATCAATAACCAAATACCGTACCTGCTTGTTTACCCCTCTAGCATAAGTGGGAATCGTAATCTCTCCAAGGGAGTATTTAGTTTCCCCACTGAATCCTATGAGGGGAACCGCCCTTTTGCTCAGGTCTTCCTCACTGAACCCCATGTTTTGCAAGGTTTCCAACATGATGAGGTTGACAGAGCTTCCAGTGTCCACCGGTATCTTTCTTACAGTGCAGTTTCCTATGGAGAGCGTGATGATAAGGGCATCATGGTGGGATTCTGGAGATGGTTCCGCATCAGATTCGTCGAAGGTGACAGCGGGGAGGTCTGGACAGCTGATTCTACAGGAATGTTCTGGTTTGTCTCCTCTGGACTGGGAAGCGTGTCTTTTAGCTGCTGAATAGGTTAGACCGCTCAATTCTGACCCTCCTGTGATTACGTTGACAATCCTGGTGCACAGGGGAGGGGGTGAAGGTAACACCTGGTCTGCCGCGTTCACTCTGCTGGAGGTCCTTGATATCAGGTGATCCAGATTTCCCTGGTCATAGTGATATTTTACTTCCTTCCTGAGGAGGACACATTCTTCGGTGGTATGCCCAATATCATCGTGGAATTCACATCTCTTGCTGGTGTCCCGGCGGTCATTGGTGTACTCCTGTCTTCTGGGCCATCTGACTTTGCGCCCTAACTCCTTTAGGGCTCTGAGCAGACCGGACACGTTGGTGGAGAACCCGTACTCGTTGATTTTAGGTGGGAGTCCTGGGTTCTCCTTCCAATCTTTGTCTTCGGAGATCTTGTGAACATTTCTGTCGTAGGGTTTGGATCTTTCGCCTCTCCTCTCTGCTGGTGCCTTCCTAGAGACGTGCTCAGATCCATAGGTAGCTCTTCTGGGGCCCGAATCTTCCTCCAGCCTGCTGGCTGCTAATGCTTTGGTTTGCACATCCTCGAATGTAGCACAAGGATACTTAGTGAGATCTTTGTAAAGATCTGAGTCTTGAAGAAGTCCTTGACGGAAGGCTTCGATGGCAGTGGCCACGTCACATCTGGGAATAGTCACTTTCTCCTTGTTGAATCTGTTGAGGAAATCTCGCGTAGATTCATCGAATCTCTGTACCACCCGGTACAGATCACTAGTTTGCTTCTCCGGTTTTCTGCTGCTGGCGAATTAATGGTTGAAGGAGTTAACCAGATCAGCAAAGGAAGCGATACTCCTGTTCGGCAGGCCAACGAACCAGTGAAGGGCTGCTCCTGAGAGGGTGGAGCCGAACCCTTTGCACATGCAAGCTTCCTTCAGAGGCCCTGTGGCGGTTATCACCATCATTTTCTGTTTGTACTGGTTGATGTGGTCCAGGGGGTCTGCAGTGCCATCATAAAGTGTCATGGCTGGTGGCACAAAGCCCTTGGGCACAGCAACGCAGGCTAGGCCGTCTGTGAAGGGTGAGTCTGCATAGCTGTCTCTGGCCGCTCTCTCCAGGGGGCGCGGCATTCCAGGAATTTTGTTGATCAGCTCCCTCAGCTCCTTCAATTCTCGGGACTGCTGATCTGCAGCGCTGTTGGTTCCTGCAAGAGGGTTAGAAGCAGGAGGGAGGAAATTGAAAGGTGTACTTCCTGTCTGATGTCCCCCAAGGTGCAGACTGTTTGGAGGAGGCGGTGGAGGAAATGCAACTATCTCAGGTCTGGGTTGCCATTCTGGTGCTTGCTGGGATGTGGCCCCGGATGGCCAGGTTACTCTGTGGAGTGGGCTATTGCTGACTGTCGACAGGTGGGTCGGCGCTTCTGGCTGCGATCTTTGCATCTGTTGGCTGGGGGTAGATGCCGCCCACGTCCTTCCAGAGGGTTGGTTGCTGGACAGGGGGCATACTCCTGGTGATTGCGCCGGTTGCCATCCTAGCGTCTGATGGACCGGGGTGCCTGCAAGAGATAATGCGTTAGTCTCTCGGTTTTCAGTGCTGGAGAAGAGATTACCTGAGACGCGTGATCTATCGGGTGTGGGCCCATGGGTCAGGTAGCCTAGCCCTTGCGGCGTAACGGTTTGGATGGGTGGTGATAATTCCAGATCCAGCCTGGTGACCACCTCCTGAGGAATTATCCTAGGGACTTGCCCACTGGTGGCGAATTCTCTGTGAAAGCTCGGTTCTTCTCCAGATACCATTGGCAGATTTTCTGGTGACGGTTGGACTGGAGCAGGTGGCAGCCTTGATACTGCTTTTATCTGAGCCCTGATATCTCGATTATCCCTCTGCAAGGTCTTTACCGCTTACTGCAGAGTATTGATCCCCTGTAGTATCTCTATCACAGGGTCTGGGGCCGACGGAATCCTGGGGGCATCTCCAATCAACCCTCCATAGGCCGGTGTCTTGGATGGCGCACCCTCCTTACCGGCTCTGAAGGGGTTGGGCACCTTTGATGTCGGAGGCCCTTGAGGTGGTCTGGAGGTTGCCGGTGTAGGCCCTGCCGTCAGACTGACAGGGGTCGCCTGAGTGGGTGATGCAATGGGTTGACTTGCTGTCCCTGAGGATGGTGCTCCTCCGGCAGGTTGGGTGGAGGCATCTTGGCTGCTAACAGGATTTTGATCAGATCCGGACATGACGGTAGGTCGGTTTACTGTAGAATCTTGGCTAGCAAACGATCACTTTGCCCCACGGTGGGCGCCAAATTGTTTTGGTAAAAATTTACCGGGTTAAGATTAAGTTGCGGGTTAAAGCGATCGAACTAGCACTATACGAATTAACGAGATGAATCGGATCTAGCAAATGAAAGCGTAACGAGAGAAAATAAAGGGACTCGAGTTTTGGTGACGCGGAAACCCAAATGTGGGAAAAACCGCGGGGGGAGTTGGAATCCCGCCAAACTTCCACTATGAATGAGGAGAACGAAGTATGAAAGACAATACAAATATTTTGACGGTATTAGACTATGAGAGATTTTGCTAGTGTGTTTGCCTTGAATTACTTGATGTTGAAGGTTCATTGACCGTCTCTCTTGTGCCCCTTTGTTGCGCTTATAACCCCTTCTTCCTTAACCGTTGCCTTCCTTTCCTCCTAATTTTTCTCCTGCTCTGGTGGCACCACCCTAAAATTTAGGGGGTTTGGTTACTTGACTGGGTCTTAGTATTTGAGGTAGGGTATTCGCGCAGTTGGGCTGTTTCTCGGCCCACTTTAGGGTTTGGTTACTTTTCGGCCCAATGCTGCTGTTGGGTTTTACTCTGTTGACTTGTTGACTTTCTTTGTATCGACCCTCGACTTTTACGACTTTGGACTTTCCGAGCATTACTTCGTGACTTTTCCTTGTCGATTCTTTGACTTATTGACTTTGATTTTTGACTCGGAGAATTTCCACGTCATATCTGAGGGTGCGGATTTTATCCCAAACAAAGCTCACAACACGAATCATGTTCCACCTCTTCTTCAGTGCCTTACTAGGGTAAGAAACTCTCTAGAATGTCACTTTGATACTTCAATTCAAACCCAAAAAGTCGGAAAAGAATAAAGAAACACGTATTCTTGTAAATAGTTTAGTTTCCGAAAATCAATTGAAAGGCCGTGATATGTTTTCAGGGCGACGTTTACGCAGTACTTGTTTCTTATCGGGATCCAGTACATGTTTGCTGCATATTCAGCTGCCTTCTCCGACTTGAGTCCCGTGTTCGCTTTCCTTCCTGCTTTACCACTTGGGTGAGTATTTTTTTTTTCTTTTGGAATATTTGGAATATGATGAAATAAATCAATTTGTTCGGTTCTTGCACTGTAAGATAGCAGTTATGCATCTCGACGTAACATATTTAGATGGAGTAGTAAGATAAAGGACACAAAATTTAACAACATTTCGCTTTTTAGGCAGAAAAATGTCAACTTAAGAACCAAAAGTGGGATCACTAAAGTCCCAGGCTCACTAATTTCTCTAGGTGAGGTTGTACTGCTGAAATTCTACAGAGGTTTTCCACTGAACCATACACACCAGCATAGTGATCACCCACATATGGCTGGTGAAGCTGACAGACCGCGAAACTATATTCTCGGATCAGTTTTTCTGGTGCTCAGCATATTGTGTTGGTCTGCATGGTTTCTTTTACAAGCAAAAGTCAGTGAAAAGTTCCTATTTCATTATTGCCAATTGTCTCAAGCTACGAGGTCAAGGAAAGACAGGAACAATCGTAAGTTTATTTCAATGCAAATTTGATGACATAGTTTAGTAGATTATAATTTTTTATTTTTTGGTCCATGAGATCATGGCTCAAAAAACACTTGGAATACATTAATAAGTTAGCAAAGCTAATTAATGATAAGAGTCCAGCTTCTCAGGCATAAAAAGTTGAACTTTTTCATTTTTTCTATCAATTAATCAGTAAGATGAGCTACATTCCCAAAACCCAATTGAAAAAATGGGAAAATGGGTTTTTTAAACCTAATTTGATTAATTGAACATGACAAAGGTATTGGGTATTGCTTTCTGCTGGAATTGAGGTGTATTTTGTTGTTTGAGATGAAATTTTACTTAGGTATTGGCTAGATGATAGTATAATGGCTGAATAATTGATTATGATTTTGTAAGACGAATCGAAAGATAGTTTTGTGTTGTTGTTTGAGATTGAATTTTACATGGGTTTTGGCTAAATGATGGTATAATGGCTAAATAATTGATTATGAGTTTGTAAGATGAATCGAAAGACAGTTTTTGTGTGTGTTTGAAGTCGATTCCTCATGTATACTTCAAGACACTCTTTGTTGATGAAGTTGGCTAGAAATTGGGATGTGCAGTATACTCATGCTAATACGGAGTATTAGTTATACTCAGAGGGAGTTCGGTAAGTCGACGACTGATTTGCAGAGTGGGCTCAAGAAGTTTGTCAGATGGTACCTCAATTGCTATAAAGACCGGAAGAAAGCCGCTGAATGATGATGAAATGATGATGTTGAGTCAATTCAGTCATGGACGACGATGATGATATGTACTGTAATCTTTTTCAACACCACGGTACGATTTTGTTCAAAATCTTGTTCATTGGTTCATATGATTTTTTTTACGAGTTTTTAATCTTCTTGCTGTGCCCGCCCTCCCCCAAATCCATCTCTTATTTTCTGTATTATCTTCATGGTTCCCTTCTAACGAGGCCACTCCTTGTGCTTCCTCCTTGATTGAAAATTTTGAGATTACAGCTCTTCTTCATTTGGCCACTATAAAGCTGTACAACAACTATCCATTTTTTTTCTTCTGCGATTTTTACTCTTTTTTTTCGCCCTGAGAATGTAATTTGTTGTAGTTTCAGTGATGTAGGATTCAAGTTTAATACAAATAAGCCGAATTTGTGGACCTGGTATTATTTCCTTGCAATTTGAATACAAGTAGGACACAATTTGTTTATGATTTGTTCTTTCTGTCAGTTTTATTGGATAAATTTGCTAGAACTTCAGTCACGTTGCATCTATTAGTAGAAGGTCGCCTTCTTATGGGCCGTTGTTCTTTCGGAGGGGGCGGGAGCCTTTGTGGCACTGGATAGTTTTATTGTGACATCTATTGCTCTTTAGAGGTGTGGTCTCTAACTTGAGTATATTTGTTCTTAGCATAGAAAGCTTCTCTGTGAAATCTTATCCAGGTCTGATGAGTTGGTGGTGCATCGTTGTGACTTCTGATAACATTTCTATTAGATTGCTGTAGGTATGCCTACTTCATGGATGTGAACGAGTATTATTTTCATTCGAGCTTAATGTCTGAACCCTATCACGCATCGCGTTTATTTGGCTTATTAATAGAGTTTAATTGAATTATTGTCAAATCGTATTATTTGTCTGGATTCTTGGTACTGCTTCAATTATTTGATTTTATAGGTACCGAGAAGACTGGACAAGTTAACTGAGACTAGAAAGACGGGTCAAGCTTAAAGAAAAGAAGTCAAGGTCTACTTGACCTTGACCAAATCAATGTTCAACCTCCTGCTCTTTCGTTTTTACCTTCATCTCAATTCAATTTTTAGTAAGTTTATAAAACGATCTAATAAGTTCACAATTCACCGATGGTAAAAATTTTGCATTCTTGAGAATTTTGTAGGGCTGATTTGATTGTTTTTTTTTTTTTTTGGTTACGGATGAACATACAGGAATTTAGCTCGAATTTTTGGGGAGTTTGGCTGTCAACTATGTTATAGGGTTACTAAAAAAAGTTTACGATATTATGTCTGTAAACGATGTATGTGCCAATGATAGCTGCTAATTGACAAACACATCTTAAAACTGATAAATAATGCGAAAGGGGAGCATGAAAACTAAACCTGTCGCAGTGCAGAATCCTTCATTTGATTTCTCATCTGTTCTTGCATATCATTCATTGAAGAGGGGAAGCTTGACTGAGAAGTGCTTCGAACATCAGGGAATGAACTAGAAGCACTGCCACGTTCGCTCGCAACATTATTTCTAACAGCAGAAGCTCCCTTACTTTCAGGAAGGTTTGATCTCGACTCAGAATTCACTCTTACGTTTGATGAGAATGGAACCGAGTCCCTCGGATTCAAAGATGAGGCCATCTCAAACAACTTTTGGAGCTCATCGGGTGGCATTTTACTCATCATCTCACCAGCTTTTTTAAGCATGTTAGGTGACAGATTAGGAGGAGCGGAGCCAGGTCTGAAGTTGGGTTCAAAAGGAGAATCACTGAAGGCTGGTTTCCCACCCTGGAGAGAGGATGCCATTTTAATCATATTTTGAAGTTCGTCAGGCGACATTCGACAGATCATATTGGTTGCAGTCTTCAGCATGCCAACTGAAATCTCTTCAGTTCTTCCAGCACCCATTTTTGGTGTCATTTCGGGTTCAGCTTTGGACATGAAGTTCTGGAACAAACTGCAAATAGGACTAGAAACAAACAGCAGCATTAGGGGTCTTGCAAACTTATCAAGTAATCCGACTCATCGGCATCTTACTAACCAGGTATCGCCTCCTCCAACAATAATTGTACAACCATTTTTTGTTTTTGTAACCATTGAAGGAGTTTTTTTTGGTTGTTTAAGGTAGAGATTTGATTTTCTTGGTATTTTGAGAACAAGGGTTTTTAATTGATCAGTTCTTCAATGGCGTCGAAAACATTTCTTCCTCATCAATCAACCGGTTTCTCACTTACCCTTTTACTGTTTTTAACTAATTCTTTCATTTGATTTGATTTGATTTGATTTGATTTAATTTGTGATTAAGGTTGATGGTGCAGATACCAAATCGAGTTGTCCCGTGGTTTGCATCCGACTATGTGATGTCCCTTGTCGACGTGGTTGGGGTGATAAATTGGGTTTTTAAATCGGGTGATAAATTGGGCTTTTTAATCGGGTGTTTGCATCGGACTATGTGGAAATTTTGCTCTAATTCGGCTCTAAAATGGCAATCGTGAGCAAAATTGTCTCATCCTTGTTCGTACCATAAATTCCATCGTGAGCCATAAATCCTTTGATGGGTCGATTGTTTTCTTCAAAATTTTAGGACAGTTGACTCAGACATTCTGTAATTGTTTATATCATAACTCTCATATGAAGGCTGACCTATATCAGCGCTATTCATAGCTGCTTGTTCTTTATATTCGATTCCATTCCGCTAGGTAGTTCACACTTTCCAAAATATTATGACAGGGTTTTTGGAAAGTGTAAATTATGTAGTAGAATGGAGGGAGTACATAATAATGAGTGATTAATTTGTTTGTATATTTCAATTTTTATGATTTGGTTCACTAAAACTTGCAGTCATGAGGTTCTACCAAGGATGGTACAGGTGTTCATGACAGCATTGTTAACCAGCTTCTAACAAAGGCAGGTCTTGTACTCTTCGTTTTGTAAGTTCTATAATTTTCAGATGCCACTGATCTAATGCAAGTCTGAGCTTGCTACTTTTTAGATTGGAGTTGAAGCCCTCAGTAATGTACTGCTGATTGGGATGACAAACAGAAAAGATTTGCTCGATGAAGCGCTTTTGAGGTAAGCTGTCTCTCTTCTACCAACTTTTGTGATGCTCATTTTGCACTCTTAAAAAGAAGGTGAAGTCAACTTAGGATTATGTAGATGACCACACTGGTGATCTCTGTAAAATTGTCTTCTTTTTTGTCAGGCCTGGTCGTTTAGAGGTTCAGGTGGAGATCAGTCTCCCAGATGAAGCCGGCCGTCTGCAAATTCTAGATATCATACAACAGGATGAAAGAAAATTCTTTTCTAGCAGCAGATATCAATCTAGCTGAACTGGGTATGTCGTTTTGTTTGCCCTGCTTTCTAAAGTTAATTGCTTGTTGCCTTCTACTTGTATATTTGTTTGTGTTTGATTAAGATATATGCATCAAATGTAGTTCTTATCAATTGGTTAACAAGTAGATTGAGTAATTTCATGTCTTGTACAGAACACAATTCTCGACGGATAGTTGATATGGGATTCACTCTTCCATATCAATCAATCAATTCTCGACGGATAGTTTTGGGTCGCGAAGTCGTGCTTAATTGTTGTTTGGCTTTTAGCGTCGGGTTTACGGACGAGCTGTAATTTTGTTGAATTTGATTGATTTTTTTGTTTGAAATTGATATGGAGTACGTTTGTGCATTCCGAGCTTGAGTTTTGGGTCGCGAAGTCGTGCTTAGTTGTTGTTTGCCTTTTAGCGTCGGGTCGAACGAGCTATAATTATGTTGAATTTGATTGATTTTTTTGATTGAAATTGATATGGAGTACGTTTGTGCATTCCGAGCTCTCTTTTGGTACTATGTCATGGAAGTTTGATTGATTTTTGAGGTGATTTAGTTATTTTTTGTGCTGTTTGTGATGTTCATTGTGTTAATTTATTGCATATTCAAGCTGTTTTGGGAATCTCGTGGTTGTTTGATTAATTTCCCATCAGTTTAGGTCATTAATTAGTTGGATGTTTCTTCTTCTTTCTGCTTAAACTAAACCGTTTGCGAAACTGTGGATTTGAATGAGTTTTGGGTCGCCAAGTCGTGCTCAATTGATGTTTGGGCTTTTAGCGTCGTGTTTACGAACGAGCTGTGCTTATAGTTTCCTATTGAACTCCACATACAATCCAGCAAACTTGGCTGCCATGAAAAAATAGATTGAAGGAATCAGATTAGCGTTCTCCTTGTCTATTGTGGTCTCTCGACAAAATACCACATCATTGATCATTAGTTGGATGTTTCTTCTTTTTGAATGAGTTTTGGGTCGCGAAGTTGTGCTTAATTGCTGTTTGGGCTCTTAGTGTCACGTTTACGAACGAGCTGTGCTGTTGTGTCCTTCTTCGGTTATTTATCTTGTTTAGGTAGGTGGATGTTTGCTCCTACTTGGGTGGGTGGAAGTCTCAGATAATACGAGGGATATGCCATAAACGACAACAGGTAGAGAGAAAGAGCTAGCAAGATGTAAGTGGTAAGTCGAGTTTACCAGTTTTTTGTATTGTTTTTTGTAATTAGTTTAACTTGATTCATTGATTTGGGTATTTTAATCGCTTTAGATTTATGTTTGTTGATCTTCTTGGCAATCGATTGTTTTCTTTCATTCTGCGATTAGTATCTGTTCATCATTTTTCTATTAGATTAATATTTAATTGAAAGTAAATTTAGATCTGGTTTAGGTCATTGATTAGTTGGATGTTTCTTCTTCTTTCTTCTTGAACTCCAACGTACATTCCTACGGCTAGCGAAACGGTGGTTTTCAATGAGTTTTGAGTCAGTCAGTGACTTATGTTGGATTAAGGCCTTTGAACAATGCTGATAAGTTGACAAGAAATGGTGTGATTAGTAGCAGACAAAGCAGGAGAAATAATGCACATTAAGAAGAAGCAGCAAGATGGGAAATCATCATGGGGTGTTATTGTGTGTGGTAGTGGAATGGGGTTGGTTTTCGTCGGGGCAGAGGTGGCTCCTTGGAGTAAGACTGGTGGTCTTGGTGATGTTCTTGGTGGTTTGCCACCCGCCATGGCGGTAAGTTTGCTCGTTATGCTTCAATGGTTTGTGTATGTTGATTGCCTGTGCTTTGAAATAACCCTTGGGTCGTGTTCTTTCCCACTTGCTTATTTTCAGTTCACTTCAGTTACTTTAGTTAAGTTTAGTCGCCTTCAGTTAAGTTCAGCTCCATCAAATTCAATTTGTCTCATTCGGTTTAGCCATTTAGCCATTTTCACTTCGGTTCAATTAAGCACCATTTCGTTTGAGTTCAGTTAAGCACGGAAAGAACATGGCTTTAATAGACCAACATTGTAGATTTGTAGTAGCTATGACCTAGAATGACCCTTATCAATCTCGGTTGTGTGCAGATTCTTTAGGGACTAAGGGGTTGTTTGTTGTTGTTGTTAAGGCAAATGGACATAGAGTTATGACGGTTTCACCTCGGTATGATCAATACAAGGATGCTTGGGATACAAGTGTCACAGTTGAAGTATGTTTCTGTCATTGCCAGTTGATTTCACTTGTACGACTGTACACCCTGTTTCGATTTTCACTCATTTGCTATGACCTGTAGTTGAAAGTCGGCGAAACAACAGAAAAAGTCCGGTTCTTTCATTGCTACAAGAGGGGAGTAGACTGTGTCTTTGTCGATCATCCAATATTTTTGGAGAAGGTTGATGATTCTATGTTTCACTCCAGTTTACGGTTTTATAACCAGGAGTTGTTGGTAGGCGACTGACAGTTCCTTTATTATTTGAATTTAAGGTTTGGGGGAAAACAGGATCGAAAGAATGATTATAATGAACTCCGTTTCAGTCTCCTGTGTCAGGTAAATCATACCGACAATTTTGCAATGCATTAAATTTGAGTAATCTAATCTTCAGCGAGAGAATGATTATAATTTTTGGTTTTAGGCGGCTCTAGAAGTGCCGAGAGTTCTTGCTCTTAACAGCAATCCATATTTCTCTGGTGTATATGGTAAGCTCTTTTTTTCCCAAAAACAAAAAACGTCGGGAATTTATGCTTGATTATTTTACAAAGTAATAATCAATTCTTCAGTTTTTGTTGTTTGCAGGTGAAGATGTCGTCTTTGTTGCCAACGACTGGCATACTGCCCTAATTCCTTGCTATTTGAAGAGTAGTATGTACAAGCCTCGCGGCATATATCAAAACGCTAAAATAAGCTTTCGCTCCTTTGCTGTTTAAATAGTTAAGAAAAACGTCTTTGCGTTACTTTTTCGTTACCTGTGCTAAAAATATTGAAAATGCATTATCAGGTTGCCTTCTGCATTCACAACATAGCATATCAAGGCAGATTTCCATTTGCAGACTTCCCGCTTCTCAATCTTCCAGACCAATTTCGGAGTTCCTTCGACTTCATTGATGGGTAATCTTCCTTTCCTGCATGATTTCGAAGTAAAAAAAAGAAGCAATTTTTTAAAAATGCATCTTGGGTCGTTTACTTCAGGTACTGGATGAAAGCAGCGATTTTGGAATCAGATCGAGTTTTCACTGTCAGCCCTTATTATTCAAGGGAACTTGTCTCTGGTGTAGAGAAGGGAGTAGAGCTAGACAACGTTCTTTGCAAAACCGGCATAACTGGCATTGTAAATGGCATGGATGTTCAAGAATGGAATTCAATGACAGATAAATGCACCGCCGTTAAATACGATATCTTCTGTACAGACCTTTTTTTTTTTTTACTATTACTGATAAATTTTCGACATTTCAACACGTGGGTTTTTAATTTGACCTGTTTTTCAGGTGATGGATGCAAAACCCCTCTTCAAAGAAGCCCTCCAAGCTGAAATTGGTTTGCCAGTCGATAAGGATATTCCGCTGATAGGCTTCATTGGTAGGCTTGAAGAGCAAAAGGGTTCCGATATTCTTGAGGCAGCTATCCCTCAATTGGTCGATGAGAATGTCCGCGTCGCAGCTACATGTAGCTTCATCACCATGAATAACACCAGGTTGAGTGCTTAAACAACAGCAAATGAGACCTAATACTATCATAATTGCCCAAACTGAGATTAATGCTTGTACCCAATTGAAGTAATTACTATACTCCACCATGGATAATAATCTCAATTAATCTTGTTGTCATCGTCGTCGTTTTTTTTTTTGAATTATTATTATTATTTCATAATTTGAAATTAATTGTTGATTAATTTTGAAAATGGTTTGGGTTTTGTACAATGTCATTAAAATGAAGGGGTTATTGATAATTAGAGGGTAGGGTGTATGAGGTCAATGTCATTATCTTTGGTGTGTGAGTTGCATGATTGTTGTTTGGGCTTTTAGTGTCGCGTTTACGAACGAGTTGTGCTGTACTTTCAGTGTCGCGTTTACGAATGAGTTGTGCTGTATTTTCTATATTGTTTTGACATTCGATTGAAGGTGATATTTTCCAAATTCCTAATATTGTACGCTTTTGATTATGCTACACTATAAAAGAATTATTATAAGATACTGTCATAGACCTTCAGATGGTGCTTTGGATTCAGACTTGTGTTTTCAGATGAATTGCATCTTCAGATGCTTCATGATTCTTCTGCTCTTGAACCTTGTCCATTTCAGGTCCTTATTCATCTGCCTGTACTTATAATTTAGTAAATTTGATGTTTTCTTGATTTCACTGACGATTATTTTGACGATCATAGGATCAATTAGTGTATTACTGTTACTTTGTTTTCTAAGAGGTTATTGTGTGGATTATTCTTGCATATTACAATTACGATATTGGTTAAAGGGTTTGTTATAATTTCGGTGCAAATGTGTTCAGTTTACGAAAGTAATTACATTTACATTTTGAGGATAGTGAACGAATCATAGTGCTCACCTTCATTTTAAAGGTGCGTGAATCGGACATGGATACACTTGCGAATGTGATTAACTAAAGGCGGGTTATAACTTACGAGGACTGTCGAAATTTTGTCGCCAGTTGATGTTCATGCCCTTATTGGCATGTACAAAGTTTACAACGATAAATGTACTACTTGATAGGGTTTGGAATTATGAATGGTTATTTTCGAGTTTCTGTTGTGTTTTGGGATTCGATTTTGGAGAAAATGGGTTTAGAAATTGTTACTGGTATCCTCACTTTTGAGTAGAATGGAATCTGAGTCACTTTTCTCAACTAATTTTATTTCGTATCTTAATGAAGTTTTGTCTACTATATGTTTCTCAATCCTATTCTTTCTCTCCCTCCCTCCACTTTCCCTCTTCGTTCCTCTATGTGCTTCCTATAATTTTATTTACAGTGTATTGTTACTTCCTACTTATTCACCCATTTTCATAACTTTTTCAATTTTCATATACCCTTCTTTTTCCGAATTCCAATCCAAATTTATGAATCGAATTGAGGGGTTTTCAGGATTCAATTAGTTTTATTTTTAATATTTAATATGATAGAATTAATTATTTGATTGAATATTTGTTGTAATCTGGTGTGTGCTTGATTATTAGGTATTGCAAAATGCTTTATAGTGACTAAATGTTTTGCTTTATATAACATTATATCCTGGGTGAAGAATTGTTGTGAAATGCTTACCCCAAAGTATCGTTTTCCACTATCTCGTGTTGTATCATTTTATTGGTCTATTCTTCATTTCATCCAACTTTGATATTCTTCTCTTCGTTAAATAATGTTTTCCAATATCCCGTGCTGTTTATTCCATTATTTCACGATACTTAGAATTCATAGTCTAGATGAGCAAGTAGCAGACCGAGTGATTGTGTTTTTGTTCTGGCATTCCTGTGGAGAAATCTGTTTTTGTCAAGGTTTGATTTTTCCCCGCTCTTGCCTTACAACCCTATTTTAGCAAGTAACTAGGGAGCTAGATAAAATGAAGAACACAATGTTTCTTTATTTTTCGGCTAAATTTTAGTATTCCAACACTTTCAACTGCAGCTAATCCTGCAATGGTCAACTAGGAGCGGAGGCGGGAGAGGAGGGACGGATAAGGGAAAGGGGAGGAGATGGGGATATGAAGGTGGTAGATGAGGAGGACAACCGATCTTAGTAGGAGGTAATGGTGAACAGAAAAGGAGGAACATTAGAGAAAAGTGAGGGGAAAAAAGAGAAGGGTCAAGGGGACACTAAGGGTAAACTAAAATAAATGACAAAAGCAAAGCCTATTTAATGATGAATCTTAGATTGTGCTGAGGGGGAGGCACAAGGGGAAGGAAGAAGATAAGGGAATGTAGATGAGGGGTACGAGAGAAGGCATGGTGGAAAAGGGAAGGGAAAATGGGATGTATATGATGAAAATTGATAGACGAGAAAGAGGAACGTATAGAGGAACAACATTAGGGGGAGAGACAAGTGTAAGAAGTTGCGGCTAAGGGGCGACACCCTCACCGAACTAATGACCAAAACAAGTTATTTTAAGCATGTGTCTTAGATTACAAAGAGGGAAGGAAGAAGGAGAAGACATTCTAAGTTTCTCCCAATTTTTGATGACTATACATCGAGGTAGGCATAATAATTTTGAAATGTATTAATCTAAGACACATTGAAATTGAAGAGTTGACATTCCAGGACTCAATTTTTCAGTGTTGACCGTAGGAAGCATTTGCGAAACAGTTGCTGAAAAGAAAATTTACGAGATGGATAGAAAAGGGCAATACAACAAGAACCGCAGCTGGAAGTGTTCTTGAGCATGAATGAAAAAGTTTTTATTTTGGTGTAGAATGTGTATTTTTTTTACTGTTGTCCATGATCAAAGTGTTGGGTACCGAGTTCATTTATATATCAACTCTTATGGTGGCCATAAATACGACTGTTATGGTGGTGGAATTATGGAGATTAAGGTGTGTGGATTATGGACCTTGAGTGATTTTTCAAAAGTAAAGTAAAAAGATGAAGATGAAGTCAACTTCCGAGGAAACATCGAGCAACTGAGACAATCGTATTCTGAAGTCGAAGACAAGATCGGGGGAGTTGATAGGTGAATAATGTAATATTAGCCTGTGAATATCCTAAACTTGAACATTGTTGATTTATGTTGAGCAATTACTTCTGACTCACTCTTCAAGCATTGAATAACAGCAGCCCGAATTCAGTTTGTATCTGATTCTGTCAATAGCAAATTACTTTTGGAAATATTTTCAAAAGAACATCTTAGTCTGTTCAATTCAGTTTCCCAGCTGTCACTGAAGCTTATTCATGCAGAAATTTTAATCTGAAAACACGAGAGTAGCATGCTTAACAAAGCTAATAGAATATGAAACCAGTTCAGATCAACGAGTCATGGACTCACGGACATTGTATAAAACACCGTCGATAGTAAGGATGAATGATTTGCACATAACTGCAACCAAATCAACATGGTGTAACTGTAAGTCTGTAACTATGCCTATTCCAACAAAAGAATAAAAAATTCAAACCAGAACAGACTAATTTTGAAAAATTTACTAACAAATTTACATATAAATTGAAGAATGTTAGAAAAAAAAATGCACATTTCTTCTGTTCTGTTTTGAAATGAGGTATAGGGATGAATGTACATAGGGGGAAAACGAATTAGAAGATTCGAGAGTACTGCGTATGATCCTCTAGCTGTGTCAAAATTGGCAAAACGATCAAAATTAGAGCCAACTTCAAACCAACTCTATAAGAAGAGGATCGCCTGCAGACATAACCCTAATGAGCTTGATGAATTCTTGTTCAGTCGACACACTCCACGGGTAAACAGCAGAATAAACGCTCGTATTGCCAGTTGGCGTTTTTTCCTTATACAACATTGTGTTAAATACCGGGTCAAAGTTCTGAGGTGAATCCATCGACAAAAAGAACATCGGTGTACACTTTTGTATAGTCTCGAGAATCAACGGGCATAAGACATTAGTTTATTCTGGGCATAATTGAATCGAGCGTAAGAAGAGGAAAGATTTTCACCTCAGAACTTTCACCCGTATACTGCTGAAGCATTAGTTTATTCCCATATTTTCATCCGTATCGTACAGGTCGGGTCATGAGTTGAGATTCTCGAAACCTGACCTTGAAAAAAACAGATCATGTCAGCTCGAAATTTGACAGGTCTAAATTCGTATTTTTCATAGCATTAATATTAATATTTTCTGCCAGTATATGTTCAGAAACTAAGCATTCTGTTTTCCTCCAACATCGCGGGTCGGGTCATAACTCAAGATATGGGTAGAAACAGGTTTTAAACGGGCCATGAGCTGAGATTCTCAAGACTTGACCTTGAAAATACGTGTCAGGTCGAAATTTGATAGGTCTAATTGTAGACACCCACATTTTGACCGCCAGGTGTCTATAGTAGGTCCCGCCAAACACCCGATGATGATCGGACGCAAACGTGCTTTAATGGACTCGGATATGGGCTCGAAATCATGGACATTTGGTTTAGGCTTATTACAAAGTACAAATCTTACAAAACCAACCTCAAAACCAGGCCCAGTGGGTCGTTTCGAGTCAAATGAGACTAATTTGGGTCGATTCCGGCACCAGGGGTAAAACCGTCTTTTTTACGACCGAGTCAAAACCCGGTCGAAAAATATTCTCGAGACAGTCAGCCGTGACACCTCACACGGCTGATCCGGTCCCAAATACTACAAAAATCATCCTCAAAAAATATTAAACAAATCCGTTTAAGGATAGAATTCGATCTCAAGTAGGAATTCTATCCGGAAACCGAATCAGACACCGACCGAGCTCCAAATACTCGGCCAAGACAGCCAAAATACTCGGCCAACTCTTCATGACAGGCGAGATACTTGGCTTCTCCACCAAGAAACGAGACTTTCGTTCCCTTTCGAACTCTCGCATTTCCTATCCAAACCGGTATTTCTTGTCACACAAGCAAGACTACCTCGACTCATGTAAATAGGACCTCATATTCAACACAAAAAACACGATTTCAGACAACAATTTTTCACCAACCGAAAAACACGACACTCACGATTATTAGCATATACCCTCGATATCTAGTAATTCCCGACGTAATCCCGAAGTAGCCTCGAAATACCGACGAAACCGACCCCCCATCCGGCCGAACCCGTCCCATCATACATCCAAAAAACCGACACCTTAACTCATCCCGCATCATCTCGACGCTCCCAAGTTTAAACCACTTTCCGACGAGCTCATATCCGAGAAAACGAAGCATGTAGGTTGAGGGTGTAAATCAAACCCGATTCTTCTCCTTTCTCTCTCTCTCTCTCTCACGTCTTTTTCCTTTTTTTTCGTCCGCCACCTTTTTTTTTTCTACGGGTCGTCGGTCGTTTCGTATTATTAATATGGGTCATTCGTCGCATATTTTTATTTATTTCTAATAATCGATACTAAAAAAAAAACTATTTTCATATAACGTTCTTAAGATACGATATCGATTCTCTAATCGAATATCATATCTAACAAGAACCAAATTACATCTTTTTTTTTTTAACAAAATTCGACGATTTTATACGGGGAGAGAATTAACATCTTTTTTCGTTCAAATTCTTTTTTTCACTTTTTCGTTCAAAACAAACTTTTTTTTAAAACCTTTTCTAAAAACATTCTAACTGTTCGATATCGATTTTATAATCGAATATCGAATACGATGAATATCGAAAATATGAATCGAGTATAAATTAATCCATATTTGTACGCGATTTGTAAAAATTAACGATTTTCGAACAAACAAAAAAAACCGGCAGGCCACCACGCGGGTCGCGCGCCCGTCAGGCGACCCGCGCGGCAGCCTGGTTCGTCGGCTCTTTTTTTTTCGTTTCCTCGCTTTTCTATTTTTTATTCTTTTCGAACCTTATATTAAAAAGCGACTTTCGCGACATATTTCGATAAATACTTTTTTTTTTCTTCGACCTCGGTCAACACGTGTTAATCCATCACGTGTCATTAAAACTTTTTCGAGTCATGCACATTTTTTATTCATGTCTTTATTCAATCGTTACTAACTCGTTTTCCCGTGTTTGTAGCTTTTTATTTGTTTTTATCGTTTTATTAGACTAAAACAAATCTTCACATGCTAAAATAACTTTGACGTTATTAGTTTAACATGCATTAAACGACTTAGCAACCCATTTTATTTTTCTCACATGCTTAGGAAAATAATGTTTGCATATCATTCAACCGTCGAACTAACGCGTGTACACCAAAAACGAACGATATCTTAGTAAAGACCGCTAAGTGCGGGCGGGGTTGGGTGTTCTTAGTGAACTTCCCAACACGTACCCTCACCCCTTACTCAGAACCATGGTTTCCGGATGTCTGAATCCATTGGCAACGAGAGTCATTCAATACACGATATCCGATAATGTCGGTATCGGTATCGTAATGCAAAGGGACGAGCCCAATAAACTCTGACATCGGAAATGTGCCGTATTTTGTATACGGCCCACTACGACATAGAGTGGGCTCGAATGGTTCCGAATAACCACAAAATTCGGTGGCGACTCCTACTTCGATTTAAATTTCAATTTGACCATCTCATATGGAGATTCATTCGCCTCCCCAAACCCGTGCGTGGCCGCGTCGGGGTGGACCTATGTCATGTCCACAATTTGGCGACTCCGCTGGGGATCAACTGATGAGTCACTTACCATCGGCATCCCTAGGGTGAGACTCGAAAAGAAATCGTTCGAATAGTAATGTACACGTTTTAGTTCAATGGTTCATGCATAACCCATTGTTTCCCGGGCCGGTTACTTGTGACCGACGTCCCACTATACCGCGGTGCGTTCCTAAATGGACCCACTAAAGACTTTGATGGCGGAACTCGCATGGGTTTTACGGCAGGTTCTAAGACCAACTCGGCTTAGGAAGACCGTCCTGATTTGCGAGAAAGCTATCGTCGTTGGTATAGACCCTATTAGGCCGACCGAGACTTAGACTAAGAGCATACATGATGTCATTATATTGTTTCCGTGACTACATGCTACCTGGTCCGTGTCTCATCTTTTCAAAAACCGTCGTTTTCAAAAACTTGCATCTTTTTCGAAAATCATCCATTTTTCAAAACCCGGAAAGCTACCGAATTTAGGACTTATGATTTTGACTCAAAATAGCCTATTTTCTAGCCGGTATGCTGTCCAATCCTTTTCAAAAAATTTCAAAATCTCGGTCCGATAAACCTTTTTTTCGATTTTCAAAAAAAATCGGGCCTTCCAATCCGACTTTGTTCGGGTTTTTCAAATCCAAATCCCTTTTCAAAGCTTTCTTCTTAGGACTTCCCGTATTTAGCAGTGTCGGGTCTTGTCATAAGTAGTTAGAGTCTATAGCGTCGAAACTCCGTCGATCTTACATCACGGGTTTCCACCCCATCCCAAGTCCGCCTTATTAGCCAAGGCACGGCCCACCTACGTAGGAAAAACTCCTATAAAGGGAAGCCCACTTACACAATCGAGTCCAAAGTCTGGGGAATAGCTCACACGTAGGTCTTTCTTCACACAGGACTAGGCCCATTCTGCCGAAATCCTAAAGAAACGCCCACCGTCCATGAGTCACCCATCTAGGAGTCGGTTTTTAGTCTGTTTCCGAGTCTAGTCGTCTTTTCTTCTTGCTCGGGATGCACTTTTCGATCTGGGTCCGATTCTGATTACACGGTGTTCTTACAGACAGGCCACCTCACACCCGAACCATGACTCAACAAGCCATAGACGCGTTTAACACCTCGTTGGCCAAGATCCAATAACAACTCGACCGAATTAGGGGCGACCAGATCGCCATCGTTACCCGGGTTAGCGCCATAGAGCAGGATAAGCCGAGTGTTGAAGACGAAACTAAGGGCCCATTATCCGAATTGACTAGCGCAGTCCTCAAACTGCAAGAGCAGGTCCATTTGTCGACCCACAACTCGATCCATACGGAGAATGCTCGAACCTATTCTCCTCTGACCGACCAACTGCCTGCCAATCTCAACTTGACAGGCTTCCCGATGTTCGACGGAACCGAAGACCCGGTATTACATATCCGGGCCTTCAAAGAGTTTATGGCCCTAAAAGGAGTCAAGTCAGACATGTTCAAGCATCTGTTTGCCTCCTCGTTAGAGAAGCACCCGAAAGCCTGGTTCTATAGGCTCGATTCCAAGAAATACAAGTCTTGGGACGACGTAGCAACGGAATTTGCTCGGAACTACGCCGACAATGCGGAGATCCAAACCACGATGCGCACCCTGGAAGTAATGGCCCAGGAACCAAAGGAAGGGTTTACGAAGTACCTTAAACGCTGGAGGGCTGAAAGCGTCAAAATGGTCGATAAGCCCAGTGAAAAGGTCCTAGTTGAAGCCTTTGTCAAGAATCTCCTGCCCGCCTACTGGATCCATCTCCGGTACGCCATCATACCTAGTTTCGCGGTCCTAATGATGGGTAAGGATTTGTCGTGGATCCCAACCGTCAAATAAAACCAACTAACCTAACTAGGGTAGCTAGGGTAAGTCGGGTCGAATCCACAGGGACGGGAGTTCGGACTAAGGTATGCTCGGGTCAAGGACTATGTTCGAGACGAGCTAATCTAAGGGGAGGAGGCTAAGGCTAATCAAAGGTCTAAAACAAGGAAACAAACAAAGGAAAAGGGCTAGGATTAGGTCGGGGTCAAAGGAGTAACGGAATGACCGAGGGAGAACTAGAGGTGAGGGAGGTAGTAGGGTAATCTAGGTGAGGTCGGGGCTCTCGCAACTTAGACTCACCTAGAGGTTCCACCTAAAACCCAACTCGGCGATACACAACACAATCGGGGTTACTAGCGCGCTATGGTCCTAGGTCGAGTCCGGGCTCTCGCAACTTAGACCGACCTAGGGGTCGTCCTCACCGGGCTCTCGCAACTTAATGAGGGGACCGAACCCACAAACAACTATCACCCACAAAGAAAAGCAAGAAAAACAAGCATTCGTACACACTTAGTTGATCAAGCATTTCAACAAACATGTGATATGCATCATACAAGAGGAAACCCAAATCTTCCACCAACATCTCCAACAATCCCTTAATCATCCAATTAACACCCTAATCGCCATACTAACCCTAGCAAGATACTACTCTAACATATCTAAACTAAAACTAACACTAACAAGAGAAATCAAACCAAACAACAAAACTAACATAATGAAACTATCAAGAATGAAGAACTAAACACTAACAAGAATTAAAGTTTCAA
The DNA here is from genome assembly GCA_958450325.1 of Agrostemma githago. Lineage (NCBI taxonomy): Eukaryota > Viridiplantae > Streptophyta > Magnoliopsida > Caryophyllales > Caryophyllaceae > Agrostemma > Agrostemma githago. The sequence continues at coordinate 10,187,487 of OY288250.1, read as the reverse complement.
ACTTGATTAATAAAACAATGAACAAGAGAAAGGGAAAGAGATAATACCAAACTAGAAGATGAAAAGAAGAAGGAAACTTGCATAAATGGAAGAACCCAAAACAAACATCTAAGTTTGTCAAGCTTGAATGGAGATCTTGAAGAATTCCCAAATTACAAGCACTAATCTAGGATTAACGATAATCTAAGGACTAATCTACACTAATCTATGCTAATCTATGCTAAACTATCTAGGGCTTAGTCTCTAATGAAAGGCATAACATAAGATAACATAACAAGGGTAGAGTATATATAGGGTTACAAATGAAAGGGAGAAGAAAAGAAAACAAAGCGGAGTAGCAGTGGCCCGTCCCGGCCGAGACGGGTTGGTCCCGGTCGGGACGAGGTCGGTCCCGGTCGGGACGCCACCATCCCGATCGGGATGGGCCCAGGTCAGCAGCTTCTCTTTTTGCTCCTTCATCCCGAACGGGATGAGCTTATCCCGAACGGGATGAGCCTTGTAGGCCTCCAATATGAACTTTTTGGTCCCTCCTTACTTCTCATGGGCTTCTCACCAATTCTCGGGACTCGGGATCGGGTCTCGGAGGCTCGGGATTGGGTCCCAAGGCCTCGGGATCGACTCCAAGGCATCGAGTGATCGTTCCTTAGCTTCGTTGGCTCCAAAATGTGTATGTTGAGAGTCGGAATCGCTCCAACTCTTCCAAATCGGTCTTGGGAACCTGAAACGAACTAAAGGAAGCATAAGAAGCCCCTAAACCGCTCCCAAGGAGCGATTCTACAAGGAAAACGGGACCAAAACGCTACAAATTAGGCACTACAAATGACACTTATCAACTCCCCCACACTTAACCCTTACTCGCCTTCGAGTAAGCACATACTACTACTAAACTATCCGAGTGGGTATTAGCGCACCCTACGCCCCTTCAACTCACGCGAGTGCACTTAGAGGACAAGTGCACTCCGCAAGGCAAGTTGGGTCTTGCGACAAAACTGTGGATGCAACCGGACACAAACACATAAACAAACACACAAACAAACAAACAAACACTTAGACGGTTGCACCCAAAACAAAAGAAATACCGCTTCCCTCTAAAAGCGGTGAAAGAAGCACCGGTTTAGGACTCGAGGTAAGTGACAACGTTCCCAAGCTAGCAATACAAACCTAGGTGGACTAAACCCTAATAGTATGACGATAAAGCAATAAAAACGTTGGTAACTTACCTAGGTCCTCCTAACTTTCTAAAAACGTACTACGGGATGATCGGCGGAGTGGAAAAGTGAAGAACCACGGTGTTAGTCGACACTGTAGGTAAGTGAGACCCCGCCCCTTTAGCGTAAGCCAAGAGGGTCGTCCCATGTCCAAAACCGCCTAACTAGTCCAAGTAAAAAGGTGGAAATATGCAAAATGAGGGAAGACCGACTAATGCCTCTATCATCCTTCCTCGGGACTCGGTCCTTTGGTAGGCTCTTCACGGAAAAATTCGGAAAAAGGCTTATTTTGAGAGGTAGGGGTTATTTTTGTGAGTCGAGTTTTCTTTTGGCATTTTCTCTCTTCTTTTGCATTCTTGCTTTGTTTTGCCATGCCATTCTTTTTCTTCTTTTCTATTTTCTTTTGGCTTTTTGTGCCTTTTCTTTTTCTTCATTTCTTTTCTTTCTTTCATTTTCTTTCTTTTTCTTTTCTTAGCCTTTTTTTGGCTTTTTGGCATTCCTTAGTAATAAGAAAGAGAGATTTCAACAAATTGCATTTTTATTGTGTGGATTTGTGTAGGAAGTAGGGAAATGGGTATGTCGGGACGACGTCTTCCCTTCATACTCACAAAAAGGGGAGAACTTGGACTTATCAAACAATCTTAAACACGGTCACCTAAGGGACGAGACTCGGTAACCAAGGCCTTTTCACACCGTGGGTGGTCATAATGGTCAAAATGCAAATCCCGTAGTAAATCCCTAGTAAGCTAGGTGGACTCAAGGTAAAGGACCAACGAATTCATTGATTTAGGGTCATTCTACTAGATTAAAGTCCAAGATTCGATTTACACTACTAGGAAGGGAAAGTACACACTCACACTAGCCTCTAAACCGGGTTTTCGCAAAATGTTTACACACAAGACACAACTAAGCACACAAAACAAAGACAAGACGAAAACGAACGAAAGAAAAAGAAGTAAAAGCAACAAAACAAAAACACAACAAAACGAACACACACAAAACACAAACACCACCCCAAATTTCCAAACAAGTCACCAAATAACCCACACATATGTACAAGCTCCACCCGAGCACACCACATCACAATCTCCTCCAAACTCCGCAAGAGACAAAGAAGGAAAAAAGGGATAGAAGATGTTACCGGACATCATGAAAGCTCTCCAAATTAGCGGCGATTTAAGCAACCTATAAGGAAAAGAGGGCAAACACACAAAACAAAACAAATACACGACACAAAGACACAAAAGGAAAACACACAAAAAGGAATTTTTTTTTGATTTTTGTGAAATTTTTCAAATTTTTATGGTTTTTAAAGATTTTTTCGAAAAACTAAGAAAATAAAACTAACTATACTAGAATATCGCTCCCCCACACTTAAACCGAGCCATGTCCTCATGCTCGATCGTAGGGTGCGGAGAGACAAAAGAAAAAGAAAAGAAACTACGAAAATAAAGCTAAAAATCAAAAATAAGATGAAGAAAAGGGTAGAAGGTGTCCGGCCGGGGTGTAGTCAAGTCACCATGGGCCGAGACAAGAAAAGATATGGATGGGGGAAGAAATAAAAAGAAGGAAATAAAAGTAAATGGGAGGGGAGGGCTAGGTGTAATCAAGTCACCTAGCCCGCATTCCGCCTAAATCCGACTAAATCCAACAAAAGGGGTGAAAAACTTGAAAAATTTGGACTTTTGAAATGACTCTCGATGTAATCACATCATCGAGAGTCGGGAGCAACATATACCAAGGCCTCGAAGGCCACCATGACACAAATGATAAGGGAAGGGGAGTAAACAAAGGAAAACAAGCAATAAAAGACGGAAAAGAAAGGATAGTTGCCGTACCAATAGGATAGCAACTCACTCGCTCCATCGTCTCGTAGATCAATATAGGTACTTGCTTGACTTCATCATTGCTATTCCGCTTCATTCTCGATAAAACGCATGGTTGAGGTAGGAATGGTGTGAGGGAAGTGGGATTCGATGTGAAACTCGGTGTAAAGGGAAGAGAAATGAGGTGAGGGTATGTAAATGAAGTGTAAGGGTTGTATGACGTGAGCAAGGATGGGTAGGGAGGTTGGGTGGGGGTATACAATGGTTGGGTGGGCCCAAATGTCAAAGAAGAGGCCAAAAGAGGAGAAAAGAGACCATCCCGGTCGGGATGGATGGTCCCGATCGGGAAGACACACTCGTCCCGGTCGGGAAGCCACCTTCCCGGTCGGGACGGCACTCCAGCAAGCTCCAATTTTTGCACCTCCATCCCGATCGGGACGGCTCCTTCCCGGTCGGGATGGCATACCCTTCCCGGTCGGGAAGCTCCATTCCCGCCCGGGATGGGTCTTCTTGACCTCCAAAACCCCAAAAACTTCACCGAAGCTTCAAAAACCGACTTCCAAACTCACGATCCATGCTCTATCATTATCTACTCTCCTCTAGGAATCACCTTTCCTTCACACCTATCATAATGAACTCAAATACAACATCAAATTCCCTCCCTCACATCGCTCATCAAAAATCCAAATGAACAAGAGTTCCACAAAGGCTAACAAACCTAGAAACCAAACTATACAAACATAAACACAAATACAAGCACAAAAGAAAAGAAAAAGAGATATTTACACTAAATACTCTCACCAACAACGCCTCCATAGCCATCAAGAGCTCGGAGTAGTAAGTCAAATGCCTTAGCAACATCTTCAATTAAGCTCACATGGCCTAGCCTAGCCACTCCCAAGAGTTTCCAAGTCGGAGGGAAGAAGCGATCATCTTCATTGAGCTCGGGGTTCTCGCGATCTTCCGAGTCTTCTAAACCAACATAGCTACGACTCTTATGACCATCCGGTAGGTATAGTGGTCTAGAGTCGTGCTCGGTATCATGATGTGGGAGATCACACTCTAGGGGTGTCGCTTCTTCTACGGGGTAGAGAGTGGAACTCTTTTCCACCGCCCGACAAGGATCCTCTTCACCAACCGTCTCACAAGACAAAGGGCTAGATATCGAGTGCGGTAGAGGAGGAGAAGGCATCAAGTTTTCTTCATTGGAGGCTTTAGGATCCTCCAATTCCCCATACAAGGCAAGTTCCAAGACATCTACTTCTTTTTCCCAAGTATTGCGCTCCTTTTCACTCACCTTGTCTATATGGTCATGAGGGGTCATCTCGTCACTTGGGTTTGGATTGTCAACACCCGGTTCATCACGAAGAAAATCAAACAAATCCAACTTTATAGCCAATACATTGGCTCCCCAAGAGCTATCTTGATAATCATGCTCAACTCCCTCCTCATTGTGGGCCCTTGAAGCCTCAACTTCCTCTACTCTACCCCTATCTTCACCGCCCAAGCAACACTCAACAATGGTCTCTTCATCGACCCCCTCTTCTTCATTCGTAGCTTCACAATCGGGTTGACTTTCTTGTGGAAGCGCCCGACCTTCTTGCCCAAATGAACCTTCCTCAACATGTTGCGGAGCTCGAGTGGCCAACATCGTGATATGAGCCATGAGTGCATTGATGCGAGCATCTTGCACCTCTATTTGGGCCTTGAGCTCGTCCCTAACCCCTATTATTTGAGCCACCATCGCTTGTTGATTCTTTTGCAATAGAGTCATCGACTCTTGTTGGCTCTTAAGCAATTGAACCATCATTTGACAAGTCTCAAAGTTGGGATTTTGCGGTTGTGGGTTATGTGAGGGTGTTTGGTAGTTGTTAGGATGTTGGAATGATCCTTGACAACTTTCTTGGTAACCGTAAGAAGAGGGTTCATAAGATTGTTGATGAGGTTGATATGGTTGGTGAGATTTCGGGACTTGGCCATTTGCCCCAAAGTTGTCCCGTGATGGTTGATGGTAGCATGGACGAGCCATGTCCATAACATCGCTTAGGTACCTAGGATGAGCTAGAAGCACTTGAGCAAACGTTAGTATCCTAGTGCTTTTGAGGCACTAGGAAGGGAGAGTAACACACAAGAAGAAGAACGGAGATACACAAGGAGAGGAGAACACAAAAGTCAAGAACAAAGTCCAAAACTAAGCAAACAAAAGTCTAAACTACGCCGTCCCCGGCAACGGCGCCAATTTGATGGGTAAGGATTTGTCGTGGATCCCAACCGTCAAATAAAACCAACTAACCTAACTAGGGTAGCTAGGGTAAGTCGGGTCGAATCAACAGGGACGGGAGTTCGGACTAAGGTATGCTCGGGTCAAGGACTATGTTCGAGACGAGCTAATCTAAGGGGAGGAGGCTAAGGCTAATCTAAGGTCTGAAACAAGGAAACAAACAAAGGAAAAGGGCTAGGATTAGGTCGGGGTCAAAGGGGTAACGGAATGACCGAGGGAGAACTAGAGGTGAGGGAGGTAGTAGGGTAATCTAGGTGAGGTCGGGGCTCTCGCAAATTAGACTCACCTAGAGGTTCCACCTAAAACCCAACTCGGCGATACACAACACAATCGGGGTTACTAGCGCGCTATGGTCCTAGGTCGAGTCCGGGCTCTCGCAACTTAGACCGACCTAGGGGTCGTCCTCACCGGGCTCTCGCAACTTAATGAGGGGACCGAACCCACAAACAACTATCACCCACAAAGAAAAGCAAGAAAAACAAGCATTCGTACACACTTAGTTGATCAAGCATTTCAACAAACATGTGATATGCATCATACAAGAGGAAACCCAAATCTTCCGCCAACATCTCCAACAATCCCTTAATCATCCAATTAACACCCTAATCGCCTTACTAACCCTAGCAAGATACTACTCTAACATATCTAAACTAAAACTAACACTAACAAGAGAAATCAAACCAAACAACAAAACTAACATAATGAAACTATCAAGAATGAAGAACTAAACACTAACAAGAATTAAAGATTCAAACTTGATTAATAAAACAATGAACAAGAGAAAGGGAAAGAGATAATACCAAACTAGAAGATGAAAAGAAGAAGGAAACTTGCATAAATGGAAGAACCCAAAACAAACATCCAAGTTTGTCAAGCTTGAATGGAGATCTTGAAGAATTCCCAAATTACAAGCACTAATCTAGGATTAACGATAATCTAAGGACTAATCTACACTAATCTATGCTAATCTATGCTAAACTATCTAGGGTTTAGTCTCTAATGAAAGGCATAACATAAGATAACATAACAAGGGTAGAGTATATATAGGGTTACAAATGAAAGGGAGAAGAAAGAAAACAAGTGCGGGCTACAGCAGGCCCGTCCCGGCCGAGACGGGTTGGTCCCGGTCGGGACGAGGTCGGTCCCGGTCGGGACGCCACCATCCCGATCGGGATGGGCCCAGGTCAGCAGCTTCTCTTTTTGCTCCTTCATCCTGAACGGGATGAGCTTCTCCCGAACGGGATGAGCCTTGTAGGCCTCCAATATGAACTTTTTGGTCTCTCCTTGCTTCTCATGGGCTTCTCACCGATTCTCGGGACTCGGGATTGGGTCTCGGAGGCTCGGGATTGGGTCCCAAGGTCTCGGGATCGACTCCAAGGCATCGAGTGATCGTTCCTTAGCTTCGTTGGCTCCAAAATGTGTATGTATAGAGTCAGAATCCCTCCAACTCTTCCAAATCGGTCTTGGGAACCTGAAACGAACTAAAGGAAGCATAAGAAGCCCCTAAACCGCTCCCAAGGAGCGATTCTACAAGGAAAACGGGACCAAAACGCTACAAATTAGGCACTACAAATGACACTTATCACCTAACCGAAATGGGAACGAGAATCAAGGATGATCTAAGGTTGGAAAGCCTCACTAAGGCCTCCACCAAGGGATACCAAGGGGCCAGCTCATCAACAAGCAAGCCCACATCCGCCGCTACTACTCGTAGCATTTTTGACGAGGTAAATCTACTTGATAACCCGTCCAAGAAAAATGCCACACCCCGAGTATTCACCGACATAGGTACTACCTATGCGAATGCCTTACAAAGGCTCTCATCAAAAGGCCTGATCACCCCGATAGGCTCAACCCCTGATCTTCCAGTTGAGCGCCGCCCCAAGTTCTACGATATCCAAGCCTACTGCAAATACCATCAGGGTAAGGGACACGATACCAAGAAATGCTTAAAACTGAAGCATCTTATCCAGGATCTCATCGAAAGCGGGAAAATCCCCTTACCTGGAGGCAAGCCCAACAACAAGAACAACCCGTTGGCCACCCACGCCATCTTCTCCGGGGAAGTCATAGATTGCTCACATCTCATTTCCCCGTTTATCCCGCAAATCAACGGGATCTGGTGTGACGATGAAGACGACGTCTATCTCACTAAGGGAGAAGCCGTCCCTATCACGCCCGAGGAGATCCAGAAGGTTAAGTCCAAGGCCTTAACCAGCAGTCACGCCCTCATCGTCACCGAACCACCACCTAAAGCGGAGGACGTCCCGGAAGAATCGCCAACTACTGAAAAGGCTCTGGTGAAGCAGCTGAGCAAGACTCGAGTTGACCTCTCTATATGGCAACTCCTAGTTAGCTCTCAGGAACATCGAGAGGCACTCACTAAGGCCCTCGATCAAGTCAAGATCGACTCTATGGCTACTCCAGCTGAAATGGTAGCCACGGTTCTACCCCACCTAAAGGGGAAAGCTAAAGAAGAAGGCCCACTCATCACCTTCTCCAACGCGGATCTGCCATTATTTGGGCCAGCCCACAACATGGCTCTCTACATCACGGTAATCTCCCATGGAAAATATCTGCATATGACCCTTATCGACGACGGGTCCGCAGTCAACGTCCTCCCCTTGAGGACTGCCAAAGCCCTCGGTATCACCGAGGCCGACTACATTCCTACAGCTCAAACCATTCAGGCTTTCGACAGAAGTCCAAAGTCCGTAGCTGGGGCCGTGAAACTCACTATCATAACGGGCCCGATAGAGAAAGAGCTGGAATTTCAAGTGATCGACGTGACTTCTTCCTTTAACCTACTTTTAGGAAGACCCTGGATCCACACAACCAGGGCTGTGTCCTCCACCCTGCATCGAAAGGTCAAGCTACCTTTGCACGATACCGTCATCACTATAGAAGCCACACCTATGGCTGTGGCTAACTGCAACACCTCGGGTTGCACCGATCTTTGGGGGTTCGACTTCATAGGGGCCATCGAAGAAGAATATCTTTTCCGACCCTACTTTACGGTTAGCATGGACCGGATGTTACAAAATCTGGGCTTTCTACCGGGGGTTACATCAAGGCCCGATCTTCCCGCAGGAAAAATCCTCGAAGTCCTCGATAACGGGAGGATTCAAACCGGTCTGGGTTACACCCTAACCCCGAAAAACATGGGCCAAACCGGAACCGGTAAAGTCATCTTCGTCACGCCGGTGTTCGAGTCCGTCCAAACAGGCCTATACCGGCCCACCACCGCACGCCCTGGGACCCACTTGGCCCAGGTCTGCAACTACATACCAGACGACATCTTAGCCCTCTTCCAGTCCGAAGATGCTAAGAATGCTGAACCCGCACTGGGACTACTTTTTGGGGAGGAGCTCGCGACCCCAACACCGAAGGAGGAGCTAGTTAGCCTGATTTTCCGTAGCCGCACCTTCGATCCATCCAAGCTGATCTCGGATGTCAGGTTCGGGACAAGTAAGAGAGCCTGGAGAAAGACTGTCAAGTGGACTGACAGTCAAGGAAGGACTTTCAAGATGATCACAGGGGAAGGAGAAATGCCAGAATCTGAGTCTGAGTCTGAGTCTGAGTCCGAGTCAGAGTCTGAGATTGAGTCTAGTGAGTCCGGTGCTAGGGTCAGTCCTGTAACTCCCCATCTCCCTTTAGCTTTTCCTGGTGCTTCGGGGTCTGTCCCGGGCACCCTACCTATCCCGCCACTGACTAGCGATCAGATGGCAGCTCTTTTCGAGCTATTTTCTCAATTCATGAATAATAACAACCGTTCTGCTTACGACTTGTCTCATTTTCAAAATTTCCTAAATTTTCAAAATTTTCTGTGCAATGACATTGAGAAACCCGACAAACAGATATCTTTACCTCCACATCTCATCGAGCAGCTAGAGCAAAGGGAATCCCGTAATCCGGTAATCGAAGAAACCGAATCCATCAACGTGGGAACAACCTTAGAACCTCAGATGCTTAGGATAGGGTTATCTCTAGATCCCAGGGAGAAACAACAATTCATCGATCTCCTTCAAGAATTCAAAGACGTCTTCGCGTGGTCCTACAAGGACATGCTGGGGATAGACTGCGAAATAGCCGAGCACCATATACCGATCAAGGAAGGGTTCAAGCCGGTTAAGCAGAAACTCCGACGCATGAGGCCCGAATGGTCCCTCAAGGTCAAGGAGGAAGTCGACAAACAATTCAAGGCTGGGTTCATACGAGTCTCCGAGTATCCAGATTGGGTTGCAAACATCGTGCCGGTCCCTAAAAAAGACGGTAAGGTACGTGTATGTGTAGACTTTCGGGATCTTAACAAGGCGAGCCCGAAAGACGATTTCCCGTTACCACACATCGATATACTGGTGGATAACACAGCTGATCATGCCCTTCTATCATTCATGGACGGGTATGTCGGGTACAATCAAATAAAAATGGCAGAGGAAGATATGGATAAGACCACCTTCATTACACCTTGGGGTACTTATTGCTATACTGTTATGCCATTTGGTCTCATTAATGCCGGGGCCACCTATCAACGAACCGCCACAACTTTATTACATGACATGATGCATAAAGAAGTGGAAGTTTACGTGGACGATATGATCGTCAAATCCAAGGACAGGGACTGTCACATCACCGCCCTGAGAAGATTTTTCACCCGATTACGCAAATACAACATGAGACTAAACCCTCAGAAATGCAGTTTCGGGGTAACCTCTGGCGAATTATTGGGTCACATCGTCAGCCAACGCGGTATCGAAGTCGATCCAGCCAAAATCAAGGCCATCACCGAGATGCAACCTCCTAAGACCGAAAAGGAGATAAGAGGGTTTCTCGGAAAAGTCCAATACATCAGCAGGTTCATTTCAAACCTAACCATGGTGTGTGAACCGATCTTCAAGAAGCTGAAAATAGGGGAACGGTTACTATGGGACCAGAAGTATCAAGCAGCCTTTGACAGAATCAAAGAAATCTTGTCTTCACCGCCGGTCTTAATGCCACCTTGATAAGTGTGGTTTGTAGTGCCTATTTTGTAGTGTTTTGGTCCCATTTTCCTTGTAGAATCACTCCTTGGGAGCGGTTTAGGGGCTTCTTATGCTTCCTTTAGTTTGTTTCAGGTTCCCGAGACCGGTTTGGAAGAGTTGGAGCGATTCCGACTCTATACATACACATTTTGGAGCCAACGGAGTTAAGGAACGATGATTCGATGCCTTGGAATCGACCCCGAGACCTTGGGGCCCAATCCCGAGCCTCCGAGACCCGATCCCGAGTCCCGAGAATCGATGGGAAGCCCATGAGAAGCAAGGAGGGACCAAAAAGTTCATAATGGAGTCCTACAAGGCTCATCCCGAATGGGTATGGCCTCATCCCGTCCGGGATGAAGAAGGAAACAAAGATGAGCCTACTGAGGGTCCATCCCGACCGAGACCATGGCGTCCCGACCGGGACCTACCTCGTCCCGACCGGGACCACCCCGTCTCGGCCGGGACGGGCCTGCTGCTGTACGCCTTCTTTTCTTTTCTTCTCCTTTCATTCTTAAACCCTATATATACCCTTCCTCTTGTAATCTTATGTTATATTCTTCACTTCTCCTTAAACCCTAGACTACTTTAGGTTAGATTAGATTAGAATAGTGTAGATTAGTCGGTAATTAGTTGTTAATCCTAGATTAGTACTTGTAATATTGGATCTCTTGAAGAATCCATCCAAGATTGACAACCTTGGTGGATGAATTTGGGTTATCTTCTATGCAAGTGTTCTTCTTTTCATCCTTTGTAGTTGGTACAATCTTTCTCATCCTTTTACTCTTAATCTTTGTTTATTTCATTCAAGTTTTCATCTTTGTTATAGTTTGTTCTTAACCTTGTTAGTTTCATAATGTATGTTTGATGTTTATGGTGATTCTTCTTGTTTATGTTACTTTTAGCATGATTATGTTAGAATAGTGTTCTTGCTAGGGTTATTAGGGTGATTAGGGTGTTAATTGGATGATTAAGGGATTGTTGGAGTTGTTGGTGGAAGACTTGGGTTTCCTCTTGGTTTGGTGCACATCACATGTTTGTTGAAATGCATGAATGACTAGTAGTTGCAAATACTTGTTTTTCTTGCCTTTCTCTTGTGGGTGATGGTTTGTTTGTGGGTCCGGTTCCCTCATTAAGTTGCGAGAGACCGGTGAGGACGACCCCTAGGTCGGTCTAAGTAGCGAGAGCCCGGATGCGACCTAGGCCACCATAGCGCGCTAGAACCCCGTTTGTCATGTGTGTCGCCGAGATGGGTTCTAGGTGGAACCTCTAGGTAGGCCTAAGTTGCGAGAGCCCGGACCAACCTAGATCATCCTACTACCTCCTTCGCTCTAGTTCTCCCTTGACCATTCCGTTACCCCTTTGACCCCGACCTAATCCTAGCCCGTTCTCCTTAGTTGTTTTCCTTAGTCCTAGTCTAGCCATCTCCCCTTCCTATCATTCTTGTTTAGCGTAGTCCGTTGACTTAGTCTCGTATTTAGGCGACCTTAGTCTAGGCTATACATTACCGTCCCCGTGGATTCGACCCGACTTACCCTATCTACCCTAGTTAGGAATAGCCGGTTATATTATTGACGGTTGGGATTCCACGACAAATCCCTCCCATCAATTTGGCGCCGTTGCCGGGGACGGTGCTAGTTTGGACTTTGTTTACCTATTTGCTTGACTTAGTCTTTGTGTTTGTGTTTTTCTTTTTCCTTTTTGTTACTTTGCTTCTTGTGTGTGTGAAGTTTATTTCTCTCTTGTCTAGTGCCCAAAAAGCACTAGGCTTCTCACGTTTGTTCTTAGTCTACAGTTTGTGCTTAGAGGTGGTGATTATCTTCTTCTTGCAACTCAGAGCCGCTTAAACGGACGGTTGCTAGAATGAGTGGTTTCCAACCGGGTATGAGCAACGATTTTCGAGCGAGCATGGGGTTTGATCTAAACTCCCCACACATGGAAGCCGATATGAGCTACCCCTCTTTTTCTATGAACCAAAGCTACGACATGATGACTCCTAATTACTATCAAGCTTCTTGGGGGGATCAAGACTCTAGTGGGTATGAACTTCAAGGTTATGAAAACGGCTACCAACAAGTGGACGATTATCACTCCTACGATCATGGTGGCTAATACTCAAGATATGATTGTGAACCCACCATGTTCAATCAAGATTCACCTTATGGAAGCAAATACCCTCAAAACCCACCATATTACCCTCCACCCCAACCACAATATGAACCCCATGACCCACAATACTACCAATCATCCCAACCTTGCTACCAACAATATGATGCCCCACCCCTTGGGCATCATCAAGATTTTCAAGGAGCTTTAAAAGACCCCAATGATCACCAATTACCCGACACGGAGGTGTTTCATTCTATGCTTCAAATGCAAAGGAGCAACCAAGAAATGGCCACTCAAATTCAAAAACAACAAAATAAATTATGGGTCCAAATTCGAAGGGCAAACGAGGCGAGGGATGCTCGATTAGATGAAGGGTGCCCACTTGAGAGAGAGGAGCAACCTAATCACGAAGCCGCCAACGTAGTTCCCTTTGGAGGAGAAATTTGCTTTGAAGAACCTCAATCGTCTACCCAAAAAGAGACGAATGAGGATATGACCCTTGGTGAAGGCATAGTTGGTGAAGAATTGGAGGAAGATAGTGAGTTGGATGGCTTGGTGGAATTTGTGGGGATGTTGGGTGAAATTGATAGCCTTGAGTTGCCCCTGTGCAATAATGAGACTACGCATCAAGAGCCCCTTGCTAGTACACCGAGAGATGGTTTGGAAGGGATTGAAACCGCCGGTAGAAGTTTCGATCCTCTCCTCCAAGATGATGTGGGGCCGAGTAATGAAGATGGGGAACCACAACTTGAGGAAAGTGTGGGGGTGTGCATTGAGGAGATGAGGCCAAAGCCGATTTTTGTGCCTCGTTTCTTGGAAATGAAGCTTGTTTGTGATTGGAGGCAATGCTTAGGGAGGAAGAGGTCGGTAAAGCTCGTAGGATGGATAGACCCCGGAGACAACTTTGAAGATGATTTTGGGTCTTGGGAATCCTACTTCTTGCCTCCTCCTTGGAGGCCGTGGAGGTCGGTTAAGCTCGAGCGCTTCTTGGGCCTTCACTATGATGTCGGTAGCGCGTTCGACTTGCTCCTCCATGCCCTTGAGGGCTATGGTTGAAGAATGGAGTCCACCATCCTCGGTTTGACGGAGTTCCTAAAGAACCGTCATGTTGTATATTCCCCTCTCCTCTTCTTTAGAGTACTTGTGTTTGTATTTGTGTGATTTTTCTCTTGATTTTTGTTTTTTTTGTGAAGCTCTTGTAATTGATTTGGTATTTTGATGAGCGATGTGAGGGAGTGAATTTGATGTGTACTTTGAGTTTATTGTGATAGGTGAAGTGAAGGTGACTCCTAGACAGGAGTGGTTAGTGATAGAGCTTGGATCGTGAGTAAGGGAGTCGGTTTTTGGGGTCTTGGGAGTCATGAAGACCCTTCCCGACCGGGAAGGGTGTGTCGTCCCGACCCGAATGGGGTCGTCCCGATCGGGATGAGGGTGCCAAAAATCGAGTCCACTGGAGTGTCATCCCGATCGGGAAGGGTTTATCAACCCGACCGGGATCATCCATCCCGACCGGGATGATCCCCTACTCCTTTTTGGTGCTTCTTCTTCGACATTTAAGCCCACCCAACCATTGTATACCCCCACCCAACCTCCCTACCTTCCTTGCTCATATCATACCACCCACATACTTCATTGCCACACCTTCACCTCATTTCCTCCTCACTTTAGACCGATATTCACATCAAATCCCACCCCCCTCACACCTTTACCACCTCTACCATGCGGTATTATCGAGAATGAAGAGGAATAGCAATGATGAAGACAAGCTTTGTGCCTATAATGATCATTGAGGCGATGAAGCGAGTGAGTTACTAGCCGATTGGTTTCTGTAACTATCCTTACTTTTCCGTCTTTTATTGCTTGTTTTCCTTTGGTAGTGGTTGCTCCCGACTCTCGATGATGTGACTACATCGAGAGTCATTTTCAAAATCCAAATTTTACAAGTTTTTCACACTTTCTTTTTGAGGATTTAGTCGGATTTAGGCGGAATCCGGGCTAGGTGACTTGATTACACCTAGCCCTCCCCTCCCATTTCCTTTTATTTCCTTCTTTTTATTTCTTCCCCCATCCATATCTTTTCTTGTCTCGGCCCTTGGTGACTTGATTACACCCCGGCCGGACACCTTCTACCATTTTCTTCACTTTATTTTTGATTTTTAGCTTTATTTTCGTAGTTTCTTTTCTTTTTTCTTTGGTCTCTCCGCACACTACAATTGAGCATATGAGGACATTGCTCGGTTTAAGTGTGGGGGAGCGATATTCTAGCATAGTTAGTCTTATTTTCTTAGTTTTTTCGAAAAAAATCTTGAAAAAAAATCCTAAAAATTTAAAAAAATTTCACAAAAAAGATTTTTCTTTTGTGTGTTTTCCCTTTTGTGTCCTTGTGTCGTATATTTGTTTTGTTGTTTGTGTTTGTCTCCCTTTTTCCTCTTAGGTCGCTTGATCGCCGTTAACTTTGGATAGCTTGCAAGACATCCGGTAACATTTTTATCCCTTCTCTTCTTTGTCTCTCGCGGAGTTCGGAGAAGATTGTGATGTTGTGTGCTCGGGTGGAGCTTTGTAAAGTTGTGGTTGATTTGGTGGCTTTTTTGGATGATCGGGGTGGTGTTTGTGTTGTGTTTGTGTTCGTTTTGTGTTGTTTGTGTTTTGTTTCTTTTGCTTCTTTTTCTTTCGTTTTCGTTGAGTCTTTGTTTTGTGTGTGTAGTTGTGTCTTGTGTGTAAACCGTTTTCGAAAACCCGGTTTAGAGGCTAGTGTGCGAGTGTCCACTTTCCCTTCCTAGTTGTATAAATCGAGTTTTGGACTTTAATCTAGTAGAATGACCCTAAATCAATGAGTTCGTTGGTCCTTTACCTTGAGTCCACCTAGCTTACTAGGGATTTACTACGGGATTTGCATTTTGACCATTATGACCACCCACGGTGTGAAAAGGCCTTGGTTACCGAGTCTCGTCCCTTAGGTGACCGTCTTTAGGATCGTTTGATTAGTCCAAGTTTTCCCTTTTTTGTGGGTTTGAAGGGAAGGACGCTCCCCGACTCTCCCATTTCCCTACCTCCTACACATTTCCACACAATAAATTACAAATTGTTGATTTCTACCTTTCTTGTTATACAATAAAAATGCCAAAAAGCCAAATCTTGCCAAAAAGGGCAAAGAAAAGAAAAGAAAGAAAAATGAAAGAAAGAAAAGAATGAAGAAAAAGAAAAGGCACAAAAGCCAAAAAGAAAATAGAAAAGAAGAAAAAGAAATGGCATGGCAACAAACGAATCAAAACGTCGAAAAGAAAGAAAATGCCTAAAGAAAACCCGTCTCACAAAAAGAAATCCCCACGAAAATAAGCCTTTTGCCGACTTTTGCCGTGAAGAGCCTATGATAAGTGTAGTTTGTAATGCCTATTTGTTATGTTTTGGTCCCATTTTCCTTGTAGAATCGCTCCTTGGGAGCGATTTATGGGCTTCTTATGCTTCCTTTAGTCCGTTTCAGGTTCCCGAGCCCGATTTGGAAGAGTTGGAGTGATTCCGACTCGATACATACACATTTTGGAGCCAACGAGATAAAGGAACGATGACTCGAGGCCTTGGAATCGACCCCGAGACCTTGAGACCCAATCCCGAGCCTCCGAGACCCGATCCCGAGTCCCGAGAATCGACGAGGAACCCATGAGAGGCAAGGAGGGACCAAAGAGCTCTTAAGGGAGGCCTACAAGACCCATCCCGTTCGGGATGGGGTGCACGTTGAAGGGTGCCACTATGAGCCCATCCCGGTCGGGACCAACCCGTCCCGATCGGGATGACAGGGCCGTCCCGGTCGGGATGATCCGTCCCGGTCGGGACGAAGAGCTGGCAGCACGGGCTTCTTCTTTTCTTCTCCTTCATTCTTGTACCCATATATATACTCCCTTCTTGTAATATTAAGACATCTTATCATACCCTAGACTAGTTTAAGCCTCCATTAACATTCAAAACCCTAGATTATTGCTACTCTTATTAGTTTAATCCTCTCTTTAATCTTTAGTTAATCATTGTAATTAGTCTTGGATTAAGGGATTCTTGAAGATTGTTCCAAGCTTGACAACCTTGGGATTGTATTTGGGTTTCTCATTAATACAAGTTTTCATCTTTTCTTCATTCTAGTGTTGGTATAATCTTTTCATCCTTAGTCTTTGTTATTTATTCAAGTTTCTTTCTTATTGTTATTGTGATTGTTATTGTTCTTGTTAATGATAATGGATGCTTGTTTTGTGACATTGATTTCTCTTATTATTGTTGGTTTTCTCTTAATGATGAGTGAGTAGTAATCTTGTGGGGTTAGTAGGGGGATTAGGGGTAGATTATGGATGATTAGGGTTGATTAAGAGGAAAAGGTTACATCTTTGTTGTTAGTCACATTGTGGGCACTCTATGTGTTTGTTGATATGCTTGTGTGAGTTGTAGTGGCCATGCTTCCCATACTTGTGCTCATCTTCTCATTGATTGCTTATTTTGTGGAAATGTTGAGAATATTTTAGTCGCGAGAGCGCGGACTAGGGTCTAAGTTGCGAGAGCCCGGACCCACCTTGACATCGGTCTAAGTTGCGAGAGCGCGGACCGACTCTAGTAACTGGGAGACACCTATACCCTTGATCACCCCAATTACCCTTCTACTCCTATGAACCCGACCTACCCCACTTCTTTCCATATTTGTGTTAATCCTCCTAGTTAGCCATCGTTTACTCTAGTTTACTTTTTAGTTCGATCATTAGCTTAGTTCATCATTAGTCTAGTTCTCACTTCTCCCCCGCAATAGTTTTCCTTTTATTGCTTCTTTGTGTTTGTTTGGTGATCTAGTCTCGTTGTAGGCCGACCTAGTCTAAACCTTGATATACCGTCCTCGTGGATACGATCCCGACTTGCCCTAGCTACCCACTAGGTTAGTCGGTGTTTTATTGATCGGCTAGGGACGTGACAAATCCTTACCATCAATTTGGCGCCGTTGCCGGGGACGATGCATTGTTTAGACTTAGTTTGCTTATTTCTAGACTTAGTTACCCTTCTTTGTGTTCTCCCATCTTCTCTTGTGAATATTTGCTAGTTTTTCTTCTTTTCTTAGCTTTCTTTTCTCTTTGTCTCTAGTTGTGCTTGTTTATTGTCGTTACCTAGTGCCCATAAAGCACTAGGTGTTCTTACGTTTGTTCTAGTGTGTAGTGTATGCCTAGGAGGGGAGGCGACTTCTATCTCTTTAATCCAGAGCCGGAGAGACTCTTTCGAGCCTTTCGCCAACGGACGATTAACCGGGTTAGAATCTCTCAACCGATCGCAAGCAATACTCATCAAGGGCAAGTCCAAGGAGCCGACTTGAACAATTCACCTCGAGAGACGGCCGGAGGGACCTTCATCAATCCCTTCGGTAATTCTTCTCCTAGCTCCCCCTCTTCATCTACATCAACACCGTCTACACCACCATCCTCTCCCTTATATCCAATCATGCCTAAGTTTTCTTCTCACTCAACCTTCACGGAAGACGTTTTGCCGGGTCCATCCACTTTACCGGAGGCATATACCGGGAATTTTGTGGCGAAAACGCAATTTATCCAATTGGTCGAGAGAAGTCAATTTAGTGGGTTACCAACCGAAGATCCTCATCAACACATGGAAACCTTTTCGGACTATTGTGACGCTATTTCACAAACGGGAATAACTCAAGACCAAATCCGGTGGGTATTATTTCCTTTCTCTCTTATTGGTAAGGCGAAGCAATGGTTCAAGAGGTTGGATAAAGCAAGACTTGGCATTGATACTTGGAAGAAGCTAGCCTTAGCCTTCTACCAACAATTCTATCCCCCGGAGAAGACAAATCTATTGAGAGCTTCTATCACGGGTTTCCAACAACGTGATGATGAAAGCCTCTATGAATCGTGGGAAAGATTCAAAGCCTTGATCCGTTCTTGTCCACACCATGGCTTATCACAGTGGTTCCTCGTACAACAATTTTGGAACGGGTTATATGAAGACTCGAGGGCCATACTCAACCTGGGATCTAACGGTAGGTTTACCGAAGTGGAGGATGACCAAACTTGGTTGAGAATCGAAGAGATGGCGGTGCATAATTCGCAATACTCTAGGCCTAGGAAGGCACATCGAGGAGGCATGCATGAGGTTGATGCTATCACTAAGTTAAGCATTGACCTTGGAGCTCAACTTAGAACTCACATGGAGACCATTGACAAGAAGCTCCAAAGCCACCTCAACCAAGTTCAAAGCTCTAGTTCCTCCAACCAACACTCGATCCATGATGTTAATGCTTTGGAGTTTGCACCGCCTTTGCCTTATTTTGGGATGTGTGATACTTATGGAATCGTTGGTCATGACCCTATGAATTGTAGAGGGAGTATTGAGCAAGTGAACGCCTTTCAAGCGTTCAAGCAAGGTGCCTCCTACTCTAATCAATACCAAGCTTCCAATCAAGTCCCTCAACAACAAGCCTTTCAACATCAACAACAACATCGTCCCTATGTTCCACCTCCTTTAAGGGACAAAAACCAAGGTTACCAAGGTTACATGGGTAATCCAAGACCCTTCAACAACTTCAAGCAAAATAACCAAGGTACCTTTCACAACAACAATCAAGGGTTCCAACAAGGGAACATCAATCAAGGCGGTTTCAAAGGAAACCAAGGCTTCCAACAACAACAAAACCACAATCAAGGCCTTAATCAAGGCAATTCTCATGGGTTCCAAGGGAACCATCAACAACAAGCAAATCAAAGTCATCAACAACAAAGCAAGCCTAGGAGCCGGTCTCCTATTCATGACTATGGTACTCCGTTAGCCCTCACCGATACTCCGCATAATCCATCATCTCCACCACGAGATTTCGACGTACAAAAGTATATGATGGATATGCAAAGGAGTAATCAAGAGATGGCAAGAAATCAACAAGAGTTCTTTGCTTACGTTCAAAAGGACAACCTAGCAAGAGATGCTCATGCGAAGTCGATGGAAACCCGAATATCTCAACTTGCTTCGGAGATCTCTACAAGACAAAAGGGGCAACTACCTCCTCAAGGCGAAACACCGAAATTTGAGCATGTAAATGCTATTACTACGAGGAGTGGTACGTCCTATGAACCCCCTTTTCCCCCTAGTGAGCAAGAACCAAGACAAGAAGTCATACCCCCATCTCAAGACGATGCAAGCTATGAAAATCCAATTGAGGAGCAAGTTTTATGGGAAGTTGAAAAACCCCAAGGAGACAACCCTCCCCCACTTCAAGAGAAAGACAAGGGAAAAAGGAAAGTGTCCTTTGAAGAGTCCACCCTAATTGAACAAAACAAGTACCAAATCAAGTTGTTTTTCCCATCAAGGCAAATGAAGACTAAGGTGGATACTCAATACGACAAGTTCCTCAATATCGTGAAGAAATTGGATGTGAATGTCCCATTCACCGAGTTACTTACCCAAATCCCGGCATATGGTAAATTCATGAAAGAAATCTTGGCTAGGAAGAGGTCCATCGACAAGGAAGAGACGGTAGCGTTCACTAGGGTGGTGAGCGAGCTTATACAAGGTTCCACGCTTCCGAAGTTGAAGGACCCGGGTAGTTTCTCGATCCCTTGCACCATAGGCAATTTCATGATCAAGAATGCATTATGTGACTTAGGCGCGAGTGTGAGCATCATTCCCTACTCTATTTGTTGCCGACTCGGGATGAAGGAGTTGAAATGTACATCCATTACTCTCCAAATGGCCGACAAATCTCTCAATCGACCATTAGGGATGCTAGAGGATGTGCCGGTAAGAATTGGGAAGTTCTTCATTCCGGTTGACTTCATCGTGCTCGATATGCCGGAAGATGCCAACACTCCCATCATCCTTGGGCGCCCATTTCTACACACCGCGGGTGCCATGATCGATGTGAAGAACGGTAGGATCACATTTGAGTTAGGCGAGGAAAAGATAGTGTTCGACCTCCAAGGCAACACTTCGCCTACTAGCGATGAGACATGCAATATGATCCAAGCCAAGAAAGACATCGATCTAGGGGGTGAACCGGGACAAAGCTTGAAGAAGTACTCCTATGTACTTGAGGATGATGACTCCGATTTGGAGAAAGATGAGTGCCCAAATCATAGGCTTGATGACAAGTGCAATGACAAGGAAGAAGATGAGCCTCCCTTGGGGCCACATGAGGATCGTTGGACGTTTGGGTATGTCCCGAAGGATCGCAAGTACAAGTTCAAGCCATTGAATTTAGTAGATCAGGATGCCCCGGGAACGTCGATGCAAGGTCATGAAGAGCCTTGGTTTGTGGACGGTTATATCTCGAGCCTAATTGAAGACTTTGCTAGGGCCTTCGACTTGTTCTTACGTGCCCTTGATGGAGATGGAATCGGTTTGGAGGTTGTTGAAAAAGATTGAAGAAAGCACCACCTTGGTTTGACGGAGTCCCACAAGAACCGTCTCTTTGTATATATCCTTGTATTATATTTGCTTTGGATTTTTGTGAATTCTTGTTATTTGGATTATTGATGAGCGCGGCGAGGGAGAGAATTTGATGCTTGAGTTGAGTTTGTTGGATAGGTGAAGTGAAGATGATCCCTAGAGAGGATTGGCTATGATATACCTTGGGTTGTAGGCACGAGGATCGAGTTTTTGAAGCTTGGAGCAAGCTTTTGGGATTGTGGAAGTTGAAGAAGGCCCATCCCGGCCGGGATGAGGCGTCCCGACCGGGACGGGTGTGGTATCCCGACCGGGAAGGAGTCGTCCCGATCGGGATGGGTGTACCAAGATTCGAGCTCACTGTGGATCCGTCCCGACCGGGATGAGGACGTCCCGACCGGGACGAGTGAGGTAACCCGATCGGAATCGATCTTCCCGACCGGGATGGTCCTCTGCTCCCCCTTTGTGTTTCTTCTTCGGCAATCGAGTCCACCCAACTATTTTATACCCCCTCCCAACCTCCCTAGCTATCCTAGCCTTATCATATGCCCCATGTACTTCATTGTCATACCCTCACTCCATTTCCTATCCACTTTACACCGTCTCTCACATCAAATCCCACCCTCTACCATTACTACCTCTATCGTGAGTTCTTCTTGAGTGTGAAGCGAGATGGCAAACGAGAAGATAAGCGACGAGCCTCTAATGATCATCGAGACGATGGAGCAAGTGAGTTACTAACCGCTCGGTTTGGGTAACTATCCTTACTTTTCCGTCTTTTTATCGCTTGTTTTTCATTGTTTGCCCCCTTCCCTTCAGTCATGGTATCTTAGTGGCCATCGAGGCCGTAGTATGGTTGCTCCCGACTCCCGACGACGTGATTACGTCAAGAGTCAATCGATTAGTCCAACTTACAAGATTTTCACCCCTTTTTAGGAGTTAGTCGGATTTGGACGGAATCCGGGCTAGGTGACTTGATTACACCTAGCCCTCCCCTCTCATTTCCTTTTATTTCTTCCTTTTTATTTTCTCCCCCCCTCCATATCTTTTTCTCGTCTCGGCCCATGGTGACTTGACTACACCCCGGCCGGACACCTTCTACCTTTTCTTCACTTTATTTTTGATTTTTAGCCTTATTTTCTTAGTTTCTTTTCTTTGTCGTTTGTCTCTCCGCACACTATGATTGAGCATATGAGGACATTGCTCGGTTTAAGTGTGGGGGAGAGATATTCTATCATAGTTAGTTTTATTTTTCCCTTTCTCGAAACCTTTAAAAAATACCTAAAAATTTGAAAATTTTTCGCAAAAATCAAAAAGATTTTCTTTTTGTGTTTTTTTCCTTTGTGTCGTTGTGTCATATATTTGTTTTGTTTTGTGTGTGTTATGCCTCCCTTTTCCTTATAGGTTGCCTAATCTCCATTGTTTGGAAAGCTTTGAAGACATCCGGTAACATCCTCTAACCCTCTTTCCCTCTTTATTCCTTGTGATGTTTGGAGAAGGTTGTGTTGAGGTGTGCTCGGGTGGAGCTTGTACATTCTTGTGGTGGATTTGATGACTTGTTTGGAAATTCGGGGTGGTGTGTACTTTGTTTATGTGTTTGTCTTGTTTTGTTTTATTTTGTTGCCTTCTTGTTTCTTTTTCTTTCATTCGTTTTCGTCGTGTCTTTGTTTCGTGTTTTGTAGTGTGTCTTGTGTGTGTAAACCGTTTTCGAAAACCCGGTTTAGAGGCTAGTGTGCGAGTGCTTACTTTCCCTTTTTAGTAGTGTAAATCGAGTCTTGGACTTTACTCTAGTAGAATGACCCTAAATCAATGGATTCGTTGGTCCTTTACCTTGAGTCCACCTAGCTTACTAGGAATTTACTACGGGATTTGCACTTTTGACCATTATGACCACCCACGGTGTGAAAAGGCCTTGGTTACCGAGTCTCGTCCCCTAGGTGACCGTGTTTAGGATTGTTTGATTAGTCCAAGTTCTCCACTTTTTGTGGGTTTGAAGGGAAGAGCCCGTCCCGACTCACCCATTACCCTATCTCCTACACATATCCACACAATAAAATGCAATTTGTTGATTTCTCTCTTTCTCAATTGTCAAAGGAATGCCAAAAATGCCAAATCATGCCTAAAGGGCAAAGAAAAGAAAAAGAAAGAAAAAAAAAATGAAAGAAAGAAAAGAAATGAAGAAAAAGAAAAGGCACAAAAGCCAAAAAGAAAATAGAAAAGAAGAAAGAGAATGGCATGGCAAAACAAAGCAAATATGTCAAAAAGAAAGAAAATGCCAAAAGAAAACCCGTCTCACAAAAAGAAATCCCCACAAAAAAAAAGCCTTTTTCCGAATTTTGCCGTGAAGAGCCTACCAAAGGACCGAGTCCAGAGGAAGGATGATAGCGGCATTAGTCGGTCTTCCCTCATTTTGCATGTTTTTCCACCTTTTTACTTGGACTAGTTGGGCGGTTTTGGACACGGGGCGACCCTCTTGGCTCACGCTAAAGGGGGCGGGGTCTCACTTACCTACAGTGTCGACTAACACCGTGGTTCCTCACTTGTCCACTCCACCGATCGTCCCGTAGTACGTTTTTAGAAAGTTAGGAGGACCTAGGTAAGTTACCAACGTTTTTGTTGATTTTTCGTCATACTATTAGGGTTTAGTCCACCTTGGTTTGTATTGCTAGCTTGGGAACGTTGTCATTTACCTCGAGTCCTAAACCGGAGTTTCATTCACCGCTTTTAGAGGGAAGCGGTATTTCTTTTGTTTTGGGTGCAACCATCTAGGTGTTTGTTTGTTTGTGTGCTTTGTGTCCGGTTGCATCCACAGTTTTGTCGCAAGACCCCACTTGCCTTGCGGAGTGCACTTTTCCTCTAAGTTTACTCGCGTGAGTTGAAAGGGCGTTGGGTGCGCTAATACCCATTCGGCTAGTGTAGTAGTTAGTATGTGCTTACTCGAGGGCGAGTAAGGGTTAAGTGTGGGGGAGTTGATAAGTGTAGTTTTTAGTGCCTATTTGTTGTGTTTTGGTCCCATTTTCCTTGTAGAATCTCTCCTTGGGAGCGATATATGGGCTTCTTATGCTTCCTTTAGTCCGTTTCAGGTTCCCGAGCCCGATTTGGAAGATTTGGAGTGATTCCGACTCGATACATACACATTTTGGAGCCAACGAGATAAAGGAACGATGACTCGAGGTCTTGGAATCGACCCCGAGACCTTGGGACCCAATCCAAAGCCTCCGAGACCCGATCCCGAGTCCCGAGAATCGACGAGGAACCCATGAGAGGCAAGGAGGGACCAAAGAGCTCTTAAGGGAGGCCTACAAGACCCATCCCGTTCGGGATGGCCTCATCCCGTTCGGGATGGGGTGCACGTTGAAGGGTGCCACTGTGAGCCCATCTCGGTCGGGACCAACCCGTCCCGGTCGGGACCAACCCGTCCCGGTCGGGACCAACCCGTCCCGATCGGGATGACAGGGCTGTCCCGGTCGGGATGATCCGTCCCGGTCGGGAGGAAGAGCTGGCAGCACGGGCTTCTTCTTTTCTTCTCCTTCATTCTTGTACCCATATATATACTCCCTTCTTGTAATATTAAGACATCTTATCATACCCTAGACTAGTTTAAGCCTCCATTAACATTCAAAACCCTAGATTATTGCTACTCTTATTAGTTTAATCCTCTCTTTAATCTTTAGTTAATCATTGTAATTAGTCTTGGATTAAGGGATTCTTGAAGATTGTTCCAAGCTTGACAACCTTGGGATTGTATTTGGGTTTCTCATTAATACAAGTTTTCATCTTTTCTTCATTCTAGTGTTGGTATAATCTTTTCATCCTTAGTCTTTGTTATTTATTCAAGTTTCTTTCTTATTGTTATTGTGATTGTTATTGTTCTTGTTAATGATAATGGATGCTTGTTTTGTGACATTGATTTCTCTTATTATTGTTGGTTTTCTCTTAATGATGAGTGAGTAGTAATCTTGTGGGGTTAGTAGGGGGATTAGGGGTAGATTATGGATGATTAGGGTTGATTAAGGGGAAAAGGTTACATCTTTGTTGTTAGTCACATTGTGGGCACTCTATGTGTTTGTTGATATGCTTGTGTGAGTTGTAGTGGCCATGCTTCCCATACTTGTGCTCATCTTCTCATTGATTGCTTATTTTGTGGAAATGTTGAGAATAGTTTAGTCGCGAGAGCGCGGACTAGGGTCTAAGTTGCGAGAGCCCGGACCCACCTTGACATCGGTCTAAGTTGCGAGAGCCCGGACCGACTCTAGTAACTAGGAGACACCTATACCCTTGATCACCCCAATTACCCTTCTACTCCTATGAACCCGACCTACCCCACTTCTTTCCATATTTGTGTTAATCCTCCTAGTTAGCCATCGTTTACTCTAGTTTACTTTTTAGTTCGATCATTAGCTTAGTTCATCATTAGTCTAGTTCTCACTTCTCCCCCGCAATAGTTTTCCTTTTATTGCTTCTTTGTGTTTGTTTGGTGATCTAGTCTCGTTGTAGGCCGACCTAGTCTAAACCTTGATATACCGTCCTCGTGGATACGATCCCGACTTGCCCTAGCTACCCACTAGTTTAGTCGGTGTTTTATTGATCGGCTAGGGACGTGACAAATCCTTACCATCAGCCTACCAAAGGACCGAGGCCCGAGGAAGGATGATAGCGGCATTAGTCGGTCTTCCCTCATTTTGCATGTTTTCCACCTTTTTACTTGGACTAGTTAGGCGGTTTTGGACACGGGACGACCCTCTTGGCTCACGCTAAAGAGGGCGGGGTCTCACTTACCTACAGTGTCGACTAACACCGTGGTTCTTCACTTTTCCACTCCGCCGATCGTCCCGTAGTACGTTTTTAGAATGTTAGAAGGACCTAGGTAAGTTACCAACGTTTTTGTTGCTGTATCGTCATACTATTAGGGTTTAATTCACCTTGGTTTGTACTGCTAGCTTGGGAACGTTGTCACTTACCTCGAGTCCTAAACCGGTGCTTCTTTCACCGCTTTTAGAGGGAAGCGGTATTTCTTTTGTTTTGGGTGCAACCGATTACGTGTTTGTTTGTTTGTGTGTTTGTTTATTTGTGTGTTTGGTGTCCGGTTGCATCCGCGGTTTTGTCGCAAGACCCTACTTGCCTTGCGGAGTGCACTTTTCCTCTAAGTGCACTCGCGTGAGTTGAAGGGGCGTAGGGTGCGCTAATACCCACTCGGATAGTTTAGTAGTTAGTATGTGCTTACTCGAGGGCGAGTAAGGGTTAAGTGTGGGGGAGTTGATAAGTGTGGTTTGTAGTGCCTATTTTGTAGTGTTTTGGTCCCATTTTCCTTGTAGAATCGCTCCTTGGGAGCAGTTTAGGGGCTTCTTATGCTTCCTTTAGTTCGTTTCAGGTTCCCGAGACCGATTTGGAAGAGTTGGAGCGATTCCGACTCTATACATACACATTTTGGAGCCAACGGAGTAAAGGAATGATGATTCGATGCATTGGAATCGACCCCGAGACCTTGGGGCCCAATCTCGAGCCTCCGAGACCCGATCCCGAGTCCGAGAATCGATGGGAAGCCCATGAGAAGCAAGGAGGGACCAAAAAGTTCATAATGGAGGCCTACAAGGCTCATCCCGAACGGGTATGGCCTCATCCCGTCCCGGATGAAGAAGGAAACGAAGATGAGCCTACTGAGGGTCCATCCCGACCGGGACCATGGCGTCCCGACCGGGACCTACCTCGTCCCGACCGGGACAACCCCGTCTCGGCCGGGACGGGCCTGCTGCTGCACGCCTTCCTTTCTTTTCTTCTCCTTTCATTCTTAAACCCTATATATACCCCTCCTCTTGTAATCTTATGTTATATTCTTCACTTCTCCTTAAACCCTAGACTACTTTAGGTTAGATTAGATTAGAATACTGTAGATTAGTCGGTAATTAGTTGTTAATCCTAGATTAGTACTTGTAATATTGGATCTCTTGAAGAATCCATCCAAGATTGACAACCTTGGTGGATGAATTTGGGTTATCTTCTATGCAAGTGTTCTTCTTTTCATCCTTTGTAGTTGGTACAATCTTTCTCATCCTTTTACTCTTAATCTTTGTTTATTTCATTCAAGTTTTCATCTTTGTTATAGTTTGTTCTTAACCTTGTTAGTTTCATAATGTATGTTTGATGTTTATGGTAATTCTTCTTGTTTATGTTACTTTTAGCATGATTATGTTAGAATAGTGTTCTTGCTAGGGTTAGTAGGGTGATTAGGGTGTTAATTGGATGATTAAGGGATTGTTGGAGTTGTTGGTGGAAGACTTGGGTTTCCTCTTGGTTTGGTGCACATCACATGTTTGTTGAAATGCATGAATGACTAGTAGTTGCAAATACTTGTTTTTCTTGCCTTTCTCTTGTGGGTGATGGTTTGTTTGTGGGTCCGGTTCCCTCATTAAGTTGCGAGAGCCCGGTGAGGACGACCCCTAGGTCGGTCTAAGTAGCGAGAGCCCGGATGCGACCTAGGCCACCATAGCGCGCTAGAACCCCGTTTGTCATGTGTGTCGCCGAGATGGGTTCTAGGTGGAACCTCTAGGTAGGCCTAAGTTGCGAGAGCCCGGACCAACCTAGATCATCCTACTACCTCCTTCGCTCTAGTTCTCCCTTGACCATTCCGTTACCCCTTTGACCCTGACCTAATCCTAGCCCGTTCTCCTTAGTTGTTTTCCTTAGTCCTAGTCTAGCCATCTCCCCTTCCTATCATTCTTGTTTAGCGTAATCCGTTGACTTAGTCTCGTATTTAGGCGACCTTAGTCTAGGCTATACCTTACCGTCCCCGTGGATTCGACCCGACTTACCCTATCTACCCTAGTTAGGAATAGCCGGTTATATTATTGACGGTTGGGATTCCACGACAAATCCCTCCCATCACACCTCAACCCGGTTTGCCTTTGACGCTATACCTAACCACGACAGAGACAGCCATGGGGGCTATGCTAGCTCAAACGGTCAACTCCGAAGAACGAGCTATATACTACATCAGCAAAAAGTTTCTAGAGTACGAGTGTGAGTACACCATGCTCGAAAAGACGTGTTTAGCTTTGGTCTGGGCCACTAAGAAGCTCCTACACTACATGCTCACCTACGAGGTACAGGTACTGTCAAGAATGGATCCGATCAAGTACCTTTTCGAAAAGCCCATTCTCAACGGCAGGATATCAAGATGGACCCTGATGTTGGCAGAATTCGATCTAAAGTTCGTACCATTGAAAGCCATCAAAGGCCGAATAGTAGCCGAATTTCTCGCCGACAGTCCCGTAACCGAAGAAGGACACACCGACACTTGGTCCTTCCCGGATGAAGATATTTTCTATACTGACACCGAAACGTGGGACTTATACTTTGACGGGGCATCCAACTTCCGAGGATTTGGAGTCGGGATCCTCCTAATCTCGCCAAGAGGGGAACATACTCCCGTGTCTATCAAATTGGACTTTGACGTCACCAATAACGCTGCTGAGTATGAAGCATGTATCCACGAGCTACAAGCCGCCGCCGATTTAGGGGTCACAAACCTCCGAGTACACGGCGACTCATCTCTGGTCATTAACCAAGCGCTCCAAAAATGGAAAACCCGAAATGCCAACCTCGTGGCCTCTTTACTAAACAAGCACTTTCAAAACTGGCATCTTTACTAAACATTCCCGATCATATGACCAGCATGCCAATCTGTGTCGAAAGGCGATCCGAGCCAGCATATATCCACGACATCAAGGATATAAAACGATCCAGACATACTTGACAACCGGGGAATATCCACCCGGGGCCGACAATCGAGCCAAAAAGGCCTTGCGTAGGTTAGCGACCCAGTTCATCCGTACCGACGACGGACAACTTTACAAGAAGACACCGCAGGGGGCTCTCCTCTTATGTGTCGATAAGGGTAACGCCGAAAAGGTCATGGCCGAAGTACATAACGGCGAGTGTGGTCCTCACATGAACGCCCAGATGCTAGTCCGGAAGATCATGAGACTTGGATACTACTGGAACAGCATGGAAACCGATTGTCAGCTTTACGTCAAACGTTGCCATAATTGCCAGATTTTCGCTAATGTGCAGCACCTGCCACCATCCCTGCTGTATACCATGACGTCACCCTGGCCGTTTTCAACATGGGGAATCGATATAATTGGAAAGATAAACCCCTCGGGAACCGGAGGACACTGCTTCATTTTGGTAGCAATCGACTATTTCACCAAGTGGGTTGAAGCGGAGTCCTACCGTATCCTCAACGCCAGCCATGTTGCCAAATTTATCCAAAATAAGATAATATGCCGGTATGGGATCCCTCATGAATTCATCAGTGACCATGGGACCCACTTTCAAGCCGAAATGGCAGCCTTGTTAGCCAAGTACAAGATCCAAAGGCATACGTCTTCACCTTACCGACCCCAAACCAATGGAGCGGTAAAAGCAGCTAAGAAGACTATCGTCACCATACTCAAAAAGATGGCTGACAATTATCGGGATTGACCCGATAAGATACCATTTGCCCTTTGGGGATATCGAACCTCGATTCGTACTGCGACCGGGGCAACACCGTATTACCTTACATACGGGATGGAAGCGGTCCAACCTGTCGAGTTAGAGGTACCGTCACTCAGAATCCTACTCGAAAGTCAAGTACCCGAAGCCGATTGGGTTCGAGCACGATATGACTCGCTAGTACTTTTAGACGAACGAAGATCTCGTGCCCTTAATAATATACAGATTTATCAAAAAAGGATCCAACGGGCCTTCAACAAAAGGGTAAGGCCCAGGAATATCAAAGAAGGAGACTTAGTTCTCAAGTCTGTACGGGCTTTATTACCAGTAGACCCAAGGGGAAAATTCAAACCTAATTGGGCCGGACCATATCTGGTAAAGAAGATTCTATCAGGCGGAGCGGTGATGCTAACAGATCTGGACGGGAATGAGTTCGTTAACCCAACTAACCTGGATCAGCTGAAACGATATTACCCTTAACCCGTTTCTCTCAATGTCGTTTGCAAAAGTTTATTAAAAACATCTTTTTGAACTTTTAAAGACAAGTCAAAAGTTAGAATTACTTATTCTACTGTTATAAACATCTTGAACCAATAGTCTTGATGTATTTCGAAATTGCAATTTAAAGTCTGAACTACGTTTGGTTTGATTCCGCTATTTGCGGATACGTAGGCAGCCCCTCAAAAGGGCGCAACCACCGCAATCGAAAAAAAAAAAACAGGAACGGTTTCTAATAAACTTCCTTTATTTATTTCAAAAAATTCCAATCACAAGAAAATCCAAAAAAAAAACACACAAATAGTACTAATATTTAAATAATAAAAATCTAAGGCTTTTTTCCCTTTCCCTTGTCCTTAGCTTCTTTCTCGGTCCACCGGCGTCGACGCGGAGGTGAACGTTCCCGAATCACCAAGGGAATCTCCTTAACCCGGGCTCGTTTCTTCGAACTTGACTCCCCGGTCACCTCGGTCGGTCCTAGCCGGGCCCTTGCCCTCTCGGGTAACCGGTCTCTCGGCCCCAGTCTGTCTCGGACCGCTAGGTTTGGTCTGAGCCTTCTCTCCAAGTCGCTAGCACCGGTCTCTTTAGCTCGAGTCTTAGTTTTTGACTTAGAACCCGACTCCGGCCGGACATGGGTAGTTGGGATTTCCTCCTTATCAAAAAACCATCTATTGTCCTTCACCGATTCTCTACAGGCTAAGTCAAAAGCCTCATCGGTCTTTAAAGATTCACGGGCCTCTTTAGATTCTTCAGAAGCCCACTTGAGATATGATTCGGAAACCCAAGCAGTTTGACAAGGGCGAGGTATAGTCCACATGACACGGGTAAACCAGCGTTGTAACCACGTGTCACACATAGTGTCCGTCAATTGGAGCGAAACGCTAATAATTGCTTCAGTTTCGGGGATCTGTTGGAACGAACCGAACTTCCTTAGAAGACGTTCTGGGTAAATATGGACGGTATAGTCCAAGGACAAGATCACCAGGTAACGGGCTTTATCCCTTTTAGCTAGGCCTGTCATCTTCGAGAGGAACCACCAGATCACGTTCCACCTAATCAAAGGCCTGCCATGGAATTTTAGTTCCTCATCCCAATACTTCCGATTTATGTGATGACTCGAGCTAATTCGTCGGGACCGAGAGCCAATTTGACAGCTTCGATATCTGGATATGCTCGTCGGGGGCTCTATAATCGACAGGCGTTCGGATAACCAGATCTGCAAAATTTTCGAAAAGTCAAAAACTTTCGAAAAATAAAAAATTCCGAAAAATCAAAAAAATCGAAATTTTCGGAAATTCAAAAAAAAATCAAAATTTTCGGAAAAATTGAATTTTAAAAAAAAAAATTTCGGAAATTCGAAAAATTCGGAAAATTCAATTTTTTTTTTCGGAAATAAATTAATTTTTTCGGAAAATTTTTCGAAAAAAGAGGAAACGGTCAAATACCTGCAGAAGACGAACGCTGCCCGTTAATTGCCGATCCGGGTTAAGTCTCCTAGCGTCAAGGCCCATGATGATCTCCCCAGTTATCAGCCAGGCTGGGCTATAACCTGCCTCCATCTGATCTACTATGCTGATTAGCCTGATTTCACCCAAACATGAGTCAGCATCCATCCGACCTTCGAAGGCATATCGGTGCAGCATACAGAAGGCAAAGGCCCTATGCCTATGGATAGAAGAAATTCTGGCACCATTTGGATCCATGAATTTATCAGCCAAATCAAACAGGGAAACAGAATTTCCCTTCACCATACGAGAAGTCTCAGCATGAGACAACCCAAGAAAGTCCCTCGGTCTCCTCCTTGGATCAGGATAAAAAGGAGGAATAGCAGGATGAGCGTTTGGGCACCAACCCCCTACAACGGCAATTTCTTCGGGAAGGGGACATATTTCTCCCCGGGGAAAAGCAAAAACATGGTGGGTAGCAATAACTAAATTGCTTGTGTTGTGGCTTTAAGGAGCTTGTGTATATTGGCTGACAAGATAGAAATAACTAAATTGTGATTCATTTTATTTGGTTTATTCGTGAGTTTACTTTAAGATCGTTTGGAGACTAAAGACCCGAAGCTAAGGAGCTGAGCCAGCGAAAACAACGTATAAAAAACTTGAACGGAGGGAACGACAAGTGAACGAAGAGGTGAATTATGGAGCTTGAGCGATTCTTCAGAAGTTAAGTAAAAAGGAGGAGATGAGATTGTTTGACCTTCAGTTGCTTTTTCAAACAATCTCAACTTCAGTTTTTTTGTTCCCGTCAACCCGTCTTACCGCTTTCCTTCACAGAGTTCTTAACCCGTCTTACTGCTTTCCTCCACGTATTCTTGTTTTCTTGTCACTATAAAATATAAACATATAGGAGCACAAAACTGCATGTGGAATAACCATTACTCACAGTAATTAATACCTACTAACGACTAAATAAATAGTACATCTGTTTTATTCATTTATTTAAATTCCTGAACTTTTCGTCGAGATTCCCGAGAGTACAACCATCGAATCACTCAAGGTATAAATAAAACCCGTTTATCACAAGTTATTGAACTATGGAATATTTGCTAATGTATTCAATGCAGGTTGAAGTTCAGAATGTCACTACGGGTATCACCACAAAGACAACTACCGGTATCACCATGTTCGAGTCCATTAAGATAACTAGGAGCCACTTCTATTTTCTTTCACCACCACACCCATCTTATGCTTGACCAGGCCAAAGCACGGCTACAATGTAACCAATCGATCGTTATCTCCCGCAACAAGACGTGTTGGAGGCTACACGCTTGATCCATTGATAGAGTCAACTCTATACATGGGGAAATGTTGGGCGTTTTTCTTCCTTGAACTTGCCACAACAACAATGATATGAATGTGGCTGAACCTACATCAGGGAGAACTAGAGGATGTCTCTAAGTACTTGGGACATGAGATGCTTGATATAGTTTGGAGTCTCGGTCTTTGAACACATGTTTCCGATGATGTTGATGTTGTAAGTACGTAGATGTACCAGTAAAGTATTGTTTATAAGAAGGAAGCTGTGTGATTACTGCAGTGAGAAGATGTAAAAGGTGAGTCAGCCACCATTACTTAGGATGGGTTGATGAATGATGAATTGATGATACCTGAAAATGATATCTAGAAGTTATTCACTCCACTTTGGCCAACCACTTACGACTTACATTTCCAAAGTCTTAGCTAAAAGTCATGTTCGATCAAAGGACTTTTATTTTTGTTTAAAATGGAGGGTACAAGTATACAACTGTACAAGTTAGAAAAAAAAGCAATTGAAGGGTATAAATGAGAAGATCACTTAAAAACGTAAACAAATGAAAGAATAATAGGTGTAGCTCGAGTATCTAATTTACATTACTATGCCGCTTCTTGATCTCAAGTCAGTCACTCTATAAAGGGGTAGGTGACCTAATATGAGTAATTTGAATGCTACTACATAAGATGCACACCTAAATGGTCTTAGTTACGGCTTCTCTTAATCAGAGCACCTATAATAGAGAAAAGAGTTATCTCTCTTATTGAAAGTGAGACAGAAGGATATAAGAGGTAAGATGAGTGAAACGGACGAACCCTTGCTGAAGTAGATAACAAAATATAGTCATATGTAAAGACGAATCTTGAATGATGAGGAGGGGCATAAAAAGAAACAAAGTAAGGAGAATTGAGAAGACAAAAGAGGAAGGAGAAAGTGAACGATGAAGAAAACTGATCTTAATAAACGGGGAAGGAGAAACATGAAAAGGCGGAGCGAGAAGAGGATTCAAAGATTAGGTAGTTAAGAATAGGAAAAAGGTTGAAAGAGTTAAAGAGATAACACACTCTCGTTGAACTTGATGACAAGCTAAGTGAAAGTCATATTACTTATAGCAAGGGTGGGAGAGGAAGGATGAGGAGGGGAAAGGGAAGGATAAGAGGATATGAAGGTGATAGAAAAAAAGGAAGGGGAAAGTGAACGATGAAGAAAATTAATCTTAATAAACGGGAAAGGAGGAACATGAAAAGGCGGAGCGAGAAGAGGATTCAAAGATTAGATAGTTAAGAATGGGAAAGGGTTACAAGAGTTAAAGAGACAACACACTCTCGTTAAACTAGATGACAAGCGAAAGTCATATTACTTATGAGGAGTGGGGGTGAGAGAGAAGGGAAGAAGAAGGGAAAGGGAAGGATAAGGGGATATGAAGGTGATAGACGAAGAGGACAACTGATCTTATTAGAAGACAATGGTGAATAAGAAGGGGAGGAACATTCGAGGAAAGTGAGGGGGAGAGGGAGAAGGGTTGGGGAGGACGTTGAGGGTAAAAGAATTGAAGGAATGAAATCCTCTTAAACTAAATGTCCACAGCATGACATATTTAAGAATAAATCTTAGATCATGAGGAGGGTGAGAAGGCACAGAGGGGAAGGAGGAAGATAAGGGCACGTAGATGAGGTCTAGAAGGAAGAAACATGGTGGAAAATGGATGTATATGAAGAAAACTGATAGATGAGAAGGAGAAACATAAAGAGAAACAACATTAGGGGGAGGGACAAAGGTGTAGGGTTGAATAATGAGAACAACTTTATTTGTTTCAGAGGTGTAAACTGAGATCGTGTATGGATAAAGTTCTAAATATGAGGAAAATAAAGTTTTAAAGCATTGGGAAAGACAAGAAAAGAAAGATAAGGAGGAATACATGAGAAAATGATGAAAGTTAGATAGAAGAAACTTGCTAAAATAGGTGACAAGAGAAAAATAATATTTAATTCTGAATTTAATTAGGATTGTAAGAGGATGATAAACGTAGGAAAGGAGGTAGAAGAAAAGGAAAAATGATCATAGTAGAAGGGGAAGGAAGGACAATAAGAGGAGGAGCTTTAAAGGGATAAGTGAGAAGAGATGAGGGAAGAGGGAGGAAGAGAGGAACGGGAAGGAAAAAAGGATTTGGAGAAAGAATGGATTAATCTTAGCAACTGAGAAGAAGGAATATGATCGAAAAAAGAGAAACATTATGGAGAGGTAGTACAAGGGTAACCCCGCCTACTCAGTCCACACACATCGACAAAGCATCGCTTAAGTAGTCACTTCAACCAATGAAATGAAATTGTTGTAGTTGTTAGTTCTGGAAAGACAATGCTTAATATTTGTGCGAGGGATTAAATGTATTATGGTCCTAACCATGTTGCTAGGTGTGGACATGACATAGGTCCACCCCGACGCGGCCACGCGCGGGTTTGGGTAGGCGAATGAATCTCCATATGAGAATGGATCGAATTGAAATTTAGGTCTATGTGGAGTCGCCACGGAATTTTGTGGTTATTCGGAACCATTCGAGCCCACTCTATGTCGTAGTGGGCCGTATACAAAATACGGCCCATTTCCGATGTCAGAGTTTATTGGGCTCGTCCCTTTGCATTTGATACCAATACCGACGTTATCGGATATTGTGTATTGAATGACTCTCGTGCGCCAACGGTTTCGGACATCCGGAAACCGAGGTTTTGAGTAAGGGGTGAGGGTACGTGTTGGGAAGCCCACAAAGGACACCCAACCCCGCCCGCACATTAGCGGCCTCTACTAAGA
Source organism: Agrostemma githago (assembly GCA_958450325.1). Lineage (NCBI taxonomy): Eukaryota > Viridiplantae > Streptophyta > Magnoliopsida > Caryophyllales > Caryophyllaceae > Agrostemma > Agrostemma githago. The sequence goes on along the minus strand of OY288250.1, from coordinate 10,152,074 downwards.
ATTCGAATGACTTTCCAATACGCGCGTTAGTAAAACGGGAAAAAATGCTATGCAAAGATTATTTTCCCTAAACATGTGAATGAAATTGAAAAGTGGGTTTCTAAGTCAATTTAATGCAACTAAAATTAACGTCAAAGTTGTATTTTAGCATGCAGGTTCATTTAGTATAATAAACGAATAATAACTAAATTGACAAAAGAAATAACAAACGCGTTAGTAACGATGTAATGATTTAACGAATAATAACGGTTTGTGCAAATATGAGATGCGATGAAAAGAATGCGAATATGAGATGCATGGTTTGAAAAGGTAGTAATACACATGATTAATTAAACACGTGTTGACATAAATCGCAAATTACTACCGGGTTTTGAAAATAGAATAATGTACGATTTATTGTGTTAATCGTTATGGGTCACTCGATCGAGTGGTTGATGGACTCGATCGAGTGGACCTGTAAAAGATGATTCTGTTTGCGCTACCGACCGTACTCGGCCTAGTTACTGACCAACTCGGTCGAGCACGTGGCCACTCGATCGAGTCACTGTGAGACTCGACCGAGTGGTGGTCGTGACATGCATTCTGACTCGATTTTGTGATGTCACTCGATCGAGTGACTAAGGCACTCGGTCGAGTGGCATCTGTACGAATTGTAATTCGCTTGCAATTTTATACTGATTTTCGAATTTGCTTTAGATTTTTGACGAATCGACGGTTTTACCGAATTGGGCATAAGTATTGCATGACCTATGCTCAATTCGGGTTTTTTATAAATCGTTGATTTTATTAAACCGAATATAAATATTGTTGAATTTATACCCGATTCTAAATTTGAATACTCATCGTATTCCATATTCGATTATTGAATCGATATGAGATATTAGAGTGAAATGTAAAAAAAAGAAATTAATTTTAGTTGCTTTTAAATTAATTATCGTGATATGAACGAATCACGTTAATTAATTCGTGTGACTTGATTGTTAGATTCGATATCCAATTATGGAATTGTTATCGAATCTAAAATCGACGCTTTACTTGAATAAATAAAAAAAGAACTTGATTCCCTCGACTTCTCCGACATCGAAATAAATCCCTAGGGATTGTGATGTCGGATCCGTGTCAACGGGTTTCGACCCTTATTAAAATCGATTTTAAAAATTGATGAATGCAAGATTAATGATGATGACGACGAGAAATAATAACGAATTGTTGTTTACGTTGACTTATTTCAATAATCAAACGATCGGGGTGGTGGGATAAGCGACCGACGACGCGTGTGCAGTACACTTGTATATGCGGTTTTCCTTATCCCACCATCACTCACGTTCGACACAAATCCATAAGTATTTTAATGCTTTGGTATTAATAATATTATCGATATTATGACGCGACAAACAAAATAATAAAAAAACGAAAAAAGTGAAAAAAGGAGGATGAAGACGACGAAGAGAGAAAGGGAAGAAGAGAGAGGGTTTTGACACCCTCAACCTACATGTTCTTGTCTTGGTGCGGACTCGTAACCGTGGCTTCAACACAAGAGTCTTCGAGGTTTTATGTAGGTTAAGTTGTGGTGGCTCGGGTTCGATTCCTAAAACTAGGTTTAGGGTTCTTGCTAGTGTAAGATTGCTAGGGTTTGATTAGGGTTTGATTAGGGTTTGCAAAAGACGTAGTATGTGTGTGTGTGTGTAAGATTGCTCTAGGGTTTGTAAAGAGTTGTTTTTGTGTGTTGCATGGGGTTGCTTATATAGGCAAAGCTAGGGCACTTTGGTGTCTAGGGTTTTGTGCCTTGACGGACTTGATTTGATGGCCCGTTTGGAGGTGGACCGTGGGTGAGCTACTCGGAAACGGCTTTGACCGGGTTTTAATCCGGTCGCTAAAAGTCGGTTTTATTTTCGGTGTCGATTTTGACCCAAATTAGTCTTGTTTGACTCGGAATGATCCACTGGGCCTGGATTTGAGGTTGATTTTGTGAGATTTGTACTCTGCAAGTGTGTTAGCCAGCGATTAATGGATTTGAGCCCGTATCCGAGCGCGTAGAAACACGTTAGCGTCCGATCATCATCGAGTGTTTTATTGGAAACTGCCATAGACACCTGGCAGTCAAAATGCGGGTGTCTACAGAGCCCCTACTCTGACTGAGGCTTGGACAAGGCGAAAGTCAGAGTAGCTACCAAGCCCGTTAAGACCTGGTAGGCTTCCGGTCGGGTCGTTTATAGTCCGTTAAACTCGCGTGAAGGGCTCGCCAGCCGCAAGACAGAAATCATACCTGAGCTTGATGATTGTACTCCGTGGGGAATTTGGGCTTGTCGCGTAATAAAAATGTATGCAACACGTAGGTAGTAAAATGACTCGTGCTGGGGAAAATGATTTTTGAAGTTTTTGAAATTTTGAATTTGAAATCCTGAAAGCAATCACGAGCTAGGTTTTCAAAATGGAAAGGGGTAGAATAGAAATTCGCAGTTTAAATAGACTTAAATCTGACCTTGTCGAAAAAGATCTTTTTTCAAATGGCTAAACTTTGCAAATGTCAAAGTGGAATGTGAAGAGAGAGGCCTACAGACAGACTCGACTCTGGACGCGACAGGACGAGTTGACCGACACGGACTGAACTCTCGAAGGGTTGGACCGTGACTCGGTAAGGGTGTGGGCCGCCTAACAAGACTCTTAAGTTGCGCTATCCCGTAGCCTAGGCGAGTGGCAACACGGTCGCACATCGAAATGGGATAGATATGCTATGGGGGAATTGCAGTAGCCTGTAATGAGACTGTTTTAGTCTGGTGCCCTTCTGGATTTCCTATTTTAGGATACATTTCCAAAGTGGGTATTGCCTCGAGTCTTGACAGATTCTTGTCTTCGACTGAGCCGAGTACTAGGACACACTATAGAAAGGAGGCTAGATTTTTTGTTGGATTCATCTGGATTTTGTGAGTGGATGGAGGTCTTCTGTCTAAGAGAAGCCCCCGGGACAACAAAGCTAGCTATTGAGAACACGATGGTGTCGTGACCGGAATAATGACGCTTTTTGAATGTGTGTCAAAGTGGGTGGTTGTGCCTCTGTTGAAAGGCTGCCTACGTATTCACGTGTGGTGAAATCAAACCAAGCCGTAGTTCAGTGTCAGAAGATGTATTATGGTGCCTATTCTAATAGGAATTTTGTGTGTAACTAGCCATAATGACGGTGTAGGCTAGGTGCATTCCCAGTGCTGTCTTGATCAAAGGGCTTGGATGGTTAGAATATCAATCCTGTGACTGTGAGCGTTCTCCGGGGTAGCCCCCAGAGGTGGTGTGAACTATTTGGGCATGTTCTATGCCGACTGCAAGTTGCGTTCCCGTGTTTGGGGTTGGTAACTGGTCTGGATGTGAAAAATTGGGATGGGATTTTAACGAGTTTTGCTCTCGGGGATTTTTACGAGTTTTGCTCTCGGGGATTTTTACGAGTTTTGCTCTTGGGATTTGATATATTTGGGGATGTGGTGCTAGGAAGTAAATGGCCTTGATAACTCGAAATCTGGAGCTCGAATCTGTGGAGCTAAGGCTTCGAGAGCCGGTTTGATAATGAAGTAAATGGTCTTGATGACTCGAAATCTGGAGCTCGGTTCTGTGGAGCTAAGGCTTCGAGACCCGGTTTGATAATGCGGGATCTGGTTTTGATGTCTGGCCCTAATTGTTAGGGGTATGCTATGAAGCTTGAATCCTCAAAATTTCTGGCTGTCTCTGGCCTGGGTCTCGGGAAGGTCTTGAGGGTTGTAATGTGGGAAGGCTGAGTGTGGTGTTAGCTGACCAGCTTGATTGTTACTCCCCTATTGGATGACATGGATAATTTTGAATTTGACCGTACCTCGGTCAAAGGATTTCACTTGAGTTGACCGTTGACCACGGTCATGGGTATTTGATTTTTTGATTGACCTCTTAGCCGCGGTCATGGGTTTTGATAAGTTTGACCGTACCCTGGTTGTGGGGCTTTCACTTGAATTGACCGTTGACCACGATCATGGGTATTCTGAATTTTTTTTTTTTTTTTTTTTGATGATGGCCTTCTTTTTTGTTTTGGCCTTTTGCTTTTTTTTCATTTTTTCATGGACTTTCGATTTTTTTTTGTCCAGTTTTCTCTTTTTTTGACTTTTGATTTTTGTTGTCCAGTGTTCTTTTTTTTTTCTTTTTTTTTTGCCGGTCAGACTAACACCTAAGGTAGGGATTGGTCAGTCTTATTGGAGGGGTGTTTTATTGTGGGAAATGGGCTTGCCTCCCATCCTGAACCAAAACTAGGAGATTACCTAGATTTTTCATAGGATTCGATACCGCTCCTGCTACGGGTAGTTATGTGGTTTTTCTATACCAGGCACGGAGTAGGTAAAAAGGAAAACACGGGCTCGGTTTCCTGCAGTCATTATAGATGTGCCTATAATAGTCACGTGCGTGTGCTCACAGTGTATGATGGTGTTCATCATGTTCTCGGAAACACGTAAGGAAAGTATATAGGAGAAAGAATATTGAAAGCTGATTTTATTGAATTTTGAAAAAAGAGGACAGAATACAACTGACTCTGACTCTGACTTTGACTTTGACTTCGAAGGGAATAATACTTCCTAGACTCGGACTCGGACTCGGACTCAAATCAGATCCGGACTCTCGGAAAATGTTGTCGTTAGTCGTCGGCTTTTAAGGACTCGAGTTGATGTCCAGTATAGCCTTTAGTAGAAACTTCACCCAGATCTTCATTGTGTCGAAGATCGTCTTCAATCCTAATGCCCATTTCGGTAAGTACGGAAAAGTTTGAAATGCCGGCATACCTAAGATGGACGCGGTAAGAAGGTAGGAGGTTGTTGATGAAGGCCTCCACTAGTGTCTTCTCGTTGGGCTTGTTTACCAACTTTACACTCTCGGCCCTCCATCTTTGAAGATATTTAGTGAACCCTTCTTTGGGCTCTTGGGCCATCACTTCCAGAGTACGCATTGTAGTCTGGATTTCGACATTATCAGCGTAGTTCCGAGCGAACTCCGTTGCCACGTCATCCCAAGTCGGGTATTTCTTGGAATCGAGCCTGTAGTACCAGGCTTTGGGGTGCTTCTCGAGGGAGGAAGGGAATAAGTGCTTAAATATGGTGGACTTTACCCCTTGGACCGCCATGAAATCTTTGAAAGCCCGGATGTGATGGACCGGGTCTCCAGTACCCTCAAACATTGGAATTCCCGTAAGGTTGAGGTTGGCAGGTAGCTCGTCATTCAAAGGTGAATAAGTACGAGCATTTTCGGTGTGGATCGAGTTGTTCGTCAATAAGTAGACTTGCTCTTCGAGCCTACGAACAACACTGATCAACTCGGCTATGGGCCCAGTGGGCTCAGCTCCTTCAACGGGGGCCGTTTTCTCCACGGTGCTTAGGCGGGTGGATAAAGTCGCTTGGTTAGCCTGGATGGCAGCCAGTTGGGTCTCGATCTTGGTCAGAGCGTTTTTCAATTCGTCCATCTTGCGTTGGCGTCTGGTTTCGGGTGGCCTGTCTGTAAGAACACCACGTAATCAGAGAGGTTGCTTCGGAACTCAGACTCACCAAGGCATAGGAAATAGCGCAAGAGGAGGGACGACCCCAGTTTGACTCGGGTTAGACTCCCCTAAGACAAATGTGTAGAGTACGATTCTCGGAGTGACTGTGATTAATCACTCCGTCGGAGAATAGCCCCCAATGTGAAACTAAGGACTTAGACACGACTCAGATAGTGTGACACCTAAGTGACTCGAAAGTGGGGTACGTGAGACACGTGTAAGACATGACCCTTAGAGCAACCGTGATTGATCGCCCTGCTAAGGGATAGCCCCCAAGTGGGATCAATATTTTTGTTAAGACTCGAGTGTGGGACGAGTGACCCTTAGACGTAAGGACCACGAACCTTTTGTTATAGGGCTATGCCTTGTAAAAGGTTGACTCGGAAAAGACACCTAGACGGGTGACGGGTGACTTGTGAAGAGTGGACTGGTAAATGGCCCAAATTTCCGAAAAAAGAGGACGAAAAGTCATTGGGCCACGGGTTTTGAAAGTTCGAGTTTTGATTTGGGCAGCATACCGGCTAGAAAATAGGCTATTTTGAGTAAAATCATAAGTCCTAAATTCGGTATGTGTCCCGGGTTTTGAAATCGAATAGTTTGAAAAGGATGCAATTTTGAAAAGTTGACGGTTTTTTGAAAACGACTCGGAAACCAAGTAGCACGTAGTCACACAAGCATTATAACGACGCCATGTATGCTCTATACTAAGTCTCGGTCGGTCTATAAGGGGTCTATACCAGTGTACATAGTCTAGACGTTGATCAGGACGGACTTCCTAAGTCGAGTTGATCTTAGAACATGCCGCGAAACCCACTCGAATCGACTATGGACACCTTTTGACATATCCATATTGGAGTACATCAACGGTATAGTGGGACGTCGGTCGCGAGTACCGGCCCGGGAAAATATGGGTTATGCATGAACCATAGAACTAAAACGCGTATTGTACTAGTCAAACGATTTCTATTCGAGTCTCACCCTGAGGATGCCGATGGTAAGTCACGCATCAGTTAATCCCCAGAGGAGTCGCCAAATTGTGGACATGACATAGGTCCACCCCGACGCGGCCACGCGCGGGTTTGGGTAGGCGAATGAATCTCCATATGAGAATGGATCGAATTGAAATTTAGGTCTATGTGGAGTCGCCACCGAATTTTATGGTTATTCGGAACCATTCGAGCCCACTCTATGTCGTAGTGGGCCGTATACAAAATACGGCCCATTTCCGATGTCAGAGTTTATTGGGCTCGTCCCTTTGCATTTGATACCAATACCGACGTTATCGGATATTGTGTATTGAATGACTCTCGTGCGCCAACGGTTTCGGACATCCCGAAACCGAGATTTTGAGTAAGGGGTGAGGGTACGTGTTGGGAAGCCCACAAAGGACACCCAACCCCGCCCGCACATTAGCGGCCTCTACTAAGAATTTGAATGACTTTCCAATACGCGCGTTAGTAAAACGGGAAAAAATGCTATGCAAATATTATTTTCCCTAAACATGTGAATGAAATTGAAAAGTGGGTTTCTAAGTCAATTTAATGCAACTAAAATTAACGTCAAAGTTATATTTTAGCATGCGGGTTCATTTAGTATAATAAACGAATAATAACTAAATTGACAAAAGAAATAACAAACGCGTTAGTAACGATGTAATGATTTAACGAATAATAACGGTTTGTGCAAATATGAGATGCGATGAAAAGAATGCGAATATGAGATGCATTGTTTGAAAAGGTAGTAATACACGTGATTAATTAAACACGTGTTGACATAAATCGCAAATTACTACCGGGTTTTGAAAATAGAATAATGTACAATTTATTGTGTTAATCGTTATGGGTCACTCGATCGAGTGGTTGATGGACTCGATCGAGTGGACCTGTAAAAGACGATTCTGTTTGTGCTACCGACCGTACTCGGCCGAGTTACTGACCAACTCGGTCGAGCACGTGGCCACTCGATCGAGTCACTGTGAGACTCGACCGAGTGGTGGTCGTGACATGCATTCTGACTCGATTTTGTGATGTCACTCGATCGAGTGACTAAGGCACTCGGTCGAGTGGCATCTGTACGAATTGTAATTCGCTTGCAATTTTATACTGATTTTCGAATTTGCTTTAGATTTTTGACGAATCGACGGTTTTACCAAATTGGGCATAAGTATTGCATGACCTATGCTCAATTCGGGTTTTTTATAAATCGTTGATTTTATTAAACCGAATATAAATATTGTTGAATTTATACCCGATTCTAAATTTGAATACTCATCGTATTCCATATTCGATTATTGAATCGATATGGGATATTAGAGTGAAATGTGAAAAAAAAAGAAATTAATTTTAGTTGCTTTTAAATTAATTATCGTGATATGAACGAATCACGTTAATTAATTCGTGTGACTTGATTGTTAGATTCGATATCCAATTATGGAATTGGTATCGAATCTAAAATCGACGCTTTACTTGAATAAATAAAAAAAGAACTTGATTCCCTCGACTTCTCCGACATCGAAATAAATCCCTAGGGATTGTGATGTCGGATCCGTATCAACGGGTTTCGACCCTTATTAAAATCGATTTTAAAAATTGATGAATGCAAGATTAATGATGATGACGACGAGAAATAAAAACGAATTGTTGTTTACGTTGACTTATTTCAATAATCAAACGATCGGGGTGGTGGGATAAGCGACCGACGACGCGTGTGCAGTACACTTGTATATGCGGTTTTCCTTATCCCACCATCACTCACGTTCGACACAAATCCATAAGTATTTTAATGCTTTGGTATTAATAATATTATCGATATTATGACGCGACAAACAAAATAATAAAAAAACGAAAAAAGTGCGAAAAGGAGGATGAAGACGACGAAGAGAGAAAGGGAAGAAGAGAGAGGGTTTTGACACCCTCAACCTACATGTTCTTGTCTCGGTGCGGACTCGTAACCGTGGCTTCAACACAAGAGTCTTCGAGGTTTTATGTAGGTTAAGTTGTGGTGGCTCGGGTTCGATTCCTAAAACTAGGTTTAGGGTTCTTGGTAGAGTAAGATTGCTAGGGTTTGATTAGGGTTTGCAAAAGACGTAGTATGTATGTGTGTGTAAGGTTGCTCTAGGGTTTGTAAAGAGTTGTTTTTGTGTGTTGCATGGGGTTGCTTATATAGGCAAAGCTAGGGCACTTTGGTGTCTAGGGTTTTGTGCCTTGACGGACTTGATTTGATGGCCCATTTGGAGGTGGACCGTGGGTGAGCTACTCGGAAACGGCTTTGACCGGGTTTTAATCCGGTCGCTAAAAGTCGGTTTTATTTTCGGTGTCGATTTTAACCCAAATTAGTCTTGTTTGACTCGGAATGATCCACTGGGCCTGGATTTGAGGTTGATTTTGTGAGATTTGTACTCTGCAAGTGTGTTAGCCAGCGATTAATGGATTTGAGCCCGTATCCGAGCGCGTAGAAACACGTTAACGTCCGATCATCATCGGGTGTTTTTTTGGAAACTGTCATAGACACCTGGCAGTCAAAATGCGGGTGTCTACACTAGGTCAGCTTACAAGACGGTCTATTAGTTCTAGACACACAAGTCACAAGTCTCAAAAAACAAAATTCATGCATCATACGACATAATAATTTAATTGTTATTAGTGAATTGTGCATAAAACAAGTTAAAGAAACTCATATTTTGATTCATAATCATATTACAATTCATAATTGCTATTTGGTTTGAACAATTTCAACAATCTTTTTCATTTTTCCAATTATGAAGAACAATTCTCTACCCGGGAAAAAATGAACTGATATACAAAACTCAATTCACAATCGATCTGCAACTTATAATTGTTATATAGATGAACAATTCATCAAAATCAAATGGGACTCGAGAAACTCTTTTCCCGACCCATTTATGATGACATGATAATTAAATGCATGATATTATTTAACCGATTTAGAAAACTAATTTTTCATTGATTCGGAAAAATAAAAGTATAATCCAAGTTTTATTCATAGTCAACACACAAACGCAAGAAAATGACTTTTCTTAAAAATGCCACCCTACCCGACACCATGTTTTCCGAGTAAATATTGTGTTGTCTTGGTCAAACTTTTGTCGCCCGGGTCATCTTATTCCAACCGAGACATACCTGTGTCGACCGAGTCATACTCGTGCGGTCGTGCCAACCGGGTCATACTCGTGTCAATCGGGTTCGTCTCTTTTCGTTCCGTTTCCACCATAATTAAAACGAGTCTTGTCCTAATCTTATTAGGCCTCATCGTCAACAATAAATTCTAATAATTTTACGTTCCCATTTTCAATCGAATCTTGACCTAATCTAATAAGTCTCATCGTCAACAAAGAAATTGGGGTTATAGTGGGTCAATTTATGGTAAATTAAATTAAAACAAAATCGGTATTAAATCTTAAATTAATTTTGACAGTCAGTTTCGGAATTTAACAATTTAATTTGTAAAACAATGACACCCTAAACTTGATCAACAAATCAGCCGCAAAACGTAGAGACAAAGCCATGACCAAAAATCATCGCCCCAAAACAATTAGCATGCATGTCCACATGAAAACTTAACAAATCCAAAATCGTTTTAGCAATCATTATTGCAATTAAAGGAGAGTAAATTCTCGCATGAGCACATGCAAAATCAATAAAGTGGGAAAATTTGTGCCTACTTAACTAACGTAAGTACTCAATCAAACGTATTTCGTATATGGCAAAAAAAATTGTGGACGGAAAAATAGTGAGAACAATTCTCGCGACGAAATTACAATCAAATTAATACGTGGGTGGAATCTCTCGTAATCAATTATGAGTCATAGATTCACGTCAATCTAATTAATACTACATAATAGATGCTCTGATACCACAGTAGGGTTACAATCCTTAAACCCAAGAACCTGTTACAAGTATCAACCAAAAAGATAAAAGTAGAGGGATAACAATTATACCTTATTTGCAACGGAACAACGTATTAATAAGAATTATAATAAACCAGAAGTGTGTGTATAATCTTGACGGATTAAATAAATAACTCCCACGGACAGAATAAAGCACCACAAACGTGATGCCTCCTTTGGTATCTGTGCGGGTAAGGAACTGCAACGTATATGCTAGTATAAGGGTTTGTGAAACCGTCTCACAACTTCTCTCTAGATCTCTCTTATAACTCTTTATAAGAAAAATACTCCACATATATATTATGAGTCAAAACTTTTTATCACACATGTTGGTTCATCATATGAACATTCTTATATAGGAGATGAGAAACCAGAATTGGATTATTATCATAACTCTAATTACCATAATTGGATTATTACCATAACTCTAATTACCATAACTCAACAATGCAGTTGGGTTCGTATTACTACTGACCCGATATATTTAATATATCGATATATATTAATAATATCTCGTACACATTCTGTGTGACTCAATGGGGTTACTAAAGACTACCAGACACGTAACCTATTTACATGTCAACCTGACATCAACATTTAGCAAGGCATATCAGATACATAGACTAAAGCGGGTTAATCCGTAGGACAGTGGACATAAGTACATAACCCCTTCAATGAGGAGGCCTCGTAGCTTATAAAACCATTGCCATGAAGCCCATATAAGGATTTCCTTAACTTACAAACTTGGGAAATGGGGTTTGGTATTCCATCTGGCACTTTCGTGTATATTTCTTCAGTTATGTCACCATGTAAGAATGCGTTGTTAACGTCCATTTGGTAAATTTTCCACTTGTTTTGAATACCGACGCATATCAAGGCACGAATAATTGTGGTCATCTTGACTACTGGATAAAAAGTTTCATGAAAATCTATTCCCATTTTTTGACTGCACCCACATACTACAATCTCGCCTTGTATCGCTAAAGTGTTCCATCTGCATTGAGCTTCACCTTATATACCCATTTTGAGGAGATAACATTCTTTCCTTGTGGGAGATTAGTTAATTCCCATGTTTCATTGCCTTCCAAGGCTTCTATATCTTTCTTCATGGCTTCTTCCTGATTTGGATCATTACAAGCCTGTTGATAATTACTTGGTTCAATGTAGCAATTGTTTTGAATACTGTTTTGTGCAACTGTAGGTACGTCATAGAACCTCACAAGGTTACACCAATGATGATATATTGCATATCCTGAAACTTGGTGGGATTGAATGGATGATGGTATATCCACCTCATAATCTGCCAGGTATGAGGGCAATTTTCTAACACTTTGATTGTTGATATTTGGTTGACCTTGAGGTGTGTTACTAGATTCTTGGGTGTGTTGTTCGTCTGAGGTTTCTTGACCATCTTCAGTGGTATTCTGCTTGCTTTTTATTTGAATTTTTTCCTCATGCTCGTTTGATGGGTGATCTGGATAATAAAATATAGGATCGCACATATTCTTTGGAGGACCAGGCATGGTCTCTCCGTGAAAGTATTTAGACAAATTAGTAGTATGAAAAGGATACATTTCTTCATGAAAGACAACATCTCTTGTGTGGAATATCTTGTGACTATCGAGATCAAGGACAGTGTATGCCTTTTTCCCATTAGGATATCCTAAATATACACAAGGACTGGCTCTCTGGTGAAACTTGTCTCTATGTCTCGTAGAAGTAGCAACAAAGCATTGACAACCAAAATTCCTTAGATGATCATAAGAAGGAACTTCCTTGTGCAATAGTTTCAATGGCGTTTTGTGATTTATTAAATAAGTAGCGGTGAGGATGCACTCACCCCAATATTGGATTGGTAAATTGGCTTTAAAATATAGACTTCTTGTTATTTCAAGCAAATGCTTATGTTTTCTTTCCACTACCCCGTTTTGTTGTGGTGTATCCACACAAGAAGTTTAATTTTGTATTCGTTTAGACTGATAAAACGTTATTAATGCTTGGACATCACTAAACTAGGACCCATTATCACTTCTCATAATTTTAACATGTACCTGAAACTGGTTTTCTATGTAGGTTAAAAAGGATTTTAACATGGGTAAGACATTGTTTTTGTGACTGAGTAAGTGAGTCCAAGTAACTCTAGAATAATCATCGACAATGGTAAGAAAAAACATGTTACCATAATGTGTGGGAGTGTGATATGGCCCCCACAAATCAACATGAATAAGTTCAAAGATATATTTAGCCTTAGAAGAACTGTTTGGAAAAGATAGTCTATGAAACTTTGCTTTGGGACAAATTCGACATAGTGATAATTGCTGATGTTTGTACTGACTTATTACAGACAAACACTTGATATTAGCTAGGGAGATATACCCTAATCGACATTGGCATTTGTCTATAGAACAACTAGTATTCTTAGCAGCAGCACAAATTTGAGATGGGAGTTTGGTGTCAGCTTCTTTTGAGTTGTTTGTGGACTTGAGGTCGACAAAATATAATCCTTCTCTTTGTCTACCATGGACTGAGAAATTGTTGGTGGCAGGAACCTGAAGTAGGCAATGGTTAGGGGTGGAGATAATTGGTGATGAAAATTGTTTAGATAATTGACTGGTGGAGATAACATTGACATGAAAACCAGGTACATGCAAAATATTATTTAAAGTGACTTTGGGTGAGAGTTTAATGGACCCAATATTAACAATTTCAACCTTACTTTCGTTTGGTACAATAATGTAACAAGGAGCATTTAGTTTACTATAATTACTAAACATTTCCAAATGTGGCGTCATGTGACCTGAAGCTCCATTATCAATTATCCATTCTTGTTTCAATTGATTCGAATAAGATTGAGTTCCATTACCTGCCATCATAGCATTCCCAACAAATAACCAGCATTGAGATTGAATTGGTTGAGATCCTGCATAATCCTCTCATACTCTTCAGAAGGTGAAATCTGCACAGCATTCACAATACTTTCCAGAGTTTGAATGTTTCCCTTAATAGGTTGGGTTGTAGTAGTAGCAGCAATCTTCCTGTTTCCTCTGAGTTCAGGATGAAGAACATAGAACCTCTCATTGTTATGACCATCCATGTGTAGACACCCAGATTTGGACCTGGTGGCTGCAGAAGTATCCAACAAACAGCCGATGACGATAGGACTGCAACGCGACGCGGGTTCGCGATGCTTTAGATAGTTTTTCTATAGAACGGATCAAATAAATTATTCGGGCAAAATAAACTAACATGATGACATCCTTAGTCGCGTCGTTACGATCGCATAGACACTAATTAGAGTCAATTCCGACACCGGGACCCCGAGTCGGTCCCGAAACTCGAACCGAGTCAACACCGTGCCAAGCGAACCTCGGGATGAACACCCGAGGCCCATTAAACCCACGGCGCTAGGGTAAACACCGGAAGACTTAGGTTCTAAGTTATGAATCATTCATACACCCGTCTCTAGGTTTTGGAAAGTATCAAAATCATATCTTCAAAACTCCAACCGCCCTGCCTCACGCGTCTAAGAATCCCCACGCCTGAGCCCAGGCGCCCGAGACCTGGTCCGCCCCATCTCACGCGCCTATATGGGCGACGAGGGCCGAAAACACCTATAAATACCCCCCTTCACGTCCTCATTTCACACAACTCAACTCTCTCTTCTCCCTCTAAACTCTCGCTAATGGCTCGCACTCCGACACCCGAGGCAAACGATCCACTCGATCATAGTTCTGATAATAAAATAAAAGCGAAATCGATGCTACTCCTCACCTTCGAGCACTCCACTCGATACCGAGGTGCCTGTGATCGACTAGCACAAAACTAGTACCCAGGTTCTGCCGGATTAGCCGCAGAACTAGTCCTTAGCAACGAAACTCTGCCGGAGTAGCTGCGGAGAGGTCAAACGGTAACGGAGTTCTGCCGGAGTCACTGGTCATGCTAGGAGGATCCGCCTGTTGATAGAGTCGTCACTAGGTTGTCATCTAAACAAATCTTTCCATATTTGCACTTTCTATTATTATGCACTACGACAATAATAGATGTGAGCACTAGGCCCACAAGCATCCACTAAACTACGTAACGTCCCAACTTCAATCACAAACACTAAAACACACTAAATAGACCCGAGTAATTCCGAGATCCGTTCTCAAAACTATCTATACATTGAGTCTCGTTTAGTGTATACTCTGAGGGTGCAACTCCTCACAATGTGATTTACTTACATTCGCATTTACAGTTTTTCGTATGATTTATTGCTTTTATGACCATATAATCGCATGCTAAATCACCTAACATGGAATTCAAAACGTAAAACAACTAAAAATGAACAAAGTAATGGTCGGGTTCTGTATTAGTGCCGGTGCTCACCTCATTTGGTTCGACGCATCTCTATTAATACCGAACCGACGCATCTTAAGCAGAATACCAAGTAAGGTATACCACGAGAATGACTAATATCCGTATTATCGCGTTAAAACTGGTTTGCTAATAGGTATAATACTAGTACTCTCTACTCTCCTACGTGCATCTTTTCATGGCTTGCTTGTCACGTAAAATCGCATGCAAAGAATGTAAACACAACTACTTCGACGACAAAAGTTACTTTTCCTTAAACAACCGACATAGCAAAAGATTTAGGGTTAAAACAACGAATGTTACAGTACTTCCACCACAACAAAAGAACTAGGATATCAGCCCACCGATTGATTAGTAGAGGCCGCTATAGTGCGGCGGGGTTGGGTGTTCTTTGTGAATTTCCCAACATGTACCCTAACCCCTTACTCAGAATCAAAGGTTTCCGGATGTCCGAAACCATTGGCAACGAGAGTCATTCCAGGCATGGAGTGCTTAAGGGTAAAAGTCTTTATCTTTAGGTCCCGTGCCACTCAACTTTGAGCCGGCAAGGGATCAAAGTTGACTTGAACGATTTCCGAGTCCCCATAATTTGACTCGGTGGCGACTCCACAAATCATGACAACTTCAGTTCACTAAAAAGGTCGCCTTACCAAACAAAATGGCTTTTAAACATTTACAACCACGACTCGATCGATTCCCAAACGGAAACACGGGTGCCCCACACCCGTCTAGTACAAGTTCGGATCGTCATCCAAATCGAGGTCCGACACTTCGCCTCGTATGCGAGATCGGACCGGCCCCCGGCAGGGAGGGGACCGCGTGGGTGGCCGCCGCCAAACGTTGAAAATCGAACTTGTCCCGCGCGGGCGCGCGCGGGGTGCCGGGCAGTGCAGACGGACGTCCACAGTTTGGCGACTTCGCTGAGGATTTGGAAACAAGTTTCCAGTGGTGGTGTAACTTGAACGAGGTCGGTGAAGCTCATGTCTTAGTTCCTAGTTGTGGTCACTACAGGTTTTTGCCCTAAAAAGCCCACCCTAACCGATATCATGACCAATCGACCTCTTCGCGGTAAGATCTTTAGGGACACGCGGAGAGATCATCGATTGACGCTCTGACCACCTAACGCGTACCCCGCGGGATTAGCGGATAGTTCCGAACGGACAGTATGACACTCGTCTCCCCAGACCATTGTCGATGCCTAAGTAAAGACTATTCGTGGGCGGTAGCATACCCTAACCTACTCGAGTCTGCATCCTTTATGAGTGTATGCATTCCTAGTTATGTGTAGCGTGTTTGAACAATCCAGCCCAAATAAAGCACTAAAATACGGATTCAACCACGCTAACATATTCAACCGCACCCAATTCCGTTTTCGAAAAATATCTCATCTTTTCAAAACGATTTCTGAAACGCCGATACTCCGGTCAAGTCACGATTTCAAAAAAAAAACATACACTTTCAGGCGCCGTCACCATGGCAAAATTTACACTCGACATTTCCAAAGCAAAACACGTTTTCAAAAACGCCGTCTCACGGTTAAAAGCAAAGTTCGTCTAAACAACAAGTACCGTTAATACTACCGAAACCCCCAATTAATGGGGTCAAGGCACACCAAACGGTTGCATTGTATTTTCAAAAAGAAAAAGAAAGCTTTTACATACACCATTAACGCGACCAAAGTTTCAATTAATGAAGTCAAGAAATCCGAAATGGTTACATTCTCAAAACACTTTTCACAACGCACCACTGTCCATTGTCGATGGCTATTTATTACAAACGACAAACATGGATCGCTCGTTTTAGAGAAAAAACGACTTTTTGTAAAAAAAAAATTATTCACTACCTAAACCCTTGCCAAGGATTTAGTCACACCTTTGAAGCGCCACATACACCACAAATATCGAACTAACTAATCAATAGTAGTTTGGATAAAAGAATCCCGTAGTCATTTTCAAAATAAAAAAAAAACGTGTTCCCTTTTCAAAGAAAAAAAAACTTTTATACTTTGCTATCGTCAGACTCCCGACGCACACATAGCAACGTACATTTCACATCACCAACGATGTCACCGCGCCATCGTGACCTTAATTTATAAAATCATTCCTTTTCAAAAAAAGAGGCTTTCCTCCACGAGTATCGGTCGTTTTCAAAAAAATATACAAAATCCTTTGATCCTGAGCCGGGATCGTGATCAACTTCTTACGTCGTACAACCGTATGTTTAACTGTCAATTCTAGCTACTAGGATCACCTCTACTCGAGGTCTTACATTTTGGGTTATCTCACTTCGAGGAGTCCCCTTTAAACCTCACCCCGAGGTTTGTGTCAGATCGCCTCGTTGCAGAGGCCTAATTTCGTTAGGCGTCTCGCCAAATACACCAGGAGTCTAAAACACTCGAGCCCTCAAATCAGCGATCGCACTCACCCATGAGTCGAGGGCCTCGTTTCCGTGTCATTTGGTTAAAAGCATTTCTCGAATCTTTAGGATATCGGATGGATCCAACCTTACACTCTTATTTTGCTCCACTAGACCCAAGAATGGCGCCCAATAGCAACGAACGTAGCATCGATCAGCTTAACGCCCTGATGAACGTGGTCCATGGGGTACTAGGGATAGTGTCGTCAATCTCCTCCTCCATCGACGATGTTAGGCGTCGCCTCGAAACCTTGGAAGGACCTGAGAGGAAACCCCGGGAGGGACCTGTGAGCTGGGAACTGGTGCTCAGTGGAGATCCGTACGTCGAGTACGCTAGGCTCGCACGTCCTGTCGAACCTGCAGGTCCTCGCCGCCCCTTTTGGCAGTTCACTGAGCTGGGTGCATCCTACGCCAAAGCCCTCCGAAAGTTACAAGAGGCCTGACTATTATGGCCAGTAGCTAGGACCCACCCCAGACCCACCTATAGAAAAGAGAGGAGCGGGTTGGAATCCCAACGCTTACTGCTTATACCACCAGGGTCGGGGACATGAGACCCAAGTGTGCACCGAACTCAAACATGAAGTACAGGACCTGATCGACAAAGGGGTCTACGTCCCCGTAAGGTGTCTTCGGGGAAGGACTGACTCAAGGTACCCAGAGAGCGACCCGCGCGAGCACCGAGAGCCCCATCGCTGAAGGTTCCTCTAAGGACGTACGCGACCAGTCCTACCTAGAGTCTAGTTCATCTTTGGGCCTAGACTAAAATAATAATTAGTGTCTTTTCTTTTAACAAGTCCAGGGAGATGTGAGGGACATGTCCTCCACCTCCCCAAAACAAATCACGGGCATTTAGCCCGTCTACTATTATCAATAAAAGTGATCTTCTTTTTACAAACATGCCTCGACAATCGCTTAATTTTTCATTTAAAACGCTTAAGAACTCAACTTTGTGCCAATTATCGATAACAACTAACTAAAATACAAGGGCTACAACGAACGGCCCACTCAGCCTCCCCCTAAAAAAAAAAAGAAATCGGAAACAGCGACGACCTGAACTTAACCCATCATCGACACCATCGCCCAAACACCAATAAACCTACCACAGCCGGACCTCAAGAAGCCCGTCTAAAAAAATACGACCAAACACGAGACCCGCCTAATAACTCTCAAAGCAACCTTATCCCTAGTAGGCAACCAAGCCACGGGAAACTGGAAGGTCTATAGCGAAAGCCTAACCCCATGCCAAACCAAAGTATAAACAACTTCCCGGGAATTCACCGAAACCGACTTCATACACATGCCCCGCGAAGAAAACCAATTCGCTGACGCGTCATCCAAACTAGCCTCAGTAGTAAACATACCCGATCATCTCTTTTCTATGCCCATTTGCGTAGAAAGAAGCAAACAACCGGCCTACATCCGCCGCCTCGAAACCGATGACACCCCCGAAGAACCTTGGTATAAAGCAAATCCTAGAATTTAAAGCCCACGGGTCATATCACCCCGACACTAACACCAAGAACAAAAAAAATCCCTACGAATACAAGCCACCCATTACGTACTAAATCAAGGATTACTACACAAACAAACACCACGGGGAGCCCTCCTTAGGTGCATAAACCATAACCACAATCCTTAAGAAAATGATAGGCAACTATCGGGATTCGCCAAACAAGATCCCCTTCGCCTTACGGGGGTGTCGAACATCCTATAGAACGCCCACCGGAGCCACATCATACTACCTAACCTGCGGTTCCGAAGTAGTCCAACCCATAGAGCTAGAAATACCGTCACTAAGAATACCAGCCGAGAGCGGCATTCCCGAAGAGGATTAGAACCAAAAACGATACGATGAGCTAGTACTCCTAGACGAGCGCAGAATACATGCCCTATCGAACGTACAAGCCCACCAACAATGCATCCGACGAGCCTTTAATAAACGAGTGAAATCCCGAAACATACACGAGGGAGATTTAGTAATCAAATCTATTAGGGCAACCCTTTCCGTCGACCATAGAGGGAAATTCAAACCAAACCAGGCGGGTCCCTACCTCGCTAAAAAATGCTCTCGGGAGGCGCCGTGATGCTCGCTGACTTAGATGGCCAAGAGTTCTCAACCCCGACCAACATGGACCAACTCAAACGGCACTACCCGTAAAAATCCTGACAACTACATTCCAACCATCGAAAAAAAATAACAAAAATCAAGTTCGCATCGATAATTGGCATAAACGAGTCTAAAGCAAAATCACTCACATTTTAAAAAGAACTACGAACATGGTTTGATTCCATCTAAAAGCGGATACGTAGGCAACCCTCCTCCGGGTACAACTAGACAACTAAGCACAAAAAAAAAACAAAATCGATTCATCGATAAATCGGGGCTCCTACGCGACCCGGTCAATGAGTGAGTTAAAATGACGAAGCACAAACGACGAGCCGAGGACGGGGTGAAAACCCCAAAGGGCACCCCGGGCAAAATGAAGAAACGAGTTGCGAGCCGTCGTTAAAAAAAAAAAAAACAAAAAATGACAAGCCGAGGACGGGGTGAAAACCCGAAAGGGCGCCCCGGGCAAAATGAAGAATCGAGTTGTGAGCCGTCGAAAAAAAAACGAAAAAAAAAAACAAAAAAAGGTGAGCCGAGGACGGAGTGAAAACCCGAAAGGGCGCTCCGGGTAAAATGAAGAATCGAGTTGCGAGCCACCACGAAAAATATAAAAAAAATATAATAAATAAATGTGCTTCTCATTAAAAACAAAATTGGTTAAATCGAGCCTTTGTCGAGGCCTCTACATCAAGCATCCAAAATTCGGACATCCCGGAAATTAACAACGTGTCTAAGCTCCACAAAAACTAGTACTAATACGCCACATAATATCAATTAATACGACATAGTACTAAACGGCTGGGCTAACGGTCCAACTTTTCCAACTTTTCCCTACCATTCGGGTGTGACCGCTTGCGTTCTTCCTCTTCGAAGAAGGCAAAGCAAGCGTCTGACGCTCTATTCAAACGTGAGTCCAGCAAATCCCACTCTATTTGCTCTTTCAAAGCTTTAATATGGGTCTCGTTAGTTCTGGCCCGTTCAGATGAACTGACTAAACTAGGATCGGTCCCACTGTCTTTGGGTAGGCACTTAACGGTCTCTCGAGTCTCCTCCTCGCCTCTTAGTAGGGCTGTCTTCCTAACTTTCGAGTCGGTCCGTCCTAACGGGTATTCGCAAACCCTCTTCTGTATGAAAGTATTGTCGGTCATTCGAGCATCGGGATGCAAGAACTTCTGCTCCCAAGATACCCTGAAACCCCTAAGCAAATCCTCGGCCCATGAATCAGAACTAGAAACGACTTTAGCATCACCTGGAATAGGAGGTCGGACACCCATCTGATTAGACAACATGCTCGGGTAAATATAGACTTGATCACTCATGGATAGTAATAGCAAAGCCCGGGTCGAAGACGAAAAAGGGAACCCAACATGCCCACTAATATTCCACCACGGGATAAGCCACCTGATGACAACACCTCTCCCAACCAAATAGGAAAGCCAATCATCCTCTTCGGGATTTTTACCCCACACCGACGCAATCTTACGGCCCGTGAAACCCTTGTAGTTATAATCTTTGAAACACCGGGGAGGGTCAACCAAACCAAGCCGCTCTTGCAGCCAAACCTGTACGAAAATACGACAAAATGTCACACCTCCAAAGCCAAAATAACCACAAAATAAATTAAACCAAACCACAAAAAAAACACATAAAGGAAAAGAGAAAAAAACAAACCTGTAGGATAACCCTAGAACCCCGAGAAAGTGTCCCCCGTGACCGGACACTAGCATCAAGACCAAGAACAAGCTCACCCAAAATAAGCAGAGAGGGTGATCGTCCATGTTCCATAGCCGCTACCACGTCCATGACGCAAGGATTACCCCAACCCCCACGCGACCGCGTGTCCTCAAAATGATAGTAGCAAGCAATGGCAATATTGAAAGCACGCCTACATGCCAAGGCCGAAACATAACGAGAGTCAACCCGAGAGAATGTCCTAGAAAGTAACTCTAGGTTAAGGTCATCACTACCAAAATATCCTCTAGCCTCCTCCAATGAAGAAAGGTCCAAGAAATGTAAAACCGCTCCACATAAACGTCATCTATCCTCATAGGGCACACAAGGTCGAACCGAGCTCCACCCTCCTATAGCATCAATCTCTTCGGGCAAAGGACAAATTTTACCCCCGGGGAAGGCAAAAACATGGTATTTCGGGTCCCAGAACTTAGAACATGCACTCAAGAAGCTATCCTGTACTTTGACTCGACTTAGAGCTACAATCGTCGACAAACCGTCATTTTAACTAACCTCGGGGTAGCATTTCTTAAATAAACCCGCCCACTCAGCAAGGAAACATTCCCGAAACCCGACATGACCTTTGATATGATTCTATACCTTACGGATAACCTACTATGTCTAGGACATGCACCGTATATATAGCCCTACTCCCACAAGAATTAGGAAACAACGAAAATTTCCATAACCCGAAACCCGAACCGCACCGACCCACGCGCCCGAGTACCCGATCGAATATGCCCAAGCAGCCCGGCACTCAAATGCCTCAGTCCGAGCGCCTGATGCCAGGCATGACTCCACCCGAGCAACCCAAGGATAGAAACTCGAACCCACGTGATCACCATAATTATCATTTTGCGTCGGGAACAACCTCCCAAAAGCACTAGAGCCCACCCCGAAAACCGAAACACCAACGCAGAAGCTATAGGAACGCGGGTTTACTCGTCGGACGCACGCGACTTAGGCGTTTTTTTTTTTTGTTTTTTTAGGGGGATAAGCTACCCCACGTAGGCGTGTCGTAGCCTTGCAACAGTTATTGTCAAGTCGCGTCTGTAGCCTGACAAGGCAATTTTACCAATGTATAAAAAGTGGTCTAACTTTTTACAAAATTCGCCCGAATTTAAACTTCGGTCTTATTCTGAATACCTACGCTTCTCAACGCATCCAGTCAAGGCACGTTAATGTTTCACATCTCGAGCCAAAACATTTTAATCGACGTACTACCCGATCCAATTCCTGGCTCAAACTAACGCATTTCAAAACATCCAAAAAAAAAACTGTTTTCGCTCTCATGCAACGCAAACACACCTTAAACTAGGACGAATTGCAAACAAACAAACGCAAATAGTCATTACTTGTCAATCTAGTTAAACGATTAACCAAATAAAAGCGCAAGACTAATCCAACTAATTCAAATGCTAAGAATTTAAAGCAAATATGCAAAATATACAAATTTATAGACAAATCGAGACTAGGTAGGACCCCTAGAAGCCGCACCAATGGCCCTCACGACCTCACTAATGTTGTCATCGAAATCTAGGTTCTCCGGGTCTATAAGAGGAGACGCATTGCCATCCATCCCCGACAGCATGTCTAGGGTAGCTGTCTCGGGGATTCCTCCCACCTCCTCATCCTCAGCCTCAGCCTCAGCTTCCCTCTCAACTCGATGCATGGCCTCCCCTTGTGTAGAAGTCTCACCCCGAGACCGAGCCAGCTGCTCCTTAAGGAAGGCGATCTCGCCAGCCCGAGATTGCAAGAGCCTCTGCGACTCGGCATCTTTCACCTCGAGCTCGGTCACCCGAGTCTCCAGCTGTCCCACCATGTCCGGGACATCCTGCAAATACACTCAAACATTAGGACAACACATATAAGCAGCCTAGGAAAACCACCTCAGCCATGTAAACTTACTGATCGAGGTCCCGAAGTGTCACAGGAGACCCTCAAGGCATAGGCACGGAAGCAGTTGGCGGCCTGCCATAACTTCTGATGATAGGCCGACGAAACCTGAAAGCAGAAACCATAGAAGTTAGGCAAATCAACCCTACATCCTTAAGAGCCCGAACAAAGACCAAGAAGTCAAAACTTACCCGGTCACGCCACTCTATCCCGACATCCATCTCCTCAGCAGAACACGGGGGGAGGGGCTCAGTAAAGGGTATCCCAGCGGCATCCACCCTGAGCAGAGTCATGGGAAAATCTGGGAGCTCGATTTCGTCAGCCGGATCGGCCAACTGAAAAGACAATAGATTGGACGGTCAGAAAACAGTAAAAAAAAAATATAAACCGCAAAGCAAACCTTAGAGCCAAAATTAAAAACCTTACCACGAGGCGGTACCAAGCTAACCGCCGGGTGACGTGAGATAGGTAGGATGCACCAGGCACCAAGAGTGTATCGCCTCCTTCTCCGTCCCTATCCTCTAGGATCTCTGCGGCGGTCGGCGGTCTGAACATGGTCCGGGGAGGATCAACCGGCACCCTGAAATCGTCATATAGGCACTGACGTACCAACCGCTCGCGCAGGTACCAAACTGGACGAATCAACGCAGGAAGAAGCATCCTCCTATAACTCCGCGGCCTCAGTTCCGTAGCCACGTACTCCAGCACACCCTCGTAATTAGCCCAAGGGCGGGCCACAATCTACACAAATAAAAGCAGCATCCTAAATGAAATCCCAAGCCTTGGGGGCTATTAAGCAAATAAACTATAGGAGAAAACTTACATCCTCAATGCCTAGTTTGTTAACCAACGCATTCTCCACCGGGTAATGGCTGGTTGTGCTCTTAGGCCGAGCCAGCCTCCACTCGATTCCTGCCGGGAATCTCTTCGGATGCGCCCGCACCGTCTTAGGTGCCAAGCGCGAAAAATAGGAATAGATCCAGGCCTGCAAAATCCCAAAACAACCTTAGCAACTCAAGCCAAAAACTAAGTAGAACTCAAAGCACAAGAGCAAGAAAAGCAACTCACCTCTAGTATAAGGCCCGGACCCACGATGGGCACAGCTAAACCCGATCCTACCACCAGCGGCCTCACCATGACTTGCAAGCAGCGAGTCATCTCCGCGAAAGCCGCGGTCACCCAATCAAAACGCCCCAGCTGAGTCAGCTCAGCTAGGAAGGGCAAAATCCTAGTACGTACTAAACCTCTCGCCCTTATCCGAGAAGTGGGTAGACCCTAGGAAGTACCACAACCACAACCGGGCATCCTGCTCCGGCGTGTTGGGTTCCCGACCCTGTAACACCGCTACCCGCTCGAAGTGGTCGGTGATGAAAGAACTCACTATGGCATGAGGCATCTTATACGCCTCACGTGGTAAACAGTCTCCGATGAGGCCCCGCACCTCATCACTATCTAGACTAGGGCCCTCGGCGGCCCACCTAATCCTATCCGGACCCCAGGGCATACCGCTAATCATCCCAAAGTCCTCTAGGGTCATCCCGACCTCCCCAAAAGACATGTGGAAGGTCGAGGTAGTGTCGTGAAAGCGATCTATCATTGCCCGGATCACCATAAGGTTGCATTTAGTCTGGCAACCCACCAATCTAACCCATTGCCCGACCACGGGGCCCGGGGCGGTCCTCTCGATAATCCCTTTTACCGTGGGGGTCAGCTTCTGATGATAAACGTCGAGGCACGTAGTAAAGCCCGAGAAAGTCCTCATCGGACCTGAGGGCTGCAAACCGAAATAATACTAGGATGAACAAAACAAAGCTAGCCGAACTCAAGCAAAAATAGTAACAATAGCAAAATCCGAGCCATAACCAAATAAGCACAAACAGGACACTCACCAAGCCTCGCACAATACGGCTAGAAATATGACGGTCAAGGTGAAACATCAGTTGGTGACCATCCCAGTCCTGAGCCCACTCGGGGTCCTCGTAAACCACCTCCTCGTTCTCCGGTACCGGAACCGGAACATGAGCCCTCCTAGCCACAGTCACCGGCAGCTTGCGTTTCTTCACTTTATCGAACTCAGCTTCATTAATAGTCTCAGGGTCGCGCCGCTGAGACGAGATTGTAACACCCCGATTTTATAAAATAAATTAAATTAAAATTATGCTCGTATTTTTATTTTTACGATTTAACTCGTAATTCTTAAAATTATTATAAAACAAATTTATCGTTTAATCGTTTCAAACTCCTAAAATTCTATTTGTCTCGGAAACTCTTCTTATATTAAAAATATATTTTTATTTCGATTTATTTTATACAGTTAATTTAATTCTTATCGAAAATCTATTTCGACGATTGAAATTCTAAATTCTTTTTATTTATCTGTATTTAAGCTCGAATTTCTATTTTCGGCTCGAAGTTCATTTATTTTAAGTTTCGTCAAAATTTTTTATTTCATCTCCTCGAGAAATCAATTTAATTCACTTTATCGAAGAATTATTATTTATCGGGAAATTCTATTTCACCGTCTAACTATTTAATTCTATAAGCTTCGTTTTCGTCCCGAGTACTTATTTATTCACTTTATTTAACGGCCCGATTATTTATTTAATTTTATTAATTCGTTTTAATTCGATTCTTGGGTCAGTCGGCTTATCGTTACGAAATTCGTTTAATTCGTTTTTCTAAAACGATTCATTTAATTGAGATAATTCATCCCCTTTCTCGATTTCTTTTGTACGTATCCCCTTGCTATTTTTGCATACGCCCCACTTATTATGTTTCATTCAACCCACTTGTTTTTACGTACATTCACTCCCCTTGTTTTTTTTCTCTTTCTCCACCGCTTCATTGGTACTCCCTCAACTTTACTCCTCGGTTTTTAACGCTCACACTCACTCACACTCACATCTCCCCTTTCATCTTCTTATTGTTCACCGCTTCATTCTTCCCTCTTGACTTTTTTTTCATTCAAGGCATCCCCTTCACTCCCCTTATTCTATCTCCAGCCTACTCCCCTTCTTCGTGGCTCAGCATCTTCATTCTTGTTGTTCGGCCATCTTCTTCAATTGATCAGCCATGTCGGTTCTCGCTCTTCCTCCCCTTTTCCTGTTAATCCGCTCATTTGTTCGTCCTTCCCCTGTTTCGTACGGGTTGCTGTTGGTGAGAGGTAGCCTACCTCTTCTCTGTTTTCATCTTCTTCCTCGTCTTCTCCTTCTTTTTCCTCCTTGTGCGTGACCACTGCTGCTAGTGATGTTGTTATGCATTTTCTTGTCGTTCTTCTGCTGCTCGGTTTTGTTTCCATCTCGTTACTGTTGCATTTGTTACCCCTGCCACTTCGACCTGAGTTATTATCGTCATTCCTGTTCGTCCCCTTCACTGGGTCGTGTGTGCATTGCAGTTGTACGTACTGTTTGTGTCGATTTTGCTGTTGTTTATTGTATCACGCTTGTTGTTCGTTGTTTTCTCTTCCTCTTCTTCTTTCGTTGAATCTGCTGCTGCTGTTTGATCCGCTAACTCCTGCTGCTATTACGTTCTACTGCTGCCTCCTTCTCGTCCTTGTACTGTTGCTGTTCCGTGCTCTCTTCTGCTATTTTTTCACGTCCAATTGTCATCTTATGCATCACTGTTACTGCTATCACTACTGCTTTGTTGTCTTGGCTCCGTTTCGTTCGCTACTCCTGCTGTGTACTGTACTGTCGGTATTACGTGTTACTGCTGCCTTTGATGCTATTACGGTTGTGCTTTGTTAAGAATCGCTTCGCACCGTGCTTCGTTATTGTTGCTGAGATGCGATGAGGTCGTTTGGTTGCGGCTCGTTTATGTTATCCTGCTTCATTCATCTTCCCTCAATGTTGTATTGTTCCATCTCTTTTGCTGTCCGTCTCTTTTCCATCATCGATTCTTTGCTTTCCTGATTCGTGAGCCTTACTTTCCGTCCTTCTATTCTATCGTTCTCGTCATTCGTTTCTTACAATCCTTATTCCGATTTCTTTGTTTCTATTCCTTTTGTCTCAATTTCCGTTGGATCCTCGAAGTCCTTTTGTAAGACAAGTATAAGAACGGTTGGAGTTTGGACTCATCAAGAAGGGCAAGTACATGAGCATTCGGATATCGCCTTGAGGTAACTTTAGGGCATTGCTCGGTATTGTATTATATGTTTGAGTAGTAGTATGTAGTAAATATTTTTAACTTCAATTTTCTAGTTTTAGCTATTTATTATTTGCTAATAATATTATTTAAAATCGTATCCCTCATAAATGTTTTACAAGTTTTCGATATCGTTTTACAAATCGTTAGTAATTTAATTATTTATGATCATTATAATATTTTGTTGGTTATCGTGACACTAGTAACTAAATAATATCGATTTCATATTTTCTTCATATTTCGTTAATTTATAATTTTAACTCAAAATCGTATCCCCTATTCACTAAAACAAAAACCAAAGGGCAGATTCGTCATTTCATCTTTCCCGCCTAAAATCTCTAATAATTTAACAAAGTGGACTTTTTATAAAATGAATCCACCTACACGGCCCAAACATTTGATAATGGACTAATTAAAAGCATTCCATATCATTTAGTTCAATTAATAAATTATACTAAAAATTAGGATAAATTAAGATAGAATATGTAATTGAAGAGATATACAGATTGCTATATGTGTGAATGTGTGATTGCTATAACAAAAATTTAGGAAAGTAAAATTTTTTGTTGATTTGTTTACACCTATAACAAATATTTACGAACCATTTAGAGATAGCTATAACAAATATTTAAGAAAAATATTGTTTATGTGTTGGACAAAATACGGATCATGTCAAATACGGGTTGAACAAAATATGGATCAGGTCAAATACATGTCACGGGTCGGGTTAGGATCATAATACTCGACATATATAATTTCCGACACCATACATTTATCGATTAAAAATTAAATTTTTAAGAACATTAATCATATTTAATATTTAATATCACTGACACTATTAAATTCAGTAATTACCATATTTAGATTTTAAAAATTGTAAAAAGATATATAATTTTTAAATATTTTTTTTATCAAATGCAATAAAAATTATATAATATTATTATTTTTATTATTTTTTTGTTTACAATATTAAAGTTAATAAAATTCTAATTATTATTTAAAATATGATGTACTCACATAGTATATACTCCGTACTTACTAATATCATATATAATAACTAAAATAACATTCATCAATCTAACGAGTTGACCCCTTCGGGTCATGATTTGATCCTAAAGTAACGGATCATTACGGGTTCGAGTCAAACGGGTCGTATGTAGGTCAAACTTTATGGTCTTGAAGTGACTTGAACCAAAGAAAATAGGTTGATTTTACGAGTAAAGTCGAAATGTGACAGGTATATTTTCAAATTGACATTTCCAAAAGAGAAATGTCAATTATAGACTTAAACGAAGGAAATAATTTTGTAATATTTGTATAAACAAAAATTAATGAAAAACCGTGCATAGGCACGGGTTTTGTACTAGTTTTTATAATATAATCGAGATTTGTATACTTGTTCAGTAAATTAATTTTGTTTTACGACTTATATTAATAAATGAGAAAGTAGTCGATTTTGTTTTAAATACATTTTTAGTCGAGATTATTTTCCCTAATAATTTCTCATTTGTCTACGATTGATTTTTTTTTTTAAATCAGAATTATTTATTGATAAAATCTATCTACTAAATCTAATTAGAAAGCTTTATAATCTCGTTTAATTTATAAAATTTGTTGACTCAATTAATTTTGATATCATTTTTCTTAAAACAACTCTTTTCTAAAATTTATTGTTTTAACTTGATTTCCTAATTATTTATAAAATGTTAAATATTGACTTATTATATTTTATTTATATTTTGAGTAACGAATTTAAAAATATATTAAAGTTACGATAACCACGGTAATAATAAAATGTTGATTTCGTTAGAAATGCTATTTTTATACATTTCACGTATTTTTAATAACTTACGTATTTTCTATAACAAAATTTCTATTTTAAGTAAGTTTCTAAAGTTAGTATCTTTCCATTTTTAGAAAGTTTCGTTCTATATAAAATGTTTATTATTTTTATCTTCATATCATTCATAATGATTATATCTTTTGTATATATCGATAATGGCTGTTTTGGAGTTATGGATTAAGGACAAGTGTGAGGTTAGAGTAATATATTCTGGGGTTTACGTTTTTGCCATCAACTATAAGGCTGGTGTGTCTTTATGGGGCACACTGGTTGTTGAACCGAGCATATATGGTGTTCAGGAGTGTGTGTATATTTTGACCTTAAACTCGTGTCTCGCAGTGTAAGACGCCGTCGGGTTGAACTGACTATTTATGGTGCTCGGGAGGGGTGTGCATATTATCTTAAATTACTAGGGTCACACATTTATAAGTCGCCGTCCTATTATGGTTGAGTAGCCTAGTTCGAGATCGAGGTTTGATTTGTTTGAACTGAGTTCTCGAAGCTAGTTTTAGTATTCTCCTAGTGAAAGTCTAGCCGTCTACACTAATTCTATCCATAACGCCATTTTGAATATTTCTATTGTTATCGATACATTTTGGATTTGCAGGTTGGCAAATATTTAAAGTTTTTCTTCTGAAAACTTGTTCTGATTTTATTGTTCCAATATTTTAAGTTTTCTCTGAAAGCTTATTTTTATTATGTCATTTAATGTTTTCTATTTTAATTGTTTTGATATAGTAATACTATTATTTTTCCATATGATATAATATGGGTGGGAGAACGTCCGAGTTACTCCCCACTGACGTGGCTGTTATGTTTATAACATGACAGGTATTTGCTGTTGGGTTTTGGGTGTGAGCTAGCGAGTAGCGTGGATCCTACTCTTTCTTCATTCTTGTAATCTATGGATTTGTATAAACCCGTTTGGAGATTTTACTTTTAGCCCTTTTGTAAAAAGAGGCATTTGTATTGACTTACCATTTCTTTTAATAAGTTATAGTTTGTTAGTGTGTTTTAATCCCAACTGTACAGTGTTTCCGCCACTGTATTGCGTTAGAATTTCTAGGGGATTACAGAGATACTCCTGTGTCTCCTACGGATCCCTCGGGGAGTCTGTGAACTCGCCCCGGCCACCTCCGCACTAGCACTGGCACCAACCGAGGAGGTTCCCTCGGGACGCTCGGTATTACCTTTAGCTGCGAAACCCAAAGCCAAAAAGAAACACAACAAAACATAACCCTAGTCAGGCTAAATCAGCTTAAACAGGTCAAAACAGGGTCAAAATTTTGGATAAAGATATCAAAATTCCGAAAAGACCGCTAACACGCATTTTCGTTCCCGGTCACA
The DNA here is from genome assembly GCA_958450325.1 of Agrostemma githago. NCBI lineage: Eukaryota > Viridiplantae > Streptophyta > Magnoliopsida > Caryophyllales > Caryophyllaceae > Agrostemma > Agrostemma githago. The sequence continues at coordinate 10,121,791 of OY288250.1, read as the reverse complement.
ATGGAAGTGGTTTTGGGAAAATCCGGCATCGTTTCGACGCCTTTTGGTCCGTCTTAAGACACACAAAATCTCACGGAGAGTCCTATAGATCACCCTAGCCCTAGCAATCGACAATAGAGCTACCCATAACCTCACAAACGCTATTTGAACAAAATTACGCAAAATAAATACGGGAATAATCGGGAAACGGTCCTTGACCCTAGCTTTCCAAATACATTTCCATAAAAGAGTCGTTATCACACCTCAAACATCCTTATCAAGCTTATAACTACTTTAACAATCTCTAATCGACTTTAATTTACAATAAAATCAAGCACAAGCATCGAAACATAGTAAAAAAAAACACCAAAATCGATTTTCTAGGGTTCTCAACAAAACTAACTCATAATCAATTCAATCAAGTAAAACCGACAAAAGCAAGTAAAGGACACTAACCCGGAGTCGACTTTGTCGTAAAAAGCGGAATCGAAACGTTATTCGGCAAGAACAATCGAAGAAGTCGAGTTTAGGGAGAAAAAGACGACGCGTCTGATTTGAGAAAAATAAAACGATCGCCCCAAATCTTCGTTTACTTAAGCAAACCCGGATCACGAAAATCTGACCGCCCCGGTTCACGCGCTCGGGTTCTGATGCGCTGGGGGCTGGGCGCCTGAATATTGGAACGCTGAAGGACGCGCGCCTAAGCTGGCTGGTCCAGACTAAAACAAAGCAAAACAAACGCAACTCATTGACGATACACACACCCTTTAAAACAAACAAAGCTACAATAAACGGGATAATTACTAATCGACGCCGGTAATACCTTCTCAATAATGAAACAAACAATAGAACCGCATTTAACCTAAGCGCTGCACTCGAACGCATAGCAAAACAATTTTGAACCAAAGTAAACCAAACAAACTGTAAACCAACTCAAATACGTAACAAACCAAGACAAAGCCAAACAAATGCAACTCAAGGACAATACACATGCACCTACTAAGACAGGCAAAACAACAATAATGGGACAACTACTAATTAACATCGATAATGCACTCTCGACTAATAAAACAAACACTTAACACTGCATCCGGACGCGTAATAATAAACAACCAAGATTAACGTTAGACAACTCTAAGACAAACTCACAACACCAGCATTTTACTAAAACAAATAAGCAAACAGCAATTTTAAATTCGAGCGGATATTGACACGCTCGAAGGAGTCTTATACCTCCACAGCATTTTTAAATTCGAGTGGATACTGACACGCTCAAAGGAGTCTTATACCTCCACAGCAATTTTTTTAAAAAAGCGAGCGGATACTGACACGCTTAAGGGAATCTTATACAACAACAACAACAACAACAATTTTGTCCTAGGGGTCAGATGCATCCCGAAAGACAACCACTTGAGTGGAGACTAACGCCCTCGAGGAGTTTTACCCAAGGGATCTTAGTGATCCTGGAGGCACAGCAATAGCAACTTGCCTGAGGGGTCTGAGTTACCCCGGAGGCACAACAATTATGTCCTAGGGGTCAGATGCATCCCGAAAGACAGCTACTCGAGTGGAGACTAACGCCCTCGAGGAGTTTTGCCCAAGGGATCTTAGTGATCCCGGAGGCACAGCAACAACAATTATGTCCTAGGGGTTAGATGCATCTCGAAAGACAGCTAATCGAGTGGAGACTAAAGCCCTCGAGGAGTTTTGCCCGAGGGATCTTAGTGATCCCTAAGGAACAGCAACAACAATCTTGTCCTAGGGGTCAGAAGCATCCCGAAAGACAGCTAATCGAGCGGAGACTAACGCCCTCGAATAGTTTTATATCACTTTATTTTTGCCCGAGGGTCGGAGATATCCCGGAGGCACAGCAACTTTGCCCGAGGGTCAGAGTTATCCCGGAGGCACCACATACACTTTTTGTCCTAGGGGTCATAAGCATCCCAAGGACGACCGCTCGAGTGGAGACTAACGCCCTCGAACGTTCTGTATCCTCAAGGGTTCATAAGCATCCCAAATAAAAGTAAATACATTTACACTTAACACATAAAAGCGCTTAAAATTATAACAAAACCTTAAATAAATCGAAGAAGACAAAGTGCGCGCGCAAAGAATCAAGAACAAGACAACAAGCAGCGGCCCGGGCCTAAGCAAGCAACCACAAGCGAAGACATCAGGTATGACTCATAAACCTTGGCTGGCGAGCCCCAACGCACAGTCTAACGGACTTAAAATGACCCGGCCGGACAGCCACCAGGTTGTAATCTTCGATTGACCTGGGCGGCTATACTTTGACTTTCGCCTTGTCCAAGCCTCAGTCAAAGTGGGGGCTTCTGTAGACACCCAGATTTGGACCTGGTGGCTGTAGAAGTGTCAAACAAACACCGATGACGATAGGCTGCAACGCGACGCGGGTTTGCTGTGCTTTAGATAGTTTTTCTATAGAACGAATCAAATAAATTATTCGGGCAAAATAAACTAACATGACGGCAGCCTTAGTCGCGTCGTTACGACCGCATAGACACTAATTAGAGTCAATTCCGACACCGGGACCCCGAGTCGGTCCCGAAACTCGAACCGAGTCAACACCGTGCCAAGCGAACCTCAGGATGAACACCCGAGGCCCATTAAACCCACGGCACTAGGGTAAACACCGGAAGACTTAGGTTCTAAGTTATGAATCATACATCCGTCTCTCGATTTTGGAAAGTATCAAAATCGTATCTTCAAAACTCCAACCGTCCTGCCTCACGCGCCTAAGAATCCCCACGCCTGAGCCCAGGCGCCCGAGACCTGGTCCGCCCCATCTCACGCGTCTATATGGGCGACGAGGGCCAAAAACTCCTATAAATACCCGCTTCACGTCCTCATTTCACACAACTCAACTCTCTCTTCTCCTTCTAAACTCTCGCTAAGGGCTCGCACTCCGACACCCGAGGCAAACGATCCACTCGATCGTAGTTCCAATAATAAAATAAAAGTGAAATCGACGCTACTCCTCACCTTCGAGCACTCCACTCGATACCGAGGTGCCTGTGATCGACTAGCACAAAACTAGTACCCAGGTTCTGCCGGATTAGCCGCAGAACTAGTCCTTAGCAACGAAACTCTGCCGGAGCAGCTGCGGGAAGGTCAAACGGTAACAGAGTTCTGCCGGAGTCACTGGTCAAGCTAGGAGGATCCGCCTGTTGATAGAGTCGTCACTAGGTTGTCATCTAAACAAAACTTTCCATATTTGCACTTTCTATTATTATGTACTACGACAATAATAGATGTGGGCACTAGGCCCACAAGCATCCACTAGACTACGTAACGTCCCAACTTCAATCACAAACACTAAAACACACTAAATAGACCCGAGTAATTCTGAGATCCGTTCTCAAAAATATCTATGCATCGAGTCCCGTTTAGTGTATACTCCGAGGGTGCAACTCCTCACAATGTGATTTACTTACATTCGCATTTACAGTTTTTCGTATGATTTATTGCTTTTATGACCATATAATCGCATGCTAAATCACCTAACACGGAATTCAAAACGTAAAACAACTAAAACTGAACAAAGTGATGGTCGGGTTCCGTATTAGTCCCGGTGCTCACCTCATTTGGTTCGACGCATCTCTATTAATACCGAACCGACGCATCTTAAGCAGAATACCAGGTAAGGTATACCACGAGAATGACTAATATCTGTATTATCGCGTTAAAACTGGTTTGCTAATACGTATAATATTAGTACTCTCTACTCTCTTACATACATGCATCTTTTCATGGCCTGCTTGTCACGTGAAATCGCATGCAAAGAATATAAACACAACTACTTCGACGACAAAACTTACTTGTCCTTAAACAACCGACATAGCAAAAGATTTAGGGTTAAAACAACGGATGTTACATTACTTTCACCACAACAAAAGAACTAGGATATCAGCCCACCGATTGATTAGTAGAGGCCGCTATAGTGCGGGCGGGGTTGGGTGTTCTTTGTGAACTTCCCAACATGTACCTTCACCCCTTACTCAGAATCAAAGGTTTCCGGATGTCCGAAACCATTGGCAACGAGAGTCATTCCAGGCATGGAGTGCTTAAGGGTACAAGTCTTTATCTTTAGGTCCCGTGCCGCTCAACTTTGAGCCGGCAAGGGATCAAAGTTGACTTGAACGGTTTCCGAGTCCCCATAATTTGATTCGGTGGCGACTCCACAAATCACGACAACTTCAGTTCACTAAAAAGGTCGCCTTACCAAACAAAACGGCCTTTAAACATTTACAACCACGACTCGATCGATTCCCAAACGGAAACACGGGTGCCCCACACCCGTCTAGTACAAGTCTGGATCGTCATCCAAATCGAGGTCCGACACTTCGCCCCGTATGCGTGATCGGACCGACCCCCGGCAGGGAGGGGACCGCGTGGGTGGCCGTCGCCACACGTTGAAAATCGCGCATGTCCCGCGCGGGCGCGCGCGGGGCGACGGGCGGTGCGGACGGACGTCCACACCATGTTGGAATGAGTGCAATGATAGTTGTTCTTTTGGTAAGAGTCACCGTTATAGTTGTTGTTTCCTGCACCTCTGAAGTTGTTTGGCTCAATGTTTTGGTTGCCATATTTTTTTTGTGCATAACCCTTAGATGGCCTGTTTTGCCCATTCCATCTTCTGGTAGCAAGAGGACATGCCTCAAGATTAAGTTGATTTTAAGTAGAGATCTCTCTTTGTTTCTCTTCTTGTATTAAGAGAAAATAGACTCCATTGATGGAAGGCATAAATCCATCATTAGAATTTGTCCCCTCATAGTGTTATATGATTCACTGAGTCCCATTAAGAACTTCAAAATTTTCTGATCTTTCTCATGCTTGGAGATGGTTTTAAACACATCACCTTGCAGCTACACTTACATTTAGGCATAGACCAAATGTTTCTGAGTTCCTCCCATGATTTCTTCAACTTGGTGAAGTATATAGAAATTGAATCAGAATAATGGCTAATTTGGTTTAGTCTATCTTGTGTTTGGTACAGTTGAGCCCCATTATCGTATTGTTGGTACATTTCTTCCAATTCCTCCCTTATTTCTTTGGCAGTCGCACAGTACAACAGACTCCTTCTTACTCATCAGAAGCAAAATTGAGAAGCCAAGAAATCACCATATCATTACATCTTTCCTTAGAGTCTCCTACCTTAGGTTTGACGACATCTCCATTAATGAAACCAATCTTATTTTTGGCTGAAAGTCCAATGAGCATGGATCTCCTTCATGAAGCATATCCTTTACCATCAAAGGGTCTAGAGACTTAAGATTTACCGGTGTCATCGGATGGGTGGACATAAAGGGAGTTAGCAGATGGGTCAGTTTTATTGTTTTCTGAATTACCTTGAGTTGTGTCAACCATATTAATGATAATATAGGGTGAAAGTGGAGACTTTGATAGAGAGGACTAAAAAAACAACAAATATGAAGAAATAAAGAAGCAAAGATGCAGGAGAAAAAAAAAATGAAGCAAGGTCACCTATAAAGAAGAATGTGTGCGGGATTCGTTCCGCTGTGATACCATATTATAATTTATGTGTTCATTGAATTAAAAGGAAGAAGATTTGGTTTTGTAATATTTGAGATTTGTTGTATTGAAAGAAGAAGAATCAATGCTCTTGTACAAAGTTCTATATATATACAACAAACTTGTAATAAACCTAGTAGTTTGGGCTTTTATAAATGGCCCATAGAAACATTGTATTTTACGTGGGATCATGTGCAAGATTCATTGAGTGATGTCATTTCATCTTGTCTAATATTATGTGGCAATAGTTGGTAGTGGGGAGTACATCACTAGATAGTATTTAACAGCTAACAATCGATCTCTTAAAAACCATTATTACTTGTATATGATGCAAGTGTACCAAAAAAAAACTTGTATATGATGCAATAATTTTACAAATCAATATATATTAATAAAGTAGGAACTTTTCGAGCGATGTGATTAGTCCAAATTTTTTAATATATTTTTTATGTTAATAAAGAATATGCAAATTTGTATATGAAAAAAAATCTTACTCCAACTCAGACTCGATTTTTTTGAAATTTAGATAAAAAAACATATGAATTTGTATAGAAAAAAACAATCTTACTCCATTTAAGATTAAAAAATTATCACTATATAAACTGACGATTATCACCTCATAAGACAACAAAAGTTGGACCTCATAAGATTATAAACTTAAGTAAAAAAATCCTCTCATCGAAAAATTATAATAATTCATGTATAGAAAAAAATAATCTTACCCCATTTAAAATTCAAAAATTATCACTATATAAACCTACAATTATCATCTCATAAGACAACAAAAGTTGGACCTCATAAGATTATAAATTTAAAGTAAAAAATCCTCTCATCGAAAAATTATAATAAGGCGATGAATTCTATATTACTTCATTATAAATAAGAGTAATAATTTTTTTTTAGTAAAAATTATCCACATCGAAAAATTACGATAGGTAATGAAATTCTGTATTATAAATAAGAGCAATCATTCGTTCTTAGATATCAACTAAAAATCTTTTGAGTCTTAAAAAAATGATCTTATGAATATAAACTTAAGTTAAATTGTCTCACATTGAAAAATTATAATATAATGTGATAGAATTTTATTATATAAATAAGAGTAATAATAATTCATTTTTAGATAAAAAATCTCTTTAGACTATAAAGTTAAATAAAATTATCTCATATCGAAAAATTATAATGAGGTCATAGATTTCTATTATATAAATAAGAGTAATAATTCGTTATTAAATATTAATAAAACAATCTTTTGAGTCATAAAATGAATTTAAAAAGAATTTTTAAGACTATAAACCAAAAATCTTATACTCCAATTCTTTTCCTTTATTTTAATAATATATATAATTAAAAATTAAAAAAAATTAATAATAAAAGTAAAATTATTATTATTATTATTATTATTATTATTATTATTATTATTATTATTATTATTATTATTATTATTATTATCATCCTAATATATACAGGTAGATATATTTTCTTTTCCTTTATTTTATTATGATAAATAAGAGCAATCATTCGTCCTTATATATCAACCAAAAAATTAACCCACATCGAAAAATTATAAGAAGGTGATGAAATACTATATTATAAATTAGAGTAACTGTTTGTCCATAGATATCAACAAAAAAATTTAAGAAAGTAAGATTATCAACCACATCGCATGATCTTAAGACTCTACCGTGGTTAACAGAGTATCTACAAGACTACAATTATAAAAATGAAGTCGTAACTTTGAACTTTACTATCATATTATACTATTATTATAAATAAGCAAATATATGCATCGTTACTTTAAACTCAACATTCATTATAATAACTTGTGCGTTGATGATGATAAATTTGTTTTTTATCACATGTTTCATCGTTGTTGACTATTAGGCATACTATTAACTTCGACTGACTCTCTACTGTTGTACAGTTTCATAAATTTATGCAATCATTCAACTGAGTGTCCTTATCAACGTCACTAAAAAGCGGTCCGTACATCGCACGGGCTTTCCATCTATTTTCTTATAATATGAGTTACGTTATGCACCTTGTTTACAATGGCAATAGGGAAGTAGATATTAAACCACTATTGATCATCAAGTAAGTAATATTACATCACTGATTAATAAATGTAGAATAATGTAGGTACATACATTTTTCATATGTGATTATTATTATTATTATTATTATTATTATTATTATTAGTCTTTTCTAACATGAGAAATTAAATGATTATAGCTTAAGCAATGTTAGCTTTGTTCATCCTCCAAGCAATCAAACTAGTAATAACAACATTTGCAGTCCCATTATTGAAAGCATATAAATGGGCTTTATCATCTAATGCCAAGGTGGGATATACTCTTGCTGTTATCACACTCTTTCCTTTTCCACCAAAGCTCTCTATCACTGAGTGATCAATCTAAAACCATACAATCCAATGCAATAAGAATTCAATTCATTAGTCAACAATCAAAGAATATTAATACATTTGTAACCCTCTTTTTTATGGTAGTTAGGGCGTGAATTAATTAACTTACCAAAATTCTCATGCTCAATCCATCTTGAATTGGATCCACCTTTAGGAAAGCCCCATATGTTGTCTTATCAGGGGTTGGATTAAGAGAAGACCTACATAAAATCATCACCAACAACATTATTTTAAGATTTTGTATCTGACTCATACGAGTAATCCCCTTTCCACTAACCAAATAACAAAGCTCATATATTTTAAGCTCATATATTTTCCCGCCTAAAGTTATCCACAAAAAAAAAAAAAAAAAAAAAATCAAATGAGCTAGGTGCGAATTGAACCCTTGATCTCATGAGTGTGACCCTTCTCCTCTCCAACTACACTCTAACATCTTACCAATTTAAATATCGCTACATCACAAATAAAGCTATACACCACAGAAAGTATGTAATTAAGGAAATCTAATTGATTACATTGATTACGAAAATCACATGTTTTAAACGGAATATATCACATACAATATTTAATATGGAATGTATGAACAAATTTTTTAAAATTTCCCAAATTTTAAAAAATGGAAGTTAAACTAAGAGTGCTTATGCACGGGCATATAATAACAACTTATTAAAAAGTTCCCTCCAAAATGCATAATGCCTAATATAGAAATAATGATATTTCATATAATAAATAGAACAAATCAATTAAATTTCATAGAAGACAACAAAAGTCTAAATAATTTGAACAAACTTATAATAAAAAAATCATCAAAGTGAAAACAAATATAATCACTTCATTTTTCGAAAAAATATTTTTACTTTTCGAGGTTAATATCTCTTCAATTTTTTAAAAAACATATAACTAATCCATTTTTTTTAATAAAAAAATATGCTATTAAACAATTTAAGATTATATTACTCATATGAGTAATCAATTCTTAATCAATATATATTAATAAAGCAGGAACTTTTCGAGCGATGTGATTGGTCGAAATTTTTTAATATATTTTTTATGTTAATAAGGAATATAAAAATTTGTATATGAAAAAAAAATCCTACTCCAACTCAGACTCGATTTTTTTTTGAAATTTAGATTAAAAAAACATATGAATTTGTATAGAAAAAAATAATCCTACTCCATTTAAGATTAAAAAATTATCACTATATAAACCGACGATTATCCCCTCATAAGACAACAAAAGTTGGATCTCATAAGATTATAAACTTAAATAAAAAAATCCTCTCATCGAAAAATTATAATAAGGCGATGAATTCTATATACTTACTTCATTATAAATAAGATAATAATTTGTTTTTAGATATTAACAAACAATCTTTTGAATCTTAAAAAAAATTCCTAAGATTATAAGTTAAGTAAAAATTATCCACATCGAAAAATTATGATGGGTAATGAAATTCAGTATTATAAATAAGAGCAATCATTCGTTCTTAGATATCAACTAAAAATCTTTTGAGTTTTAAAATCTTTTGAGTTTTAAAAAAAACGATATTATGAATATAAACTTTAAGTTTAATTGTCTCACATTGAAAAATTATAATATAATGTGATCGAATTTTATTATATAAATAAGAGTAATAATCATTCATTTTTAGATATTAACCAAAAATCTTTCGAGTCTTAAAAAATCTCTTTAGACTATAAAGTTAAATAAAATTATCTCATATCGAAAAATTATAATGAGGTCATAAATTTCTATTATATAAATAAGAGTAATAATTCGTTATTAAATATTAATAAAAAAATCTTTTGAGTCATAAAATGAATTTAAAACGAATTTTTAAGACTATAAACCAAAAATCTTATACTCCAATTCTTTAGAAATTCTAAAAATATAAAATTAAAATTTTAAAATAATTAATAATAAAAATAAAATGATTATTATTATTATTATTATTATTATTATTATTATTATTATTATCCTAATACAGATAGATATATTTTCTTTTCCTTTATTTTATTATGATAAATAAGAGTAATCGTTCGTCCTTAGATATCAACCAAAAAATTAACCCACATCGAAAAATTATAAGAAGAAAATTATAAGAAAGTGATGGAATACTATATTATAAATAAGATTAATTGTTCGTCCATAGATATCAACAAAAAATTTAAGAAAGTAAGCAACCACATCGCATGGTCTTTAACACTCTAACGTGGTGAACAGAGTATCTACAAGACTACAATTATAAATACGAAGTCGTAATTTTGAACTTTACTATCATTTCAAATGCATTTATAATTGTACTATTATAAATAAACAAAGGTATGCATCTTTACTTTAAGCTCAACATTCATTATAATAACTTGTGCGTTGACGATGATAAATTTGTTTTTTATCACATGTTTCATCGTTGTTGACTGTAATATGTTCTCATTTTACCCAGTGAATATTTATATTTACGTATATTTATGTGCGAGGAACTTTAATTGGTCTTTTATTCTAATTACAACGCACCATATATAATGTCTATAATTTAATTTGATCTTTATCGTATATATTATCTCTGATTCCTTGAAACACATTCAGGTATATGGATAATATTTCTTTACTATAAGACATACTCTTAACCTCGACCGACTTTCTACTGTTGTACAGTTTCACAAATTTATGCAATCATTCAATTTGGTATTCTTATCAACGTCACTAAAAAGTGGCCCGTGCATCGCACGGGCTTTACATCTAGTACTATTAAATTCATATTCCGTATATATTTTCAGTAGAAAATTGAGACTTTGAAAGTATGAGAATAACATATAATAAAAAATATATATAATATCTTTACTAAAAATATATGTATTGGCTTACTAATTTTGCTTAACAATTTATAATTATTTTCTTAAATCTAAATTACAAAGTTGTGTAGTGTAAAATTTAATAGGTAAATTTTAAAATATCTATAAAATAAATTTGCATATATACCGTGCATATGCACGGGGTCTATACTAGTATAATAATTATTCTCATACAAGGTTGTTAGACTAATAAAAACATAAGGAGGACTACATTTTGATGACCAATATCTAATATTCTCACATAGGATTGTTCGAGTATCTCATAATTCTATTGATAATTATGGAACATTATTATGCAAAACAAGTTTCACAAAAATATAATTTCGACAAAACGTAACAATATATAAATGCAAAAGATTGGATATGATGGAAGTGTCACTAAAATTAAAGGTAGGGTAAGGTAAAGCCAAACCGGAAAAGCATGGACGTAAGTAATAGAGGGTACGGTACCCTGTAATACTATGATATTCTCTATCGTAATACCGTAATACTACGGTATCTTGTATTAGTAACTAACCTAGTTTGGTCGCTGCACATGAGGACTACAAAGTTGTCAGAATCTTTGAAAACTCGAAAGAAGACGGCGGTGTACTCATCCAAGCCCATGGAAGCTAAAGTTAGTAGCCCAAAAGGCCCAATCCCACTATTAGCAGCAGCAGCAACAGAAGCCCCCTTTTGGCTACATAACAATTGTGGGTCACTCCAACTTCTATCAAAGTTTTCAATGGAACTGTAATTGTCGATTCTGAATGATACTTGTACGTCTGCCTGCATATATGTTAATTAGTAGATATCTATCAATGCTTAATTGATGTTGTAATAATTGACGTTGTAATTACTTGGTGGGTCTATCCTATCCTATAATTAAGGTGAGTACTTAATTAACAATAGTTTATGTACAATAATTATAACATCTACTCCTATTAGCTTACTGTATGTGTATGTGTATGTGTGATACAGTTTCGCACTTTAAGAGGGTAAAATATTGTTCTTTTGGATTGAAATAGGTTGAAATCAACTTAAATGAATTAAATTGAAGTAAACTGAAATATTGAGACAAAATGAGTCCCGAGGATGAACAAAACAAAATTAAAGTGAGTTGAAAAGAACCGGACCTATTATTTTACTCAGAATTTCTATCGAACCCTTCTCCCTCCTCCAAAAAAAACCCTAGCCCCGAAAAAAAAAAAAAAAAAAAACTTGGGGCTACCACCTTTAATGGTGGTAAGCCCCCAATTTTAATTAATTATACCGCTTTTATATTAGTACTAGTTGGAAAGCCCGTGCGATGCACGGGCCTATTTTCAATGAAAATGATAATGACAGAGGTCAGAGGATTGTATTAATTTAATTTGTTAAACTATTGGTTGACAGACTTTTATTTATATAATAAAATTTCATCGTCTTATTATAATTTCTTGATGTGGAATATTTTACTTCAATTTATAGCCTTAAGAGTTGTTATAAGACTCGAAAGATTTTTCTGGTTAATATCTAAAATGAATAATTTATTTTATTTATGATATACTTCGTAGTATAAAATTTTGTCAGCTCATCATAATTTTTCGATGGAGGATAGTTCTACTCAAAAGATTTTTAATTGATATCTAAAGATGATGATTACTTTTATTTATATAATACTCCCTCCGAGTTTCTGCAATTGACACGTATTTCTTTTTGGGCTGGGTTTGATCTTTTATCCATTTTCAATTTTTGGCCATAAATGTGTGGTTCACACTTAGCCACACATTTCTCTTTCTTCCTCTTTCTTTTTTGAGTCACTCATTTGCCCCTTCTTATTTTACACCCAAAATTCAAAGGTGTCAATGTTAGGAACTCGGAGGGAGTAGAATTTCATCACCTTAATGCAATTTTTCGATGTGGATAATTTTAATTCAATCTATAGCCTTAAGAGCTATTATAATACTCAAAAGATTTTTTATTAATATCTAAAAATGATTAATTTTTCTTATCGATGATGTAGAATTTCACACACGATTATAGTCTTAAGAGCTTTTTAAGACTCAAAAGAGAAATTTTTACTTAAGTTTATTATAGTCCTAAGAGCTTTTCTAAAACTCCAAAGATGTTTGTTTTGTATCTATGAAATTCATGACTTTGTAATAATTTTTCGATGTGAGAAATTTTACTCAAGTTTATATTTTTAAGAGTTTATATTAAGACTCAAAACTGTGGGGATATATTACTTAATTAAGTTTATGGTCTTAAAACTTTTTTTTTAAGATCCAAAAGATTTTGTTTTTCATCTAAGTTATTAAGGACGAACGATAACTATTATTTATATAATAGAATTCGAACACCTTATTATGTATTTATATAATAGAATTCGATCACCTTATTACGTATTTATATAATATAATTCGATCACCTTATTACGAAGTATACTTTTGGATAAATGTTTATCTAAAACGAATGATTTTTCTTATTTATAATATCTCATCATAATTTTTAATTTCACTTAAATTTATAAGAACTCTTTTTAGGACTCAAAAGATTCTAAACGGAGTTCTTTTTGATATCGTCACAGTTTTAAGAACTCATTTTAGAACTCAAAAGATTTCTGTTTGATATCCAAAGACGATGATAACTTTTATTTATATGATTTTCATCACTTTTTTGTAATATTTCGATGTGGGATAATTTTTACTTCAATTTATAGCATTAAGAGGAGTATTATAAGATTTAAAAGATTTTTTATTAATATCTAAAAACGAGTAATTTCTCTTATTGATGATGTAGAATTTCATCAGCTCATCATAATTTCATCAGATCATAATTTAAGTTTATAGTCTTAAAAATTTCTTTTAGGATTCAAAAGATTTCCCGTTGATATCTAAAAACGAATGATTGCTTTTACGCCGTATTTATATAGTAGAATTCTATCACCTTATTAATTTTACTTAAATTTATAACTTCTTTTATAAGACAAATCTTTTTGATTAATATCTAAAAACAAATGAGGTCTCTTATTTGTGATATAGAATTTCATCTCTCATCATAATTTTTTATAGTCTTAAAAACTCTTTTTAGAACTCTAATTTTGGTTAATATCTGAACACAAATGATTTCTCTTTACCATCAACTTACGGTACTAAGAGCATTTTTAAGACTCAAAATTTTTTTAGCTGATATCCAAGGACAAATGATTATTATTTATAATATAGAATTCATCCCGTCATCATAATTTTTTGATGTGAGACAACGTTAGGATAATTATAATAATAAAAGAGTTTATTTTTATATCTAACTTAAGAATGGGCGATTACTCTTATTTACTCCCTTCTAGTTCAAGTATTCCGTGGGGTATAAAGTGTAAAAGGTGGGGTATGGAGTGAAAAGATGTTGGGTTTAGGTGTGGAGGAAAAGAATAAAGAATTGAAGGAAGAATAAAGAATGATTAAAAGTACATCCAAAAAAGGAAAGTGAGAAGAAAATCAAACTAAGCTCAAAAAGGAAAGTGGGAGGAATACTCAAAACCAGGAGGGAGTATATAATAAAATTCGATTAACTTATTATAATTTTTCGATGTGGGATAATCTTACCTTAATTTATAGTCTTAAGTGCTTTTGTAAGACTCAATTTTTTTTTTATATCTAAGAACGAATGATTTAACTTATTTATAATATCAAATTCCATCACCTCATAATTTTTCGATATATATAGAATAGTTTTGACTTAAGTTTAGATATAGTTTTAAGAACTTATGTAATAATTTTACTTGAGTTCATAGTCTTAAGAGGTTTTTTAAGACTTAATTGAGTTTTGGAAGATATTTAATAATGAATGATTAGTCAATAACGAATGATTAGTCATAATTTTGGAGGAATGATTACTTTTATTTGTATAATAACATTTCATCGGCTTATTGTAGAATTAATTACTCTTATTTCTTATTTATAATATATTTCATCACATTGTTATAATTTTTCGATGTGCGATTATGTCATTTAAGTTTGTAGTCTTATTATTTTCTAAGACTCAAAAGTTTTTTTTATTGATTTTAAGAACGAATGATTAGTCATATTTATAATATACAATTCTATTATCATAATTTTTTTGATGTGGATAATTTACTGTCTTAAAAACTCCTTTGAAGACCCAAAAGAACACATGATTACTCTTATTTATAGTATAGAATCATCATCTTATTTTAATTATTTCGATGTGGTACAATTTTAAGTCATATAGTCTTATTAAGAGTTTTTTTAAGAGAAGTTTTTTAGTCGATATTCAAAAACAATGATTACTCTTATTTATATTATAGAATTCCATAACCTAATCATAATATAATTTCTCGAAGTGGATAATTACTTAAGGCTATATGACTTACTAAGGTCGGATGATTACAATTGACATAATTTGATTACTTAAGGCTATATGACTTACTTTAAGGCTATATCAAAAAAAATTGAATCATTATAGATATCTAAGGTCAGATGATTAATATTATTTATAATATAGATTTTCATCACCTTATTATCATTTGTCGATGTGGGATAACTTTAATATTTTTATATGTAATAAATTCATCACTTTTTCGAGCAAATAATATGAAACAAATAATATGAAATTTATACTCTATTGAAAGCATTTTTTACCACGAATCTAATTAATTTATTTTTATAATTTTATTTACGATAACTTTTTGTTAAATGAAATTTAAAGATTTTTAGATGAAAATTTATAAAACATCACATTAATATGATAGATTAAATAAATTGATTGTAATAATTAAAAGATTCTCTACTTGATGTAACGGACCAATCATATCGCTCGAAAACTTCCTCCTTTATATATATATATTGATTATTAATATTATAATTATAATAAGTCCGATCCTCTTCTTTTGGAGAGTTTCGCCCCCATCAATTGATGGGTTTTGCTCTCTCTTTTAGAAGAGTTGTTGAATCTATTATAATAGAGAGGACGCGAAAGATCAGTACCACAATCGTTCATCATGTGGTATCTCAATTTAGGTCAAACTAGCGGCTACAATCTATCAGGTTAGATGAAATCGATTCTCTTCAAAACTTTAGAAGATCCGAAGACCCTCTTGTGAAAAGCTGTATCATTAAACAACGATATGTTGAAAAAGGATGTGCAGAAGCGGAGATCAAAATCTTAGTGAGAGATCTTTGTTTTAAAGAGAATTTAGTTTACTCAAATTTTATAGTATTGTATTCATTCAATTTCGATGTAAGTTGCAGATATCACATGACTTTTTATTAATGAAATGATTTATTCGCTCAAAAAAAAAAAAAAAAAAAAAAAAAAAAAAAAAAACCGGACCTAAGACCGGCTTTTAGCTTTGTATAATAAAATGATATGAGTAGTATGTAAGTTTTTTTTTTAGCAAAAAATGAGTAGTAGCAATCCAAAGGATAACGTTACAAGGTTTACTACATGAGTCACAGTTTCGAACATCATTACAAGATCGTCGTCCTTCAAAAATTCTATTAAAATAGTCGGATACAGAGTAGTATGTATTAATGTATGTAGTTTCTATATTATCTTGTGCTCAGATCGTCTCATTAAATTGTTACCTGTGCTGCGGTAATACCATGAATTTGAATGAGGGAACCTCCTGGAAGCGTTTGCATAGGCAAAGCAGTAGAGTTTTGTCTCAAAGATTCAATCTCCAATATTGGCCATTGGATCAGCTGCTTGCCTGAGATGTCAAGCCAAACACTCCTTGGAACCGCCTGCATTATTTTTTGTGAGATCGAATATATTCATCACAAATTCACAATTAAACAAATGATGAGACGAATAATAATGTAGACACTAATCAATGACACTAGTAGTATAATAATATATAATCTTACATGTATGCCGGCCCATCCCTTTTTCATGTCATCTTCAATGCTGGAGGATTCATTAACCCAACCAAGCAAGATCCTCCTATTGGTACCGTAATCAAAAAACGTCTTCGACGCGTAATATTTCCCATAATCGTATCTCAAACTCGATACATTCTCGTAACCCAAATCGGGTGAATATGTATCCGTCTTTATGTCATAAGTTCCAATTGTGTATATATCATGCTTATCATCGTCCAAACTCACCTTTAGCACATGCTTCACAATCGGACCAAATGTACTGGTTTCGGCCCCAATTGGACTACCGTTTATATAAACCGGAAAAAAATCAGGACATTCCCACATCCCGGTGTTTTGGTAAGAGTAGAGGGGGTGATCCGCAAATTCCCAATTTATAAAGTCCTTGCTTGTAAATAACAAGGCTAAACCAAGCCGGTCTCTTTTACTTCCAACAACCACTCTCCATTTGCCATCTGGCAGAATCCAAGCGGTTGAGGGGTCACGGAATGACGTGGCGTTTATGTGATTTTGTGGGGTAGAGTACATAAGGGGGTTTTGAGGTACTAGGACCCAATCTTTAAGGTAAGGGTCTAATGTGGTTTTAGGGAAGGCTAGATCTTGGACTTGTTCATTTATTGGGGTGATTCCGGTGAATAGAATGGCTGGTGTGTAGGATTGAGGTTGTAGTATTGTAATGGATCCCGTAAAGCTTCCGTTCGAGTTGGATGTCATTTGTGGTTCGATTGCTATGGGTTGGGGTGTCCAATTTACGAGGTCGGTCGATGTCGAGTGTCCCCAAACGGGTATACCAAATGTCACGCCATTTGGATTGTATTGGTAAAATAAGTGGTAAATTCCTTTGTATATCATCGGTCCTATATCATACGATCAAGTAACAAAGGATCAAAGAGTCTGCATCTATCCTATGTTACTCCATCCGGACATTATTTTTTGTCTCATTTCAATAAAATATTCCTCATAAATATTGAGATAATGGGACAAAAAATAGTGTCCGGGAAGTAATATATACTAGGTTGTCTAGGCGTGTAACAAAACACAGCCTGATATACTCAACTTCATTGCAATCAATTTTGTAAAAAGTTTTCTATACGTAAATGTTTTATTCTAAGGAAAATAAATGAACGAGAGCGTGAAAGTATAAATAGTACGGAGTAACACGCAAATTAAAGGAGTTAAAGAGAACTAACCACAAGGATCTAATAGTATACGGATTGAAATTGAATTGTCATTCATCACCAACACAAGATCAAGTAAAAAACAAGATTAAGATTAGATAATTAGAAAATTAATAAATAGAAACAACATTACATACTCCGTATTTAGCAAACAAAAACTGTTATTTTACGTAAAACAAATTGTACGGTATGTAAGACCATCCTCGTTTCATATGAGACCTTTATTAAAAATAGTAACTTAGAATCTAACTAGTCCCTCCTTCTTAGTTATTAATTTATCTTTGGTTAAAATACTTCATACAAATAACATGAAAGGTAAGCAAATGATCGAAACGAAAAGAGTACGTTAGTAATAAGCCATTTTGTTATACAGGGTAGAAAAACATTTTGAAATTCAATTTGATGTATTTAAGTTACTTTTCAAGTACGAGTAGATTATAATTCAACTACTCCCTCGATCTCGGTTAATTGTTGTCCTTTTATATTACGGAGTATTTGTGAGAAGTATTTTAATCAAACTTATAATTAAGCAAGGTGTCATATAAAGATTATACATGATTTTACGTAGTACGTGGAGATTATACTGGAGTAGTAATTAAGATGCATGGGAATGGTAGGTGATGTACGTACCATTGATGAAGTTACCAAGAGGTTGAAAATGGTAAGTTGTTCGATAAGTTTGATAATAGGGATTAGATGGAGAGGCTGGAGACGGAATATCTTGAACGTTGTAGTAGATATGGTGTGAGGCTTGGACCTCTAAGACGCCATACCCAAGAATAATACCCAAAACCAATAATAACATCATCGATATCACACACTTGTTTAATTATTATACATACGGAGTATATTTTGAAGAAACAAGTACGCTATATATATATATATATATACACACTCCGATCCGTATGTATGTAATATGTACTAGGAGTATGTGTTATTTATGAAATGTATGTTATTTGCATGGGTATTTATAGATGCTCAAGTATAAAGTTGAAGATATATATCTATATGTAATATAATTATATTATATTATAGAATACAATAGTATAATGAATAATTGTTACTGTAACACCAAGTAGAGTATAATAATAATAATAATAATAATAATAATAATAATAATAATAATAATGGATTAAGTAGTTGAGTTATGGGACCGTACGTACCCTAGTGGCTAGTGCCATACCTCTATAACAGAAGGTCAAAAGGGGAGGTAGTAGGGTAGAGCCACCCCCACGGATTAAGAGGATGACTAGATGAGCAAAGACAACCATATATATGTACGTTAAGCTAAGGTATGTAATAACTTGTACGAGTACTAAGATATGGTAACTATAGAGACTCCATGAGATGGTTTTTAGATATAAGATGTTAATATATATACTTTCTCTGAGTTTAAATAATGGTTCATTTCAATATAATATTCCTCACATATATTTCGTATTATTTTAATGGCAGGGGCAACTCAGAAGAGGTTCAGGGCGAGCAGGGGAATTGGACCTCCAATTTTGTTGGGCCTCATAATCCTCTTTCTGAATAATTATTCCATATATAAAATAATGAGATAATATCTATACATGTGGCGTATAGTGTGGTGGTTTGAGTCTACTTCTTATGGACAATTATTTAAAACGAGAGGTAATATGTTTATTGTGTTATACAAATTTATTTATATTTTGATGGCGTACGATACTTGAAAACGTTTTGGATATTCATAATATTAATTGCTATTGACTTATTGTTATGTTAGTTATAAACTTGTAATCATGTTTGTTCATAAATTGGACTAGGCAACTCAAAGTATGACTTTCCCAATTACACACGGAGTATTATTTTTATGTGAAGGGAGAGAGAATTTTAAGGCCAATAATTTTTCATATCTAGATACGGTCAACATATATTTCCATTTTATTTCAATTATCAGCATGCAAAGGGTCATTGGAAAAATCACTGTTTCAAAAGATAGTTAGAGGCTCCTTGTACGCGCTATACAAGCAGTCAACATCGTATAAATAGAATTTCATCTAGTGTTATTTTTTAGGGGGAATTTTTGATACCTTAAATCACTTTCTGTCAATTAACTCTTCTTCAACAGCCATGGAAGCAAGCTTCGAGAATCAGAGATTAATGGTGAGAAGAGAGCAAAATAGAATGAGAGGATTTTATTATTTGATAAGTGTCCAAATATGTACAAGGGTAATATAGAGTTAGTTACACTTACACATTTCTAACTACCGTAACAAACTCTTTATTTGCTATATCAATAACCCTTATAAATGTATGAAGTTCCAACCCCCCCCCCCTCCCTACTGTTCCTTATGAACAGTAACTCTCTGTTTTCCTCCCCTGCCTCGCCCCTGCTCTTCCTTCTCGGTTCTTCCTTCCCCGCTTCTTCCTCCTCCGTTCCTCCTATGCTTCATCTTCTTTCCCTTCTCTCCTACTCCTGCGGTTCTTCTTCTTCCCTTCTCTCCTACATTCCTTTTCTGCGTCTTTCTGATTTCTGGTGAGTTCCAATTTGTTTTTGGGTGAGGTCGATTTCTTTGTAATCCTGGTTGGTCTAGGGTTTCTCGAGGTTTGGTTGTTCCCGATTTCTGGTGGGTTCGGTTTTGCTCCTGCTTTCCTCACCTCTGCATTTCTGCTTCTTCCTCTTCTACGTCCTTTTCGATTTCTGGTGAGTCCGATTTCGATTTCTGATTACTTTACTTTTCGGTTTCTGGTGAGTCTAATTTCCATATTCGATTTTTGATTAGTTTAATCCTGGTTGGTCTAGGGTTTCTGGAGATTTGGTTGTCCCCGTTTCTGGTGGGTTCGATTTTGCTCCTGCTTTCCTCACCTCCGCGTTTCTGCTTCTTCCTCTTCTACATCCTTTTCGATTTCTGGTGAGTCCGATTTCGATTTCTGATTACTTTACTTTTCATTTTCTGGTGAGTCTAATTTCCATTTTTACTTATCTCAATTTCTAGTGAGTGTGTTTTGCTGAGTCCGATTTCGATTCTCGATTTCTGATTAGTTTTTCGTTCGGTCTCCGTGAGTCCAATTCGGTGAGTCCGATTTTGAAATCCGATTTATGGTTAGTTGTTTTTCAATTCCTTGTGAGTACAAATCTGATTTGTTTGCTTCGATTGTCACTTTTGCTTATAAGTCCGGACCTTTTACAGTTTATTGGGTGTCGTAGCGTCGCGTTTGAGAACTGACTCTTCTATCGGTAGTCTTTTTGGTGTTCGGCTTTAGTCGACTGTGTGGCTTCTGATTGTTTGGCTGGTAACCTGTGATTATAAGTCCGAAGCGTTTACATGTATTTGGTGTCGTGGCGTCGCGTTTCGGAACCGACTTTGTCATTTTGTTTTGGTGTTGTGGCGTCGCGTTTGAGAACTGACTTTTTCAGTGGTAGTTTGGTGTCGTAGCGTCGCGTTTCGGAACCGACTTTTTCAGACTCTGATTATAAGTCCGGACCTTTTACAGTTTCTTGGGTGTCGTAGCGTCGTGTTTGAGAACTGACTTTTTTTACGGTAGTCTTTTTGGTTTTTGGTTTTAGTCAACTGTGTGACTTCTGATTGTTTGGCTTCCGAATGCTGATTCTGATTTGTTTACTTTGATTGTAGCCTGTGATTATAAGTCCGAAGCGTTTCGGAACCGACATTGTCATTTTTTTTTGGTGTTGTGGCGTCACGTTTGAGAACTGACTTTTTCAGTGGCAGTTTGGTGTCGTAGCGTCGCGTTTCGGAACCGACTTTTTAATTCCTTGTGAGTACAAATCTGATTTGTTTGCTTCGATTGTCGATTTTCATTATAAGTCCGGACCTTTTACAGTTTCTTGGGTGTCGTAGCGTCGCGTGTGAGAACTGACTTTTTTTATCGGTAGTCTTTTTGGTGTTCGGCTTTAGTCGACTGTGTGGCTTCTGATTGTTTGGCTTCCGAATGCTGATTCTGCTTTGTTTACTTTGATTGTAGCCTGTGTTTATAAGTCCAGAGCGTTTACATTTATTTGGTGTCGTGGCGTCGCGTCTCGGAACCGGCATTCTCATTTTGTTTTGGTGTTGCAGCGTCGCGTTTGAGAACTGACTTTTTCAGTGGTAGTTTGGTGTCGTAGCGTCGCGTTTAGGAACCGACTTTTTCAGATTCTGATTATAAGTCCGGACCTTTTTACAGTTTCTTGGGTGTCGTAGCATCGTGTTTGAGGATTGACTTTTTTATCGGTACTCTCTTTGGTTTTCGGTTTTAGTCGACTGTGTGGCTTCTGATTGTTTGGCTCCCGAATGCTGATTATGATTTGTTCACTTTGATTGTAGCCTGTGATTATAAGTCCGAAGCGTTTACATTTATTTGGTGTCGTGGCGTCGCGTTTCGGAACCGGCTTTGTCATTTTGTCTTGGTGTCGTACCGTCGCGTTTGAGAATTGACTTTTTTGGTGGTAGTTTGATGTCGTAGCGGTGCGTCTTGGAACCGGCTTTCTCATTTTCTTGGGGTGTCGTAGCTTCGCGTTTCAGGACTGACTTTCTCAATGGTAGTCTTTTTGATTTTCGGCTTTAGTCAATAGTAGTCTTTTTGGTTTTCGGTTTTAGTCGATTGTGTGGCTTCCGATTGTTGAGCTTCCGAATGTTGACTCCGATTTGTTTACTTCGATTGTAGCCTTTGATTATAAGTCTGAAGCGTTTCTTTTGGTTTGTTGTTTTGGCCGATTGGGTGGCTTAGTCATCGCTTCCATTCGTTGATTCTGATTTGTTTCCTTCGATTGCAGCCTGTGATTATAAGTCTGAAGCGTCTACATTTATTTGGTGTCGTGGCGTCGTGTTTCGGAACCGACTTTTTCAAGTTTGTTGGTGTCGTAGCGTCGCGTTTGAGAACTGACTCCTTCAGTGGTGGTTTGGTGTCGCAGCGTTGCGTTTCGGAACCGATTTTTTCATTTCCTTTTGGGCGCCGTCCCGTCGCGTTTGAGACCTGACCTTTTCAATGGTAGTCTTTTTGGTTTTCGGTTTTAGTCAATGGCAGTGTCTTTGGTTTTCGATTTTAGACAACTGTGTGGCTTCCGATTGTTTGGCTTCCGAATGTTGACTCTGATTTGTTAACTTCGATTGTATCCTTTGATTATAAGTCCGAAGCGTTTCTTCTGATTTTCGGTTTTGGTCGATTGTGTGTCTTAGTCATCGCTTCCATTGCTCCATGTACAGTGTGTTCAGTTTGTGTCGATCCGTTTCGTGGAAGTGGTGTCCAGTGTATTCAGATTGGTACGGGCGGTTCCAACATTACTTTTCTAGGATGCTTACTATCTGCTTGTCTCATTCTGGGGACTGTGGCCACATGACGTGTAATTTTTTCACCGCGTACCGTGTCGTCTTGGTGGTGGAGTGGTCGTTTATTTTAACGTTCTGGTTATTTGGTTCGCAGATACGTTCCTTTGTTGGACTTATATTTTCGTAGGGTTGCTGATGCGCCAAAGCGTAATGGAAGGTGCTTGCGATTGTCAAGGCTGTGTGGATGGGGGTGCGTGTGTTACTTGTGATCCCGATATTGTTGCCTCTGCTGCTGAGTATGCGTATCCTGCCAGGTGTATTGTTGAAGACATGCCATACAACATACAACGCACGCGTTCGGCGGCAAGGCTCCACGTGCTACTGAAGGACAGGCTGAGGAAGTTGGGTTACCCAGTAGTGTACTTGGGTCCTGCATTTAGGCAGCAAGGTGTTCCTTTCAGCAGGGCTATATTCATAGAGTTTGGCGAAGGTCTGGACAGCTTTGCCATGCTTCTAGGCTTGAAAATCTCTTCCGGGAACACGGCTACGGGAGGAAACACATATCACGGACCGATAGTTTGGGTGGCATTCGTTTGTGGACTGCAACACGGGAAGATAGTGAATGCCTGCCAGGACAAACGAAATTCCGGATCTCACCGGACGGCATTGGAGCCGTTGCAAATTCTGTGCCGTGTAGTTGCAGTGATGATGAGTTCGAGATCTTGTTGGACGCACTGCTAACACTTTATCCATGACTGTTTACGCGGTTTGCTGACGTGTGGTTCTCCGTCTTCGCTCCTGAACAAGTATTCAGTGCGCTGTGTACTGTGTACTGTGGTCCAATCTGCGCCTAATTTCAGTTAGGCCTGCCTCTGTACATGCTGCTTGTGCTTGGTTTGACATTCATTTAGAACGACGCTATTTATTAATGTATAGGCTTTGATGTCCGTTTGTTCACTGCGTGCCATATCAATATCTGAGTCCGTGTCCTTTCTCTTTAATTTGTGTCATGGTGCTGCGTTCGGTGACGGCGCTTGTGCATTAATTGTGAATGGGTGGGGGTGATTGTGGCGCCGTGTTTTGGAGACGACCTTCGCAGGTGCACAGATCTACCTCTTCTGCACCTCTATACCTTGTGGTTATGAGTTCGCCTCACGGGTGAGCACCAGGCATATGGCTGAAGTTATCCTTAGATTCAGACCTGCCCGGTCCAATTCTCTCGATGCACTGATGCATCCCGAAAGCCCTTCTGTTCCGTTACTTGCCTCTCTAAAATTTCACTACTATAGGCCCATTGTGATCGGGATCCTGTTTGTTTCGTACGTTGTTTTTTATTGTTCCCGGGGAAAACAGCCCAGCTGGTTTGCCCCTGACACGGTTACGGCCCGTGGGAATTTCTACCGTGCCGTCTGCACTCTTGTGAAGTACGTTATGCATAATTCACTCCTATGTCCTTCATCTGACCTCGGACTGTCTGTTGCCGTAGACCCTGTAGAGGTGTTTTCGACGGTTGTTTTGATGGTTATTTGGCGTTCGTAGTCGGTAATGGTGGCGTAGGCATTTCTGGCGAAGTAAAAGCCGAGTTGTTGATACTTCGTACTGTCCGTACAATATGTCACAGACACTTATTTGCACTGTCTAGGGGTAGAGATAGTTCCCTTTCATTCGTAAATTAAATTGACCGTACAATACGAAACATATTAATGTGAAATGTTAATAATGTCAAATCAACTTTAAATAAAAGGTGGATACGCTGTTCAGTAAATAAGAGACATTAGCTGAATCCCTACGTAGGCTAACTGTATCCTATTCTCTTCACGCTTATCGAACTCTCACTCCATCACACTGAACAGTACCATTACTACCCCTTGAGCTTCTTATCTTGTTCACCATTACTGCGGTAACTAAAGCCAGTAAAAAATACTGCTTCGGGTCGTTTGTGTTGCGTCTCCTCCCTCCTCTGCTTTCTCCCGCTGTGACTGTTGAGCTCCCGTCTCCGACCCTCCAACTGTAAGCTTTCTACTCTTCGCCGGAATTTCTGTTTTGTGTCGTGAGTTTCAGCCATATTTCCTAGGAAACACTGCGTGTCCCCCCATGCATTGTCTCATATATGTGATAGACTGATACTTTTTGCTTATTTCCCCCTTCCCCCCCCCCACACCATTCTTGGCTTTGCCCTGGCCTTCCTTAAAAAGAAGGTGGGTTATTTCATGGGGCTTGTGGAGCTGTGCCTGTCTGCTGCTTTGGATCCCACTGTAATGTTGTGCTCTTGTACTTGCTCCGATGATGCCGCTGTGTACGTTCTGTACTGCGTATGCGGAAGGTTGACGCTTCTGCATGTGTTTAGATGTGCATTTCACTGTTTACTGATCGTTTCATGTCGTGTCGGGACTGCACTTCGTAATACTCCTTCAGGATGAGGTGGCTGAGAACGTACTGAACAGTGATATCCAGACCACTGTACTATATACTGTTTTTCTGCAGGTCGACTGATCATTGGCCGAGTTGATTAATGTGTGTTCACTTTTCCATTTTAGATACAGGGTCTTGGTTTTGCTATGTAGTATTACATTATGCGGTAGGGAGGGGTTATGCAGAGTGTGCATCTGTGCGTAGATGGTACTTCATAGTGTATGGTGGTATGCTTTGTGTCATTGCATGACGTTGAAGTTGTCTATGTTAGTTCTCCGTGTGATTGATTATGTATTGTTTCTCGTCGTCCACGTGGTTTTCCTGTTGACCCAAAATAGTACATGGACACAGATTTGTGTGACAGTGCCTACGGTACTTCGTCGATCCCCTAACCGATGTCCGCTGCCTTGTGCGTCTTGCTTACGACACTGGCAGTGAGTACTGATACGGGCAGACCTGAGTCCCGCTCTTGTTCGTCGACTCACCTCTGGCATTATTATCTCCGTTTTGCTGCCGGATAGAGTCTAGGCATGTCGCACTGTCGCTTCGCTGCCATTCTGTCCGTGATTTCCCCTAAGCATTTTGTCCGTTCTTTCTTCAGAAATAGTCTGACATTGTTTCCCCGCTTGCCATCCTGGACCGGTGCTCTGGCGTAGACTTCACGTTACTGCGCTATCGGGTATTACCATGGTGACATACCGCTGCAGAGGTTGGGTAACGAACAATGTAGGTAACGACATGGCTGAAACAACAGCTGATAGCAGACGCGACAAGATGGAACGCCTGAGTTTCATTCATGTGCGTCTACATGAGGTCCAGATCCGTAATGCGCGGTACTCAGTGGCAGGTATAGTTCTTTCGAGCGAGGACTACATGGAGCAGATTTTTCAGGGGCTTGATGTGGCTGGCAGAGCAGCGGTGTCGGTTACGTGCAAGGCATGGGCGCGTATGTTTCTTCTACGTCCCGATGCACCTAGGTGGACTACAGACTATACTAGGACACTACGGACCGAGCATCCCAGGGGATTTACACTACAAGAGAAACTGTCCCGGGCGTCCACCCAATGGCGTCCGCCGGTGGACGCTACAAGGATCAAGGCATCCACAAACAGACGCCAGAAAGCAGAAGCCACGACCGGTCGCCCATTTTCAAACCGGGCGTCCACTATCGGACGCCACGGGAATTGACGACCGACAATGGACGCCAAGGGTGGCGTCTGACTGTGGACGCCAGGTGTCCCTGGGTGGCGTCCACAGTCGGACGCCATGTTCCTTGAGTTGGCGACCGACTGTGGACGCCACTCAGGGACACTTTGCGTCCACAGTCGGACGCCATTTCAGCTTCCCCTGGCGTCTGTCATGGCGTTCGTTAATGGACGCTATTTACGCTGTTGCATGACCGTAAACATGCGTTCAATGTTTAGCCAAAACCTGCAAAATAAACCACAACCAACTCTCAACCAACCACAAGTGTCGAGTATCCACAATACCGCAACCACAGTCATGTTTCTGCTGAAAAAACTTATATAAAAAGATTGAACATACGGTTTGAAGGTACACAATTCTAAACTAGTTCGAAGATACATAATCCGTATATACAGTTAAAACAACAACAACAAAAAACAATCAACTAACTGTGAAGCTAGCTGCAGCACCAGAGTTACCGCCACCCCCGCTAAAGGGGTCTCTGTCGTCTGGAGGGGATGGGGGACGACCTTGGTTGCATTTCTGAAGCACGGCCTGAAACATCGCCATCTGTTCCTCAATTTTCTTGATGTGTTCTGCCTGGTCCGTCAGTTGCTGCTGCTGCTCCGTCAGCTGTTCCTTCATGGCCTCCTTCTCCGGGTCAGGCTGCTGAGATCCTGCCGGCGTGTACTCCATTTTTGTGGAGGTGCTCAGACGCGATGTGGGAGGTGTGAAGTACATACCATGTGCATTTCCTACACCGTACACACTTCCTTTTTTGTAACCCTTGACGACCTTGAACCAAGTAGCATTTGGGTCGACTTCCTCAACATCAGGGCCAGCCTCGAGTCTCGCCAGCTCTTCTTGGTAGGCGTCCTGCGTACATAAGAACGATTTCAATTTAAGTTATTATTAGATGAAATTATTGAAGATAGTTATCCACCACCTACAGTCGATTTAGTACTCACCCAGGTCGCCTTATCCTTTTTCGACTTGAAGGTAGTCCCTTCTTCATCGGTCTGCCCATGCATGTCGTAGAATATCTCCGCCGCGGTTGGCTCCCTCCCTAGCTCAGCACGCAGCTATTAAATGAGTACGAACGTTAGGCGAATATAAATTATGCAAACGTAGTTTACGATTATTCAAGGTAGAGTACGGTATTAATTAGTAGAAATCATACTCTCTTGACACGAGTGAAAGAAGACTGAGAACCCCGATGATGTGTCGGGTTTGCGCGGCCCTCATGGTCACAGTTCGCCAACTTGTTCCTTTGGGCAATTTCAGACCTCACCTTAAAGTCTTTCTTATCGTGGTAGGCAATCCATCTCTCCAACGCCTCCCCTAAAATATGACGACCCAATATATTATTTAATACAGTGAAAGATTGAAGTTAGATTGTGTATTTGTTAAAATTGATTACCTAAAAAAAATAACTAACACCTTTAAGGTCCTTCAACGGAGTCCCCCGCGTACGTCGTTTATTCATCACATCTGCGAAACGTCGTGTGCACGTTTCATTGTAACGTTCCCAGACCCTTCCATCAAACTCTGAGCCCCAACTGAACTTGAACTATACAGTCAAGACAGATTAATAATTAGTATGAAAAATATTTACAAAGTCCAGATTATAAAATAAACACTCGGTAGCAAAAACAATCCACGTACCTTGAATTGGTTGAACCACCACTCTCGTATCTCAGCCGGTACCTGAGTCCAACATGCATACCCTTGCCCTTTGTCGACCATGAAGCTGTTTGTACAGCCTTTGACGACCTGTTTGTGCAGAAACCTGCACCGAGTCGAGAAGACCATATATGTAGTCAATCATACAAAATGTAGTACAAAAATGAATATTTACAAAAGAATAATCAACATGTTAGAGGATATTACCATGTGCCTGTTGGTTTGAGAACATACCGCCCCTCCTCGTCCTTCTCCAGTTCCTCCTCTTGCCCCTGCTGCTCCTCCTCCTCCCCATGCTCAGCGGTCTGATCCGGTCCCGTTTCGGGAACCATCTCCTCATCCTCCTGCTGGGTGGTGGACGTGTGAGCAGACCTACTACCCCCACCACGTCTTCTAGTCGATCTACCGCCTGCCATTATCTTAACCTGCCAAAAAATTAAACAATGTTAACAACAATTAGCCATGTAAACAACAATTACATTCTACCTTTATTCAATTAAAATAGCCTACTATAGTAAACATCAAAATAACTTAACCATGTAAACATGTAAACATACAACTCTAGTAGTCACCGTCGCTGTCGTTATTTCTTCAGCCTCATCCTCCTCAGTCTGATCCTCCTCCTCGGTCTCCTCGCCCTCCACTTGATCGTCCTCTGAATTCTCTTCATCGTGTCCGTCATCCTCCTCAAGGATCTCCGGAACATCCCTGACCATGTACTCTCCTTGTCCATCATCATCGTCATCCTCAAAATCTTCCTCTGCCCCTTCATTCTGATCTTGTACGGAGAATATGTTCTCTTCAATAGAAGATAAGCGTGTACCAGTTGAAGCTACATCTTCCTGGAACAGAGAACTGTCTATTTGTCCCCGTGGTTTAGTCGTAAAGACTGCCCACCATTGACTTTGATTTCTGTCATTTTTCGTGTAAGGAGAAGGAGCAAAATAGACTTGCTTCGCCTGATGCGCGAGTATGAACGGATCGTACGTCGGATATTTCCTTGTGTGATTAACTTCCACAATCTTGTAACGTTCGTGCACTCGGGTCCCGTTCACGGAGCTGTCTTTCCACTCACACTTGAATACCACAGCTCTATACCCTCGTTCTTTGCCAGCATAACACAACTCAAAAATTTCCTCCAAAATACCATAGTACTCATCACCATCAAGAGATGACACACTCACACCAAAATTGCATCTAGCCTTGTTCTTCCCGTAGTTGAATGTGTGAAAATTGTACCCATTCACCGAGTACTGGTTCCAGGTTTTAACCACTCGCACTGTACCAAATGCTAAACTTCTAACCAAATCATCACGTATGTCTAAGGCAACTACGTGATCCTTGAGCCACTTCGGGAAATGTTCGTCGTGCTTACTCCAAACGTCATCAGGGTTCACGGCAGGGTTCGCAGCGACATATTCAGTTACAAACTGTTTCTCATAAGGCTCTAAGATCTCACAATTCGAGAGTAGGTAAAGGTGCGCTCGGTTGTACTCTTTCTCATCTAGTGTCCTAGAACCCTCAACGGATGAAGTTCCTTCATCGTCCTTCTTTTGAAAAAACTCGGGTATAGTGGGGTCAATGGACACCGAATGTCCTAGGTTCAGGTTCTTGGTTTTTGTTTGCACATCTTTATCGAAGTAGAGGGAGCAGAAGTTTGCAATCTCTTCTGTCAAATATGCATTACAAATAGAACCTTCTACCCTAGCCTTTGTAACAACCCGGATTTTCGATGACTTAAATTAATAGATAATGCGGAAAATTATCTAAGTCATTTAATTAAAATTATATCAGAGTTTAAATAAATCCGGATCGCTACGGATCCTTACAATAAACGACTATTAATTACATAGTCTTGATTCACTTAGTACAGAATATAGATTGTATTTTATACAAACATATTATTAAATCTCTCTCGCTCGATCCTTTCCCATCGCCCCATACCTGAACAAATATATAGAATAGAGAGACCGCTTAGCGGGACAGCAACCAAACCGTTCATTTAACATCACCTCGAACACATAAGACAATCATGTGAATAACAAATAATATGCTTAAAAAAATATTAAAGGATATCATGTAACAGATAGTTTCCTTTAACTCAATTAACCAGCATGTGAGGTGATGAAAACGGTAAAGTTTAAAAGATGGGACATTGGCAGCCATTTGATTTTAAAAATCATTTTTCACGTAAACAGACAAAACACACGAGTCGTGGCTCCTAGTATCACCGCTACTCCATATTGGCTTGCATCTCACCAATAGAAGTAACCGTATTACCGACTCGTAGACCGAACCGATCTTATGAGGTTTACATCTCACCCATAAGGCTCAATTGGGTCGAACGCCAATTATATTATATGTTTATTCAGACGGGGCTCTGGGCTGAAATGAAAGCTGATGATTACATTCTCTGCATCACCAAGAGGGAACCCGCAGTTTTCAGAATCCTGTTCTGCCCCCATAACCTAGGTAGTAATACTGATCAAGTACTTGTCTATACGTGCGCACATACCCTACGCAGACTCTTGAACCGCAGCTCTCACTGCCGTAGGACGACTACCTTAAACACTAGGTCGACTCTCGGACCGCAGCCTCCGAGTCTGCTTTTCATTACAAGTGCGGTCGAAACACCACGCATGGTAGAATCCAACACAAGCTATTCGTCCCAGACTCGCATCGTAAACTTTATATAAAAGTCGCCCGTGAACAAGTAGTATTTTATTTGGTGACCTTCAATAATTGGTCGGACTCATTTGAAACAGTCAAATCCTCAAATACTTACTTTCAGTGTGACAACGTTATACTTTAATCCTCAAGTGTCACCCGAAACATTATATCCCAAATATCGTATAATATTTTTAAAATAGTAAATTATTTAAATTAAGTTTTATAAAAATAAAATTTAGGTATAATAAAATATTGTTTGAAAACTTATAGTTTATGAAAAATATAATTTAAGTTATTTTTAATTGATTTACAAAATTTGACGTAAAATCATTTTTTAAATATTTATAAATGTCATGTAAAAATTTCGGAATAAAATAAATCCATTTATTTTAGAAAAATAAAATTTATAAATCTTTATCTATATAAAATTAATAAATAAAATTTTATTAAAATAAAACATTTTTCAAATTACTAATTTACACTATTATTATAATCTATAAACAATTGTAAATGTACTAAAGAAAATTAAATACAACCAAAATTACAATTATATAAAATATAAAGTACATAGAATAAACATACATAGCAAATAGAAATAAATAAATCAAATACCATGAAAATGATATAAGTAAATTTTATTAATTTAAGTTCTTTTATTCATTTTCTCATATAAACAGAAATGTAAAAGTGATAAATAAATAAATTAAACAAGTGATAATTTAGTCGAGTTGAATTTAGTCATAATAAAATATCAAGTAACATTTTTTTATATATATATATATATATATAAGTAATTTAGTCGTACAAACAAGGCTAAATGTTTAAATAAACAATTTATTAAATTACTAACATAATATACTTATATATAAGAAATGTTGTTAGAAGAAAAGTTTGGTTACCTTAATAAGCTACTATTTATTAACGTTATTAAGAATAAAAGGTCGACGGGGTCAATAATATTGCCTAGGTTAGGAAAGTCGTCTTCTCCCCCTTATAAAGACATTTTCGGGTCGAAATGATTTGACCCAAATACAGTACTAGAAAAATGATCCCGCCAATTACTGGACAGCTCCTCATTCCCGATGCTCCAATTATATAGAAAAACGAGGGAGTACATATAGTAAATAGTACGAAGTATATAGTATAATAAGTAGAAGTACTAGTACGTAATATAGTATTCTGTAGTATGAAGTATATAGTAAGTACGTAGATTAGTAGAGTATGTAAGAGGAGTAGTAATACAACTAGTACTACATAATACTCCGTATATGTATAGTAGTACGTACTCCGTAGTATTTATAGCATACGGTGGAGGAGGGAATGACGGAGTGTAAGAGGTGAGGGAGTAGGGTGCGGCCTACGTGGGGGATTTTGAAGGAGGGAGTAGGTTGTAGGGATGAGTAGTGTAAGGAGTATAGGAGTTAGGTATTAACGTGGGAATGAGAGGGGGAGTATGGGGCCACGTGGGGAGGGGTAAGCAGGGCACAAATTTTGGGTTCCGGTCCATTTTTCGTACAAACGTCTCTTTCTTTCTTAAAAAGTTGAAATATAAGATTACGGGATTTAAAATAAATGAAATCGTAAAATTTATTTTTAAAAAGGAATTTGTAAGACGGTAAGTAAAATAGACGGTAAATAGTATTATGGGACAATAGTTATATGAAATTATTATTTTAAGAATTCGATAAATTATTAAATTTTTACGAGACGAGAAAATGTTAAAACGACAGGTCAATATTAAAAATATATTTTCGAGTTTTAAACTTTATTTAACAAAAGATAAAAATTTTAATAATACGATAAATAATTTCTCACGTTTTTAATACGGAAAATTTTTTTATTTAAAGAAAATAAAATATTTTATTCACGAAAATAATTTTTCAAACGTTAAACTTTGTTTAAATAAATGTTTAAAATTTTAATTCTATTTGAAAAATATGGGGTGTTACAGCCTTGTTACCAATTTTCTTCTTCAAATGGTTCAGGAACTTAAATAAACAAGTTATATATTTCAATCAATACAAATTAGTTAAGCTTATTTTTTTTTAAATGAAGGTACTAAAAGTTACGTACCTTTCAAATGGGTACATCCATCTATACTGGACAGGTCCTCCGACCTTAGCCTCGTAGGGCAAGTGGACAGGTAGATGCTCCATGGAATTAAAGAACGACGGTGGAAAGATCATCTCAAGTTTGCATAGTAACTGCGGAATTTGATCCTCGAGCCGAGACATGTCCTCAACTGATACTGTAGAGGAACACAAATCTCGGAAGAACTGAGATATCTCAGTTATAGAATTCCACACCGTCGGTGGCAGAAGGTGCTTTAGTGATACCGGAAGCAACCTCTCCATGAAAACGTGACAGTCGTGACTCTTTAACCCTTGAAGCTTCAGGTTCTTAAGATCAACACAGCGTTTGAAGTCGGAGGCGTACCCATCAGGGAACTTCAACTTCTCTACCCACTCCAACAACGCCTTTCTCTGAGCCTTGTCAAGTGTGAACAAGGCTCTCGGTTTCAACCCATCCTGTTTTATGTGCAGTTGAGGACGGTGACAGAAATTCTTGACATCTCGCCGGGAGCCTGTAGTGTCACAACTCTTCCCCTCCACATCCATCACCGTGTGAATCAACTGCTCGAAGAAGTTTTTCTCTATGTGCATCACATCTAAATTGTGACGAATTAACAAGGTCCTCCAATATGGTAGTTCGAAGAATATGCTACGTTTAAACCAACCATTTTTCAACTTCTTGAGGTCTTTGAACTCCTGCTCGGTTCCGTTGACAGTAGACGGGTAATTAGAAATCAACTCCCATATTTCATCTCCTGGGAGTCGATCAGGTGCGTCGTCAAGCACCTCCTCACCCTTCTTGAACGCCTTCTTATTCTTTCTATAAGGGTGACCTTCTGGTAGGAACTGCCGATGACAGTCAAACCAACTTATTTTACTAGAATTTGGAAGATAAAAAGCTTTGCTCTCACCCATACAACACGGACATGCTTTCTGACCCGTAGTAGACCACTCCGAGAGCATACCGTACGCGGGAAAGTCATTTATTGTCCACAACAAAGCTGCTTTCAACTGAAAGTTTTGTCTCAGAGAGACATCATAAGTTTCCACCCCTACCTCCCACAGTTGTTTCAGTTCCTCAATAACAGGTTGCAAGTAAACATCCAAATGATTTTTCGGATTTTTTGGTCCGGGCACAATAAGAGATAGGAAGATGAAAGGCTGCTTCAAACACAACCAAGGAGGTAGGTTGTAAGGTGTGATCATCACTGGCCAGCAAGTGTACGATTTACCAAATTGGCCGAACGGTGCAAATCCATCAGTGCACAACCCAAGCCTTACATTTCGGGGTTCTAACGCAAAGTGGGGATGTAGTCTATCAAAACGCTTCCACTCCTCACCATCACTCGGATGACACATCTTCCCTAGTACCCTAATGTCCTCCTTGTGCCACCTCATTTGCTCAGCTATGGTTTTTGTGGCGTACAATTTCCGAAGCCTAGGTGCAATAGGGAAGTACGTAAGCTGACTTATTGGGATTGGTTTCTTACCCCTGACACTACTTTTCCCTTTTCTACCTCTCAAAACAATATCCCCCTCGACCATCTTATACCTACCCTTACCACATCTCCTACATTCATCAAGCATCGCATCGTCCTTCCAAAATAGCATGCATCCATCTGGACAAGCGTCAATCTTCTGATGCGGGAGTTGAAGTCCCTTCACAACCTTTTTGGTTGTGTAGAATGATCGGGTCATGATATTGTCTTTTGGAATAACTCTCTCGAGCAAGGCAGCAATACCATCGACACAAGCAAAGGGCAGGTTGAACTCACATTTAAGGCTAACTACCATAGACGCGACTTCTAACAAAGTCACATCGCACCCTCCGTATAACGGTTTCTCCGAAGCTTCCAACATGTCAAAAAACGCTTTTGCTCGTGGGTTAGGCTCTTGTGGGTTAGGTGAGTCTTGTGGGTTGGGTGAGTCTCGTGGGCTAGGTGAGTCTCGTGGGTTAGGTGAGTTAAACAAGTTGCACTCCACAACATCAACTATCATACCTCTCAATCCCCCCTCATCTTGATGGTTTTCGGTTCCCTCAGACTGAGATGATTCACCATGACAAATCCAATAATAGTAATCGGGTGAAAAACCACTATAGATGACATGTTCCTTCACTACTAGGACCTCAAGAAATTTTAGGTTCTTGCATTTAGTACACGGACACCTAACCTCCCCCCTCGATGCGTAGTCTACCGACTTTTTAGCGACCTCGACAAATGACTCCACACCCCTCAAAAATTCGACGGTTGGACATCTCTTCTTATCAAGTCTTCCCTCGTACATCCATTTCCGTTCAATTCTCTTCATTTTCTATATTAAAAAAATATATATAACATATTAAAGTTTAATTTCCCTGCTTTAATTTATAACTTACTAAACGAATATTTAATCACCATTTAACTTAAACTTCATTTCTCTAACTAATACGTCAAAGTAAACCCAAATGTCTTATTAATTTAGAATTGACCTTACAAAAATTTAGTAAACCCTATTTTTAATTTGCAAATGTCTTATTAATTATTAATTGACCTTACAAAAATTAGTCACCGAATTTAATCACAATTTAATCCCAATTTACAAAAACCCTAGCTAATTTATCAATGTAATCCCAATTCAACCGAACAAAACACAACAATTCATGGCTTAGGTCACACAGAAGCAGCTTAAACAGGTCAAAAAAGGGTCAAATTTTCGGATACAAATATCAAAATTCCGAAAGCGCCGCTAACACCTATTTACAACCCCGATCAGGATAGAAGTGGTTTCGGGAAAATCCGGCATTATTACGACACCTTTTGGTCCGTCCCAAGTCACACAAAACCTCACGGAAGACCCTAGAGGTCATTCTAGCTCAATTCAACCAAATTGATCAAACCCTAGTCAAAATAGCGATGGGCAAAAATAATCTAACTAAGCGAATTTGGGATAAACTAATCAACCTAATCGAACTTGGACTAACTAATCAACCTAATCGAAATTTAGACCTAGACAAAATTAACTAACAAATTATCAATAAATAATGCTAACAATGAAGAATACGAACTAATTGTAATGAATAGAAACGAAATAAACCAAGAAAACGTACCAAAAATTAGGAATAAAGGATGAAAATTGGGAGAGGAATGCGATTGGGGTCGGCGAGCGTAGAGGGAGAACGTAGAGAGAGTTTTTTTTTTAAGAAGTGAAGGGGGCGAGGGGGGTTAGCGGGTATTTGACGCCACATTGAGGACTACGGGCGTCCACTATCGGACGCCACATGTGGACGCCATTACGGAAGAATATGGCGTCCGATAGTGGACGCCATTTGGGTTAAATGGCGTCCGCCTGTGGACGCCTTTCGTCTTCAATTTTGTCGTCCCCAACTTCAGTCTGACGCCAAGTTTGGCGTCCGACTGCGGACGCCCGACTGATTTTTCGGACGCCATTTAGGCGTCCATATGCCCGGGACGCCAATCAGGTGGACGCCCGGGACAGTTTTTCTTGTAGTGTTACGACTGTTAGGAGGGGTAACATCGTTGTCTCAGAGAGATGTAGATGCCATTTGACTGCAAACTTGATTGCTAGGACAATGCTGCACAACTTCCAATCGGATGCAATTACCCCTCCGCCGAGCTTGGAAGTTACTTCCTCCACCCCTACGGACTCTGATGACGACTACTTCGAGCAGTTTAGCAGGGAGGAAGTTAACAGTGCGCGCGACATAGCCCTTGTTCTGTTGAGCAGGGTTGATTTAGTTACTCTTGACTGATCGGTTGGACAGTCACTAAACTTCGTTCACTGTTCGTAAGTACGCCTGAATCATTTGATGTTACGGTCACTTATGATACTCTAGCTCTATAGCTGTAGTCTTCTGTTCACGGGTCGGGTCTGTCTCTATTGTAGCTGCCTTGCAGACGGCGATTTATTGTAAAATTATATTTCCGACTAACTAGGCGTTGTGTTCATGGCTTATGACATTCGTTGCTTCACCTTCCTGTGAATACTACATTCAGGCGGTACATGGTCAGGACAGGCACGCGCTACTTGTCTAGATTATGCTCCCGGAGCTCATTCTGGCGATAGTCAGGCGGTCTACCGCAGTACCGTTTGTGATAATCCAGCCTAATCGTCGGTATTCGTGTCACCGATTAGGTGCACATGTCCGCTGCGCCGACGTGTTGCTATGAACTACCGTGCCCGGCCAAGTTATGTGGGGCCTGTTTATTATTGTACTGCCTGTTAGATCGAAGGTTGCGCGATAATGTTTTTAGGGGTCCTGTGGAGGATTTGTAGTCAACAGATCTATACCTCATCAGTCATTGGGGCGTGGCATATGTGGGTGAATAAATATTTACTGTAAGGGTTGAAGGCGGGCGCAGTGATTAGTGCAGTTTTGCTGCTGTTCCTTTTTGTACACGGCTTGTGTGTTGCTGGTTATCGCATCCTTTATTGCCAGTTGGGGGGGAGGGGGGGGGGGGTTATAATTATTATTCCTATTGTTCATGTATGAGTCGTTGCTGGCCATTGCAAATGTCCTCAATGTTCTGTTATCCGTTAAAGCGGAACTGTCGCGTATTACAATGGTGCTGTTATGGGAATTGTATGCTATTCATATAGCGTTCTTGTATTTCCTAACGAAAGATATTGCTTCCTCCACCGCGTGTTTGCATTAAACGTCGTGCAGGCCGATGCAATGGACCTATAAGTACGAATTCCATTCCGTACATACTCAGCGTGGTGAACAGTCGCTACACTCTTACGCGTTGCCTCCACTATACATTTGAGTGTTTGTAACAAATTGTGCATCTGGATTTTGTGTAGTCCAGCGATTGCCGTGACTAGGGGTGTCAACGATCAGAGCCGGCTCGTAGAGCCCTCGGAATCGGCTCGGTCAAAGCTCGGCTCAAGCTCAGTCAAGACGAGCTTGAGTTCGAGCTCGAGCCGAGCTTGTTCAAATCGAGCCGAGCCCGAGCTCAGTAAGGCTCGGCTCGGAAGCTTGTTTGGGCTCGTTTTTTTATTTTTGTACATTATAAGTTTAATAATTTTAGATTCTAATAATACAAAATATATGTTTATTTGATATTTATAATTACTATATTTTAATATTTTGTAACAATATTTTTGTCTTTTAAAAAAGTTATTTTTAGTTATATATTTTTATAAATAGACAAAAAAATATAATGGTAACCGAGCTTGGTACGAACTCGAGCCGAGCTCGAGCTTTTTACGAGCTGAGCTCGAGCCTCAATTTTTTGAGCTCGGCGAGCCCGAGCCCGAGTTCAAATTTACGAGCCGAACCCGAGCCCACCCGAGCTCAAGCTCAGATCGGCTCGTTTACACCCCTAGCTGTGACTAGTTTACCGGCTCGATAACTCTTTCTTTACTGCCTGGCCCACCTTAATTATAAATATGTAGACCGTAACCACTTTATACTGTGTGGACACCCCGCGTCTATATTAGTTGTATGTTCAGCGATTTATGCAGTTCAGACAGTCATGTTTATTTTAAAAAAAATGCACCCCATGGAAACTGTAGATGTCTTTGGATACGTACTAGGCGACGTTGGTTGTGACAAAAATTCGCGGCCCTTACCGTTACCGTTTCGAATGACGCCCGCTCCATGGTGTAATCGCTCGCCCCCGTGACACCGTATATACCGAACATTGAATACACACACGGAGACTACGTGCTTGGATACGTACAGACCTGATAAATTGCTTTCTAGGCCAATGTTTTTGAACGGAGTGTGGACTACTATCAAACTACGAAGTTATCATAATTACCTGCTAAACGTAGGTTAACTACCTACAACTTTCCATCATGTTTGCCTACACACCATGTCTAATCAACTCCTGTGAGGAAATTAATTACACTAAATTGAACATTATCTTCACAAGTGCTAGGCTCTTGCCCAACACTCATAGCAATATTAATTATCCCCCGGCCCCCCACCTTCCCCGCCCTCTCCTTGACATTTTTTTTGATTACTGCACCCCATCTCCAGGAAGGAACGCAGAAAAAGAAAGAAAAAAGGTGCGTCCTTTACTGTTACGGTCCTTTTCTGTTGCATTTGCTGAGCTCCCCGTTGACACTTCCTCTGATGTACTTACTTTACTTCTGCAGATCTTCTGCTGTCTTGCTGCATGTAAGTCACTAAATGTTCCCAAATAGTTGTCAGTGTGCTCCAGCACAGCCGCACTTTGTGTGTTCCGTTCCCCTGTTTGCAAGGCTTATTGTTTTCTTCCAGTGTTATGTGCGTGTATGCCTCATTTACGCCTGAAAATACATTCATTTGCTGTAGCGTAGGCTTGGTTTCGGCTATGTGGCCGTGCGCCTTGTTGATGTTGCTGTGATCGCTTGGTCACGTCCATGCATGTGGCTTTTGGATCTTCTTCTGTCTTGCTGTATGTAGGTCACCAAATGTTCCCAAATAGTTGTCGGTATCCTCCGGCATAGTTGCATTTTGTGCGTTCTGTTGCCCTGTTTGCAGGCCATACTGTTTTGGTCCAGTGTTATGTGTGTGTATGTTTCATTTTCGCCTGTAAATACATTCATCTTCTGTAATGTACACTTAGTTTCGGGTGCGCGATAGTGGGCCTCATTGATGTTGCTTTGATTGCTTGGTTACGTCCATGCAAGCGACTGTTGGTGTCCTTAGATGCAGTTTGGTCTCCAGGGACCACGGCACCCATTGTTCTCGTGTCCTGATGTATGCCCACGTTCCCAGCTTATGTTCGCTGTGCTGGTATGTCGTCTGTAATATCCTGATGTATTATGTCTGCTTTGCCGATCAAGGACTGACGTTTGTCTGCAGGTTTTGACTTCTACGTAGCAATTTTCTTGGGTGTACACGTATGGTGGGGTGGTTATTGTATGTAAGACGGAGTGACTTGCGTTGGTTGGCTGCGCTACCAGCAAGCATTTCCAACATGGATTTTTAATCGCTTCCCATTTCTGTTCTGCCTGTGCGACTAACTGTTTCCAACCAGTGTTCTGACGTGAATTTCTTCTACGCAGGCTTTCCGACTGGTGATATGGATCCATATCATTGCAGGGTCTGGCTGGTGGACAATTTCAGTGAGGACATGGATGCCGTCACAGCTAACAGAAGACAACAGAAGTTACGCCGCTTACATTTCCTTTACAGTCAGCCTCATGAAGTTTTGGTCCACGACAACCAGCACTATCACGTGGGCAGGGTCCTTTCCAGCAGTGACTATATGAACCAGATATTTGATAAGCTTGATGCTGATAGCATGGCGGTTGTGCCGCTTGTATGCAAACAATGGGCTCGAATGTTCGCACTGCGACTAGATGCGCCTCGGTGGGCTGAGGATTACGCCAGACTCTTACAGAGAGAGCAGCGATTTGGTTTGTCAACCCTTATCCGGGACGGGGTTGTGGTTTCGCGCAGCTGCAGGTGCTACCTGACTAGCAATAGACTTGCGAGAAGGATAATGCATACTGTACAGTTGAAGGCACTGGACAGTACACCTCATTTGAACATTATTGGTCCTACCTCTGCAGAAAATGTGACCGCCTATGCCGAAGAGTTCGGCGCGGAGGCTGTATTCATAGCAGAGGTCATAGCTGTGGGACTACTTGGCCCGGATGATTTTTATGTTCTGTAATGAATCGGTTGTCAAAGTATGTACTCATAACTACTGCATGTACGCACTCCAACTCTACTTCTGTTTCTCCCCGTGCATGCCACTGTGGAGTGTAGGTAGGCTTGTATTATAAATTGTACGCTCCGGGTAATATATTAGAGCTGCGTTCAGTGACTTACCGCGCGTCTATTCGTACTTTGAGCGAACCGTTACATGCTAATCATAGGTGTACGAACCATGCCTCACCTGGAATTGAAGTCGTACTTCCTGGTATCGGCAGTTCGCTATCGAAATTCCCAAATATGCCACGACCTGACGGTGACCTATTTTGTGTTGATTCGAATAGGCTAATTTCGGATGAATGTCATACGACCTTGGCATTATGCAATCTAAGCACTTAACGTATATGTCAACTACTACCGCTGAACATAGCTCAGTGTGTGACTCAATTATTGGTGCATTTGGATCTGGCTACGGTGGTCTATTCGTCCTGTACGGCCATGGTGGTACCGGGAAGACATAAATTTGGAGAACTCTATGCACTGCTTTGCGAAGCAGGGGCGAGGTGGTCCTGGCTGTAGCATCAGGTGGTATTGCTGCCACCCTGCTTCCCGGGGGTCGAACTGCTCATTCTAGGGTCAGTATACCTGTTAATGTAGATGAGAAGTCCATGTGTCCCGGAATTGGGCCCGGATCTGACTTAGCTGGATTACTCACTAAAGCAAAGCTAAAGATATCAGACGAAGCCCCAACGATTAGTCGTTATTGTTTTGGGGCTCTTGACAGGAGTCTTGGGGATATCATGAGATTTGTCAACCCTTTGTTTGCGGGGAGACCGTTCGGAGGCAGGGTCGTTGTACAAGGCGGAGATTTCAGCCAAATCCTACCGGTTATGCCTAATGGTAGTAGACAGGACATTGCTTGTCTGTGCCTCAATTTGTTCGTCTCCTATTTGGAGAGGTGTAAAGGTCAGACCTTACGTGAAACTTCTATGCGTTACCCATGTATTGAATCTAGATCAGATACCGGTGATTAATTACGTGCATCGTACTGACTGGGATGGCATTTCATTTACAGGTCCTTCGGTTGAATATGAACATGCGTCTTCAATCTGGACGCTCCAGAGACGACGTTGATGCAATTCTGGAGTTCCTAGGTTGGGTCTTGAATGTAGGGGACGGTCTCGAGGGGAGGGCTGACGATGGTGTAGCAACCATAAAAATACCAGACAAGTTTCTGATTAATCATGGTGCAGATGCCATTGCAGCAATTGTCGGTACCACATATCCAGATGTGTTAACAAGATACAAGGACACGGACTACCTGCAGGAAAGAACTGTACTAGCTCCAACTCACGACGTGGTTGATAAGGTAGATGCTTATGTATTGTCAGTGTTGCCCATAGACGAAGTTCTTTACCGAAGCTCAGTTGAGATTAGCAGTGATGAAACAAGTCGTCCTAT
The DNA here is from genome assembly GCA_958450325.1 of Agrostemma githago. Taxonomy (NCBI): domain Eukaryota; kingdom Viridiplantae; phylum Streptophyta; class Magnoliopsida; order Caryophyllales; family Caryophyllaceae; genus Agrostemma; species Agrostemma githago. The sequence continues at coordinate 10,079,643 of OY288250.1, read as the reverse complement.
TATAGAGTTGTGCTCTGCTGGATACTCGAACATGATTAGATCTTCGGGGCTCCCGAAATCCCGTTTAACTTTATAAGTTGGGGCAATTGTGATGCTATTCAGAAACCTAGACCAAGCGGACGGTCTATGTGATGGGACAATATTAGTTACGTCCAAACTTGGAGATCGTGTACTTGAAGCGACGGTTATACCAGGAGTGAGAGAAGGGGAAGTGGTATACGTGACAAGGATTAAGCTGTCACCTTCGGATGATACCAAGTTCCCTATCGAATTTGCGAGGAGGCAGTTTTCAGCAGTTGTATGTTTCGTGATGACTATAAACATGAGCCAGGATCAGTCTCTATCTAACGTCGGGTTGTCTCTACGGCGACATGTGTTCACCCATGGGCAGCTCTATGTCGCGGCATGAAGGGTAACGACTAAGAGGGGGCTAAAAGTTCTAATCGTAGACGAAGATGCTGCCAGCACAAATTTCACTACAAATGTCGTGCATAAAAATATTCATTCAAACAGTAGATGACATTTTTCACCACAAATGTTGGTTTGTGTATCGCTTATCCGGCCTACGAACAATACTCCCTGTTGTTTATTGCGTGGTGTACTGGCCTACAGATCCGTCTTCCAAACCTCCACCGCTTATAACTACCAGGAAGTGCACGAATGTCAATTGAACAATTGGACCACAGTTATAGCATACCTAACATACCGGAAGAGTTCAGATATTCACATAGTTGAGTGTAGTTCGCAATTAAAGCTTACAAAATTCAGCGTTGCATAAAAGTTGAACGAAATACCAACAATCCGGACCGAGGTCCAATCATCCATTACAGACAGTTTAAAAGGTAACACCAAAATAACATACGAGGAAGAGTTGAGTAGTTAATTGGGTAAGATGGTTCAGTAGATCATTTAAAAAGGTCATTGCATTGAGTCATGATGGGTTACCTTTCAGACATAGAACCCGGGCCGATGCTGCTTCAGCTGATTAAACACGCACACGTAAGTAGACAGGCTGTCTGTGTCCGCGTCTCTGTATCCCAGCCTCTTCCAATTAGATGACAGAGCAATGCAGTTCTTGCCCTCCTTCACCAGCCCAAGATTTGCAGAAGTTGCGACCCATAGGTGAGGACCCGACGTACTGTCTGAAGTCTTCTCGAAGTCCGCGCGACCCCTACCGACTCTCTCAAAGCATTTTTGCAGTCTAAAAGCACTCCTGAACCTATGCTCGCCCCTTAGAAACTCGATTGCAATACTCCTCTTGAAGTTTCTGGGTTTTCCTCTCCACACATGGAAGACCTTCCTAACTGGATACCCCAACTCGATCAGTTCGTCCCTCACAAAGTTGAAACTCAGACCAATGACTTGTCCCTCACCCACGATTTCGTAAGGTAGGTTGTGCATGATGACAGTCGGTGGGTACACATACGTCACAGCCATGGATACCCGATCTCGTTTCTGTTTGGTTGTTGTATGTCTTGCAGTTGAAGAGTGATTTTGATTTTGCAGATGATCGGATTGTTTAATTTTGCGTGCCAAAGTCTTTGCTCAGACGGTTAATAGGTGGTGGAAGTTTACTGTGAGGTTATCCTTACTTCAAATTGATGATGAGACTGCAGTAATTGGGTAAGTATGCACTTGGAGAATCGTAATGTGACCCTTTGCTTGCCAATTTGGTTAATCAGTCATCATTACGCTTTCTTTCAATTAAGTTTCCTACGTCCTACCGCGTAATCTTAGTTTACCGTAATATCCTTCTTTGTAGCAGTACAAACGTATACAGTCGAGTTTTTATTTATTTTTTCAAAACGTAGTCCGTAGTATTCTATTAAGTTTAGTTGTACGGTAACAAAGGCGATGGGTGGCGTCGACGTAACGTTCGCTCATACGTTGTCCATTAAATTAATATGCTAGACAATAATAGTGTTCGTATTCGTTCGAAAATATATCCACATCTATGATTAGTCAATCGACTTACGGGCGACCTCAAGTTTACGTTAGTGTTGTGTAGTTGCACGAATTTACATTAGTTATTACTGTATCAGTACACAACGTCTACGTGCACAATTACTACTTCGGCCCGTTTGCTTCTGGTCGCACTCTATTCATGCTATGTGCACCATGGCAACGTTTGGATGAAGCCACACAGACGCTTCATCGCCAGAAAGAAATACGGGCGAGGAAACGCACCGCTCAGCCAATATTTCATAACCATATTATTTACCCTAACCCCGTAATCGAGATAGTAGAATACCGAAGTCATTTTGCTAACATGCACGCCGGTTACCTATCTAAAAAAAGGGAAATAATATATAAAACCTTTAGAGTTGTATATAGGAAGTTGTAAAGGGAAAGAACTCTTTAATATAACCATTACCTACACTGATAAATGTGTAACTCGAGTTTCATCCGTGGGTCTTTACTAAGTCTGAAAAATTAAAATTGATTCAATACAACCCATTGGATTGTATTTAACATTGTCGTTTAAAAAAAATATTCAAACAAATTCTTACATCATAGAAATTGCATATGTTACTTCTATGTACAGCGCAACCCAATCAAGATACTTACATCTGTTCCCGTGCATTTAATCAGCGTAGAAGTCCCGGTAGATTTCATTCAAAGCGTCTATAACATGTCCATAGGTCCCAAATTTCTCAGCCTCGCCCAAGTAGGTTCCAACGTAGCGGCACCAAATTGGCACCATACGATAGTCCGTTTCCATCGATAAATATTTCTCGCCCTCCCAAGAAGCAACCCAACAATATGGATCGGCGTGGTGATCCCACTGGTCGTCCATTGCGTCTTTGGTCATCCCTTTATTCTCAAACTCCCTTTGATGATAACAACTCTTTGACCTCCGGTTAGTGTACTTTTCCATGCTCATGCGTTTGTCGACCAAATTATTACCACATAATATTCGTCCTACTTAAGACTTTTAAACACCGTCGGAAATTTTAATGTTAGGTTGTGGTACCGTTAGCTTCGTGTCGTTCACATTATACTCGGTGCTCAGCATTGTCCCACTGGGTTAACGTTGCCAGTTGCTGAACAAGGGGTAGTTTCTGGCCCATCCTTGATCTGTGCTGCTCACGCATATGATTACTGAAAGGAAGCTAAGCAGGCCGATATACTTGGGCCGTGAAACATCTTTTTCCATTACTCTTCAAGCAATACCAGTCGGCCCAGTATATAAGGGAAACATAGCCCATTCCACATGTTGGACCCTTGCTATGTTATGCATCACAAGAGAAAGAAATGGTAGGTGTCTTTGCTTGCACGCATGAACCAAGCAGTCCTTTGTGTGACTATGCTGGGCCGTGTGTAATGCAATAACGGGGCCCAATGTATTGTACAATTAGTGTAGTCTAACCTTCCTTGGAACCTAATGCAAGTGCCTCTATGTAACTTAATTTACTAGATACAATTATGCCTTTCACCTAGAAGTCTAAAAATTTAGATAATGTTCCATAATGAAGTGATGTTTGGTGGACATTTTTACACAATCACAAGTATGCATGTACCCATAGTTAAGTTATTTACCTTTGTTATGCATTATATTGTACTGTGCACAGTCGTTGGGACGTGTTTGTTATACATGCGTGGACGTTAGTTGTTAGTCGTTTTTAAATTTTTGATGATAGCGTTTTTCCAATAAGGTTGGCAGCTAATCGAGTTTTTTGTTCTCGTTCTTTTTGTTGAACTTTATTCTTCCTTTTTTCCCTTTTTGTTTGTGGTACATGGATTTTTTTTTTCCCTTTTTCTGTTTCTTGTGCTATTGTCGTCATGTTTTCTTATTTATATACGTGTAGACTATTACCGCGATCTGATCCACGAATAAAGCGTTGTGGGTACGATCACATCTATGTCCAATACGTTGTTTTTTCGTAAATGTTTGGGCACTTGTGTGGGCGCAACGTGTGTCACGTAATGCACACCCCGTTCATGCGCATGTGACCTTCTCACCGGTATGCGTGTACAAGTTACTTGTGTAGCCCCAAGTCATACGATCTTCTGCGGAACAGCGCTACGCATGGGATTACCAATCTGCGGCTTCCGTGTAGTTGTGGATGTACCCTCCATGTCTAACATTGGAAACTACCGTAGCTTCTCATCCCTACATGTTTGCATGCAATAATAAAGTAGCCCTCCTACCACCTATTACACGAGCCTTTGCATGCTACTTCTGCCAATGCATCAAAAGGTTACACCATGTGGCCATGCCTTTACCCATACAAAATGTCCAATCACTTATTATGTAGGTACTTACTTATAATGTAGTGTGTATTTGTTAGGTCCTATGTATTTTACTTGTAACAATTCATTCATACACGTGTCCTTACTCTTGTTTATCGTTATTGATAGATCTGACAACGTGCTAATACGAGATTTGACGATTTCGCTTGCACTAAAGGTGTATTGGCAATAATAGATAGGTGAACACTACACATATGGACCGAGCTCTCTGTTCACGCCATTGTTTCCATATATGGTTTCCTGTACCGCTAATCCCACATATGTATTCGTGTCCTCGGCCAGCTGTAGTTACTAATCATTGTATACATGTGCGATGACGTTTTAATTCACTCGTTGTACCATTGGTAGTGCCCTAATATGGGATGTAATGGTCTGCCTTGTTCCAACCGAACTATTGAAGTAAATAGACTGCGTGTACTGAACACATGCCCGGTACCCGTGGATGGATGACCAACATCGCATGGTGAATTATAAACAAGTTGAGGCCACTACATCAAATATTCAACTGCACGCCCGTTTAGGTGCCCGATGTCCTAGGATGTGAATTGACATCCTATCACGTCTGCTCTGCAGACACAGCAGACAGAGAACTGGAACCTGTGCTCTAAACGGGGTAAATGTAACTGCCTACTGTTGATGCTCACTGTCTATTATCTACCTACCAGTGCACAATCTACACTGGCATTTTCTCAATTCCTGGCGATTTGTTTTTATATCCATCATCATACAGTCTAACACACTATCCCACATATTAATTGGTCCTGCTAAGACATTTTACACTACAGTTCCTGGAATTGTGCTCAGGTTACAGCCCAACACACAGCAATATTACTTGAACATCACTGGGTTCAATGGCTTCGCAACTGCTCCTCCACTCCAGTCCTGCTACTCAGGTATGATCATGAGCTCACTTAAGCCTTTTTTTGTGAGCGAGTATGTTCTATGATTATAAGGACAGCAAGATTCGCTGGCTTTGCGTGTTAGGATGCCTCAATAATCTGCGCACTTTTCAACACAGTGGTAGTCGAGAATGGTTTATATGCTGAGAGCAACGCGAACGTCGTGTATGTTCACCTGCGTAGTAGACATTATTATATGCTGTACTATGGTACGCGGAAGGGAGTGGGAGGTTGTGTATTGTTTCGTTCCACAGAACACGGACGTATATTCATCCCGTTTATACTGTATGTTAACTGACATAATTGCATGCAGCGGCCAAGGCTAGCGACACTGGCCCTGTGTAACCATTACCCTGGCGCTCTTATCATATGTCGTGAAAAACTAGGTTTACCCTTTAATGGCGGCTGTAACTTTTGTGTTTTTGTTGGTGTTTTGCTATATGGAATGGGTGTGACTTTCGTAGACATACTCTCCGTACTGCTGTATCTGTCACTAATGTTGCACTTGTCGTTGTATTTTTTGGAGTCTACTCACCCTATTGTGGGACTCTATCGTAATCTGCAATCGTGGCACGTCTTTGCTGGCGTTTTCTGAACTGCCCCGTGGTGTTAATTTGGTACCATTGGACTTGTCTGCCGCTGACTCTCGCTTTAGATCGATGTCCATATTTTGGAATGTGCGAGTAGATGTACCTAACTGCTAATATGACGCTTTTTCGGTATTCAGGTGGCAGGTGCAGCTCCTACCACGGTAACCATTCCGTACTGTCCGCTTCTGGAACGCATGGCTGAGATACTACAGTGGCCAGCTCCTGACTACAATATACTAGACGTATCCAGTAATAGTGTGTGTGTAATGGTAAGGCAAGATTTTGGGACGCCTGTCCTGTCATATGTCGGAGGCCATGCTGCTTCTGTCGCAGAATCGTGTGACGGTGCGGCACGAAAGGCCGTCCATAGCATTGTCAAGATGTTTGATGTTGTCGTTGAAGACTTAACCTTTGAAAGGCAGCGGCAGGTAGAACGCTGTAGTCGTTTGTACCGTCTCAAGCGTACAGGGCTGGAAGACATTATCAAAGGGAGATATAGGCGCGCACTGGAGGAAGATGTGCCCAATGATCCCACTTACAGCAAACATGTCTTCCTTGATTATATGCCCCTCCTGAGGAAGATTTTCCAAACGGTAGTAATACAGGCCACACCACTTGAGACTGTGCGACACTCTGCAGGTAGTTACACATTATGGGTTGTGGTGTAGGTCCCTAACGGCGGTAGGCGAAATGAAGTGTTTATTGGTCCAACCTGTAATACTGCTGTGTATGCAAAGTCTCAGCTGGCAAAGAAGGTTATCACCTACCTGGTCCCTGTGTGTAATCTTGAAATTATCGATGTCAATTACAACTCACGCAGTATGCAGTTTGCAACTCTTGTCTGTGACCTCGAGAGAGAGAAAGTTATATGACAATAAAGGAGCGGATGACAGGTGTCCTGGGCGTGCCTGGTTATTCGCCCTCACTAATAGAGTCAGAGGATGGTATGTCTCAGGTTGCAGCCCTGGATACACCAACAAACACTGCTGTGTTTGAGACTGGTCAGGGAAGTTCAAGTGGGGACTTTGCTATGTCTAGGGACGCCGTCGTTTGACAGGGTAGGCAACGATCTTTATTTTGAGGCGCCCTGCACAGATATGTGTCTGGGAGCAGTCATTTGCAAGACATGTAGGTGAGCCTTCTGTTGCGGTCGTAGGTGTCTTCACAGTGTGTTCGGTTACTCCAACTGCCATGTGTTGATGTATGCTTGTTAATAGCGTTTTAAAATGTACTATACGGTCTCCGCAGACTTACATGTTCACAGTTGCGGTGGCTGGTACTTACGCTGTATCACACAGAATTTTCAGTTTGATGCGAACCAGTGGCCAAGGTCTTTTGTTTGGTTATTGTACCGTGCAGGTGCTGATTGTCACCGTGTTAAATATATGTCATTGTGAACCAACAGCAGTCAGGAATTTTAATCAGGCACAGTGAGTTGTACCAGCATACTTTGGTAAGTGCTAAGTATTAGACAATTGGGACATGAAATCTGGCCTCGCCAAGGTGTTCGGACTCGTCGGATTTGGGATGTACACTCATCATCAAACAATTGTTGGGCTCGTATATATATATATATATATATATATATATATATATATATATATATATATATATATGATGTCTTTAGTTCTTATGTAGTTTGGTCGCTACACAGTCAACTGCTGGTCGTGCACGTTGCGGCACGCAATATACCGCAGTCTGGATTCGGTCTACCCATTATGTTTGTCGTCATATTTCGCAAACACTCTGCCTTTTTCTTGTCTCATCTGAGAGACATTGCTCAGGAACCCCACGTATTACCCGAGTCCCTTGAATGGGAGGTCATAGATACTGCGTAGTTCAGACAAGGTACATACATGTTCGTTCAAAGACAGACAGATCACATACGAGCGTGTGATTTCTCGCATGCTACGTAGTACGGCTACACGGATCAATAGCTTAATGTGCAGCAAAAGAACCGTGTCACATGAATATTATCAACAAATATGTGGAGTCAGTGGTACGAGGTAAGGCGCCACAAATCAGGCCACCCCAAAAAAATATAGGAAATAGAAAAGAAAAGCAAATGATAGATTCACAAGGTCTACTCTGCCATGCATCATGTCAATCAAGGGTCATTACTCTAATTGTTGTCTGTATTTGCTGGCTCAAGTCTATAATTTGGGCTATTGTAACATATTAATTCTACCTTCTTAACGCATCCCAATCACTTAACATGGGATTCAACTTTACCCACAATCATAGCACAAGACTAACCACCTACAATACATACCACACCTCCAAACCTGTGCCTGGACGTTTTCCCATATAATGGCATGACTCCACATCCTTGCCTATATATAATACAACAATACCTTCTCTAATTACTCTGCTAACACGAATCCACCTGCTTGTCTAGCTGTTAGGGATACGCTCATGCATCCAGCAGCAACCTCTTCCTGAACGATAAGCAAGCTTGAAGGTACTCTCTGTTGACATTCGTATGTTCTATGGATTTCTGATCTACATATTCTATGCCTTCTTCCAACTTTGTCTGGCTACTGCATGCTTATATTAGTGATTTACATGGTGCCGCATCAGGTGTTTCACTATCTATGCGCATGTATGGGTTCTGTATTTGTTCTTGAAATGTTAAGAGGTTAGTGTAGTAGTCTACGGCATTGCTTTTTGTATGATATTCTCTGGGACCTCAGAGTTATATACGTCGGCTTTCAGGTAATACTGCCACAGTATCTGGTATGTGTATGTGAATTATTTGTGAGGGATGCCCTGTGAGTTGATGACTATGTATGGCAGAATGTTGCCACTGTTTTGTCAGTGCAACTTTACTTTTTCCCCTCTACTCTGTTTCACCTTGCTGAATGTGATGTTGGGAAGAAGGGTTGGGTATATTTTGTGTCCGGGTAGCCATTTAGGATTCGCTATCCGCAACGTACTTTGCATGCTGCATCACATCTGCCTATAGTGATCATATCGGTGTTGCAGGATCTGCAGCATCAGTATATCCGACTGTAGTCGCACCTGTGGTTTGGCAAGTCTACAACTTAACTTGCTGAATATGACTCTGTATAGGACCTAACCCGCATGCCGATGGGTACTCCGGTCATACATATTGCAATCCCTTTTCAGCCGTTACTATCTCGGGTGGCTGAATGTTTAGAGTATCTGGAACCGGAATATGAAGTGGAAGATGTTGGGAAGAATATCGCCACCGTAACCCTTAGGAGTGACTATTATCCTGACACATACACCTACATAGGAAGTTCTGCCCCTACCTATGAAGAATCATGCAACGCAGCGGTAAGGGCCGCCGTTAGTGACCTTATGGCCATATATGATATCTACATCAAAGATTTCACATCTGCAAAGAAGGATATGTACACAAGGTGTGTCAATCTTTGGCGCTTGAAGCGTCTTGAGCTAGATCACTTGGCCGATGGTCTGCCAAAAGTACACCTAGAAGAAGAGCTTGACTTCCATGAGATGAATCATCTGCGTAGCGTCTCGCCGGATGTCATGTCTGTCCTTGCAACTGTTACCGATAGTCTGCCTATTGAGTGCATTCCTGTCTGTACCATAGAGCACACGCCCTCTACATTCACGTCATGGATAGACATAGGTCACGTAGATATCCAGCCCAGACATATCTGTATCTTCAGTGATGTGTGTGCAACTGCCGATGCATCGAAACAGGATCTTGCCTCTAAGGCCATCAACTATTTAGTACCCCTCTATAATGTTGACATAGTGGATGCAAACTACTCTCCCGAGGTTGTCAGGTCTGCTGCCTTTGACTGTGAGTGTGCTAGGCGTAGGTTTCTAAGTTTGGAGAAACAGTTTCTAGAAATTCAGCAAGGCATTGGGAGTCCTTCTTGCGTTGCAGAAGACGAGTGTACCACTCCTACAGGCACCATGTCCGCCATTCCTAAACCTGAGCACCCACCTCTACCTCCCCGGAAACGCAAAGCCTGTCTCGCCCCCTCACTGAAGGCAGGTGCTCAGACCATGTCATCTTCTACGGTGTCTTCAGCTGATATTGACAGTTTCTTCGAGAGCGTTGGGTCCCTGCGAACGTGACGTATCCGTGCCGAACGACATTTTGTCTGGTTGTAGTTGCGGTTTAAGTTAAGTGCCTTGGGTGGACGATGTATTGTCTGACTATTTTAGACTCGAGTATTCATATTATGACTTTAATTTAGGCTTGTTGTTGTCTATGTTGTAATGAACTGGTTGTGTGAACTGCAAACTTGTTACATTTTCCTATTTTGGTAATCTGATTTCGTAGTGGCATCCTGCACTGTGCTCCGTGTTTTTATGCATATATACTTCAAATCACACGATCATTTGGGCTATCATTGCGTGCTACTGTTAGGTTACTGTTCGTACTTAGGTTGCCGGTATGTTAGCAGCGACTGAAATCATACTACGCATATAAGCCAGGGATTCACACCACTGGGAGATGCTGCTTAGGATTTTCATATGTATTTGAGTTCTATCTTGCGTGTTGCATGCTGCGCATCCGCTGTGTTATGTACTATGTCCATAGTAAGGCAGATAGTTGTTGTCTACACGCACCTGATTGCTGCACAGTATAGCAAATGCTGTGCATGCGCTAGGTACAATAGTTGACGGCTGTAATGCCGTGCGTGTTAGTTCGGGTATACTGAACTCAGCTATGAGCTGTGAGACACACATTAATGATAACTGCTAAGTTATGTCAGTTACTGAGCCGTCGAGGTATTTGCTTACTGTAAGCTTGACCATTTGGTTGCTGCGTACCTGTGCAGACCGCGGGCTGTTACTAAGAGGCGAGTTAGGGCTGCAGGTAAAGTCCTGAAGGTAGGATGGGTATCTGCATTCAGTTATACGTTTTGTCGACATAATGGGTATGTCTCTTGTCCAAAATTGTGTTGTTGCGTGTGTCTGTGATTGTATTACTGCCGTTACATTTGGTGCTTATGGTGCAGCTAAAGAGTTCCCGTACTACGCGAATACGGGTGGAACCAGGAAGCGTGTGCGGCGGTGCATTACTCCATCGCATGATGCGGCCACTGTGTCGGAGTAGTGTCCTACACTACGATCTTCTGTACTCGTGTTGACTGTATCTACCAACACACTGACAATCGCCTTCAACCATATTTCAGGACACGCACAGATAACGCATCTTCAAGTACACCAAAGAGGCGGACTAGGCGTCCCTCAGCAGCGAAAAGTGGGGTAGCAGTGGAGAAGAGGAAGGCTGGGAGACCTCCTAAGCAAAAGCATTTGTGTACGTGTGCAGTACTCACGTATCTGCAGCTACATATGTGTTTTGTTGCTCCTGCTGCATGTTATAGCACTTAGTGTCCTCTTCCTAACCTATCTTCTTCACTGCAATGCAGCAGGTTTGCCACTTGCTGCGCAGGGACAGCCGTTGCCTGGAGAACCTTTTCAGTTACAGCCGGTAAGAGCGTGCTCAAAGTTTTAGGCAATAAGATTTGAACATGAACCTCCAATGTTCTGTTGCGGCAACGGTTCAGTAGTCCTGCCATCGCTGGAATATCCGCCGGCGTTGGTCAGGTTGTACACGTCTGCGGACGAGGATGCGGTACATTTCAGACGATATGCTCGCTTATACAATAACCTGTTTGCGTTCAGCTCAATTGGAGGCCACATCGAGGCACAAACGATCAAGGGTATTTATGTTTTCAAACTACTAGGTCAAATCTATCACAACGTTCCAAATCTCGTACCAACGAACGGTGACCCAAAGTACATGCAGCTGTACTTTTACGATGGTCAGCATGAATCTGCTAACCGGTCTAGATGTTTTACAGAACTCAGGGAGGATGTAATCGATATACTTATGGGTATCACACAGACAAACCCGTACGCACGCTTCTTCCGGTCCTTGCAGGAGATAGATGTCACCGAGAGCACGTGCTTCCGTATTTGCAAAAATCCTGTCAGGGACCAGCGTGTCAGTAACGCGCCTACCTCTGACGAAGTCGCGGTCATCTGGTCGGAAGATTCTAGCCTGAGCGACAATAGTGGACCCCATATCTTGGTTACTGGACGCATGAATGTATCTCATCAGATCAAGCATTATCACGGTTACTATGATCCTCTGCAGTACCCTCCTCTGTTCCCAAACGGTGAGTATGGTTGGCATCAGGGGGTTAAGAAGCACGTTGCAAATCCCACTGCAAGAGGATCTTTTGCTGGCAGTTCAGGTTCGGTGCTGCAGCCTGACCCAACTTATCCATCGAGATTTCAGAGTGCTGAGGATCTGTTGGATGCTGAAGATCAGAGTATGTCTTCAATTTATCTTGCTTACACATTAGTTTGCCTACGATACCTGTTAGGACGGTTTCCGGTATGCACGTTTAATTACGAAACAATACAGTGTAGATGTATAGATAGTTACCTGAGAATGAACATAGGCGTTTATTTACAGGTACATACGGTAGGAAGTACAATAGCGTGCATAGATATGGCACTGTCTATATGATTGGGTAGTTGTAACACGCAGTGCACTAGACCGACAGTGTCATTATTTGGTATGAATATGTCGGCCCACGTACACGACAGCTGCTTAGTGTGGCATCGTATGTCATATGTCGTCATTTGCTTAGAAGTGGTCGTTCTTCTGTGTACGGCCTGTACCATGTCCACTAACAGCATATCCTGTGAGCGCAGGGTGTTCCGGACAGTCATCGGTGCGCGAGAGTAACCTACCTTGCCGAGCTTACTATGCTTACAGGCTGCAGCACAGACCAAACAACATGCTTCTTAGGGCTGGGAGGTGCCTGCAACAATATGTAGTTGACATGTACGTCAAATTAGAGAACTCTCGTTTGGACTTCGGTCGTCACAATCAGAGTGTGCTACGTTCGGAGCTGTACCAAGGAATACTTGACACTATGGACGCTGGTGAGCAGTGTGTCGCTAACGTTGGCAAGCGTGTAATACTTCCAGCAACATACATTGGAGGACCTAGGGATATGCAGCGGCGCTATTTAAATGCAATGACTCTTGTGCAGCGCTATGGAAAGCCGGACTTTTTTATAACGATGACCTGCAATACAAACTGGCCTGAAATTAAAAACGAATTAGCTCAAGGAGAGGAGGCCCAAAACCGGCCAGATTTGGTAGCTAGAGTTTTCCGGGCTAAGCTAATAGTACTGAAGAAGAAACTTATTGACGAGAAACTATTTGGTGAAGTAGCTGCTTATGTTTATGTTGTTGAGTTCCAGAAACGAGGACTGCCACATGCACATCTACTGCTGATTATGAAGAAGAACAGTAAGATGAACTGTCCAGAGGATTTTGAGAAGTTTGTCACTGCCGAGATTCCACAGGAAGCGAACGAGAGTCTCCGTAAGGCCGTGCTGAAACATATGATGCATGGGCCATGTGGTAGATTGAATCCTGATTGTCCATGCATGAAGCACGAAAAAACCCTTGGCCAGTGTAAGTCTGGCTACCCAAAGCCTTACGCAGCTGAAACCACAAATAGTGACAGCGGATACCCAGTGTACAAACGCCGAAGTACTGGTGAGGTGGTCAAGATAAGAGGCAAGTACCTAGACAACCGTTGGGTAATTCCGTATAACCCATACCTTCTTGACCTCTTCGACTGTCATATTAATGTGGAAGTATGCTCTAGCATACAGGCCGTGAAATATCTTTACAAGTACGTCTACAAGGGTCATGACAAGATATCATTCTCCATTGAACCGGGGGGTGAAGGGAGGGTGATCGATGAAGTCAATGAGTATCAGTCTGGTCGTTGGGTGTCCCCGTTAGAAGCGATCTGGCACATATTCAGCTTCGACCTGTTTGATATGCATCCACCAGTAATGGCGCTACCAATTCATCTTGAAGATATGCAGTCAATCCAAATGAACACGTGAAGCACTATCCAATGTGGTCTCTGATGAAAAGAGGCTACGGACGCCATTAACTGACTTTTTCAGGGTCAATAGGGAGAACGCTGGTAAAGTAGGCGAAGAATACGTTTACGCTGAGTTCCCTGAGTACTATCGGTGGGATACATGCCAACGGCGATGGTACAAGAGAAAAAACAGTATCGTTGTGCTGGGCAGACCTGTCTTCCTATCTCCGTCGGAGGCGGAACGCTTTCACTTAAGGTTACTGCTGACTCATGTACATTCCCCCACGTCTTTCGAAGATCTCTTGGTTGTAAAAGGTCGACAGTGTTCAACCTACCAGGAAGCTGCTGTTGAGCTTGGACTGATAGAGGACAACAACATGGTCGAGCTATGCCTCGATGAAGCAGAAGCTGTACAGATGCCCTCTGCTCTGCGTCGCCTGTTCGCAACCGTTCTCATGTACTGTGATCCCAGAGATCCACAGGCGCTGTGGGCCAAGTACTACAATTCTTTATCTGAAGACTTCCTAGCAGACAGACCAGGGGATGCACACTCGGTCCTCAGTCTCACAATACGCAGCGTGGAACAGCACCTGGAGGCGGCTGGGAAGTCCCTCAAATCGTACAATCTCGACCAACTGGTAGAGCCACAAGATATTGTGATACAGCGGACAAGGGATATAGCTGATGCACTTGCCGCCCCTGTGCCAGAGGAGTGTTTAAAGTGCCGCAGTTCACTGAATCCCGAACAACAACACGCTTTCGACACTATAATTGGTCATGTGAATCAAAAGCTTCCTGGAGCTTTTTTCGTGGATGGACCCGGTGGCACCAGGAAGACATATCTATACAACGCTCTGTATGCTGAGGTACGGTTACTCGGTCTAATTGTCTTGCCCACAGCCACGTCCGGTATCGCGGCCTCCAACATCCCGTCTGGAAGGACAGCCCATTCAAGATTCAAGCTTCCTCTGAAACTAGACAAATCGCTCGCATGCAATGTACCAAAACAAGGGAGTTTGGCTGCTCTGATTCGAGCAGCCAGGTTACTTATATGGGATGAAGCTTCAATGGCTAGGAGAGAAACGGTAGAAGCACTTGACAAGTTGCTGCGTGATCTGTGTAATCCAGATGCGCTTTTTGGTGGTAAGCTGGTAGTGTTTGGAGGCGACTTCCGTCAAGTGCTGTCTATTGTCCCGCATAAATCCATGCGAGAGGCCGTCAATTCTAGCGTCGTGTCCTCATCAATATGGCCTCAGCTCACCAAATTCCGGCTGACTATTAATGTACGTGCTCGGACCGACCCGCTGTTCTGTGCCTCCCTTCTGTCTTTGGGGAACGGTGAGCTTCAGAGCGAAGACTGTGATCTGGTCGCACTGCCAGACGGAGTTGTACAATATATACGCAGTGAGGAGACAGATTTAATTACTACAGTTGCGAATGCTGCCAATCCAGAGTCTGACGTCCAGGCTCTGGGAACCTCAGTTTTCTTCCAAAGGTCGATACTTACGCCCATGAATGAAGATGTCGATGCTGTTAACACACTGCTGATTGACAGGTTTCCAGGGACAGCTGTTGTTTACAGAGGGTACGACACACTGCTTGACGACAAAAACAACATTTACCCTGCTGAGTTTATAAATAAACTTTGTCCCGGTGGCATGAGTGCGTACGAACTTGTTCTTAAAGAGAGCTGTCCGGTGATTTTGCTCCGAAATCTTCTTCCATCGTCAGGCCTGTGCAACGGAACTAGACTCACGTGTGCAAAATTCTTCCCAAATGTGGTCGAGTGTGTCATAACTACCGGATAGCATAGTGGCGACCATGTACTCATTCCACGAATCAGGATGGAACCATCCGATTCTTCTAACTATCCTTTCAGCTTCTACAGCAATCAGTTCCCCTTAAGGTTGAGCTTTGCTATGACTATTAACAAAACGCAGGGCCAGACCCTGGACCAAGTTGCAATATACCTTCCGAGACCATGTTTCTCTCATGGGCAGCTTTATGTCGCCCTTTCTCGGGCCAGGGCATCAAGCAAGGTTACGGTTGTCTCTGCACCGGCAGATCAGGGTCCGACCGATCACCGTGTGAAAAACATCATCTCTTACGATGTACTGCGGCGCGCAGGCATCATATAAGATGCGAAGGACATGGCAACTGACCTATCCAGGAGGTGGGAGACGTCTGATTGTAACTACGTCAAAAAAATGAATGTTTTATGCTTTTTGGCTTACTGGCGATAGTCAGGACCATTAATGTATCCCATGTATTTTACAGGCCTGTTTTGAAGATTGCCTGACATTAGGTCTATTGACCGCTACCTATGGCACTGTACGCATTATATTGCACTGATGTTCAGCAGGCAGTCTCTTCCAAACGTTGGTCTACTACTTCTTCCTAGGCCAGTCCTCCCCCGTGGGTGGATATGAGTGCTTAGCTCCATGGCCACCGAGAGGAAGGGTACTAACGTCTTATTACTAACTGAAGATAAGTTGGCCATGTTCTACATGTTTGATGACTCCATGTTTTACATTTAGTCGGGGATGGCAGTTGCGGGTAGAGAATATTTACCGGAAGAGGTAGAGGCATGCGTGTTAATTGGTGGAGTTTACTGCCTTTCTCACTTCCACCCTTAACGATGCCAATTGGAAAATTTTATAAATTCTCGATATACTAAAAAATGATAATAAAACCATTTTCTTCAGTCATCGTCATAAACCAAGACCAGCTTCTTTTATAATTTATGTATGGACATGCGCAGAATAACAAGTACTCTTTTGCGGTGAATTCCCGAAACACTGTCGCATTTTCATTTTATAGGTTGCCCCCTCCGTCCTTAAAGTTTCTTCGTATTTTGTTTTTTTTCCCCTGCGCGTAGAACAAGAGGTCGAATTAAAATGCGTACGGTAATGGACGGCGATCCTTGACGATCATTGGTTTATAGATAAATATTGGTGGTGGGCGTGTACAGAATAGTCTGAATGTAGGTCTAACAATGTCAAGAGAGTAATATTGAGAGTACAAAACATAAAAAATAGCAACAAAGGGAAACTTAAAGGACGGCCCAAATAGAGAACAGAAATAAACATAAACGAGGGAGTGAGTATCGGTCTAATTAGGCGACCTGTTGTTGCAGGTGATGAAGTCACTTACTCTTGTTTGACTATTCCAGAAGTACGTAATATTCTTAGGTTTATTGAATTGGTTTTCTCTTGGGAATACGTCCTACAATTGGTATTATTGTCGTTGAATAACCATCTTGTATTTTACGAACAATACTAACTGCATACCTTTATTTAAAATTCTCTCACTGAAATATAAAATTCTTAAACTCTATCCGTTGTGGTTGCTATAACTCATCACACCTCTTCGCATATGCCTCTCAGCCGGCTACAATCGAAGCAAACAATCCAAAACTGAGACTTGGAAACCAAAAAATCGGAAGCTACAACCAAACGGAGACAATCGATGAACACCGAAACCCACACAATAATCGGACCTACAAAACAGCTGGCCATTCAGAACCACCGATAAAGTCCGTTCTGAAACGCGACGCTACGAACCCAAACAGATGGAAACAATCGGGCTACAATCGAAGTAAAAGAAACTACCTGAACCAAAATAATCAAAACCCAAACCAGATCCAGGAAATTAAAAATCCAGGAATCCCTCAAATTAAGATGAAATCCAGATTTAGAACCACTGCAGCGATCGACAGCTACAGTCGAAGCAAGCAAACAAAATGAAAACAATCGAAAATATCAGAAGGACTTACGTGAATCCAGAGTTCCCCCAAACGGAAAAAAAAAGGGTACATCTTCCACTCTCCCAGAAATCTTCTGTAGCGTTTGCTGGACTTCCATCAAGACCAATTTCTCACTGTAAGTTTCCTGCTATTGCACACCTCACACCGTTTTGGTTGACATAAATCGCGAAGTAGTACCGGTTAGTGGTTGGTATGCCCTAGCATCCCCGCGTTATGTGCAGGTCATTTTATTCTCTTGTATAAGTTCCTTCTACTTGTCTTCTTCACGCGCTTGCTCCTTCTTTTCCAGAGTCTTCCTGCCTTCTTCCTTTCTTATCCTCGTGTATGCTGCGTTTAGGTTTGGAAATGCACGCATGTGCAGCGGTTTACAGTCTGGATAATAGCTGTGTCCATTTACCTTGCTGATGGTGCTGTAACGACACAACCACATCCATGTAATTAATTCTTGGTATGGTCAGAGTCAGATCTTTCGCCGATGACCGCGATGCTCGTTATTTTTTTCTTGTGCATGTCCAGATTCGTACCTTGTATTCTATACCTATTTCATAAGGGAAAGGTGGCACCTTTATAAAGGCATTTACTTTTGTGTACCCATTAAGTAGATGTAATTGTATAATAGATGAGATTATCACAGTAGGATGAATGTTGTATACGAAAGAAGGTGCCGCTTGGTGTTTCGGCGCATCACCGGCAATTATTTTCACCGTGTTATTGTTCTCGCTTTGTGTTTCTGCACTACCTATGCAGCTAACTGTATCCGACCAGTATCCTGACATGTAGTGTTACCATGCAGGACTTCCACCCGTAGGCATGTCTTCGTATTGTTGCAGGGGATGGATATCAAACAACATAGACGAGGATAGGGATACCATCGTAGCTGGAAACAGGCAACAGAAGTTGGAGCGCTTGCATTTCATTTACAGTTCCCCGAATGAAGTTACAGTTCATGATAAGCGATGCCCACATGTAAGTCAAGTCCTCTCCAGCGACAACTACATGGAACAGATATTCGTGAAACTTGATGCCCCTAGCAAGGCAGCGATGTCACTTGTCTGCAAGCGATGGGCTCGGATGTTCACATTAAGGCCAGATGCGCCTAGATGGGCTGCAGACTATGATGTACTTCTGCAAAGACACCATCACTTTGGTATAACAACTACCGTTCGGGATGATGTTGTCGTTTCACGTAGATGCAGATGCTACTTGACAGACAATAGCCTCGCGAGGAGAATAATGCATAATTTCCAGGTGGTGGCGCTATCTTCCACACCTCATCTAGACATTACTGGATCTACCGCTGCAGAAACTACATACGCCTATGTTGAGCAATACGGCGTGAGAGCTACCCTCACAGGACAGCGTGTAGCTCTTGGATTACTCGGCAAGTTAGATGTTATTGTCCTTGAATGACTTTGTCACCAATTTACATAACTATGGCAGCTGCATGTATGTAACATAACCTAACTGTAACTGCTTCCTAGGCATACCCCTCTGCAACATATCTACTGTCGTTGGCTGTGTTTGTGGGTCTGGAACATATCCTTTTCTACGGGGTGTCGCAGTCACGTGTTTGGGGTATAACTTTACTATGTGTGCTGACTGTCCAGCTGCAATTCGAGACCTGTATCTCCTGATTCGGCAAAATCGGTCGTGTGCCCCTGCTATAGGACTACGTTGGCACCGACGGTCTCGTGTCGCACGGTCACTTTTTGTGCTGGGCTTCCGGCGATCTTGTGTGTCTCAGGGCAGTTGCGGGATCCGGATTCTGGCTTTAGGTAACTGGCCACAGGCCTGAAACGCTTCCGACTGCCTTAGTAAACATTGACACGTTTCGGAGGGGTGTTGCCCACCCACTGTGAACGTCTATGTATGCCCGCAGTTTCCCCTCAGACCTGGTGTACAGCACCTGCAGGGCATAGTCACAGGCTGGAAGCAAGTAGGGCCTGTATCCCATCTTTTACACGCTTGCTGTGTGTGATACCCGTCCCTGAACTGAGTACGTTGTTGATGTTCATGTGTGGGACCGTTACCCTAAACTGTAACTGTGGATTTTCGTATTCTGGCGGGTGAGTGTACAGAACATGTAAGCGCTACGTGTATTGTTGCGTGACATGTAGGCTTCACATCCTAACCACATGGCAATGTCTGCAGCATTATACGATCGACTAGCACATGTCGTGGCGAGTATATCGACTGTCACAGTGTCTGGGGTTGAACGATTCTGACAACAAATTGCAGGGTAGATATTTTGGTGGACAAGGGGCGCAAGTAACGGCTGCACCTGTCCTGACCATGTGTTACAAACTAATGCGCACAGTTACACGCAAACGTGAATACCGCTACATCTGCCACTCAAAAGCAACACGTCTACAGGACGCCGTGTACTATTTTGTCATGTGTAAGTTACCGGTGTTCAGTCTAATGTCCCGCAGCTAGGCATGAAATTCGTGTTGTCTGTACTTTGCTAACTCACTGCAAGCTGTATACAGACGTCCGTCATCTGTACACTAAACTGACTGTAACACCTTATAAACATGAGATAATAAAATTATGTGCACTCATATCGTACAGTAACATTTTGGCTCAACGTTCCTTGCTACCTATCCTTTAGACTGGCTGTAAAAATGGTGATCGCTACCATTTCCAGCTTCAACCAGAAATCTTGGTGTTCCGGATAACTAAGTTACCAGACTGCAGTCATCCCTAGACATCCAAGACCACTGAAGAGCACGTCACCAAGCGCAGCGTTGCGACGACGTAACATAGTAGAACGATCGCTCATTGCGTGAAATTATCACGCACGTTTACTAGACAAATAGCAGCCGTATCTCTATTTAATCAGAATAATAAGTGCACAATATCACATCACCCAGTATACACTCGCAACATGGGTGTCTAAAACAAACAGAACAACCCGCCTCTGCGGTGGCTACCTACATAGCACCAGTCTGAGGTCCACCGGTTCTTCAACTACAGCACGGCATCATTCATCCTCTGACGAAGTGCAGATCGGTGAAATTTCTTCCATGTAGTCAACGATTAGGTCGGTTATAGTAAGCTTCTCCTGCGGAAGTAGCAGGCCCCCTCCATCGCCACAGATGGTCCAACACAAACCGCCACTGGAAAACGTGCTGCAGTCTCTTGAACAGCCCGATCACATCAGCTTTGAAATGGTCAAGCTCCTCAGCTTTAATGTCAACTGTATCTGCACAGCATGGTGAGCAGTCCAAACAGTGTTAAAACAAGAGCCATGAGAAACAGTAGAAAGCTAACACCGGAGTATCGGGTACCTCTTGAGACATTCTCGTCAGGAACTCGAACAGAGGCAGGAATAGCAGGTTTCCAGATGATTCTTTGTATGATGGGGAGCGACGGTTCCCGTCGCAGAAGCCGTAGTATAGTTTCAGGGACTACGATGTCAGTCAGCCGTTCATACAGCAACTGAACTCCGTGAACAATCTCGTCAATTCGTGATTGGTAGTAGTGAACAGCATCAACGTTGGACATGGGTCTGGACATTCTCTGCTCTGGTTCCTGTTTACTATCGAGTCTCTACACTCTTGGTTGTGGCGCTCCTTCTGCTAATTCATGTTGATGTCATAGCCGAATCAAACAACTCAAGATTGAGATAATACAGAACTATGATCAATATTCTAATACCGAAAACCAAAGCTGCAGGCACCTCTAGACATTCAAGCCAACTAGAAAGGCCCGTTCCGAACTGTGACATTAAGACCAATCGAAACGGTCCACGTATAAGACCAGTCCACGAAAACCAAGAACCAGAACAGCAGTTGTCCCTATACACCTAGAGGCAACGATAAGGCCCGTTCCAGAACACGACGGTACAATGCCACAACACAACTAGAGAGCGATACAAAGTGAGGACAGAGAAGACATCCCCGAAATGACTGGTGCAGTACATCCTCAAACTCCCCAGAAATCCCCAAATTAACTGCAGATTCAGGTTCCGAGCCTTACGAAATTCCCCTAAACTCGACAGAACTCGAGACCGTAGAAGATTGGTAAACCCTAAATCAGGTAGGACTCCCCTAAACCCACCAGAAATCTAAAACCGTTAATGACCGGTAAACCCTAAATCGGTTCACAAACCAGAGTTCCGAGAACATATTTGGTGCTAGCCAGAACCAGAATCACGGAACACACAGAGAAAAGGAGAAGAAGGATAAAAAAAACAAACCTAAATTAATGGCGATGGAAAAACAGGAGAAGGAGAAGGAGAATGAGGGAGGACCGACGAGGATGAAGGAAAAGCAGCGGAACCGAGAGGAAGCCGGACGAAGGAGCGAGCAAGAAGGGAAATTGAGACAGAGTTGTAGTTCATGTACAGTTACATCATGCATGTGGTGTAAAACCATATGTTACTACCAATATTACATTACAATTATATACATTGTAATTATTGATATTCCATCCTAATTACATTTTCACCTATGTAAAGATATACAATACACTTATAATTAAGGACAAGGTTGCTAGGCATATGCGGTTGTTCAATTCTGTGTTTCGTTATAGGTCCATGTCGTTCCCATTTGTTTTGCGACATGGTTTTGGGTTATCGTATTTCGGTTGCTATTGGTGGACCTACCGATGTTTATGAACATCTTGAGCCAACGTCGGCATGTGCCTATGTCACTCCTGTTTATATCGTACACCGGATTATGGGAGTACGTATCTCGAAATATAAGCATTGCGAGAGTCAGCTGTAAAACCATACTGAACTACACGTTGATGGTCCGGAATAGAAATACGAACAATAGAGAACGAAATGACTCCACTTAAGTACTCTATTACATTAAACTATGATATCCTCGGTAGACGTTCCAGTAGGCTTTCATATCCTACTGCACCCTACGAAAGTACTTCACCCACTGCCACACTCAACATCCTACATGGTCACATCGTACATCCCCATCATTACTCCTAGGAATACTTCGAATAGTTCAATCCCTTGGGTACTTCGGCTTTCTTCTGAAAAGGTATTGTGATATTCCCCTGCTTCCCCTGCTTCTCTTTCCTCCCTTGCTGTTTTCTCCGCTGCGTTCTCCTCTCTCACTTCTCCCTCCTCAGTTTCGTCTACTCTCTTCCTCCGCCACGCCTCTGATGGGAAGGATTTGTCGTGGAATCCCAACCGTCAATAAAATAACCGGCTATTCCTACGGTAGATAGGGCAAGTCGGGTCGAATCCACGGGGACGGTAAGTTATAGCCTAAACTAAGGTCGCCTAAATACGAGACTAAGTCAACGAGCTAAGCTAAACTAAGATGATGAGGAGGGGAGAAAGCTAGACTAAGACTAAGGTGCCGGGGAAACAAACAAAGAAACGGGCTAGGATTAGGTCGGGGTCAAAGGGGTAACGGAATGGTCAAGGGATAACTAGAGCGAAGGAGGTAGTAGGGTAATCTAGGTTGGTCCGGGCTCTCGCAACTTAGGCCTACCTAGAGGTTCATCCTATAACCCATCTCGGCGATACGCACGACAAACGGGGTTACTAGCGCGCTATAGTGGCCTAGGTCGCATCCGGGCTCTCGGTACTTAGACCGACCTAGGGGTCATCCTCACCGGGCTCTCGCAACTTAGTGAGGGAACCGAACCCACAAACAAACTATCACCCACAAGAGAAAGGCAAGAAAAACAAGTATTTGTAACTACTAGTCATTCATGCATTTCAACAAACATGTAATATGCATCAAACCAAGAGGAAACCCAAATCTTCCACCAACATCTCCAACAATCCCTTAATCACCCAATTAACACCCTAATCACCCTACTAACCCTAGCAAGAACACTACTCTAACATAATCAAACTACAACTAACACTAACAAGAGGAATCATCATAAGAAACAAAACATACATAAACAAACTAGTGAAAACAATAAACAACAATCAAAGATTAAAACTTGGATGATTAAACATGAAAGATTAAAGGAAAAAAGGAAGGAAGGATTATACCAACTACAAGAGATGAAAAGGAGAACACTTGTATAGAAGATAACCCAAATTCATCCACCAAGGTTGTCAATCTTGAATGGATTCTTCAAGAGATCAAATAATACAAGCACTAAACTAGGATTAACCACTAATTACCGACTAATCTACACTAATCTAATCTAATCTAATCTAACCTAAATTAGTCTAGGGTTTTAGGATATAACATAAGATTGTGTCTTAATACAAGAGGGGGGGTATATATAGGGTTACAAGTGGAAAGGAGATGAAAGAAACAAGGCGGAGCTGTAACTGACCCTTCCCGGTCAGGAAGGCTTGGTCCCGATCGGGATGGGCCATCCTTCCCGGTCGGGAAGGACCTTCCCGATCGGGATGGGCTCACAGTAGCCGCGCTTCATGTTCACTTCATCCCGAACGGGATGAGGCCATCCCGAACGGGATGGGTCTTTGTAGGCCTCCCTTAAGAGCTCTTTGGTCCCTCCTTGCCTCTCATGGGTTTCTCGTCGATTCTCGGGACTCGGGATCGGGTCTCGGAGGCTCGGAATTGGGTCCCGAGGTCTCGGGGTCGATTCCAAGGCATCGAGTCATCGTTCCTCTACTCCGTTGGCTCCAAAATGTGTATGTATCGAGTCGGAATCGCTCCAACTCTTCCAAATCGGTCTTGGGAACCTGAAAGAAACTAAAGGAAGCATAAGAAACCCCTAAACCGCTCCCAAGGAGCGATTCTACAAGGAAAATGGGACCAAAACACTACAAAATAGGCACTACAAAACCACACTTATCAACTCCCCCACACTTAACCCTTACTCGCCCTCGAGTAAGCACATACTAACTACTATACTAGCCGAATGGGTATTAGCGCACCCTACGCCCCTTCAACTCACGCGAGTGCACTTAGAGGAAAAGTGCACTCCGCAAGGCAAGTCGGGTCTTGCGACAAAACTGTGGATGCAACCGGACACAAAACACACAAACAAACAAACACACAAACAAACACATAATCGGTTGCACCCAAAAGAAAACAAATACCGCTTCCCTCAAACAAGCGGTGAAAGAAGCACCGGTTTAGGACTCGAGGCAAGTGACAACGTTCCCAAGCTAGACATACAAACCAAGGTGAACTAAACCCTAATAGTATGACGATAAAGCAACAAAAACGTTGGTAACTTACCTAGGTCCTTCTAACTTTCTAAAAACGTACTACGGGACGATCGGCGGAGTGGAAAAGTGAAGAACCACGGTGTTAGTCGACACTGTAGGTAAGTGAGACTCCGCCCCCTTTAGCGTGAGCCAAGAGGGTCGTCCCATGTCTAAAACCGCCTAACTAGTCCAAGTAAAAAGATGGAAATATGCAAAATGAGGGAAGACCGACTAATGCCGCTATCATCCTTCCTCGGGACTCGGTCCTTTGGTAGGCTCTTCACGGCAAAAGTCGGAAAAAGGCTTATTTTTGTGAGGATTTCTTTTTGTGAGACGGGTTTTCTTTTGGCATTTTCTTTCTTTTCGACGTTTTGATTTGTTTGTTGCCATGCCATTTCTTTTTCTTCTTTTCTATTTTCTTTTTGGCTTTTGTGCCTTTTCTTTTTCTTCATTTCTTTTCTTTCTTTCATTTTTTTTCTTTCTTTTTCTTTCTTTGCCCTTTTGGCAAGATTTGGCATTTTTGGCATTTCATTGTGTAACAAGAAAGAGAGAATCAACAATTTGCAATTTATTGTGTGTATATGTGTAGAAGGTAGGGAAATGGGTAAGTCGGGACGACGTCACCCCTTCATACTCACAAAAAGGGGAGAACTTGGACTAATCTAACGATTCCGAACATGGTCACCTAAGGGACGGGACTCGACAACCAAGGCCTTTTCACACCGTGGGTGGTCATAATGGTCAAAAGTGCAAATCCCATAGTAAATCCCTAGTAAGTTAGGTGGACTCAAGGTAAAGGACCAACGAACTCATTGATTTAGGGTCATTCTACTAGATTAAAGTCCAAAACTCGATTTATACAACTAGGAAGGGAAAATAGACACTCACACACTAGCCTCTAAACCGGGTTTTCGAAAACGGTTTACACACAAGACACAAAAACACACAAAACAAAGACACGACAAAGAACGAAAGGAAAAGAAACAAAAAGGCAACAAAATAAAACAAAACAACACAAACATATAAACAAAGCAAACACCACCCCGAATTTCCAAACAAGTCATCAAATCCACCACAAGTATGTACAAGCTCCACCCGAGCACACCTCAACACAACCTTCTCCAAACATCACAAGGAATAAAGACGGATGATTAAGCAACCTATAAGGAAAAGGGAGGCAAACACACACAATACAAAACAAAGACACGACACAAAGACACAAATGGAAAACACATAAAAGAAAATCTTTTTGATTTTTGTGAAATTTTTCAAATTTTTAGGGTTTTTTAAGATTTTTTTCGGAAAAAATAAGAAAATAAAACTAACTACGATGGAATATCGCTCCCCCACACTTAAACCGAGCAATGTCCTCATATGCTCAATCGTAGTGTGCGGAGAGACAAAGAAAAAGAAAAGAAACTACGAAAATAAAGCTAAAAATTAAAAAGAAAAGTGGAGAAAAGGGTAGAAGGTGTCCGGCCGGGGTGTAGTCAAGTCACCATGGGCCGAGACAAGAAAAGATATGGATGGGGGAAGAAAATAAAAAGAAGGAAATAAAAGGAAATGGGAGGGGAGGGCTAGGTGTAATCAAGTCACCTAGCCCGGATTCCGCCTAAATCCGACTAAATCCTCAAAAAAGAAAGTGGAAATCTTGTAAAATTTGGATTTTTCGATTGACTCTCGACGCAATCACGTCATCGGGAGTCGGGAGCAATCACTACCGAGGTCTCGAAGGCCACCATGACATCAAGACACATAAGTGTACAAGGGGAAGGGAATAAACAAAGGAAAACAAGCAACAACAAAAACGGAAAAGAAAGGATAGTTGTCGTACCATAGGTTAGCAACTCACTCTCTCCATCGTCTCATAGATCAATATGGGCACTTGCTTGTCTTCATCATTGCTATCCCGCTTCAAGTTTGATAGAACCGCATGGTAGAGGTAGTAATGGTGCGAGGGGTTGGGATTTATGTGGATTTCGGTGTAAGGTGAGGTGTACGGGTCATATAATAGGAGTAAGGAGGAGTAGGGAGGCTGGGAGGGGGAATAATGTATGGGTGGAGTCAAGCGCCTAAGAAAAGGCTCAAAAGGGAGAAAGGGGACCATCCCGGTCGGGATGGATGGTCCCGATCGGGTTGATAAACCCTTCCCGATCGAGAAGCTCTCGTCCCGGTCGGGAATGCACTCCAGTGAGTCCGATTTTTGGCACCTTCATCCCGATCGGGATGGCTCCTTCCCGGTCGGGATTCCTCATCCTTCCCGGTCGGGATGAGTCTTCTTGGCCTTCCCCACACCCAAAAGCTTATCATAAGCTTCAAAAACCGACTTCCTCGCTCGCAAACCAAACTCCATCATCAACCATTCCTTTCTAGGAATCACATGCACTTCACCTATCAACAAAGCTCCAACACACATTAAATTCGCTCCCTCACATCGCTCATCAAAAATCCAAATGACAAGAATATCACAAAACAAAAGAGTCCTAGAAACAAAAATCACAAATACAAGCACAAGTACTCTAAAGAAGAGGAAGGGGGATATACAACATGACGGTTCTTTTAGGAACTCCATCAAACCTAGGATGGTGGACTCTTCTTCAACCGTAGCCCTCAAGGGCATGGAGGAGCAAGTCGAACGCGCTACCGACATCATAGTGAAGGCTTAAGAAGCGCTCGAGCTTAACCGACCTCCACGGCCTCCAAGGAGGAGGCAAGAAGTAGGAATCAAAAGACCCAACGTCATCATCAAAGTTGTCTCCGGGGTCTATCCATCCTACGAGCTTAACCGACCTCTTCCTCCCTAAGCATTGCCTACAATCACAAGCAAGCTTCATCTCCAAGAAACGAGGCACAAAAAGCGGTTTTGGCCTCACTTCCTCGTTGCACACCCCCACACTTTCCTCAAGTTGTGGTTCCCCATCTTCATCACTCGGCCCCACATCATCATGGAGGAGAGGATCGAAACTTCTACCGGCGGTTTCAATCTCTTCCAAACCATCTCTCGGTGTACTAGCAAGGGGCTCTTGATGCGTAGTCTCATTATCGCACAAGGGCAACTCGAGGCTAACAATTTCGCCCAACAACTTCACAAATTCTACCAAATCATCCAACTCACCATCCTCTTCCAATTCCTCACCAATGTTGCCTTCACCAAGGGTCATCTCCTCATTTGTCTCTTTTTGGGTAGACAATTGAGGTTCTTCAAAGCAAATTTCTCCATCAAAGGGAACTACATTGGCGGCTTGGTGATTAGGTTGCTCATCTCTCTCAAGTGGGCACCCTTCATCTAATCGAGCATCCCTCGCCTCGTTTGCCCTTCGAAGTTGGACCCATAATTCATTTTGTTGTTTTTGAATTTGGGTGGCCATTTCTTGGTTGCTCTTTTGCAATTGAAGAAGCGATTGAAACTCCTCCATGTCGGGCAATTGGTGATCGTTGGGGTCTTGTAAAGCTCCTTGATAATCTTGACGATGCCCAAGGGGTGGGGCATCATATTGTTGGTAGTGAGGTTGGGGTGATTGGTAGTATTGTGGGTCATGGGGTTCATATTGTGGTTGGGGTGTAGGGTAATATGGTGGGTCTTGGGGAAATTGGCTTCCATACGGTGAATCTTGATTGAACATGGTGGGTTCACAATCATAGCTCGAGTAATAGCCACCATGGTCGTAGGAGTGATAGTCATTCACTTGTTGGTAGCCATTTCCATAATCTTGAAGATCATACCCGTCTTGATTACCCCAAGAAGCTTGATAGTGGTAGGGGGACGTCATGTCATACCCTTGGTTCATGGAAGAAGAGTGGTAGCTCATATCGGCTCCCGAGTGTGTGGATTTTAGATCAAACCCCATGCTCGCTCGAAAATCGTAGCTCATACCCGGTTGGAAACCACTCATTCTAGCAACCGTCCGTTAAAGCGGCTCTAAGTTGCAAGAAGAAGATAGTCACCACCTCTAAGCATAAACTGTAGACTAAGAACAAACGTGAGAAGTCTAGTGCTTTTTGGGCACTAGACAAGAGAGAAATAAACTTCACACACACAAGAAGCAAGGTAACAAAAAGAAAAAAGAAAACACAAACACAGAGACTAAGTCAAGCAAATAGGAAAACAAAGTCCAAACTAGCACCGTCCCAGGCAACGGCGCCAAATTGATGGGAAGGATTTGTCGTGGAATCCCAACCGTCAATAAAATAACCGGCTATTCCTACGGTAGATAGGGCAAGTCGGGTCGAATCCACGGGGACGGTAATGTATAGCCTAGACTAAGGTCGCCTAAATACGAGACTAAGTCAACGAGCTAAGCTAAACTAAGATGATGAGGAGGGGAGAAAGCTAGACTAAGACTAAGGTGCCGGGGAAACAAACAAAGAAACGGGCTAGGATTAGGTCGGGGTCAAAGGGGTAACGGAATGATCAAGGGATAACTAGAGCGAAGGAGGTAGTAGGGTAATCTAGGTTGGTCCGGGCTCTCGCAACTTAGGCCTACCTAGAGGTTCATCCTATAACCCATCTCGGCGATACGCACGACAAACGGGGTTACTAGCGCGCTATAGTGGCCTAGGTCGCATCCGGGCTATCGCTACTTAGACCGACCTAGGGGTCGTCCTCACCGGGCTCTCGCAACTTAGTGAGGGAACCGAACCCACAAACAAACTATCACCCACAAGAGAAAGGCAAGAAAAACAAGTATTTGTAACTACTAGTCATTCATGCATTTCAACAAACATGTAATATGCATCAAACCAAGAGGAAACCCAAATCTTCCACCAACATCTCCAACAATCCCTTAATCACCCAATTAACACCCTAATCACCCTACTAACCCTAGCAAGAACACTACTCTAACATAATCAAACTACAACTAACACTAACAAGAGGAATCATCATAAGAAACAAAACATACATAAACAAACTAGTGAAAACAATAAACAACAATCAAAGATTAAAACTTGGATGATTAAACATGAAAGATTAAAGGAAAAAAGGAAGGAAGGATTATACCAACTACAAGAGATGAAAAGGAGAACACTTGTATAGAAGGTAACCCAAATTCATCCACCAAGGTTGTCAATCTTGAATGGATTCTTCAAGAGATCAAATAATACAAGCACTAAACTAGGATTAACCACTAATTACCGACTAATCTACACTAATCTAATCTAATCTAATCTAACCTAAATTAGTCTAGGATTTTAGGATATAACATAAGATTGTGTCTTAATACAAGAGGGGGGGTATATATAGGGTTACAAGTGGAAAGGAGATGAAAGAAACAAGGCGGAGCTGTAACTGACCCTTCCCGGTCGGGAAGGCTTGGTCCCGATCGGGATGGGCCATCCTTCCCGGTCGGGAAGGACCTTCCCGATCGGGATGGGCTCACAGTAGCCGCGCTTCATGTTCACTTCATCCCGAACGGGATGAGGCCATCCCGAACGGGATGAGGCCATCCCGAACGGGATGGGTCTTTGTAGGCCTCCCTTAAGAGCTCTTTGGTCCCTCCTTGCCTCTCATGGGTTTCTCGTCGATTCTCGGGACTCGGGATCGGGTCTCGGAGGCTCGGGATTGGGTCCCGAGGTCTCGGGGTCGATTCCAAGGCATCGAGTCATCGTTCCTCTACTCCGTTGGCTCCAAATGTGTATGTATCGAGTCGGAATCGCTCCAACTCTTCCAAATCGGTCTTGGGAACCTGAAAGAAACTAAAGGAAGCATAAGAAACCCCTAAACCGCTCCCAAGGAGCGATTCTACAAGGAAAATGGGACCAAAACACTACAAAATAGGCACTACAAAACCACACTTATCAACTCCCCCACACTTAACCCTTACTCGCCCTCGAGTAAGCACATACTAACTACTATACTAGCCGAATGGGTATTAGCGCACCCTATGCCCCTTCAACTCACGCGAGTGCACTTAGAGGAAAAGTGCACTCCGCAAGGCAAGTCGGGTCTTGCGACAAAACTGTGGATGCAACCGGACACAAAACACACAAACAAACAAACACACAAACAAACACATAATCGGTTGCACCCAAAAGAAAACAAATACCGCTTCCCTCAAACAAGCGGTGAAAGAAGCACCGGTTTAGGACTCGAGGCAAGTGACAACGTTCCCAAGCTAGACATACAAACCAAGGTGAACTAAACCCTAATAGTATGACGATAAAGCAACAAAAACGTTGGTAACTTACCTAGGTCCTTCTAACTTTCTAAAAACGTACTACGGGACGATCGGCGGAGTGGAAAAGTGAAGAACCACGGTGTTAGTCGACACTGTAGGTAAGTGAGACTCCGCCCCCTTTAGCGTGAGCCAAGAGGGTCGTCCCATGTCTAAAACCGCCTAACTAGTCCAAGTAAAAAGATGGAAATATGCAAAATGAGGGAAGACCGACTAATGTCGCTATCATCCTTCCTCGGGACTCGGTCCTTTGGTAGGCTCTTCACGGCAAAAGTCGGAAAAAGGCTTATTTTTGTGAGGATTTCT
The DNA here is from genome assembly GCA_958450325.1 of Agrostemma githago. Classification (NCBI taxonomy): domain Eukaryota; kingdom Viridiplantae; phylum Streptophyta; class Magnoliopsida; order Caryophyllales; family Caryophyllaceae; genus Agrostemma; species Agrostemma githago. Next base: position 10,048,668 of record OY288250.1, on the reverse strand, counting down.
TTTTGTGAGACGGGTTTTCTTTTGGCATTTTCTTTCTTTTCGACGTTTTGATTTGTTTGTTGCCATGCCATTTCTTTTTCTTCTTTTCTATTTTCTTTTTGGCTTTTGTGCCTTTTCTTTTTCTTCATTTCTTTTCTTTCTTTCATTTTTTTTCTTTCTTTTTCTTTCTTTGCCCTTTTGGCAAGATTTGGCATTTTTGGCATTTCATTGTGTAACAAGAAAGAGAGAATCAACAATTTGCAATTTATTGTGTGTATATGTGTAGAAGGTAGGGAAATGGGTAAGTCGGGACGACGTCTCCCCTTCATACTCACAAAAAGGGGAGAACTTGGACTAATCTAACGATTCCGAACATGGTCACCTAAGGGACGGGACTCGACAACCAAGGCCTTTTCACACCGTGGGTGGTCATAATGGTCAAAAGTGCAAATCCCATAGTAAATCCCTAGTAAGCTAGGTGGACTCAAGGTAAAGGACCAACGAACTCATTGATTTAGGGTCATTCTACTAGATTAAAGTCCAAAACTCGATTTATACAACTAGGAAGGGAAAATAGACACTCACACACTAGCCTCTAAACCGGGTTTTCGAAAACGGTTTACACACAAGACACAAAAACACACAAAACAAAGACACGACAAAGAACGAAAGGAAAAGAAACAAAAAGGCAACAAAATAAAACAAAACAACACAAACATATAAACAAAGCAAACACCACCCCGAATTTCCAAACAAGTCATCAAATCCACCACAAGTATGTACAAGCTCCACCCGAGCACACCTCAACACAACCTTCTCCAAACATCACAAGGAATAATGACGGATGATTAAGCAACCTATAAAGAAAAGGGAGGCAAACACACACAATACAAAACAAATACACGACACAAAGACACAAAAGGAAAACACATAAAAGAAAATCTTTTTGATTTTTGTGAAATTTTTCAAATTTTTAGGGTTTTTTAAGATTTTTTTCGGAAAAACTAAGAAAATAAAACTAACTACGATGGAATATCGCTCCCCCACACTTAAACCGAGCAATGTCCTCATATGCTCAATCGTAGTGTGCGGAGAGACAAAGAAAAAGAAAAGAAACTACGAAAATAAAGCTAAAAATTAAAAAGAAAAGTGGAGAAAAGGGTAGAAGGTGTCCGGCCGGGGTGTAGTCAAGTCACCATGGGCCGAGACAAGAAAAGATATGGATGGGGGAAGAAAATAAAAAGAAGGAAATAAAAGGAAATGGGAGGGGAGGGCTAGGTGTAATCAAGTCACCTAGCCCGGATTCCCGCCTAAATCCGACTAAATCCTCAAAAAAGAAAGTGGAAATCTTGTAAAATTTGGATTTTTCGATTGACTCTCGACGCAATCACGTCATCGGGAGTCGGGAGCAATCACTACCGAGGTCTCGAAGGCCACCATGACATCAAGACACATAAGTGTACAAGGGGAAGGGAATAAACAAAGGAAAACAAGCAACAACAAAAACGGAAAAGAAAGGATAGTTGTCGTACCATAGGTTAGCAACTCACTCTCTCCATCGTCTCATAGATCAATATGGGCACTTGCTTGTCTTCATCATTGCTATCCCGCTTCAAGTTTGATAGAACCGCATGGTAGAGGTAGTAATGGTGCGAGGGGTTGGGATTTATGTGGATTTCGGTGTAAGGTGAGGTGTACGGGTCATATGATAGGAGTAAGGAGGAGTAGGGAGGCTGGGAGGGGGAATAATGTATGGGTGGAGTCAAGCGCCTAAGAAAAGGCTCAAAAGGGAGAAAGGGGACCATCCCGGTCGGGATGGATGGTCCCGATCGGGTTGATAAACCCTTCCCGATCGAGAAGCTCTCGTCCCGGTCGGGAATGCACTCCAGTGAGTCCGATTTTTGGCACCTTCATCCCGATCGGGATGGCTCCTTCCCGGTCGGGATGAGTCTTCTTGGCCTTCCCCACACCCAAAAGCTTATCATAAGCTTCAAAAACCGACTTCCTCGCTCGCAAACCAAACTCCATCATCAACCATTCCTTTCTAGGAATCACATGCACTTCACCTATCAACAAAGCTCCAACACACATTAAATTCGCTCCCTCACATCGCTCATCAAAAATACAAGAATATCACAAAACAAAAGAGTCCTAGAAACAAAAATCACAAATACAAGCACAAGTACTCTAAAGAAGAGGAAGGGGGATATACAACATGACGGTTCTTTTAGGAACTCCGTCAAACCTAGGATGGTGGACTCTTCTTCAACCGTAGCCCTCAAGGGCGTGGAGGAGCAAGTCGAACGCGCTACCGACATCATAGTGAAGGCCCAAGAAGCGCTCGAGCTTAACCGACCTCCACGGCCTCCAAGGAGGAGGCAAGAAGTAGGAATCAAAAGACCCAACGTCATCATCAAAGTTGTCTCCGGGGTCTATCCATCCTACGAGCTTAACCGACCCCTTCCTCCCTAAGCATTGCCTACAATCACAAGCAAGCTTCATCTCCAAGAAACGAGGCACAAAAAGCGGTTTTGGCCTCACTTCCTCGTTGCACACCCCCACACTATCCTCAAGTTGTGGTTCCCCATCTTCATCACTCGGCCCCACATCATCATGGAGGAGAGGATCGAAACTTCTACCGGCGGTTTCAATCTCTTCCAAACCATCTCTCGGTGTACTAGCAAGGGGCTCTTGATGCGTAGTCTCATTATCGCACAAGGGCAACTCGAGGCTAACAATTTCGCCCAACAACTTCACAAATTCTACCAAATCATCCAAGTCACCATCCTCTTCCAATTCCTCACCAATGTTGCCTTCACCAAGGGTCATCTCCTCATTCGTCTCTTTTTGGGTAGACGATTGAGGTTCTTCAAAGCAAATTTCTCCATCAAAGGGAACTACATTGGCGGCTTGGTGATTAGGTTGCTCATCTCTCTCAAGTGGGCACCCTTCATCTAATCGAGCATCCCTCGCCTCGTTTGCCCTTCGAAGTTGGACCCATAATTCATTTTGTTGTTTTTGAATTTGGGTGGCCATTTCTTGGTTGCTCTTTTGCAATTGAAGAAGCGATTGAAACTCCTCCATGTCGGGCAATTGGTGATCGTTGGGGTCTTGTAAAGCTCCTTGATAATCTTGATGATGCCCAAGGGGTGGGGCATCATATTGTTGGTAGTGAGGTTGGGGTGATTGGTAGTATTGTGGGTCATGGGGTTCATATTGTGGTTGGGGTGTAGGGTAATATGGTGGGTCTTGGGGAAATTGGCTTCCATACGGTGAATCTTGATTGAACATGGTGGGTTCACAATCATAGCTCGAGTAATAGCCACCATGGTCGTAGGAGTGATAGTCATTCACTTGTTGGTAGCCATTTCCATAATCTTGAAGATCATACCCGTCTTGATTACCCCAAGAAGCTTGATAGTGGTAGGGGGACGTCATGTCATACCCTTGGTTCATGGAAGAAGAGTGGTAGCTCATATCGGCTCCCGAGTGTGTGGAGTTTAGATCAAACCCCATGCTCGCTCGAAAATCGTAGCTCATACCCGGTTGGAAACCACTCATTCTAGCAACCGTCCGTTAAAGCGGCTCTAAGTTGCAAGAAGAAGATAGTCACCACCTCTAAGCATAAACTGTAGACTAAGAACAAACGTGAGAAGTCTAGTGCTTTTTGGGCACTAGACAAGAGAGAAATAAACTTCACACACACAAGAAGCAAGGTAACAAAAAGAAAAAAGAAAACACAAACACAGAGACTAAGTCAAGCAAATAGGAAAACAAAGTCCAAACTAGCACCGTCCCAGGCAACGGCGCCAAATTGATGGGAAGGATTTGTCGTGGAATCCCAACCGTCAATAAAATAACCGGCTATTCCTACGGTAGATAGGGCAAGTCGGGTCGAATCCACGGGGACGGTAATGTATAGCCTAGACTAAGGTCGCCTAAATACGAGACTAAGTCAACGAGCTAAGCTAAACTAAGATGATGAGGAGGGGAGAAAGCTAGACTAAGACTAAGGTGCCGGGGAAACAAACAAAGAAACGGGCTAGGATTAGGTCGGGGTCAAAGGGGTAACGGAATGATCAAGGGAAAACTAGAGCGAAGAAGGTAGTAGGGTAATCTAGGTTGGTCCGGGCTCTCGCAACTTAGGCCTACCTAGAGGTTCATCCTATAACCCATCTCGGCGATACGCACGACAAACGGGGTTACTAGCGCGCTATAGTGGCCTAGGTCGCATCCGGGCTCTCGCTACTTAGACCGACCTAGGGGTCGTCCTCACCGGGATCTCGCAACTTAGTGAGGGAACCGAACCCTCAAACAAACTATCACCCACAAGAGAAAGGCAAGAAAAACAAGTATTTGCAACTACTAGTCATTCATGCATTTCAACAAACATGTAATATGCATCAAACCAAGAGGAAACCCAAATCTTCCACCAACATCTCCAACAATCCCTTAATCACCCAATTAACACCCTAATCACCCTACTAACCCTAGCAAGAACACTACTCTAACATAATCAAACTACAACTAACACTAACAAGAGGAATCATCATAAGAAACAAAACATACATAAACAAACTAGTGAAAACAATAAACAACAATCAAAGATTAAAACTTGGATGATTAAACATGAAAGATTAAAGGAAAAAAGGAAGGAAGGATTATACCAACTACAAGAGATGAAAAGGAGAACACTTGTATAGAAAGATAACCCAAATTCATCCACCAAGGTTGTCAATCTTGAATGGATTCTTCAAGAGATCAAATAATACAAGCACTAAACTAGGATTAACCACTAATTACCGACTAATCTACACTAATATAATCTAATCTAACCTAAAGTAGTCTAGGGTTTTAGGATATAACATAAGATTGTGTCTTAATACAAGAGGGGGGGTATATATAGGGTTACAAGTGGAAAGGAGATGAAAGAAACAAGGCGGAGCTGTAACTGACCCTTCCCAGTCGGGAAGGCTTGGTCCCGATCGGGATGGGCCATCCTTCCCGGTCGGGAAGGACCTTCCCGATCGGGATGGGCTCACAGTAGCCGCGCTTCATGTTCACTTCATCCCGAACGGGATGGGTCTTTGTAGGCCTCCCTTAAGAGCTCTTTGGTCTCTCCTTGCCTCTCATGGGTTTCTCGTCGATTCTCGGGACTCGGGATCGGGTCTCGGAGGCTCGGGATTGGGTCCCGAGGTCTCGGGGTCGATTCCAAGGCATCGAGTCATCGTTCCTCTACTCCGTTGGCTCCAAAATGTGTATGTATCGAGTCGGAATCGCTCCAACTCTTCCAAATCGGTCTTGGGAACCTGAAACGAACTAAAGGAAGCATAAGAAACCCCTAAACCGCTCCCAAGGAGCGATTCTACAAGGAAAATGGGACCAAAACACTACAAAATAGGCACTACAAAACCACACTTATCAACTCCCCCACACTTAACCCTTACTCGCCCTCGAGTAAGCACATACTAACTACTATACTAGCCGAATGGGTATTAGCGCACCCTATGCCCCTTCAACTCACGCGAGTGCACTTAGAGGAAAAGTGCACTCCGCAAGGCAAGTCGGGTCTTGCGACAAAACTGTGGATGCAACCGGACACAAAACACACAAACAAACAAACACACAAACAAACACATAATCGGTTGCACCCAAAAGAAAACAAATACCGCTTCCCTCAAACAAGCGGTGAAAGAAGCACCGGTTTAGGACTCGAGGCAAGTGACAACGTTCCCAAGCTAGACATACAAACCAAGGTGAACTAAACCCTAATAGTATGACGATAAAGCAACAAAAACGTTGGTAACTTACCTAGGTCCTTCTAACTTTCTAAAAACGTACTACGGGACGATCGGCGGAGTGGAAAAGTGAAGAACCACGGTGTTAGTCGACACTGTAGGTAAGTGAGACTCCGCCCCCTTTAGCGTGAGCCAAGAGGGTCGTCCCATGTCTAAAACCGCCTAACTAGTCCAAGTAAAAAGATGGAAATATGCAAAATGAGGGAAGACCGACTAATGTCGCTATCATCCTTCCTCGGGACTCGGTCCTTTGGTAGGCTCTTCACGGCAAAAGTCGGAAAAAGGCTTATTTTTGTGAGGATTTCTTTTTGTGAGACGGGTTTTCTTTTGGCATTTTCTTTCTTTTCGACGTTTTGATTTGTTTGTTGCCATGCCATTTCTTTTTCTTCTTTTCTATTTTCTTTTTGGCTTTTGTGCCTTTTCTTTTTCTTCATTTCTTTTCTTTCTTTCATTTTTTTTCTTTCTTTTTCTTTCTTTGCCCTTTTGGCAAGATTTGGCATTTTTGGCATTTCATTGTGTAACAAGAAAGAGAGAATCAACAATTTGCAATTTATTGTGTGTATATGTGTAGAAGGTAGGGAAATGGGTAAGTCGGGACGACGTCTCCCCTTCATACTCACAAAAAGGGGAGAACTTGGACTAATCTAACGATTCCGAACATGGTCACCTAAGGGACGGGACTCGACAACCAAGGCCTTTTCACACCGTGGGTGGTCATAATGGTCAAAAGTGCAAATCCCATAGTAAATCCCTAGTAAGCTAGGTGGACTCAAGGTAAAGGACCAACGAACTCATTGATTTAGGGTCATTCTACTAGATTAAAGTCCAAAACTCGATTTATACAACTAGGAAGGGAAAATAGACACTCACACACTAGCCTCTAAACCGGGTTTTCGAAAACGGTTTACACACAAGACACAAAAACACACAAAACAAAGACACGACAAAGAACGAAAGGAAAAGAAACAAAAAGGCAACAAAATAAAACAAAACAACACAAACATATAAACAAAGCAAACACCACCCCGAATTTCCAAACAAGTCATCAAATCCACCACAAGTATGTACAAGCTCCACCCGAGCACACCTCAACACAACCTTCTCCAAACATCACAAGGAATAAAGAGGGAAAGAGGGTTAGAAGATGTTACCGGATGTCTTCAAAGCCTTCCAAACAACGGTGATTAAGCAACCTATAAGGAAAAGGAAGGCAAACACACACAATACAAAACAAATACACGACACAAAGACACAAAAGGAAAACACATAAAAGAAAATCTTTTTGATTTTTGTGAAATTTTTCAAATTTTTAGGGTTTTTTAAGATTTTTTTTCGGAAAAACTAAGAAAATAAAACTAACTACGATGGAATATCGCTCCCCCACACTTAAACCGAGCAATGTCCTCATATGCTCAATCGTAGTGTGCGGAGAGACAGAAGAAAAAGAAAAGAAACTACGAAAATAAAGCTAAAAATCAAAAAGAAAAGTGGAGAAAAGGGTAGAAGGTGTCCGGCCGGGGTGTAGTCAAGTCACCATGGGACGAGACAAGAAAAGATATGGATGGGGGGAAGAAAATAAAAAGAAGGAAATAAAAGGAAATGGGAGGGGAGGGCTAGGTGTAATCAAGTCACCTAGCCCGGATTCCGCCTAAATCCGACTAAATCCTCAAAAAAGAAAGTGAAAATCTTGTAAAATTTGGATTTTTCGATTGACTCTCGACGCAATCACGTCATCGGGAGTCGGGAGCAATCACTACCGAGGTCTCGAAGGCCACCATGACATCAAGACACATAAGTGTACAAGGGGAAGGGAATAAACAAAGGAAAACAAGCAACAACAAAAACGGAAAAGAAAGGATAGTTGTCGTACCATAGGTTAGCAACTCATTCTCTCCATCGTCTCATAGATCAATATGGGCACTTGCTTGTCTTCATCATTGCTATCCCGCTTCAAGTTTGATAGAACCGCATGGTAGAGGTAGTAATGGTGCGAGGGGTTGGGATTTATGTGGATTTCGGTGTAAGGTGAGGTGTACGGGTCATATGATAGGAGTAAGGAGGAGTAGGGAGGCTGGGAGGGGGAATAATGTATGGGTGGAGTCAAGCGCCTAAGAAAAGGCTCAAAAGGGAGAAAGGGGACCATCCCAGTCGGGATGGATGGTCCCGATCGGGTTGATAAACCCTTCCCGATCGAGAAGCTCACGTCCCGGTCGGGAATGCACTCCAGTGAGTCCGATTTTTGGCACCTTCATCCCGATCGGGATGGCTCCTTCCCGGTCGGGATTCCTCATCCTTCCCGGTCGGGAAGCCCTCTTCCCGGTCGGGATGAGTCTTCTTGGCCTTCCCCACACCCAAAAGCTTATCATAAGCTTCAAAAACCGACTTCCTCGCTCGCAAACCAAACTCCATCATCAACCATTCCTTTCTAGGAATCATATGCACTTCACCTATCAACAAAGCTCCAACACACATTAAATTCGCTCCCTCACATCGCTCATCAAAAATCCAAATGACAAGAATATCACAAAACAAAAGAGTCCTAGAAACAAAAATCATAAATACAAGCACAAGTACTCTAAAGAAGAGGAAGGGGGATATACAACATGACGGTTCTTGTAGGAACTCCGTCAAACCTAGGATGGTGGACTCTTCTTCAACCGTAGCCCTCAAGGGCATGGAGGAGCAAGTCGAACGCGCTACCGACATCATAGTGAAGGCCCAAGAAGCGCTCGAGCTTAACCGACCTCCACGGCCTCCAAGGAGGAGGCAAGAAGTAGGAATCAAAAGACCCAACGTCATCATCAAAGTTGTCTCCGGGGTCTATCCATCCTACGAGCTTAACCGACCTCTTCCTCCCTAAGCATTGCCTACAATCACAAGCAAGCTTCATCTCCAAGAAACGAGGCACAAAAAGCGGTTTTGGCCTCACTTCCTCGTTGCACACCCCCACACTTTCCTCAAGTTGTGGTTCCCCATCTTCATCACTCGGCCCCACATCATCATGGAGGAGAGGATCGAAACTTCTACCGGCGGTTTCAATCTCTTCCAAACCATCTCTCGGTGTACTAGCAAGGGGCTCTTGATGCGTAGTCTCATTATCGCACAAGGGCAACTCGAGGCTAACAATTTCGCCCAACAACTTCACAAATTCTACCAAATCATCCAACTCACCATCCTCTTCCAATTCCTCACCAATGTTGCCTTCACCAAGGGTCATCTCCTCATTCGTCTCTTTTTGGGTAGACGATTGAGGTTCTTCAAAGCAAATTTCTCCATCAAAGGGAACTACATTGGCGGCTTGGTGATTAGGTTGCTCATCTCTCTCAAGTGGGCACCCTTCATCTAATCGAGCATCCCTCGCCTCGTTTGCCCTTCGAAGTTGGACCCATAATTCATTTTGTTGTTTTTGAATTTGGGTGGCCATTTCTTGGTTGCTCTTTTGCAATTGAAGAAGCGATTGAAACTCCTCCATGTCGGGCAATTGGTGATCGTTGGGGTCTTGTAAAGCTCCTTGATAATCTTGATGATGCCCAAGGGGTGGGGCATCATATTGTTGGTGGTGAGGTTGGGGTGATTGGTAGTATTGTGGGTCATGGGGTTCATATTGTGGTTGGGGTGTAGGGTAATATGGTGGGTCTTGGGGAAATTGGCTTCCATACTGTGAATCTTGATTGAACATGGTGGGTTCACAATCATAGCTCGAGTAATAGCCACCATGGTCGTAGGAGTGATAGTCATTCACTTGTTGGTAGCCATTTCCATAATCTTGAAGATCATACCCGTCTTGATTACCCCAAGAAGCTTGATAGTGGTAGGGGGACGTCATGTCATACCCTTGGTTCATGGAAGAAGAGTGGTAGCTCATATCGGCTCCCGAGTGTGTGGAGTTTAGATCAAACCCCATGCTCGCTCGAAAATCGTAGCTTATACCCGGTTGGAAACCACTCATTCTAGCAACCGTCCGTTAAAGCGGCTCTAAGTTGCAAGAAGAAGATAGTCACCACCTCTAAGCATAAACTGTAGACTAAGAACAAACGTGAGAAGTCTAGTGCTTTTTGGGCACTAGACAAGAGAGAAATAAACTTCACACACACAAGAAGCAAGGTAACAAAAAGAAAAAAGAAAACACAAACACAGAGACTAAGTCAAGCAAATAGGAAAACAAAGTCCAAACTAGCACCGTCCCAGGCAACGGCGCCAAATTGATGGGAAGGATTTGTCGTGGAATCCCAACCGTCAATAAAATAACCGGCTATTCCTACGGTAGATAGGGCAAGTCGGGTCGAATCCACGGGGACGGTAATGTATAGCCTAGACTAAGGTCGCCTAAATACGAGACTAAGTCAACGAGCTAAGCTAAACTAAGATGATGAGGAGGGGAGAAAGCTAGACTAAGACTAAGGTGCCGGGGAAACAAACAAAGAAACGGGCTAGGATTAGGTCGGGGTCAAAGGGGTAACGGAATGATCAAGGGATAACTAGAGCGAATGAGGTAGTAGGGTAATCTAGGTTGGTCCGGGCTCTCGCAACTTAGGCCTACCTAGAGGTTCATCCTATAACCCATCTCGGCGATACGCACGACAAACGGGGTTACTAGCGCGCTATAGTGGCCTAGGTCGCATCCGGGCTCTCGCTACTTAGACCGACCTAGGGGTCGTCCTCACCGGGCTCTCGCAACTTAGTGAGGGAACCGAACCCACAAACAAACTATCACCCACAAGAGAAAGGCAAGAAAAACAAGTATTTGCAACTACTAGTCATTCATGCATTTCAACAAACATGTAATATGCATCAAACCAAGAGGAAACCCAAATCTTCCACCAACATCTCCAACAATCCCTTAATCACCCAATTAACACCCTAATCACCCTACTAACCCTAGCAAGAACACTACTCTAACATAATCAAACTACAACTAACACTAACAAGAGGAATCATCATAAGAAACAAAACATACATAAACAAACTAGTGAAAACAATAAACAACAATCAAAGATTAAAACTTGGATGATTAAACATGAAAGATTAAAGGAAAAAAGGAAGGAAGGATTATACCAACTACAAGAGATGAAAAGGAGAACACTTGTATAGAAAGATAACCCAAATTCATCCACCAAGGTTGTCAATCTTGAATGGATTCTTCAAGAGATCAAATAATACAAGCACTAAACTAGGATTAACCACTAATTACCGACTAATCTACACTAATATAATCTAATCTAACCTAAAGTAGTCTAGGGTTTTAGGATATAACATAAGATTGTGTCTTAATACAAGAGGGGGGGTATATATAGGGTTACAAGTGGAAAGGAGATGAAAGAAACAAGGCGGAGCTGTAACTGACCCTTCCCAGTCGGGAAGGCTTGGTCCCGATCGGGATGGGCCATCCTTCCCGGTCGGGAAGGACCTTCCCGATCGGGATGGGCTCACAGTAGCCGCGCTTCATGTTCACTTCATCCCGAACGGGATGGGTCTTTGTAGGCCTCCCTTAAGAGCTCTTTGGTCTCTCCTTGCCTCTCATGGGTTTCTCGTCGATTCTCGGGACTCGGGATCGGGTCTCGGAGGCTCGGGATTGGGTCCCGAGGTCTCGGGGTCGATTCCAAGGCATCGAGTCATCGTTCCTCTACTCCGTTGGCTCCAAAATGTGTATGTATCGAGTCGGAATCGCTCCAACTCTTCCAAATCGGTCTCGGGAACCTGAAACGAACTAAAGGAAGCATAAGAAACCCCTAAACCGCTCCCAAGGAGCGATTCTACAAGGAAAATGGGACCAAAACACTACAAAATAGGCACTACAAACCACACTTATCAGCCTCTCTTACCTGTCAGTCCATTTGTTAGAAGTCTTCCAGGTATGTGGAGCCTAAATTAATGCATACAGAGCATCTTTGTAGGACTATTACCCACAAACAAATACGATTTCTGCTAACCTTAGGCGTAGCTTTGGTTTGCAAATATGTATTTTGATCACACCTTCATCTAAGGACCGATGTATACTTGATTCTTTGCCTGAACTTTTATGTTTCCTTTCCAGCTAAGATAGATTGAGTGTGTTTGTTCAAGACACCACTCCCCCAACATTATGTGAGCAGTCAGTCTGATCTTAATAGTGTTCATGGTTTTGCAGCATGAAACCCAAAGCAACCTACCTGGCTGACCTGAACACGGGCAGCCGTGACTGCAAGGTCAAGGTCAAAGTGATAGAAAAAAGGAGGCCAAAGACATCTCCTAACAAGAATATGCTCTACCAAAGTCTGCTGCTGGAGGATGAAAAGGTAAGAGTACAGTTCAGGGAGTACATTGCCCAAAAAACTCTAACTTTTCATTTAATAAACGAGTTGTAGGATGAATCGTGCCTGTGAATCATCTGTACAGTTATTAGAGGCATATTACGTTTGCCAGCCTAGAAAAGAATTAGGTCTTCTTTCACGTGGACAATCACAGAATACGATTGCGCATTACTCAGCATGAATCTTGTTATTCGTCGCTATACCGTCAAATGTGTAGGCCTGGACTACTAATACATGGGCAGGACCCTGTGTCCATCACACCAAGCACATAACGTAAATAGAGTGCTCCCACCTGTTTCCTTCTGGATACAGTACATGGTTTCCCAACAAGGCAATATACCATATACACCACTGACCCTTTCCTTCTTGCTATATAGTTGCAGAAAATGTATAAGCCCCCCCCCCCCCCCCAAAAAAAAAAAAAAAGGGGCCACACTTTGGGCCACCCGTTAGTTAACTTAAAAGTGGGACCACGGGCACCGCAAACTATAGAGATCTACATTCCGCACCTGACTTAATGTCTTTATTCCCTGACCACCGTATAGACTGCATATGTCGATGTTGCCTTCTTGTTGACACTGCTTTAAGTAATACAGGTACCGCGCGTCACAGAAAATCATGCGTATACCTTGCAGGGCACAAGGATGCGGGGTGCTCTATTCGCTGACCAGATTGCGATGTATGAAGATGCAATACACCGTAACAAGACGTATGAAATAAGAAATGCTGCTATCAGCCCTGTCAAGCCGGAGTGGAAGACCGGTCCAACTGATCTTGACTATCAAATGACGTTTAGCCGTAAAACGCTCATATTCCCATTAGACACTGACATTGGCCTTGGTACTGTTGCTGCTCAGGAATATCTAACAATCTCTCAGCTTCCAAGAGAGCAAGGGTACTCTGAGCTGTTTGGTACACACCCTTGACCCTCCAAAACTCTGGCTCAGTTTGTACATCAGTGCACATACCTGTACGCACATATATACGGAGTATTTGACAGCCTAGAATTGTGCAGTGCAGTACAACTTACCTAGAATTATTCTGTAGTCCATTAATCACCTGGTACCACGAAAATGACTACTATTGAGCAACTGCCAACTACTATTGCAGATGTGCTGGGCGTTGTCCTGTTTGTCGAAAACCAGCCGCGGGTGATTACAACATCCAACAACCGCGAGTCCAGAGTACGGGAACTGTTGCTGATTGACCACAGGTAACACCAGCTTTAAACTATCACTTGTCTAACATGTGTTCTGCATATCAGTGGACCTGACGTTACACCCGGTGCCTTCTCTGTAATAGCACCGCGCAACCACTGGCTATCTCGGTGTGGGATGAGCTAGCTGAAGATGACTGCACCATGCTGATTTCGGCACCGGGAAAGTTCAGACTCGTTGGCTTAACAGCACTCCGAGTATCGGGCTACAAAGGTCTTTACTATTCAGGTCATCCTTTTTGGGTTTTTGCATGAACTTTCCAGTCATACAGCCTATCTAATGTAGACATAATGTAGGATTTTCGCTGTCAACTTCTGCGTCGACTACCGTCATACATGCGCCAGTTGGAGCCAGAGCCGAAGCACTGTCGACCTGGTAATGTACACACTCAACGTTATTTGTTAGCTGCATGGCCATTCCATTGTTGGCTACTCCTCTTGTAATCTATGCGTGCAAAGTGCAAACATTCTACTTCTTAAGTGCTTTTGACCATTGTATACCTCTTACCCAACACTGATCCTACACTCCAATTTTACACAAACCACCGTTTGTAGGGCTGCTGCCCACCACATAGCACTGTCAGAACTGCAGTCAAGAATTCTAAATGCAAAAGTGTCGTCACAGACGCAGAAGGCTACTACAATTGCAGCCATCCGTTCAAAGAAGGTGCGCACAGCACCATTCACTATTTCTAATTGAACATGTTGTTCATCTGCAACCAACTGTAGATGCGTTGCTATTTATAACCCTTGAACTGATCCACAGGCCAAGTCAGTTCTCCAGGACGACAGGCACTGGCTGGATGTTACTATTCCAGGTGCTGACCTATCCAAAATGCATGCTTACTTAGGCTGCTCTCACTGCAGCAAGCGTTCCAGCACGCCACCAGGAACTGCCTATACTTGCTACGCTTGCTCTACCCCAGACTGTACTTCGGAGCCACGGTGTGTTGAGCGCCACCTGACTTCTTTACCTTCACTGCGATGTCCAGTGCCATCCGCCCACCTTAAACGCTATATTTGTTTTGCTCATAGTAACTTTCGATATGCTCAGCTAATGTCGAATTGCATATGAATTCCTACAGGGTCACTTTCAATTGTGAGATATCAGACGGAACAGGCACACTGCCAATGACGGCTTTCACAAAAACCGTTTCAGACCTATGTATGATGTCAGCGTCTGACTTGTTCTACATGAAATAATCTGTAAGTCAGCGTTCGTCTATACATACATGCGAAATCTACCTACGTTACACGTAAGGTACATTGTTAACCATTCTACATACCTACACAGGAAAACAATGAGGCTTTTGAGGTCATCCGGGAAACATTGGAGCGTAGGAAGTTCAGGGTGTGCGTTGGACCTGCGCAGTCGCTGTCAACAAGTAACATCCTGCAATGGGTGGTGAAGCAGGTAGTGGTGTCTGACGACGGAGTTACCACACCAGTAAACAGTGCAGCCATCCCACCAGTTACTGTACGAGACAAGGAAGGTGACTCAATTGTAGCCGTAGCGGAAAAGTTGGGTGAAGTTGCAACGGAGAGCAGCAACTCAGCTTCCACAATCGATAATCTATTGATCGGGACTCACCGTGCGGCATAAGTATGTGATCCGCTTATAAATCTAATATTAACCAGACCTCTGCCATCTTCACATGGCAAAAAAAATTCGTAGCTACTCATGGATCCACCGTATTCTATGTGGATATATGTTCCACGAACTGCCAAACCTTATTTGTAAAATATTCCTGTCACTTCCAACCAACAAGTTTAGACCTGCCCCCTCCCATGCTTACGTTAATCCGCAAAACCACGGGCGTTGGTATCACGACAACCACACACCCAAAACTGCTTCCTGTGCATTGCAGATTCGGGACAAATTTTCCAGGCCCAACCCACCACTGTCCAGACCGACATCACAGCGGATATATAGACCACGACAGCTCCATTACAGCTTCTAATTACGAACTAAGCGTGACCACGAGCATACTGACGGCTTCTAATTACTATCTAGACGTTGACTACATACCTACAGCTTACTGGCGTACCTACTTACACCCCATGTTATATCATTTCAAGTGGACATATGGGTTGTACTAATTCAGCCACTGTCCTAACATATCCCAAACTGTAGCCCAAATACCCCTGTAACATCATCAATAGCCTCAATCCTCCACTATCTCTCCCCCCTCCCTGAAAATCTGGCCATTACTGTACCCTAGAGTTTAGGACAAAAAAAGGAAAAAAAACAAGCGGTAGATCTTCTACTGTCCCAGGACTCTTTATTTGCATGTGTTGGACCCCTATCAAGAAACTACCTTCCATCCCCTTTCCTTGAACATTAATCCATTACAAGACCCAAAATTTTAGGGGAAGAGATACACAATTTCTGCCATTTTCTACGGTCCGGTGTTTTCAGTCTTCGGTATCTCTCTTACGTACTCCTCAATTCCTGGTGAGTCCAATTTACTTATAGTCCAGTTTTCTTTTGGTTTGGTGTTGTTCAGTTCTCGTACATTATCGAGTTCTGGATTCTGCTATTAATTCAATCTTGGCTGTTCTCAGATTTCGAAAGTTACCGATTATTGGTTTCCGACATTTCTTTTAGGGGTTTGGTTGTTTTCCCACCCTCTTATACCGCGTTTCTTTTAAACCCTATTGAAACCGACTGGAACTGTAAGTCTTCTACTATTGCATAGCTTCCACTGTAAGTCTCTCCTTTGCACCCTCTAACTCCCTCAGACGCTTTGTTTTTGCTTGTATCATATGTTCATTATTTCAGCCTGTTTTCCTTCTCGGGCTGAGTTTGAAGTTTGGCGCTTTTATGTTTTACTGTGTTTACCTGATCTTCCAAGTTTCCCATTTACTGGTGGCCCCAGTTTTCAGGTCTCTGTTAGGCTGTGTGTGGACGTCGTAACTAGCCTCCCTGCCTATTTGTACTCCTGTCCTTCCTTTTACAAATTGATGTTGACCTCGCCCTTTCCCTTGTGCATACATGCTCCACGTAGGCTTAGAAGTACGATCATGCTCCATACTTTAGAACACAGAGGCACTTGGCGGTGGCTTTCGGTTTTCGTAGAGTGCTCATAGGTCTGTGACATATCCATCTGTTCTGGTGTCGTAGCGCTACGTTTTGGTAACGGGCTTTTCCGGTGGGTGTGAATGTGTGAGGCCGATTGCAGTTCCGCTTTTGTTTTTCGGCTAAGTAGTTATACGTTTGGATTGTCCTCTTGGGTGGTGTCGCGTTTCAGAATGGACTATACAGTGGCTCTGAGTGTATAAGGGCGACTGCAACGTTTCAAACTGGGTATTGTGGCCACGTGGCGCGGTAGCGGGATATGTATGGCATCTACCTAAAGACATCGTCTCCTCCGTTATCATTCATTACATATGTCCGGATAATAAGTGTGGGTCTAACAGATGTACGGATGTTGCTTGTCACACAGAATGCGTCATGCTGTTTTGTCGAGTGAACACCAAACCTGCTCGATACTGACTTATTGTTGGTTACTTTGCTTGCATTATTTGTACGTCTGCCTGGTTGAGGCCATCATCCTAACATGTAGTCCCACCGTGCAGGCCTTTTCGGTGCCACCATGCCTGCGTATTCTTGCAGAGGCTGGATAACGGACAATGAAGACGAGGACAAGGCCGCTGTCACGGCCACTGGCAGGCAACGTAAGTTTGAACGCTTACATTTCGTATATGACCGTATTCATGAGGTCGTGGTCCCTGGTAGGCAGTCCTCGCAAGTAAGCAGGGTCCTTTCGAGTGATGACTATATGGAGCAAATATTCGTAAAGCTTGACGCACCTGGCAAGGCAGCGATATCACTTGTCTGCAAGCGATTTGCTCAGATGTTCGCCTTGAGGCCAGATGCGCCTCGGTGGGCCGCAGATTACGACAGACTCCTGCAAAGAGAACACTTCTTTGGTGTGACAATTGCCATACGGGGTGACACTATGGTCTCATGCAGGTGCAGATGCTACTTGACCGACAACATCCTCGTCAAGAGGCTGCTTCACAGTTTCCAGGCGCAGACAATGAACAAGACACCTCATCTAGAAATTACTGACTCTACCTCTGCAGACAATATGGCTGCCTACATTGCACAGTTCGGTGAGAATGCTGTGGCCACGGCACAAGTGCTAGCTCTAGGCCTACTTGGCCCGAGAGATTATGATGCTATCGAATGACGTGACTATCAATTTACATGGCTACGAACACTGTGTGTATGTACTGCAACGTCGTTCTCGTTGATGCGTAGACATGCCATCATTGAGCGGTGCTAGACGTTTTTTAAGAAGGCCCGCAATCCGAACTATGTTTTCGTTACGGACATAGTGATGTACATTGGAAAAGGGAAAAAAACCTTTGTGGGATTCAGTCATATTCTGTTCTTGTATGTGACGTCATTCCCCCCGGCGATGCGTAGTCGGCTTCCATCATGTTAGGAATATAAGTTATAGGTTGGTTGTTTGTGGACTCAGAAAGTAGCGTGCTACTATCCAAGCGTTTAGCGTGGGAATACCTCACACTATTGTCGTACATCTATTTCAATAGCGTATGATTACGTTAGCATGTCATAGCTACCATTATAGAGTATGTGATTTGGATGACCATAGCCGACGCTGTCGGACTTCACATATCTTCAATAGCAATCGTACCCTCTTAAGATTTTATACATTTCCTTCGATTGTATGCAATCCGCCGGTACCCCTTAATGGTTTACAATTGTACATTGACGGCTCAGTTGATGCCCGTGTGCTTAAATTTACTGTTCTCATTTTGGAGCTCCGCGCGCATCGCGCGCGGAGAAGCAACTAGTATATATAAAATACTCAGCATCCACCCCTCAAACTGAAATGTGGTCAGGGAATAACGGCCCAAGTTTAACTCAAAGAAAGGTGTGTTGTTCGCCTCCCAAGGGCTTAGTCATGATGTCTGCAAGCTGTAAGCCTGTGCGGACATATAAGTGCGAGTCGGGAACCCTTGAAGCATATCTCAAACGCAATGAGAAGATTGATGTGCTTCGTTCATTCGTGTAAAACATGATTGTTAAGTATATGACTAGCTGTTTATGAGTTTCATACTTTAATAAAAAAAAGACGTAATATTATATGTTTATAGCGGCTATTTGATGTTATAAACGCTCAACATGACAAAATAATTATCTAATTATAATATTGTAGTAGTAAAACTCTTTGAGATTTGTATGATTTGATGTTTAACCTTGAGTTTATAAGATTTTAATTTTTGGTTTGTTATTTTATGATAATTGCGAATTTGCAAGTAACCAAACCTATATTTTAGTTATAAAAAACTTCAAATTCTTTTTGTTTAAATATATGTACTCCCTCCAACTCACTATGATTTACACACTTATTATTTTAATCTCTCACATTTGAATAAAAGTGGGTAAATCATTGTGGAGCGGAGGTTGTACTTGTTTTTTCCGTCGTATCCGTGTCCTACAAAATTTAGAACATTGTGTCACATGTCGGATACGTCTCCGTATCCGTGTCGGTGCAACCTAACCCCTAAGTAATGCATTACTCCCCAACGGAAAAATCGTTCCTCCCTTCTATCTTTTTTACATCATAAAACGCCAACCTAACCCTAAGGAATGCATTACTCCCCAATGGGAGGAATCGTTCCTCCATCCTATCTCTTTTACACCATAAAATGGGAGAAATCGTTCCTCCCTTCTATCTTTTTTACCTCATAAAACGCCAACCTAACCCTAAGGAATGCATTACTCCCCAATGGGAGGAATCGTTCCTCCATCCTATCTCTTTTACACCATAAAATGCCACAACCAAGCACTAATCTCCTCCATTTCTAGTTCATTTTAGCTTTATTACCCCCGATACACTATCCCATCCCAAGCCTATTTACGTGGGATCCAATTTCCCTTCACCCTCATTCCAAACCTACGAACTTTCGACAGAATGTACAAAATTGACTTGAAAACCACTTACAGACTACAGTATTTTACTCGTAGTTGATTACCAGAACCTACTCGTGTTTACTAGTACTAGATTTGATGATCAGCAACGTACAGACAGTTTTCCAGAACATGCTTTCAACATTCAACCACGAAGAATTTCAACTTTAAAAATGCAGGCGTCAATGTTTTCAAGAGCAAGAGTACACTGATCACCCGGCTGAATGTTGTTATATTTCATAAATTCTTTCCAGCCGTTTGCTAAAACCTTTATGTTGTTCCTCTCTTGGTATATAACTGGCCAGCGTTTTCCGGATGGATCTCGAAGCACTATCATTTTCTGGTCTACGTTTGAGCCGTGTCTGTGTACCTTTATTGGTAAACATTTGGGCAATTCCTGAAAAGTATAAGCAGGTTAGCGAACAACAAAGCTAAGACTCAAAATGATTTGGGGTCAGCTATCAGAATCTTCGTGTGAGACTGATGCTATCACTGAGAGATAAAAGAATGGATCATACAAGAGCTGAGAAAAAGAAAAGAACACAAACACAAAGTATTTTATTTTTTTTGATGAGTACTATATTAAGGCCAATGGCCAAATGACTTCAAAAACATTGCTGGAAATAAGATAGACACAAAAGAGCAAGAACCCACCGAACAAAGAAATTAGAGAATCCTATCAAAGTAAAGTCTTGGGATCACAATGCAAATGCTCTGCATATTTGCATCTAAAAACTTACACTAACTTAGAAACAGAATATTTTTCAAGGCAGGTTGCCCCGAAATTTTGAGACAGAACCTGCTCTTAGCAGCATCTCCAAAACGAGAAAACAAGTTTGGTGTCTTTTAAGGATAGATCATCCACCATTTTATAGAATACTCGAAATGATAATCACCCTTGAATTTGAAAAGTTAATCAATCTGAATACCATACGAAAATAGACAATCTAAACATAGCATGGGAACATATGTAAGAGGGGCATCAGATAATACTTACAAGAAAAGGTTCACTATCTTGCTGTTCAGAGCATGTGATTTTGATCTTAAGAACTGATGTAGAATCGTAAAAGTCAACAGGTTCGGGCTTCACCACTTTCTTAACAGGTGCAACTTTATCATTAAGATTGCCAAGATCCCTGTTGTTAGACCTAGGTTCCTTCAGGCGAGACAGCTTAAGATTATCCCTGGGGACATTGCAAGAATTATGAGCCCCCATATAACCACTGTTTTTCTGACAGGGTTGCTGTTCTTTCTTAACCAGTCTCGTTCCTGTACCTGATTGAACATAAGAACTAATCAACATAGCAAGAGAGAGTTTTAGAAATTAGAGAGAACAACATTCCCCAAGTTATTCAAGAGCTCCCGTTGATGGCAGGTAGGGGACTGGATGAACACAGGCTTACTCGTGTGTTAACAACAAAAAGAGGTTGTTTAGCATTTGGTTAAAATGCAAAAGGAAATTATCGGAAAAAAATAGACAATAAGTGTACTTCCCGCAATGATTAAGCTACATGCAACTATCTCAATTTCAACCAAAAAAAAGACAGCCAATAATTATAGATACCAGGAAGCTCACCAATTGCTGCCTTAGCTTGACATTTCATTGCAATTGATGTAGGAACTCTCTGTGGCATATTACTATTCAATGGCATGTCAACATCCAAACTACTTTTGAGAAGCAAATTAGGTTCCTCCGCTGCCAAGCACGCTTCATCTATGGAAAAGGCCAAGAGTTGTACATGAGTAACACGAAACATATTAAATAAAATCAGAGCCAAACTCTGATTGGTCTAGTATCATGCAATGGAAAAAGAGAGATCTTAGCCCAAGGGACTAACTTGGGGCTAACAGGGGGTTCACTTCACCAATTTGCCATTTAATAATATCAACTGAAGAAGTTCCCATCTGAGCATTTTGCGATTGGCTAACACCTTGATATCTATTCACTTCGACAATGCTTTTTTCTTCGGTACACACTTTCGTCGTAGGCATCTCAAAGGCAGATAGATCAAAGAGATAGTCTCTATCATCTTCTCTAGAGAAGTTTGTGCTTCTGCTAGTCATGAAGTATGGCTCCACTAAAGGATCCTTTGCAGGAGGTACTTTAGGCCTTTTGCGAGGGTTCCCTTCGACTGGACGATCTTCAGCCAGACGTACAGATCTTCTCACATTATCCAGGCTCTTGGCACTATCAACATCGAGCCCAGAAGCCACACGAGAACATGAATTCTCTTTCGGTAGAATTTCTGCGTCAGAACCATCAGATCCTTTTCTGGCATCAGAATCTCTGGCAGCTTTTATCCTTTTGTTCTGATAGTTAATTCCAGAGAAAAGCACTGGCTTTTCACACCCACTTCTAGTGAAAATTTGAACAATAAAATGTGATCTTGTTATATAATGGAACACCAAAACATCACCTAGCTCTATTCCGTGATCTAGTGCAAACTCCTGCCAACCACGTTGAATGACAAGTGAGCCTTTCACTTTAGCGAGGCGTATATCCCATTTCTGCCCAGTCGAATCCTCAAGATATGTATCCTTCCCCTCCAATGAGTTAAGAGTTCTCACAAATCTAGGAGGAACAATCTACAAATACACAGGCAATAAATCATAGCAGAATCATGGTTGGAAAACTAGTACATATACAGAAGTATAATGAATATTAAAATAATTCTTTATTCTTTACAACTGACAGCATCAAGTTTCTGTTATACATGTTAGGTTCCGCTACAACCCAACACTCGACATTAGTATTACTAATATTGTCCGCTTTGAACCAAACCTGCACGATTTTCCCAAAAGATCTCTTACAAACCAGGCAAGACTCTTCTAAGGCCATGTTCTTTTCAACTTCTTTACAACTCAATTCGGTTCAGCTCAACCTCAACACAGTCAGATAGCCCCATTAGGTAATAAATTTTGTACCAGCTACTTCAGCCCAAGCCCACTGTATTATTATATTGTGGTATTGGGTTTGTCACACATTTGATCCACAGCTAGAAAAGAATGATTAAATACAAAGATGGAATGCTAAAGGTTAATTAGTTACGGAGTATTAAAACCAAGGCGGAAAACGGATGTTTATGATTATACCAACTCCTTAGAAAATTCGGTGCCGAACATCACTTTGAAGAATGAATGGGCAGCGGGGGAAGGATCAAGCCTCGCCCTATGAAGCAACAAACAGCTCCGTGTGCAGTCAGCACACGCATCGGCGTTACCATCCATAACTGATTTACTTCAAACAATTAGCCACCTGCATGCAAAGATATTGTTAGCCACCAGTAGGTGACAATGACAACGACGACAACAACAACCACGACAACAGTGTTGCCTGCCTAAGAAAGGAATCTAAACACCACATTGCAGAAAAAAAAAAAGGCAATTAACTGCTACCCCTATTTACTGCATCAATTCCTCCAATGCTAATTTAACAATTCTTCACGTTACCCGAAGAATCTTTTCACTGCTTAGATTGATGGTTGCCCAAAAAAATACTAGTACTTATTGTGAGAATTAGTGGAAGAGGAAACACTAGGTAGGTTCATGGAAGTATGACGGCGATACATGAGATTTATAACTGCATTACTAAAGGAATTAGAGAGATGGAGGTAGTGGAGTACCTGGTATAATCGATCATTAAGATGCTGAAACTTAGTGATCACTGATCACGAGTACATAATATGTTTGGTTTACGGAGTAGCGTGTGGTAAATTAATTGTCTAGGGTTTACTGCTTTTTTACTGGATTGCAAAATTTGGAAAGACAGAAAGAGCGAGGCCGAGGCCGAGGGATTATTGGGTAGGACCGCCCGCCCAAAACCTGACCCACCCCAAACTCCATTTCATAGAATCCCAAAATTTGGCGTGATTTCCTTGTCTGTGGTTGCACGGACACGGCTCATTAGTGGAGTATCCGTGTCTGATACGGTAAGGACACGGTTAAATACGTGTCCGACACCCAAAAAATCGTGTCTTGGTTTTTTTTAAAAATTCGATACGTATCGAACACGGTCCAGTGGTTCACTGTTATTTCCCCTACAATTGAAAACAGCATCAATGCATTGAACGGATGACGTGACACAATTCTATACTCCCTCCCATCCAAACAATCCTTTACCTGAGGGGTTTCACAACTTTTAAGAAAAGTGGTAAAAGTAAGGATATTATTGGTAAATCAAATGATTTTATGGGTCCACCAAATTTAAAGTAAAGAAAAAGTTGTGGTATTTTGTGTAAATAGAGGAAAGATATGAGGGTTATATGGTAAAGTCTTTTGCCAAAAAAAGAATGTAAAGAATTGATTAGATTGTCCATTTATAGTAAGTGTAAAGAATTGAATGGATGAGAGGGAGTATGTATAATACAATTCATTGATTTAAATAGAAATAGAAATTCTTGCAAATAAGAATTACTAGATTAAAGCCCGTGCGTTGCACGGTTAGTTGGTTTCGGGTTAATTGGCGTAATTACATGATGATGTATATTCGTTAAATAAGAATTTCATCACCTCATCATACTTTTTCGATGTGGTATAATTTAATTACTTAATTAAGTTTATAATTTTAAGAACTATTTTGAAGACTTAAAAGAGTTTATTTTTATATCTATGTTAGATAACAGATATAGTCTAATTAAAAACTTTTAGGGTTATTTAACATAAATAATCCCAACTTTGGGTGATCTTTCATAAATAAACCCAATTTTAATTAATTTGGTGATAAACCCATGTTTTACAACTATCTTCTCAAATTAGAATTGGATAAATTGTGACCTGCTATCTTAGCTAAAAATTAGCTTTAATTATTAATCAATACTAATAGTCACAAAATCATTCTCCAACAATTAAACTAATCTTCATCTCCTACCTCACCAATTTTAAATGAAACCCAGTAAACCTAATTGAATTTTTCTCCCCTTTACCCTTCACTAAAATATGCACCCTTAATATGCACTTCAACCCATTAAACTCGAAATACAAATTGAGGTGTCACCATTACACCAAAGCACCCAGTAAACGCAGCCCCAATCTTCATCTCCTACTACCAAAGCACCATTACTATTAAAAACAGAATCACCATAAAAATCGACATAAACCATCGGAATCGTGATGGATGACATCAACAATGATGTGGGTCCTAAGATGTGGGATTGGCCGATTATCTGATCGATTGTGCGAGGCCGCATCCGCTCCGATAATGGCTCCAACGATGGCGGCGGTGGATTGTGTGAAGCTGGTGACGGATTGGTTCAAGCTGCACCAGATTGATTCGAGTCTCCGAGTAGTTAGTTAGGCAGTAGAGAGTTGTAACAAACTCATATGTATATTTGTGTGTATATATATATATATATCATGTAACAGATTAGATATAACTAACACATATACAATTACATAAATATCAATAATAATAACCGCTTCTATTTACTCCTTGAGTATGAACCTTCGAGCTTCATCCATGGAGGAATCTAAGCTTCACATGGTATCAGAGCTCCTCAGGAGATCCAGATACTTCGTTTCTCAGTAAATTCTCGATTACTTCTCGTTATTTCCTGTTAATTGCTTCCGCTTCGCCATTGTTAATCGAGCGATCGCTTAGGTTTCGCAATCGCCTGCATATTTCAATTGAAATTCAGCTTTTGCACCTTTCATCTCCGATTATTAGACTCGAATCTGGCATTCTGAATTCACATTAATCAATTTTCGCCTGATTTCTGCATATTTCATTTGAAATTCAGAAATACCTAATTTCTCTTTGATTTTAGATTCAATCAATCAAAAGAAAAAAAAAAGTAAGAAAATCTATCAAAAATCACATAAAAATGCCGAGTTCTTCAGAAAACTCTGATCAAACAACATCTTATGCCTTTTATGATGATCCTCTATATCTGTCGTCTTCGGATCAGCCGAATCTTGTGCTTGTTGATGTGCATTTTGATGGAAGTAATTTCCTCAATTGGAAGAAAGATGTTATCATGGCTCTCACATCAAAGAACAAAGATGGATTTATCACAGGAACATGTCGCTTGCCAGAAAAGAAGGACAAAAAATATCATCAATGG
The DNA here is from genome assembly GCA_958450325.1 of Agrostemma githago. Lineage (NCBI taxonomy): Eukaryota > Viridiplantae > Streptophyta > Magnoliopsida > Caryophyllales > Caryophyllaceae > Agrostemma > Agrostemma githago. The sequence goes on along the minus strand of OY288250.1, from coordinate 10,023,379 downwards.
CTGAGGTGTGACCTGTTAGTCACTCGTTGGATTCTGAACTCAGTTCATCCATCGCTTCGTGAAAATCTCAAGTATGTTCATACCTCCAAGCAGCTTTGGTCTGAATTAGTGGAACGATATGGACAGCCCAATGGCCTCGAGCTGTACATGCTACGGAAAGATCTAGGTTCCACATCTCAGGAGAATTATCCCTTGATCGACTATTATAGTCGCCTGAAGCGTACTTGGGAGGATATTGATGCAATTGATCCAATTCCAGAATGTACTTGCGGAGCAATCGACTCCTGCACTTGCACCTTGGTCAAGCGCTTGGTAGACAGGGAACTACAAGCAAAATTGATACAATTACTCATGGGATTAAACTCAAGCTATGAGAATGTGAAAGGCACAATTCTAACCATGGAGCCCTTACCTACGATCAACAAGACATTAGGAATTCTGCAGCGTATTGAGAAACAAAAAGAAATCAGTGATTCACTTGATTCTGCTGGGAATGCTAATGCTTATGCAGGTCAGAAGCAGAATGTTGGTGAGGTTAGTGTCTGGAAGAGACTGAAATTTGATGCAAATAATGCAAATACTGCACATTCTGGGAGCACCTCTGATGAGAAAGTCTGTACATACTGTACCAAGAAGGGACACCTCAGGGAAGATTGCTACCAGCTACAAACCTGCACATTCTGCACTAAATTTGGGCATGTTGAGTCTCAATGCTACCTCAAGAAAGGGCGTAATGCTCAGTCTCAATCAAACAGAGGCAGGGGACGTGGATCAAATGGTAGCAGGAGAGGTAGGAATAATCAAAGACGTCCTGCTGCAAACAATGCAGATGCAGTGATCCCCTCCGACTCTGAGACATATAACAACCCTCTTGATGATGAATACAACACTGAGTATGATGATGAATATTATGATGGTTTTGTTGACAAGGTCTATGACAAAGTTCTAAAGGCAATTAATGCATCACAAAGCAACAAACCTCAGAGCAACAAACCTCAGGCTAATACAGCCAGGACTCTACCTTCTTTGAGCATGGCAGGTATAACTGATATCTCATCAGCCTTTAATGCAATACATGACATAAATTCTGCTGACTGGATAGTTGATTCAGGAGCATCAGACCATATGACTTCATGTGCATCCTTATTACATGACATTAGAATGCTCCCTCATTTTATTCACGTTGCATTAGCTGATGGTAGCGTAAAGAAGGTTCAAAGAATGGGTACAGTTCAGTTAAATTCTAAAATTACCCTTCACAATGTCCTCTTGGTACCAGACTTCAAACAGAACCTGCTCTCTGTTAGTCGTTTAATAGAACATTCACATCTTGAGGTTATTTTCTCACATCGTGAATGTTGGTTCCAGGACCCTTTAAGTAAAGAAAAGCTAGGGAGAGCTACAAGAAAAGGAGAGTTATACAGATTATCATTGGACCATGTCAATCCAGAGAAAAATAAACTCTTGGATGGATATATCAGTAGGCAATGCAATCTTATGAGTCATTGTAACTCAGATAATTCTGATGCAAATAATTGTACCTTGTCGCATGATATAGACCTTATTCATCAAAGGTTAGGACATAGTTCTGTAGACAAGATGAAACATGTTACTGGATTGCCTCTATCTGTTTTGAAAAAGTTGTTTTGTCACACTTGTGTAATGTCCAAGCATCATATGCAACCGTTTAGTAGAAGTACTTCTTATGCTCCTAAATGCTTTGATTTACTGCATCTTGATGTCTGGGGGCCATATAGAGCAAAAACAACATCTGGAGCCCAGTCATTTTTAACTATTTTAGATGATCATAGCAGAACAACTTGGACATTCCTGTTGCAAAACAAACAACAAGTCCCACATCTCATCAAATCCTTCCTAAACTATGTAGAAAACCAGTTTGAGGTTAGGGTAAAGCGTATTAGAACAGATAATGGGACAGAATTTGTACAAGAACAATGCAAAGACATGTTCAGTGAGAGAGGTATTGTGCATCAGACCTCCATTCCTGGCAGACCTCAACAGAATGGACGAGTTGAGAGGAAGCATAGGGTACCTAGCATCTTTATATCATGTCTTAACAGAACATGAGCCCTACACATTCACTGAAGCAAAAAGAGACAGTAGATGGGTGGAGGCCATGGGATTAGAGCTACAAGCTCTTGAACAAAATAAGACTTGGGAAATCACAGAGCTACCACATGGGAAGAAAGCTATAGGCTCTAAATGGGTCTATAAGATCAAGCATAGAGCAGACGGTAGTGTTGAAAGATTCAAGGCAAGATTGGTTGCCAAGGGATACAATCAAGTAAAGGATAAGGACTACAAATACACATTCTCTCCTGTTGCCAAGTTTACTACTGTGCGCACATTGTTAGCAGTTGCCGCACTAAGGAACTGGCCTCTTCATCAATTAGATATCAATAACGCCTTCTTACATGGCTATATTGATGAAGAAGTGTACATGAAGCCACCTGAAGGATATACCAAGGCAGCAGAGGGTATGGTTTGTCGCCTCAAAAGATCACTTTATGGGCTCAAACAAGCCTCTAGACAATGGAATATTCAACTTACTAAACACTTACTTGGGTTACAGTTTGATCAATCCAAGGAAGACTACTCCTTGTTTACCCAGAATGATGAATTGCAAGGTAATTTCACCATCATTTTGGTGTATGTAGACGATTTGATCATCACTGGCAATAATGAAGCCATTATACAAAGGGTCAAAGACAGTCTGCATGATGCTTTTACTATAAAAGATTTAGGTCTTATGAGGTACTTTCTTGGGATAGAAGTGGCAAGGAATGAAACAGGAATCTTGCTCAATCAAAGGAAGTACATCATTGATGTGGTTAAAGATATAGGAATGGAAGACTGCAATGAAACATTGGTGCCTTTATCTCAAGGAACAAAACTTTCAGTAGATGAAGGGGATCTTTTGGATGATCCTGAGCAGTATAGAAGACTTGTGGGAAGACTATTATATCTCAATCTCACACGGCCGGACATATCCTACTCAGTACAACATTTAAGTCAATTCATCACCCAACCAAGACAGCCACATTTAACCGCAACACTTCACTTAGTGAAGTATTTGAAGCACACGGTCAATGCAGGTCTGTTCTATCCTGCTCAAGGTTCGTTAACAGTAGTCGCTTACAGTGATGCTAATTGGGGGCGATGTGCTTACAGCTGTAGATCAGATAGTGGTTACTGTATTTTTTTGGGAGATTCCTTGATATCTTGGAAAACAAAAAAACAAAAGACGGTGAGCAAGAGTGCTACGGAATCAGAATATCGGTGTATGTCATACACCACAAGTGAAGTTGTTTGGCTAGAAAGACTTCTCAAGGATTTTGGAATTCATGTGCCTAGGCCGATCGATTTGTATTGTGATAACAAGGCCGCTCAACATATAGCGTTAAATCCGGTATTTCACGAAAGAACCAAACATCTAGACATCGATTGCCATTATGTGAGGGAAAAGTTTCAGGAAGGACTGTTAATACCAAGACATGTTAAGTCTAGTATGCAACTGGCTGACATTATGACGAAACCTCTTGGTATAAAACAACGTCATTATTTATCTGAAAGACTTGGCATCAACCTGAACTCTGATTTGGAAGGGGTGCATGATGAGGAGTTTCAATCCAATCTGAAGTCCAGCTTGAGAGGGGTGTGTGAAGCTGGTGACGGATTGGTTCAAGCTGCACCAGATTGATTCGAGTCTCCGAGTAGTTAGTTAGGCAGTAGAGAGTTGTAACAAACTCATATGTATATTTGTGTGTATATATATATATATATCATGTAACAGATTAGATATAACTAACACATATACAATTACATAAATATCAATAATAATAACCGCTTCTATTTACTCCTTGAGTATGAACCTTCGAGCTTCATCCATGGAGGAATCTAAGCTTCACAGATTGATTGCCGCCGTGGACGGCGGCGACAGCAGTGGTGGTGGAGGAGGGGAGAGTTTGGGGGTGTTTGTTAGGGTGAGAGAAGAATTTTTCGAGTTTGGGTTGTTGAGATTGGGATTCCGGCGGCGATGATGGTGGTAGGAAAGGAGGGTGGTGAGAGAGGAGCCAGTCGGTGGCTTGGACAGTGGAGGTGCCGCCGGTGGCGGGAAGTGCGGCAGTGTCGAGGTCGGAGGAAAAGCTCATGCTTGGGAGTTGGGACATAGGTTTTTGAAGACTCAAAAGATTATACATTATACTCCCTCCGATTCATTGGATTCGCAACATTTACTATTCACACAAAAAATAAGGAAAGTGAATTGGTGGACCACAATAGTGATGTCATGTAAGATTAAGTAATATAATAATATTAGATTGAATATTTTGGAATATAGTAATGAAAAGTGAAGGGTAGGTTAGTCATTTCATAAGAAAAATATAGCCCAAAATGGAAATATTGCAAAGCTGATGAATTTGCCAAAAACGGAATACGTTGCGAATCCAATGAATCGGAGGGAGTACATGTTAATATCTAACTATATACTTTAATTATACATGTTAATATCTAAGAACGAAAGATTACGTAGAATTATATCATCTCATTATAATTTTAAGAGTTTTTGAAGACTCAAAAGATTTTGATTGATATGAATAAATAATTAGTCTTATTTATAATATAGAACCATAACCATAATATAATTTGATGTGGGATAATTTAAGTAAAATTTGTAGTCTAATTTATAGTATAGAATCATCACCGTACCTTATTTTAATTGTTTCAATGTGGGATAATTTTAATTTTGTAGTCTTATTAAGACTTTTTAAACTCAAAATATTGTTGGTTAATATTTAAAAACAATGATTAATCTTATTTAGTAGAAATTCATAACCTCATCATTATTTTTCGATGTGGGAGAATTACTTAAGTCGGTTGATGTCTATAAAAAAAATTATAATTAGTCTTTTGTGTATAGTCTTAAGAACCTTTTTAAGACTCAAAAGATTTTTGTTTGATAAAACTTTATAATTGTGAGGAACCTTAATATTTGTGAGGGGTATTTTAATGAATTTCATCGTCTTATTATACTCTCTCCGTTCACTATTTTTTTTCTCCATAACCTCAATATTTGTGAGGGACGTTAATATTTGTAAGGGGTATTTTAATGAAATGATGCAAAAAATAGTGACCGAAGGGAGTATAATTTTTTGATGTGGAATATAATTTACTTAAGTTTATAGCCTTAAGAGTGTTTTAAGACTCAAAAGAGAGGGGTATAATTTTTCGATGTGGGATAATTTACTTAAGTTTATAGTCTTAATGGTTTCTGTAAGACTCAAAAGATTTTGATTGATATCTAAGAATATAAGAACAAATGATTAGTCTTATTTATAATATAAAAATCCATCACCTTATTATAATTTGTCGATATGGAATAAATTTAACTAAAATTTGTAGTCTTATTTATAATATAGAATCATTACCGTAACTTATTTTAATTGTTTCAATGTGAGATAATTTTAAGTTTGTAGTCTGATTAAGACCCTTTATAAACTCAAGACTACAAATTCATGACTTCATCATAATTTAAAGAACAATGACATAGAATTCCATCATAGTTTTTTTTTAAAAACAAAAGTTTTTTTTGTTGGTTGATATTTAAAAACGATGATTACTCTTCTTTAGTACAAATTCATAAGTTCATCATAATTTTTCGATGTGGGAGAATTACTTAACTTCGTTGATGTCTAAAGAATTTTTTTTAGTTTTATTTATAATATAGAATTTCATCACCTTATTATAATTTTTTTTATTTAAGTGTATAGTCTTGACAACTTTTTTAAAACTCAAAAGATTTATCCTTGATGAAACTTTATAATTTTTCAAATGTGAGATAGTTTTAGATAAGTTTATAGTCTTAATATATATTTTAAGACTCAAAATGTTTTTGGTTAATATCTAAGAGCATATGGTTACTACGGAGTATTATTTATAATATAAACTTTCATCACCTTATTACAATTTTTCGATGTGAGATTATTTTTACTTAAGTTTGTAGTCTTATTAAGAGACTTTTTAAGACTTAAAAGTTTTTTTTGATTGATATTTAATAACGAATGATTAGTCTTATTTATAATATAGAATTCATCAACTTATCATATTTTTCGATGTGAAATAATTTATTTAAATTTACAGTATTTTATCAGCTCTTTTTAAGATTAAAAAAATACATCATTACTCTTGTTGATAATATAGAATTTCATCAACTCACTATAATTTTGTAAATATGGGATGATTTTAAATTTGCAGTCTTATATATCAAAAGTTTTTTAGTCGATATTTAAAACCGAATGATTACTAATATTTATAATATATAATTACTTAAGTTTATAGTCTTAGAAACTCTTTTTTAGATTCAAAAGACTTTTGGTAGATATCGAAGAACGAATTATTACTCTTTACTTATAATATAGAATTTCATTATCATATTGTAATTTGTCGATGTGAGATAATTTTAAAACTGTTATATGTTATAAATTCATCACATAATGTGAAACAAATGATATGAAATTTATACTCTAATGAAAACATTTTTTAACACGAATCGAAAAATTATACCCCTCTCTTTTGAGTCTTAAAACACTCTTAAGACTATAGACTTCCTACATCAAAAAATTATACTCCCTCCGGTCACTATTTTTTGCATCATTTCATTAAAATATAATAAGACGATGAAATTCTATTATATAAATAAAAGTAGTCATTTCTCCAAATTATGATGGAGTGATTAAATTCTTGTTGATAATATAGAATTTCATCTAAACATCTTATTATTTACATATGATTAAATTAAGATTAAAAAAAATACCTCATTACTCTTGTTGATAATATAGAATTTCATCAACTCACTGTAATTTTATAAATATGGGATGATTTTAAATTTGCAATCTTATATATCAAAAGTTTTTTAGTCGATATTTAAAACCAAATGATTACTAATATTTATAATATAGAATTCCATCACCCCATCATAATTTTTCGATGTGGGATAATTTAAAAGTTTTTCTTGGTCGATATTTAAAACGAATGATTACTAATATTTATAATATAAAATTCCATCACGTTTTTTCTTGGTCGATGTAGGATAATTACTTAAGTTTATAGTCTTAGAAACTCTTTTTTAGATTCAAAAGACAGATATCGAAGAACGAATTATTACTATTTATTTATAATATAGAATTTCATTATGATATTGTAATTTGTCGATGTGGATAATTTTAAAACTGTTATATGTTATAAATTCATCACATAATGTGAAACAAATGATATGAAATTTATACTCTAATGAAAGCATTTTTTAACACGAATCTAATTATTTCATTTTTATAATTTATTTTACGATAATGTTTTAAAAAAATGAACTCTAAAGGTTTTAACATCAGAATTGTAAAATCCTCTCTATATTAAATCAGAAACCAAGAAACAGTTTTCAAGGCCACCTCCATTCTTCATTTCAAAATAAGTCCCATTTTTTACACTTTTAGATTTCTACCACTTCACTTCTATATCCTTCACCCACTCTCACTTCAGCAATTGCAATCAATTCTCACCCACCTCAATCCAACAACCCGGCTCATTAAATGCTTTGAGGCATCATTAATCTTCCCATTCTCGGTTTTGATGCATCATTAATCGGTTGTTTACTGCTCCGTCATCAGCGATTAATCCCCCTTATTTTTGAATAAGGATACTTAATGATCCCCCTTGATTGCCGTCTACATGGGTATTAGATCAATCTTTCACCGGAAATGGGGATTTAATTAATTGGCGTCTCATCGTCTTCATTCACCTTCCTCGGTCACTTCTATGAATCGACTATATATTATGTTAAGCAGGTTAGTTGATTTTCCATCTCATCCCGCCATCGTTCCTGCAATCCGAAATTCTTACCCAGTTGTTTTATCTTCGTTCTCTGTTTTCATATCTTTATCGATCGCTCTTTAGTTCAATATGTGTGACATATGCAGTGTTTCAGTTGTTTCAATATGAGGCAATTGCAATCAAATCTCAACCACCTCAATCCAACAACCCGGCTCATTAAATACCTTGATTCATAATTAATCTTCCCATTCTCGGTAATCAGGAACATTAATCAGTTGTTCAATGCTCCGTCATCAACGATTAATCCCCTTCGTTATTGATTCAACTTCTTTTTATCAAAAATCTGATTTTATTGATGATAATGATAATTGAATTTTAAAAATCTGACTTCTTTTTCAATTTATTTCGTGAATTTCCAGGTAGAAGAAAGGAGAAGAAGGCAGCGAAAAAGCAAGGCATCATGAGGACCATAATTTAATTGGTAATTATTTTGATTTTTTTTTTGGTGAATTTCCATTTTCTTAAGAAAAAAGATGAGGTAAAACCGTAAAAGTTCAAGTTCTTCTTTATTGTAAGATTGTTGAACAAATCATGGGTTTATGATGCATGTTCGTTATGTGTGTACTTGCAATTTATGTTGTAGGTTTTATGTTTATTCAAAATATGACGATATAGATTGTGATGTTAATTTTTTATAAGGGCATTTTTTTCGTTAATTTTTGATAAGAAAGTTTTTTTTTCCAGGTGATGATGAACGAAGATATATAGTGAATTTCGTAGAGGTATTTTAGGTATTAAAGTCCATTAATTTTTTTATAACTATTTGAAAATTTATTTAATTAGTTTTGTGTGATATATTTCAAACGATGGTATATATGAACTTTTATAAAAATTAATGACTTTTCAATTGTGATTATTTCTAATTTTGATTATAGTTATAATATTGTGCTATTTTCTAATATTTTTTTTCCTGGTTATGATTTCTAATTTTTATGATTAGTTATGATTTCTAATTTCTGATTATTTCCAATTGTTATGATTTCTAACTTTTACAGTTATGATTTCTAATATTTCCAATTGTGATTATTTTTAATTACCGAGTATCACAAATTATGCTCCATAATTATGTATAGTAAAAATTTTAAAAAGAAAGGTAGTACGAAGTATATAGTAACATTGCCTATGAATTGTCTACGAATCATAATATATTATTAGAGTATAAAAAAACGTCTTTTCAATCATATTTTCCGTATGAAATAATTTCTTATCAATCATACGAGTATTTTTTAAGTATGGTAATTATTCCATATAAATTGATATTTTAATTTTTCATGATAATTATTTGATTGACAATCTTGCCATAATTGAGTTATTAACCTATGTTCATTTAATATCGAGTTATGATTTCTAATATTTCTAATTGTGATTATTTTTAATTATTGAGGATCACAAATTATGCTCCATAATTATGTATTTCAACAATTTTAAAAAGAAATGTAATATAGAGTACATATAGTAACATTGCATACAAATTGTCTACGAATCATAATATATGATTAGAGTATAAAAAAAACATCTTATCAATCATATTTTCCGAATGGAATGATTTTTTATCAATCATATTTTTATGTATGGTAATTATTCCATATAAGTTGATATTTTAATTTGTCATGATAATTATTTGATTGATAATTTTGACATACTCTTATATCTCTTGCCATAAATGATTTTCATAATTCAGTCTATCGTTTAAAAAATTTACTGGATACATAATGAATTAATGACTTATTTTTACAATAAAAGACGGGGGTCATATGAGAATAATTGTGATTAACGTGATACATTGTCCATGATTTCTTGGTATCTCGATAATGTGAATTGTATTATGCAATTACTATTAATACTCCGTAAAAAATAACCATCAATTAAATAACATGTTTCACATAATCATAATAAATATACGGACATTAACTAATAACATATTCCAACCTGTAATTAATTCTTCAACCTTCCCCGTAAATTTCTCATTTTCCATCACTTGCATTTTGATTCCCCAAATTTTTTAATTTTAAATACTTTGCAATTTTTTTTTAAAACAATTATTTCTAATATTCTAATTTTAACTTTTCTTTTTTATATTCTAATCGCATATTTGAATATTTTCTTAGTTGGTACCGTTTTAATTTTATTTAGTATCAAATTTTTTTGTGTATAGCAATTGTTAATTGTTGATTTTTTTTTTTGAAGAAAGTGTAGAAGTAATATTTATTCTTTGTATCTCTAGGAAAATTTAATTCTCAGCTCTTCCCATGATTTTGTGTTTGACTTTTGAGACCAAGTTGACTTGAATCATACGGAGTAGAACACAAATTGAAATCAACGTTATACGTCCTTATTATCGCATTTACGGGTTGCATATTAAACACATTACTTATACGATTCGGGTTTAAACGAATTTCGGATCAAATGGTTCATTAACGCACATTAAAAACATTAATTATACGGGTTGAATTTACGAGTAAATAATAAATGAACCTTTGAAAAAAAAAAACAAAATGAAATTATTTAGAATAACAACCCATTTCTTGATTATAGGGAGTAGAACCCTTGAAAACAAGAAATTGCATTTATATAACTCAATTTTTCATCTTTGACCTATAAGTACCGTCTTCGGGTCAAATACTGAGAAAATGGTTTATTAACGCATATTAAAAATATTAACTATAAGGATCGAGTTTATTTATATGGATTTTGAGACGGGGTTCGGGTCAAATACGTGTTATTATCGCATTTACGGGTTGCATATTAAACACATTACTTATACGATTCGGGTTTAAACGGATTTCGGATCAAATGGCTTATTAACGCACATTAAAAACATTAATTATACGGGTTGAATTTACGAGTAATAATAAATGAAGCCTTTGAAAAAAAAAAACAAAATGAAATTATTTAGAATAACAACCAAATTCTTGATTATAGGGAGTAGAACCATTGAAAACAAGAAATTGCATTTATTTAACCCAATTTCTCATCCTTCACCTATAAGTACCGTCTTCGGGTCAAATACGGGTTACATGAAATTGCATTTACACAGTTTTGGTTTGCTTTCGGGTTAAACACGGGTTTAAAGGGATTTCGTGAAAAAATGGTATACGCATGTTAAAAATATTAACTATATATAAGGGTCGGGTTTATATGGATTTTGAGACGGGGTTCGGGTCATATACGCGTTATTATCGCATTTACGAGTTATTAACGCACAATTATCGCATTTACGAGTTATTAACGCAATTGAAGAATGTGTACTGCATTCAATTTTCTAAAGTGCAAATACAATTTTATTCTTAGTTTTTAAATTTCATTTAGAAAAAAATACGAGTAGATACGTAGTATTGGTAAGATTAAACATGTTTTTGATATATTAACGATATATTCCCTCCATATTTTAGAATTAGCGCCCACTATCTTTCTTTTTCATAAACTTTGACTCTAATTCATTGGAAATGTATTGCGATTTGATTTTTTTTCTTGATGTGGTTTGTAGTTAGCATTGAGTTCCCGAAAGTTAGAAGGCCGAGGATGCTACAAGACGTGTCCTTCCCGTGATATTTTTATTTTTAGTAAAAATAAAAAATATACCCGTGGATTTTCACGGGTGTTACACTATTATTTGTTTAAATACTTTTACAAAGTTTTTGTAGATACGGCGTAACTAATTTGAATAAGATTGAAAATATGAACAATATAAGAGTCAAATTGTCATACGGAGTATTAAATAAATCATACGGAGTATTTCTTTTATGGACTGGTTTGAATCCTATTCATGACCGCTTAATCAAGTCTACATTATGTTGTCTTTGAAAACACGCAACAAATAGTACTTTTCACACGATTAGAAGTGCATTCATTTATAACGATATATTTTTTAAATAATTGTAGATAAACTTTCAGTATAATTAATAGTACGAAGTAAGTAATACAGAGTAACATTTCACTATAATCAAACGAACTCAAAATATTCATTATAATTATTTCACTATAATCAAACTATATTTAAGACGGGTCAAACGATATAATATTTAACTATTTTAGTTTTGTTTATGAGTAGATTTGATTGTACTTTATCTAATTAGTAACGTATGAAATAAAGAATAAATTATTTTATTATATCAACAAAATTAATCTTTAAGATGATTATGGTTAAAAAACTAACTCACATATTGATGATCACACTCTTTTGCGTGATTTAAAAATCAATGTCGCTTCCTTCATCTTTAAATATCAATAAAAATGGACAACCCGTGAAATTTTTCACGGGTAACACACTAGTATCATATTATATTAATATATATTATAATAATTAAAAGATTATCCAATTGATTTTTTATTTACTTAGGATACTTTCCTAATTTGAGGTTTGATGGAACGGACCAATGAGATCGCTCGAAAAAAGCCTAAAATATATATATATATATATATTGACTGTATATTTCAGAGCTCAATATAAATCAAATTCATGTACTTAAACGAAATTATTTATATTCACTGAAATTATTTATAAATCAAACTTTTTTTTAGTGTAACTTTTTAAATTCATTTAAAAGTGACAATTAATTCTTTCTTAAATTTTTAATCTATATATCAATCCAATGCATATCATAATCAAGACACTATAAAATATTTCTTGATTTTTTTTCCTAAAATCGAGATTAAGAACTTTTTACTCTTAATATCATGACACTTACTCGTACTTATTTAGAACATAAAATTATAATTGACATATTAATTTTTAATACCGAAATTTGCAAACATTAAAAACATCAAAATACTTTTTAATTGATTTAATTAATTAATCATGTACATATATAACGTAAATAGAATAACTTTCTTAAAGAAATGAAATATTTTTATGTATTATGGTATATCTAATATACCACATAAGATTAAAAGTTCAAATATTTTAAATTGATTATACCTAGACCTTTCAAATGGGTCGTGCGGGTTTGGTTGGGTCAGAATATGAGTCGGAGCGTATACATACAAGCCAAGTCAAACACGAGTCACGGGTCGGATTATGGTCAGAATATGGATAAGAAATAGTTCTGAACACTTTTTTTTAAACGTTGTTTAAGTCAAAAAATATTCTTAGTATTAAATTATTATTTTTTATTTTAAAAACATTATTATTATACTCTTTAATTAATATTTTTATTTTTAAATAATATTAATTATAAAATTATTTTATTATTAAATGATTAAAAAGAGTTATACGAAATACTAAATTGAATATTTGTTTTATCTTTGTAATTTAAAATATTAAAAGTATTAATTTTTTTAATTATAAATCCAAATATAATATTTAAATATTAATATTTTGTTAATTTTAATAAATTCCCGTTAACTCAACAGGTCGGGTTTCGACTCTAAATTAACTGGTCATAACTATTCGAGTCAAACAGGTTGATGACCCTAAAAAAATGGGACTAGCGTGTCAAGTCAAGTTTTGACCGGTCTAATTATATCGAATATACTCCGTATCAAATATGGAGGTGTTGGTATCAAATATGGAGTACTATCAAATATAGAGGAAGAGCGAAAGGAGAACAACGGGGAGGCAGACAGCCATGAGAAAGAGGACAGGGAGGATGGAAAACGGGGAGCGGTTAAAATCAATGCAGATGTAGAAGTGAAGGAGGGCGTGGAAGTCGGGGTGAATTTTTTAAAACCGGATAAAGTACACTTTTTAGAGTGCTTATAGAATACTTCCCCCTGTTTCATTGATATATTCCAAATTTTACTTTTGAACCATTTCTTTGATTTCATCCGCTTTTCTTTTTAAGAAATGTGTCACATTTAAGGTAGAAGAAATCATTGAAACGGTGGGAGTATATCTCATCCATAATTTTTATTTTAATTCAATTTAATATATACCTCGGCTATAAAACAGACCCGTGAATTTTCACGGGTTGTAAAACTAGTTTCCCCTACAATTGATAACATACCCTCCTTCCTTCACTTCACTAGTTCACCCCAATTCAAACAATATCTGCCGGCCTTCACTCCTTCAGGCTTCACCTTCACCCTGACGCCCACGCCGACGCAGACGAACCCTTCACGCAGTCGACGCACTCTTCGAGTTTTCGCACACTCAGGTGAACGAATGAGTTCATTTTTTCGATTCAATTAGATTTTGTGGTTTGTTATTATTGATTATTACTTATTTAGGTTCTATTTCTCGGTAATATTTTCGATTTAATTGGGGTTATTTGGGTTCTATTTCTAGGGTTTATTATTTTTAATTGGATGTGTTTATTCTTTAATTGAATTTTTTTGTGATTTTGATTGGGGTTTGTGGTGAACTTGTGATGCTGTTGAATCGTTGGTTGAGTGATTAGGTTATTTTTTAAGTTTTGTTTACTACTTTACTAGTAATCAAAGTCTTGGTGACAACTGACAATAATCAACACTTGATTAGATTACTACTTTAATTTACTAGTAATTGGATATTTTTATCCAACACTTGATTAGGTTAATAAGTTTATTCAACACTATCAACAATTGTTTAGGTTAAACACATTAACCTAATGATGAAGCCCTTGATATTAGTGACTTCGATGATAGTTTTTAGGTTGATGCTTGATGATGAACAATCTTGTGTTTATTATTTTGTAAGAATTTTAATTACTTGGATTTTTATTTGTAAGACTTATGTTTGAACTTGCGTTTACGCGACCTATTTTGTTATTTTACGTTTGTGGTCTTATAATGTTCGATTGTTCGTTATAAAGAGCCTAAAATTCTTTTTATTTCAATATATATATTGTCTTTTTTTGTCGTGTCCGTATTCGTGCAACCTATTTGTCACCCATTGCCTGATACTCCGTATAGAGTTGTTGGGTGTGATATAGGTTAGACGTATATTTATTATTTAATTAAATAGTATTGAAATCGTTAATGTAATTTCTAATATATAAAATAAAATATTGTCAGGTGAGATCTTCTTTAAATTGTCTAATCGAGTATATTATAAATATCCATTTTTTTTTAATAATTTTTAGAAATAGTAACTAAATATAAATAAAAGAAAATGTGCATTTTCAAGTATGAAAAGGCAAACAATCAAATAAAACGGAAAGGATATTTGTTAATTAACAAATCGTAGTAATTAATCCTATTTTCCAATTAAATCTGCTAGTTAAAATTATCCATTTATTTGACTAGTCAAATCTTTTTTCTTATTTTATTGTATCAATACTAATCCGTTGTTTACCAAAAAAATAGGTTTAGAGGCTTACTTTGCGCGTCTTTATATTCGAAGGAATTTGCGCTAAACCCTCTCAGACTCCCGGCTCTCCTCTCTGTGAATTATAAACCCTAGAAACAGTGAGGTCAACAAAACCCGAACGCCAAAAGAATGTCAAAAATCCCTACAAATTCAGTGTGTGAAGCACATGTTAGTAACGATGATGAATTGAAGAAAGAATCAATCAATAAGGATGTTAAGAATGATGAGGTAAACAAGAAGAGGAAATACAAAGAAGTTGCTCCTTATGGCAATTATCGTAACTACTATGGCTACAGAGTGAGTAATTCTTCTTTATTTATCTATTCTGCTGCTAAAAATCACGAATTGGGTTTTGTTTAATGCAAATTAGTGGGTTTGATTTTGGGTAAGTTATTTTTATCATGGTAATTGCTGGGAGCTGCTTAAAGTTCATGTCCTGCTTATTCAATTGGCAGGTTTAATAATTAGGACGATCATTGTTTTGATTTTGAACATTGTTATGTGACTCTATTTTTTCTGTTTTAGTTTGTAATTTGATAAAAGCTGAATTCTTTCCAGTAAGATGTGGGCACCTGGGTTGGTGAGTTGATGGTAGTTTAATTTTGTGTATCATGAAAAGACGCTGATGAAAGATTGTTACTTTGTTTGCATTTGTGTAATCGTGGTAAGGATCAAGTGAGTCATTTTAATGCTTATATGATGAAATTTTGTTGCTTTTTTTTTGTGCGCATGTAGTGTAGTTGTAGGGTGTCGTTTTGGCGTTCCGCTATTTGTATATGCACAGAGCTCGGGCTTGTAGGATATGGTTAGCTGTTGGACTCTTTAAAAGATTGATTGGACTGTAATCCCCAGAAAAAAAAAGTCGATCCTTAAGAAGGTCCTATAACATAATGATCTTGCTGTGAGCCGGTTTAAGAAAACCTAATAGACCTTGAAAGACTGAATTTTATTAGCACCCTTAATGTGTTTGCTTCTTAGTGATCCACAGATATCTTATTTGGAGTTTTGACTGAGTCTCTCATGAAGACAAGACATTGAATGACACATGTTTAGGATTTTATAGAACTCTTATTATTTCTGTTTTTTTTTTTTTCAGTAGTTAGTTAGTTACATTGATCATCACATTTTGCTTGTTGGTCTGGGCTGCACTTTCATCCCTCATATGGACGTTCGAAATCAGAATAATGTGGATTTTATTATGTAGGCTTATATTTTGCAGGAATAGCTGATTAGCAGATCTAAATTTGTTTCTTAAGATATTGAGTGGAGTATTATGTTCTGAAATTTCTTTACTGATATTCTGTGCTAATTTAGGTTGGTAATGACATGGAAAACGATCCACGGTTTAAATTAATGAAAAAGGACTGGTTTGAAGGTAGAGACTGTCTTGACATTGGATGCAATAGTGGACTTATAACCTTGAATATAGGTAAGTAATTTACCTTTCTCTTCATACAGCATGTGTATGTCAGGATTTTTGACCTAATGTTAGCAATATTTTATTTTGCAGCAAAGAAGTTTAAATGCCGGTCCATCCTTGGTATTGATATTGACAATGGTGAGAGCCTCAGATAAGCAAATTCATCATACAGATGCACTATGCTACTTTTATGCCCCTCCCACTTTAACAAAACTCAACAACCCGTGAGCATCTTAGGCAGTTAGGCACATGCATATATGTATTTATCTATGATTTATAAGCCTTTTATTGGTGCCATCTTTTTGCAAAGTTGATGCATGTCGCTGCTCATTCTCCATCATAGTCTGGCTACAGCAGTATCGGGTACAGTGCTTATTTTGACAAGATTTCATGTGTTTTATTTACACCTACTTTTCTACTAAGACTGCTGTCTGCTGGGCATGTCATGCTGGGAGTATGTTGAGTTGTGTTATAGTTATGATTCAGGTTTTGGAATTTGGATTATGCTATAGAGCATCTTTGGGTGAGGAAAGGATGGCAGTTGACAGATGCAATAAATAAGTGGCACATAAGGAACATCCACATAGATTGTGTTGATTTATATATTAGTTTTTGGTTAAGGGACTTGATTACTGATACATGAACACGGCATTGTGATCTAGAATCCGGCCAAAATAATTCTTCCGTAGTAATTGTCTTTATGCTATATGACTATCTATATGCTCACAGATCTTTATTTTCTTTACACCTTTCTTTTGTAGTATGTTTACCCACCATTAAACCAATCCAAAGCATATGCCCTAGAACATTTTATATTTATCAGTGTCTTATAGTCTTTATCGCTGCCAAGCTTCACTTGCTCAATGATTCGTTGTAAAACACATGTTACTGATTTACTCATACCATACAGGAGAGACCGCCTTTAATCCTTATTTCCAGACATAATCATGCACAAATATTTAAGAGAACATGTGGACATGTGGTTATTGCAAAATTAAAAAGATGATAGGTAAATTATGTGGGTCAGTTAGTCACTTAAGTACTTCAGTTTACATGTAAAGGATATCAGTCATTTGACTTGGCATTCTTGCCTCTATAAGATTTGTTGCGAATCTGTTGAAAATTCCCAAATTTTGAAGGTGAAATTTTGTCAATACAAAGAAGTAAAGGGACTACTAGAATTGTGTTTTTGCTGTTTATGTTTATGACTTGAGCCAGTTATACTGCATATTGTCTTATCTTGTAGTTTTCGGTGAGATAAAAGCATATATTGTCAACATAAGGTGAATGCCTCAGTTATGAATAGCAAGGGTGCAAGCTGTGTAATCTACCTGAATGGAGCTGTGTGTTTACATGATTGGATGTTCATCTATGTTGTATAGTTGGTAGGATGGCACTGTGGCAGTTTTCTGATGCTTTCTACTGTATTAATATCATGCAGCCCGAGTCAACGATGCCTGGTCAAATCTTAAGAAATTTGGGCGATCTAAAAAATCTGAAGATGACAGAAATATCGCTCCCAAGCCCAAGCTTGAGACGAATGTGAATGGACTGGAAAGTGCTGAAACCTGTTCTACAAGCGGCAAGGAGGTTAAAAATGGCTGTTTTTCAGTGGAACCTTGTTTATCTGACATTGTCTCGTTCCAATGTCAAAATTTTGTCTTAAAGCCACTTCCACTGAAACAATATGATACCGTTATTTGGTAAGTGTTATTTTTCTCATGCTAGATTTACTGATTGTGATATGCGAAGTAACTACTTTGGTTGTAAATGCAGAATAAAACTCAGCACGCTACCGTTTTTATTTTTTCAAGTTCATTGATAACTTATACCTTTTCTATACACTTTTTTTTTTCTTTTTCATTTTGCATTTCTGTTTGAAAACCCCCTTCTTTTCTGTAAATTTGACGAAAATTACTTATTTTGCTCAAAACTGGCTTTTAGTAGAAGCTTAAGAAAAAAATGCTTAGAGAAGGCACAAACAAATTACAAAAGATATAAGTTCTGAAAAATCGTTGTTTAAATGCTAGTCATGACTCATGAGTACTGCCACTCAAATATTTTTATGATCTTGGGACGATATGAGTTGTTCAAGAAGCCGAGATACATTATTCCTACTATTTCTTGTAGCAGATGTCAGGCAGGTAGTTCACTCGACACAAAAGATAACAATATATTTTTTAGATGGGCACATTTTATGTAATTGTGTGTCGTAATTTTTTATAGAAAATTGTGTACTTGCCTGTTAATGAATTTGCTTTCCTTCTCTTGTGCATGAAGCTTGAGCATGACAAAGTGGGTTCACTTAAATTGGGGTGATGAAGGCTTAATGTCATTGTTCTCGAAGATTTGGCGACTTCTTCGTTCGGTATGGTTTGTTTTCGTGTTATATATAGCATCATAAAAAAAGGCTAGCTCCTACAATAAGTATAAGTACACTCTTTTACATGGAGCTTTACTGTCTTCCAGGGTGGTATATTGGTCCTGGAGCCTCAGCCATGGGTATCATATTACAAAAATCGTCTTACAACTGAGGTACAACATTAATTTTGTCTTGCTTGCACACTCTTATATAACTGCTGTATAGGACGTATATATAAAGCCCACCCAACTGAAAACTCGTTGATTTTATTTATAAAGATGAAAATCATGCTAAATATGATGTGATCTTCAAGTTATGACGCATGCTTCTACATTACAGCTTGGATGTTGCTGGTGTGTTAGTCTACTTTTTATCCAAGAAATTTAGTGCAACACATTCTTAGTTGCCGAGTATACCAACATTTTCTATTTACTTGAAAAATTCTAATATAATAGATGTTGGGTGTATAGCTCCGTAGCTTTAAGTGTAGTAACAATGCGGCCATCTAACTTTCTTGTTAAAGAAGTGTCTTCAAGCATTGAGATACAGAGAATCGTAGTCAATTATTATTCACTTGAAATCACAAAATTTAATGTTTGAACTTGACTGGTCTGCTGTATTGCTTTCTGATGGCAGACAACACAAACGAATTATCACAAGATATGTTTTAAACCCAAGGACTTCCAGGAGATACTTCTTGACAAGGTACTCCGAATATTCTCATTTCTTCTGAATTAATGCCAGTTTTATCTGCACCTTTAGCTATGTTTTACAGTATTTAACATTGGCATTGTTTTGACTTTTGACAGATTGGGTTCCAAACGGTGGAACAGGCAACATCCAGTGTTCCGGGTGCTACAGCGGGTTTCGACAGGCCTGTTTTAGTTTTTCGTAAATAAATCATGGATAAATTCCTAATGATTGACGGGACCATGGTTCCTTTTGTTAGATAGTTAAATGCTATTGGAAACAAACGTGCTCGAGTCTCAACTGACTGAGCTCAATTTTGTGGATCGCCCCATTATTATTATTATTATTATTATTATTATTATTATTATTGTTGTTGTTGTTGTTGTTGTTGTTGTTGTTGTTGTTGTTGTTGTTGTATATTCAAAAGCTTTCATCCTAATTACAACACCATATGTTATATGTACAATGTACTCCAATTACATTCAACAAGTTATTACTCATTATATTAAGGATCTGCCAAAGAACATAATGGTTGTTGTGTCAACTGTCACGACGCAGAAGCCAGGATCCATCCGGTGAGTCTATCTTCTCACAAAATCATTGACTGATTAGGAGGAGACGGTTTCTCATTGATTGATTGATTGATTATTGATTGATGTGTAACTTCGATTTTGTTGCATCAATTAAGATTTTATCAATGAATTTAATTCGTGGTTGGTAATCCTAAATTGATTTTCTACGTTTCTATATTGATGATTTAGATGCTAGTTTTGCTTGACTTCAATTCTACTCCGTATCAATTTTCTTTTTACAAAATTGTGGAGGCTTAGTCTTCTTACTGAAACAGAATTTGTTACTCCTCACGAAAATGCATATCTTCCCTTGCATTTCACAGCTTCTATAATCGATTGATAAATAAACTGTTGATTCTTTTAATAGTTTTACAAAAACATGTGATTTTTTATGTAAAAATTCTTATTCGACGATCTCACGATAATTTTACTGTGAGATTATTTACACATTATTTCAGTTTTGGATGTACGGGAGTATGTTGCTACGGTTCCTGCGATGATGTGGTAGGCATCTAATCTAAAATGTAGTGTACTAATCTATTAATCAAAATAAAATGATAAAATGTACGGACATGATTAATTTTGAGAAGACCACCAATAACAATAATAATCATGATGATAATGATGATTGTCGGTTTGATTGATGGACAAGTCCTGCCTTTCTCACTCTCTTCGATGAGGGAGCTTGATGCAGAGTTGCATTGCTCAAGCGTATTCAAAAATTCTCTCTCTCAGTAAGCGGGAACTCGCGCAGCTGCTTTTATTTTCACTAGACTTCGCTTCGCTATTGCTAAGGGAGTGAGTGCCCAGTGTATTCGACTATCCATTAACTTCTTGTAATTTGTTTCAATCTTAATACAAGTTCCGGTTATAACAATAATAACAATAATAATAATCCCTCCGATCACTATTTTTCGTCTCATTCCCTTATATTTTGTGAAGAATATTTTAATGAAATTGGGCAAAAAATATTGACGAAGGGAGTACTTATTAGGATTATATTCATGTAAAATAATACTAGTATACACCCTCTCATCCAATCTATGATGAACCCACTTTTTGTGATGAGAAAAGTAGTACCCTACATAAAACTTGAACTGGATGGGAGATTGTAATTTACAGACGACTAGTAGTATTTTAATAGTTTTTTTGCCAACAGAATTAAGCATGTCTGAACCCCTTGTGAGCAAGCGCATGGGCCTCAGTGTTGCATTTCTAGATACGTAAGAAATAGAAAAGCAATGGAAAAAAGGGTAGAGACGAGTCAGGTTTTCAAGAATCCTCCGGACCGCCGGGGTAATTGGGTTCACAACACCCATCATCAAAATAAGTTGCTGACAATCGGAGTGGAGCGCAATGGGAAGAAAACCCATCGTTGATCCTCAAATTAAGCCTACTAACGTAAATCCATTGCAGGGCACAAATTTTAGGTAAAATTAGTATTTCTTGATGTTTTTTTCTTTGCCAACAAAGCCAGGAACTATTTCATGACGTTGAATTGTGCTAGGGCACGAATTTACACAAAATTGCATATTTTACAATGTCAAATTGTGCTAGTTTCATCATTCGATATTTCGTTTGAAGATTAGCTCAAAATCACTCCTACTCCCAACACCTAATCCCATTAATACCTTGTAAGTTGTAACTCCCTTAACTTGCAGTTAAAAGGAAATATGTTATGTTTGCTGCGTGTTTGTTCATTAGGATTTTTTGATATTTTAATACAAAAATTAACTGCAGTTTAGATATGCCAAAGCCTTTGAAGTAGTGCCTTGCGTCATATCAGAGAAATAGGTAAAAACAACTGAGTGTAACTTTGAATCGGCGATGCTGAATCCAAGGAAATTCGCCTAGGTACAAGAGAAATGTCGATCAAGTACCAGTTCAGGACCGGCATTGTTCTCCTTAGGTATGATTAGTCAAATGTGACCATCTACTCCTTGTTCGATCCTAGCTATGTACCTTGATGTCCTTAAGTAATCTGCATATCACTTCAACAAATGCCAATGCCAATGCCAAAAACAATTGCAAGACGATAAGTGTGACACACATCTTATATGAGTAATACCCTACAACTAAAATGGTACGGCGTAACTACCTCTTAATATATTATGCAAGAGATCTCATAAAAAGTTTATTGTGAGATCATCTCATTGAAGAATCGGTGGAATACTTCGTATTTACTTAGTTTTGTTTACCCTTTTGGCTTCTACACATTATTTACTCAGTTTTACCCTTCAATTTAGTCAATACTGTAAGCTTTAGGGGTTGCTCCTATGGGAGGAATCGGCCTGAAATTTACCGAACTGCCCTTCTACACATTCTTTCATGCACAACTCCATATTCTCTTAAACAATTCCTCTCATGATCAAATCCCGCAGTAACTGTTCCCCATTATGCTCCCCTTCAATTATTACAATGATTCCAAACAACCCCTTATTGTAGAAAAGCCCCTGGTGCAGAAAGTAAATCGGGTTCTATACTGAGGACAAACAGATGCAGAAGTTAAAAATCAATGGAGTAAACAGAGGTGACTCCCAATATACCGACATACCTTGTTACATGCAATTGTAGTTTCAAATCATGACTGATCTCCTCTGCAATCAAATACTGGGAATCAGAAACATTCATGAATCACACAACCACAAGGCCAACCAGAAACGGCACGCCAACAGATGTGTAAGAGAGCCAAATCAACAGATGGCATAACAAAACAAGGAAATATCGTCCGCAGGCAGCTTAGAACACAGTGAAAACACTGACTTTCATCATAGTCCCAAACAATAATCACATTTTGCAAATGTCAGCTATCTGAACTATTGAGAAATAATGAAGGGTGGTACTCAATCAAAATTCAGGTTCAGTCAGCACGGAAGCTACCTTAGTAGGTCCCTTCAACCAAGAACTAAGCAATCACCACAGCCTAAAGGTCTGAATAAATTCTGGCAGAGACAATCTTACAGGATTGACCGAGTACAATCTCAACTCGGCTCTGCAACAGTGAAAACACACAATCTCAACTCTTAACAGCAGATCACCTCCTTTGTATCTGAATGGAACACATCTCCAGTGTCCGTATGACCAGAAATCCAAGTGGAACACACGTACTCCATAAAATAATACTGGGAAAACCTCTTAGACAGCACAATGAATCTGGATAAGCTTTCTTCAATCTCTGAAACTATCAAAGTGGGTGCAAACTGAGCCGAGTAAACATGATTCTTCTGAATCCAAATAGAACTCATTTCCAGTGTACTTATAATCAGAAGCCAATTGATCAGAAGAAATGTCAAAGATAGCAATTCAGCAAGCCCAAGTGCCTAAATATGACGGCAACATTAACAGTGATTAGTAGAGAGCCACACTGCACATTGATTGACAAGCGAATTCATTAGTCGCTTGTACTCGCGTCCTTCGATCACCAAGGATATACCTGTGCTTTTCCATAGTGCCTTTTGATTCTCCTGCGTGCATGAATAGCCAACTCAAGGACTGAATTTCTTGATGCATACCATCAATAAAACATCAGGCTCCTCTGGCTAAGATTTAAAGCTGACATAGCTGATTAAAAAAATGTGGAGTTCACGTAATAGAAAAGATTTGTCCTAAACTCCAAAGATTATGTCAGTTGAGCATTTAATGAAGAAGAAATTGAGTCATTATAAAAAAAACTCAAAACAGCTTCAAAGAAACTCTTCAAAGAAAAACGAAAATAAAAACTCAAAGCAGAATAGAAACAATTCTAATGGCAACATGTGGTCAACGTGGCAGCTACTTTAGTTAGAAAGAGAGGAGAAGACTTTACACAGCAGAATCAATCCAGTGACACCAAGGTTAATCTGACTACATTGATGAATACACTATGAAAAGTGAAGTCACATCAAAGAATAGGTTGCAAAATATCTAATGGCGATGGTAACGGAATAATACAAAAACACAATCAAAATGGTGAAACTGAAGTTGTGTTTATACACATTGATTTTGAAATGGTATAAAACCAGACGAGAAAAGAAAATAAATTATCAAATATTGTGGAAGTTAGGAGGTAGAAAACCCTCTAAAAATCTTGAGGTTACATAATAGTGACCTTTCCACCAACCAAAAAACCCAAAAATAAGAAGAGAAATTTTCAAGAACCACAGAATTTTTGAAACCACTATACAGATAAAAAGAATCCACAAAAAGAATGTCAGCAGAGCAACAATTCTCTAGTGTGAGTAGAGTATGGGAAAGGAACAGTAATTAACACCACATTTACATATTGAGAGGAATTTAACAGTTATTCAATCTAATATTTACTGCTGCTGTCACATACATCAAATTTGCAGAAAAGTACAAACAGAACTCACACAACCATGAATCAAATGTTGCTGATGACAACCATGTGGCGACGTAGGTACTGCACATTTAAAGTGCATTTCGAAAGAATAAGCCACAAGTTGTCATGTTACACAGAATTGTAAATACATGACTGATGGATGCAATTCATGGTATTCCATCAGGCTTCCAGTCATACACTGTAAATCCAAATCAAATGTTGCAGTCACGTAATCTGCACGTCACAAGTTCATATGAAAGAGGAGAGGCAGATCCAAGGTGCAATTGGCGTCTATAGATAAACATCAAGAGATCATCCCAGCATAATCTTCACCTGGATGGAGCATATGCAATCCTTTACATTTCTAAATGAAGGTAATGTGTAAGAAAAAAGTAAACTTCTCTTTGGTTGACTGTGGTACACTCTTTAAGACAAAGTAAAGTAGGAAGAGTAGAAATCACAAGTTGCCATATATTAAGGTAATCGGATGAGTGAATATAGTTGGAAGCATTAGCATTTGCAGGGATGTTTTGTTCTTCTCAAAGTGACGTTTTATTCATAAAAAAAGTAGATGGGTTGAATGGACAAAAAACTGGGTGAATGCAACCAAATAGGAGTAAGCAAATGCAGATACAACCACCTTTGTCACTTCGCGGAAGAGATCCGCATCAGGGGAGAGATCCATCTGCTTGATGGACCAGCCTTGCTCCCATGTCCATGATTAAGGTTTATAGTTTCAGTTGGCATTGCAGGCTCTGCTCCATCTTTTCTCAGGACTCCATGAGAAGCGAAGGATGTCGATGGCATCTGCTCATAGGAATACAGTATTGCACCATGAAAGTCAACAGAAATTATCAACAGCAACAAATTATAGATTCAGAGTCACGGATAAGTTGCCGGTGGATTTAAGAGAAACCTACATTTTTGTGAACAGTGCTTTCGGAATTCCAATTTTTTTCAACAGTTAAATTAGAATTATAACGAGCATCAGAAACAGTGCCATTCCCTTCTCTAACACGTTCTGTAATGCCACCTGAGTTATAGGCATTCTGCTCTCCTGAAAGCAATGCAAATTAGCTTAGTCTAAATAAGAGTAATTACTACTTCAAAGCAAAAGAGGACTAAAAAGAGATCTGGAAAAAAAAAAATCATCTTTCAACAGTTCTGCCTCCAAATAATGGCTATTTAGGAATAAATTCATACAATACCCTCAAAAAAAACATTATGTTACAATGGCCATTATTACAACTGAACACTTGTAAAATGAAGCTAGTAAAAGTTTAAACAAAAAATCATTTGTCACAACTTCATACAATGAAAAGAGCCATCTAGGTAGACACTGCTGACAGACTACTCTACTCCCCTTAAGGGTAACATATACAAAGGCATCTAACCATGATTCTTGTTCAAATCCAATGGCAAAGGTCGACTGCTACTTCCTCCTACCGCTGGCTGCATGTTTTGAATGATACAGGGTGTTAGAAAATTAACATTAGAGTGAAGAAAAGCAAGGTACATTATGCAGTATCATTACAACCTGAATCTCAAACATTACAAGAATTGTACAACAATTTAGTTGTCAAGTTTATACTTCTAAAATATAATCCGTATTCGTTAAAACCACCTCAACCTTATCTCCAACAGATGGGTTAGATTAACATTAAAGACAGCAGGCTCGTATATGAAAATTGAGATATCAAAGGAGAATACTATATTCATACCAATACTTGGGACTGGCCCCTGCTCTTTTGTGCTTGCTGATATTTCATGATAGTCCAGTCAAAGATGTAATCCAAAGAATATCCTACAATTATAAAGGAGGATAAAAATAGCCTAGATAAGCATTGCATTCCAGGGAAAAATAAACCAAGTGGGTAATAGATTATGACCATGTACTTTGTGACTATATAGCAAATAAAGCCAATAGTGGTACCTTCACGTGTAAACAATTCCCGGAACAAACGTTTCAAAAATCCATAATCAGGCCGTTGATCAAACGTTAGAGAGTGGCAATAATGCATATAGGACGCAAACTCAACAGGGTGCGATTTGCAGAGAACCTACATTGAGTAGAAATAGCAATGCACAGGTTAAATATCTTTATTATTAACAACAGAATAAGGAGCGAGTTGGAATATTAGCACAAGGCACATGAAATCAAACCTCAATTGGTGTACATAGCTTCTTCTCACATATTTTGTCATACTTTTGCTTTTTTGTCGCAGCTTTTAGACCTTGCCAAGGAAGGCTAGATACATGATAAAACACAAGAAAAAATTATCACTGGACTGCTACTTAATCATCAAAACACAGTAAATCAACTAAGAAAGTATTCAAAACCAGCTCACCTTCCTCTCAAGAAATAGAGAAGCACATATCCAAGTGACTCTAAGTCATCACGTCGACTTTGCTCTACACAATAGAAACAAGTCATAAATCGCTGTATAAAATACATGAACAGAGGACATATTAACTTAGTAAGTAGTAAACATGGGCTCCGAACATACCTATGCCAAGGTGAGTGTTGCAACTCGCATAGCGTGCGGTTCCTGTAAGATTCTTGTTTTCCCTGACCAAATCAAGTATATGACACAAAAGAATTAATTTTAAGATTTCATGCAATTAACACATCTGACTGTTCCGAACACTTAGCCTGATAAAAAGACATTACATCTTAAGTGCACAAACCTGTACGGAATATGACGATTTGTAGTTGAATCCCTATACCTTTTCGCAAGACCGAAGTCGATAATATAAACCTGTTGCATACAGTCAGTACATTTGACACGATGCGACTATACAACACAAAAACATATTGAAGAATTCTTCACCTGATTTGCTTTCCGGCCAAGACCCATGAGAAAATTGTCAGGTTTGATATCTCGATGCAAGAAACCTTTTGAATGGACATATTCAATTCTCGTGATCTGAAAGGCGAGATGACAACGACATTAGGTTACAACATATCACAACAAATCCTCAAACCAATACTATTTTCACATATAACATGGGAGCTAGGAGAGTTCTCTTACCATTTGTTCAGCCAACATCAAGACTGTTTTCAATGAAAACTTTCTACCACAGTAAACAAATAGATCCTCCAGACTAGGTCCCAACAAATCTATCACAATAATATGATCATCCCCATCCACTCCGGACCATTTCAAGCTGGGGATTCCACCTGAAATGTAACAAATTATTCGAAGATTAGGAACAAACAGAACCATCAATTACAAACACCAAGTTCAACTGAACTTGCGAAATGAAACAATACATGATATAGATTACGTACTTCCTCCTTGCAGTAAGTTGTATACCTTGGCTTCATACAACAGTTGTGGATGCTTTGTCTTAGTATTTTCCTGCAGAAATACAAATAACAGCCCACGGGAATAAGCGATTAAGTAGAAGATCGTCAGCACAGCCAGTACACTGTCATTGTATGCAACAGTTTCATGTACGACTTTATAAGGCGTTAAAATCTGCTCAATTACACTTTAAACAAGTATCAGAAAATACTGAATTCATACAATCAGATTATCATCCAAGTGACTCCGCTAAATTAACCTAAGTACCAAATTTTACCCAAAAATAAAGTTGGTCTTACAAGTTTGACAGCAACAATCTCGAAGGTATCAACATGAGTAGCTGCCAAAAAAAAAAAACAGCAATCAGAACTCAAAAATACATGAAACATCAAATCACTCAATAATACAATCAAAATTCTAATCGCAATACATAACAGACAAAAAACACAAACAACTAATCATAAAACGAATAAAGATTTAAACTTTAAAACTCACCGAGAAAAATTTCGCCGAATGATCCACTGCCGATTTTACGGCCGAGCTTATACTTCACACCGACGATCCGATCCATATAAATTATCAATCGATCGATCAGATTTTGAAAGCAGCTACAGTTATTTGTTGGATTGAAACAATTTGTTTTATCGCAAACAAACAAGCATGAGCTAGACGATGAAGCTAGGGTTTATGAAAATTGGGGGAAAACGCTGGAATTTACAATAGCTAAAAAAGAAAAGGGAAAAAAAGGCGTTAAAGTAAGGAAAGAGAAAAGTCGAACCACACACGCTAGAGATGAGAGAGGAGGTGAGAGATATAGCCAGAAGGAAAAATTGCGAAATTATTATCCTCCATCATATACCCCGTATCACGAAATTTGACCCAAATCCGATCACAGGGGGCGAATCCAGGATTTTTCGGTAGGGGGAGCAATTAGAAAATTAGTCCGTATATAGTTTGTATTTTGAAAAAAAAATTATAAGAGAATTTATAAAGTAAAAATAATTGCTTGAAAACCAAGTTTTGTTTTATAAATTGATGTTGGTCTTGTATTTTTTTTGCTTCGTTTTGGAAGACTTACAAAAAAAATACACCATATGTATTAGGCAGTTGAGTAACTGGTAAATATATATACTCACCCGTCTAACTCATTTATTTGTATTTGATAAAAAATAATCCCCACAATTATCTAAAATGTAAACAAATGAAAGAAATGGATGAAGTAATTGAAGATTTAAACTTATATAAAGTGTAATATTTCAACATAATTAAACATTTAAATTATGTGGCTCATTGGTTTACTTGTAGGTAGTCATCTTGATACAAGAGATTCCGGGTTCGACTCCTACTGTCAGGCTAATTTTAGCCCTTGGGTTCGACTCCTACTGTCAGGCTAATTTTAGCCCTTAACATATCTAAGTATGCATCAAAAAACTAACGCATGGTAGGAAGATTCGAACCCCTAACCTCATAAACCTAAGGAGAAGAACACAACCACTAATCCACAAGCAATACTATGATTGAAAGAGTTAAGCAATTTTAATTATTTATGAGATTTGGGGGAGGGCAACCGCCCACCCGCCCATGTCTGATCCCAAAACAATAAATAGACTACAATTTTCTTATGAATTACCCCCTTTCATCCTTTCATCCATTCAATCCTTCAGCTCCTTCACACGAGGGAATTCATAATTTTTAAGAAAATGGTAAAAGTAAGTGTATTATTATTGTAGACACCCGCATTTTGACTGCCAGGTGTTTATGGCAGTTTCCAAAAAATCACCCGATGATGATCGGACGCTAACGTGTTTCTACGCGCTCGGATACGGGCTCAAATCCATTAATCGCTGGCTAACACACTTGCAGAGTACAAATCTCACAAAATCAACCTCAAATCCAGGCCCAGTGGATCATTCCGAGTCAAACAAGACTAACTTGGACCAAAACCGACACCGGAATTGAAACCGACTTTTTGCGATTGGGTCAACCCCGGTCAAAATCGTTTCCGAGACACACAAAACAACCCCTCACATCATCAAAAGTCCAAGTCAAACACAAACCCATCATCAAACACAAATCACGGTCCAAAGTCAACGGACTCACGCGACCCAGTTGGGCCACTCGATCGAGTGCCCGACCCACTCGATCGAGTGGACCTGTTTCGAGCCCGGATGCACGTGTAACGGGCCACTCGACCGAGTTAGCTACCCACTCGGTCGAGTAACCCTAAACCGGGTGCCCTACCTTTTCCTATATATACACCCCATGCAACACACATGCAACCATCTTTTTGCAACCTCAAGAACCCTAAGCACCCACACACACACAACAACTCGGCAACCCTAATCAAACCCTAGCATCACATTAGCAAACCCTAAACCTAGATTTAGGAATCAAAACCCGCGCCACCATAACTTAACCTTCATTCACCTCGAAGACTCTTGTGTTAAAGCCACGGTTACGAGTTCGATCCGAGACAAGCAACATGTAGGTTGAGGGTGTCAAAACCCCGTTCTCTCTTCCTTCACTCTTCGTCGTCCGTCTTCCTTTTCTTCGTCTTTTTTTTCTTTTTTTATTTTGTTCGTTGCATCATAATATCGATAATATTATTAACATCAAAATATTAAAATACTTATTGATTTGTGTCGAACATGAGTGATGGTGGGATAAGGAAAACCGCATATACAAGTGTACTGCACACGCGTCGTCGGTCGCTTATCCCATCACCCCGATCGTTTGATTATTGAAATAAGTTAACTTAAACAATAATTCGTTATTATTTTTGTAGTCATCATCATCGATCTTGCATTCATCAATTTTTAAAATCAATTTTAATAAGGGTCGAAACCCGTTGACACGGATCCGACATCACAATCCCTAGGGATTTATTTTGATGTCGGAGAAGTCGAGGGAATCAAGTTTTTTATTATTTATTTAATTAAAGCATCGACTTTTCTAAATCACATTAAATCAATTTGAGGCACAATTTTCGTTGATGCTAGAATAATTGTCAAAACAATTCGTTAGAATTATGACATTATTAAACTCGGAGAAAATTTAATCACATCACCACAATCAATTTAAAGCGATTTTAAAACAATTTCAAAACAAACAAACGATTTCACAAACGAATTGTGAGTCGTACAGGGGGCACTCGACCGAGTGCCTAGCCCACTTGGTCGAGTGGCACCCCAAAATCAGGTCAGAATGTCTGATACGACCACCACTCGGTCGAGTCTCACAGTGACTCGATCGAGTGGCCATATACTCGACCGAGTTGGTCAATAACTCGGCCGAGTATGGTCTAAGACGCAAAACAGAAGCTATTTTTAGTGGTCCACTCGATCGAGTTCATCGACCACTCGATCGAGTAGCCTCATAACGACTACTACAACGAGTCGTACATTCTTCTTTTCAAACTAGGTAGTAATTTCTGATTTAGGTCAACACATGTTTAATTAATCACGTGTATTACTACCTTTTCAAACCATACATCATTATATTTGCATCTCGTTTACATCATTAAACTCAATTCATCATTTGCACAAACCGTTATTATTCGTTATATCGTTACATCGTTACTAACGCGTTTGTTATTTCTTTTGTCAATTTAATTCTTGTTTGTTTATTGTACTAAATGAACCCACATGCTAAAATTCCACTTTGACGTAGAATTAATTGCATTAAATTGACGTAGAAATCCTTTTCAATTCCATTCACATGCTTAGGGAAAATAATCTTTGCATATCATTTTCCCGTTTTACTAACGCGCGTATTGGAAAGTCATTCAAATTCTTAGTAGAGGCCGCTAAGTGCGGGCGGGGTTAGGTGTCCTTTGTGGGCTTCCCAACACGTACCCTCACCCCTCACCCCTTACTCAGAACCTCGGTTTCCGGATGCCCGAAACCGTTGGCGCACGAGAGTCATTCAATACACGATATCCGATAATGTTGGTATCGGTATCAAATGCAAAGGGACGAGCCCAATAAACTCTGACATCGGAAATGGGCCGTATTTTGTATACGGCCCACTACGACATAGAGTGGGCTCGAATGGTTCCGAATAACCATAAAATTCGGTGGCGACTCCACATAGACCTAAATTTCAATTCGATCCATTCTCATATGGAGATTCATTCGCCTACCCAAACCCGCGCGTGGCCGCGTCGGGGTGGACCTATGTCATGTCCACAATTTGGCGACTCCTCTGGGGATTAACTGATGCGTGACTTACCATCGGCATCCTCAGGGTGAGACTCGAATAGAAATCGTTTGACTAGTACAATACGCGTTTTAGTTCTATGGTTCATGCATAACCCATATTTTCCCGGGCCGGTACTCGTGACCGACGTCCCACTATACCGTTGATGTACTCCAATATGGATATGTCAAAAGGTGTCCATAGTCGATTCGAGTGGGTTTCGCGGCATGTTCTAAGATCAACTCGACTTAGGAAGTCCGTCCCGATCAACGTCTAGACTATGTACACTGGTATAGACCCCTTATAGACCGACCGAGACTTAGTATAGAGCATACATGGCGTCGTTATAATGCTTGTGTGACTACGTGCTAGTTGGTTTCCGAGTCGTTTTCAAAAACCGTCTTTTTTCAAAGATTGCATCTTTTTCGAACTATTTGATTTCAAAACCTGGGACACATACCGAATTTAGGACTTATGATTTTACTCAAAATAGCCTATTTTCTAGACGGTATGCTGCCCAATTCAAAACTCGAAAACATTTCCGAATTTTCAAAACCCGTGGCCCGATACCTTTTTTCGTTTTTTTTTTCCGAAAATTGGGCCCTCAACCGAGCCTACTCGGACCTTTCTAAAAAAACAATCAACTTTCAAAATCTCCTTCTCCTTGGGACTTCCCGTATTTAGCAGTGTCGGGTCGTGTCTTAGGTTGTCAAGGTCTTTAGTGTCGAAACTCTGTCGATCTTACATCAGAAGTTTCTTCCCTATCCCAGTCTGCCTTATTAGACTAAGGCAATGCCCACCTACGTAGGACAAACCCCCTACATAGGAGGGCCCGTCAACACAATCGAGTCCATAAGTTTGGGGATGTCTCACGTGAACCTTCCTTCGAACAGGACTAGGCCCACTCGCCGAATCCTAAGGAAGGCCCACATTTCACAAGTCATCCGTCTAGGTGTCTTTTCCGAGTCACTTTCCCTTTTTAGTCTCGTTCGGGATGTACTTTCTTTTCCGGGATTTTGGGCTAGTTTCTGATTACGTGGTGTTCTTACAGACAGGCCACCCGTGACAAGACATCAATGCAAGATGGACGAGTTGAAAGAGGCACTAACCAAGATCGAGACCCAACTGGCTGCCATCCAGGTTAACCAAGCGACTTTATCAACCCGCCTAAGCACCGTAGAAAAGACGGCCCCAGTTGAAGGAGCTGAGCCCACTGGGCCCATAGCCGAGTTGATCAGTGTTGTTCGTAGGCTCGAAGAGCAAGTCCACTTATCGACGAACAACTCGATCCACACCGAAAATGCTCGTACTTATTCACCTTTGAATGACGAGCTACCTGCCAACCTCAACTTAACGAGAATTCCTATGTTTGAGGGTACCGAAGACCCGGTCCACCACATCCGGGCTTTCAAGGACTTCATGGCAGTCAAAGGGGTGAAGTCCACTATGTTCAAGCACCCATTCCCTTCCTCCTTGGAGAAGCATCCTAAGGCCTGGTTCTACAGGCTCGACCCCAAGAAATACAAGACTTGGGACGATGTGACGACCGAATTTGCTCGGAATTATGCCGATAACACTGAAATCCAGACTACAATGCGTACTCTGGAAGTAATGGCCCAAGAGCCCAAAGAAGGGTTCACAAAATATTTGCAAAGATGGCGGGCCGAGAGTGTAAAGCTGGTCGACAAGCCCGGCGAGAAGGCCCTAGTGGAAGCTTTCGTCAAAAACCTCCTCCCATCCTACCGGGTCCACCTCCGGTATGCTATCATCCCAAACTTTGCTGTCCTTACTGAAATGGGCACGAGAATCGAGGATGATTTGAGACTAGAGAGCCTGACTAAGGCCTCTACCAAGGGCTATCAAGGGGCTAGTTCATCCACAAACAAGCCCGTACCTGCAGCTGCAACCCGCAGCATCTTCGACGAGGTAAATCTGCTCGACACCTCATCCAAAAAGAATACACCGAATCGGGTATTCACAGATATAGGGACTACCTATACATATGCCTTACAAAGGCTATCTTCGAAAGGCCTGATCCAACCGATAGGCCCAACTGCAGAGCCTCTAGTAGAGAAGAGGCCCAAAGCTTATAATGCCCAAGCTTACTGTCAGTATCACCGGGGTAACGGACATGATACTGAAAAATGTTGGAGGCTAAAGCATCTGATCCAAGATCTTATCGAGAGCGGGAAGATCCCGTTGCCCGGAGACAAACCGAGCAACAAAGAAAACCCGTTCAATGCCCATGCAATATTCACGGGGGAAGTAATCGATTGTTCTCACCTCATTTCTCCTTTTATCCCACAAATCAATGGGATATGGTTCGATGACGAGGACGACGTGTACCTAGCCAAAGGGGAAGCTGTCCCCACCACCCTTGAAGAGGTCCGAAAAGCCAAGTCCAAGGCCTTGGCCACCAACCATCTCGCCACTGCTGGGCGCGCCACTCCAACACCCGTCACTGAACCTGCCAGGACGGGGTCTACCCTCGAAGAGCCAAGCAACGATACAGCTCTAGTCCAACAACTGAAGAGGGTTCGAACTGATCTAACTATATGGCAACTATTGGTTAGCTCACAAGCACATCGAGAAGCACTGACTAAGGCTCTCGATGAAATCAAGGTCGATTCACAAGCTACCCCTGCTGGAATGGTAGCTACTATCATGCCCTACCTCAAGGGCAAGTCCAAGAACGAAGGCCCACTCATAACCTTCGCTGAATCTGATCTGCCATCATTTGGGCCCAATCACAATCTGGCCCTATACATCACGGTCATCTGCAAGGGCAAGTACCTCCCGATGACCCTTATCGACGATGGATCAGCCGTGAACGTCCTACCTCTAAGGACTGCCAGGGCCCTCGGCATCACCGATGCCGACTATCTCCCGACAGCGCAAACTATTCAGGCTTTCGACGGAAGCCCAAAACCAGTCGCCGGGGCCGTTAAATTGAAGATCATAACGGGCCCAATCGAAAAGGAGCTGGAATTTCAGGTGATAGATGTCACCTCATCATTCAACCTCTTGCTGGGAAGGCCTTGGATCCATGCAGTCAAGGCCGTATCCTCCACACTCCATCGAAAAGTCAAGATGCCACTTAAAGACGGTATCATCACATTGGAGGCGACCCCGATGACCGTGGCTAGCTGTAATGCCACAAGCCGGGCCGAACCACGAGGATTCGACTTCGTGGGTATGATCGAAGAGGAATATCTCTTCAAGCCTTACTTCGCCCCTAGCATCGACACGATGCTACAAAATCTGGGTTACCTACCCGGAGCCACTTCAAGGCCGTACCTTCCGGCGGGGAAGGTTATCGAAGTCCTAGACAATGGAGAGTCTCGACTCGGATTGGGATATACTATAAGCTAGGAGAATGTGGGCCGGGCCGATGCAATCAAATTCGTCACTCCAGTCTTCGGAGCTATTTAAGTGGGCCTCTACCAACCCATCATCACATATCCCGAGACCAAAACGGCTCGGGAATGCAACTATATCCCCGATGATATATTTACCATTATCCAGGATGAGTCCGAGAAAGGTGGAAGCGACTCCGAGCCCGCGCTGGGGCTCTTATTTGGGGAAGACAAGACCGTCCCTGCTCCAAAGGACGATTTGGTCAACTTGATCCTCCGCAGTGATCGGTTCGACCCAACCAAGCTAATCACCGAGGTCGGTGCCAACACCGAGACGAGGGCTTGGAGGAAGACCATAAAATGGACCGACAATCAAGGACGGGTCTACAAGCTGACTACCGGCGAGGGAGACATGCCGGATACCGAGTCCGAGTCTGAGTCAGAGTCAGAGTCGGAGTCTGAGTCCGAGTTTAGAGGGTCTGGTGCTAGTGTCGAGTCTGTAATTCCTCTTCCCTTAGCCAATGAGGTCTCGGGGCCTGTCCCAAGACCTCTCCCTATCCTGCCACTGACCAATGATCAGATGGCAGCTCTATTTGAGCTTTTCTCAAAATTTACCATTAATAATAATAACGAACACCGTTCTGCTTACGACTTGTCTTATTTCCAAAATTTTCTCAATTTCAAAAATTTTATATGCAATGACATTAAGAAACCCGACGAACAGGTACCTCTGCCTCCTCATCTAATCGAGCAGCTCGAGCAAAGGGAATCCCGAGATCCGGTAATTGAAGACACCGAGTCTATCAATGTGGGAACCCCTTTAGAGCCCCAGATGCTTAAGTTGGGCCTATCATTAAATCCAGAGGAGAGAAAACAATTCACAGACCTCCTCCAAGAATTTAAAGATGTCTTTGCATGGTCCTACAAGGACATGGCGGGAATAGACCGGGAAATAGCTGAACACCGAATACCCATCAAAGATGGGTGCAAGCCGGTAAAGCAGAAGCTCCGAAGAATGAAGCCCGAATGGTCTCTTAAAGTCAAGAAAGAGGTCGATAAACAATTCAAAGCGGGCTTTATACAAGTGTCTGAATATCCAGACTGGGTTGCAAACATCGTGCCGGTACCCAAGAAGGACGGCAAGGTGCGAGTATGCGTGGACTTTCGGGACCTAAACAAGGCTAGCCCAAAAGACGATTTTCCGTTGCCACACATCGATATTTTGGTGGATAACACGGCCGACCATGCCCTTCTATCATTCATGGATGGGTATGCCGGATACAATCAGATTAAAATGGCAGAAGAAGATACGGGTAAGACCACCTTCATTACACCATGGGGGACTTACTGTTACACTGTCATGTCATTTGGGCTTATCAACCCTGGAGCCATGTTTAGTGCTATTTTTAGCACTAATTGTGAGTATATATCGTCATATTTATAGTGTTTAAGAGTGGATTTTGGACGATATAGTGACATTTGAAGCATTTCCGATGATCTCACATGGTTTGATTATGTATGTGACTTTTGATGACGGTTCTAGTTATTTTGAAGAGCCGAGAAATTATTTTATCATGCCCGGATTATAGTGGTGGTATACGTGTCAAATGCCGGGTTATATCGAGGATTGAATGAAGAAAAGAAGAGAAGAAATCAAAGAAAAAGCAAAGAAGAGAGAATAAAGAATTTCAAGTGCCGCTACTAGCGGATGACGAAGAGCAAAACTGCCGCTAGTAGAGGCTTCATCAGAATTCATGCAATTTCTGAAGGTTCCAGAGTGCCGCTAGTAGCGAAATGTGCCGCTACTAGCGAACAGCTACCCGTGCAATGACTCTTAATCTTCCTCCTATTCTATCCTACATATATCACATTGGTTTTATTAGAAAAAAAAGAATATTCCTAGACTAGATACACAAAACTTATGCAATTTTATTAGATTTATGCAACTTAGTTTTATTGTTCAAGATTTTGAAGAATACGTTCGTTCATCCTTTTGTTCATCAATCAAGACTAAGTTTCTCTAATTCTCTACTTTTTATCTTATTTGTTGATGGTTATTTTTATTATGAATTGCGAGTAGTCTTTTTATCTAGGGCTCGGTGAGCCGATAATATGGGTTATTGATGCTTTGATCTGATTTTAATCGCGCTTTGTTGAATTATTGAATTGGGTTTGTTGCGGTTGTGCTTAATAATTGATTGATTAGTTTGAATTGCTAGGTTTGAGTCTAGATTATCATTACAACGAGAGTTGAATGTTTTTCATATGAATCATGCCTAAAAGTTTGTATCTTTATCGATTAATTTCTACTCAATTTTAATTACGACGAGAGTCGAGTTTTAATTTAGAGAGCCGAAACAAGATTTGAATTTTCACATGAGAATAGTGAATTGGAATAATTGGAACATGTTAGCATCGATTCTTAATGCGTCTAGTTTTGTTATTCGTGCCATGAGAATAGGATTTGTAACATGCTAGATAGGCTTTTTATGTCTCGACGGAGAATTTAAAGTATTGATTAAAATTAGAATGCTAGTCTCACCCAAGACGGTAATTTGACAAAGCTGTGTAACGTTTTGATTTCATCGATAATCCATGTTATTGGTGAACCATTGCCCTAGGTCTTTCTATTATTGATTTCATCTAGATTTATTACCTTCCGTACTAGTTTGTTAGAAATTAGTTATACAATCACCATTTTGATTCATTCGACGTACGTAGATAACTTGAGTCAAAAATTAGCTAGTACTTAATCATTCACCTTCCTGAGATCGACCCGTATGCTACAATACCCGTACGCTTGCGGTACTATAAAATAAAACGTAACAAGTTTTTGGCGCCGTTGCCGGGGAGGTAACAGATTAATATTAGCTTAGATTTTTGATTTGTTAGATTACGTCTTTTTCCGCGTACATTGGTACGCTTTCTTTGTTACTAATATTTCTCTAGTTACGTATTGTGATCTTTATGCGCAGGAGTAAATCGAAGGGTTTATACGAATTTGACCCCGAGATCGAAGCCACCGCTAGAAGACGAAACGCAGAGAGAAAGAAGAAGCAGGCTCAACGTGAGCCAGAACCCGAGGAAGTAGTTCTTAATATTGAGGAAGTAGTCACTGAAACCGAGGTAGAAATTACTATGACGTTTATTAGGATGAAAGTGCTCCTAAAGTTGTGCTCAATTCGAGCATTACGAGACCCGCTGTGGAAGCAAACAATTTTGAGCTGAAGACTTCACTGATTCATTTGTTCAACAAAATCAGTTTAGTGGGTCACTAACGGAAAATCCTAATGAGCACATCAATACTTTCCTTGAAAATTGCGACAATGTGAGGATTAATGGGGTCTCCAATGATGCTATTCGATTGCGGTTGTTTCCATATTCATTACGAGATAGGGCTAGAGAATGGTTGCGAAATTGTGATGCCGGCTCTTTTGATACATGGGACAAGCTCTCCACCGCGTTCCTTCACAAGTTCTTTCCACCGGGTAAGACTGCAAAGCTACGCAATGATATTAGCTCATTCATTCAACATGAGAATGAATCATTATATGAAGCTTGGGAACGGTTTAAGGAACTCCAACGTCAATGTCCACATCATGGTATTCCTAATTACCTTCTTGTCCTTACATTCTATAATGGTGTGAAGCCGGAATCTCAGATGAGTCTTAATGCTGCTGCTGGGGGTAGCTTAGATAGTCTACCATGGAATAAGGCTAAAGAACTAATTGAGGAAATGGCCGCAAATACATATCATTGGGGTAGTGACCGTCAAGTGCGAGGAAGGAAGGTAGAAAACAATGACTTGAACATGGTGCACACAAGGCTTGATGATTTATCTCAACAAATTTCCAAGATTAGCCTAGGTGGTTCGAGCTCATCGGTTTCTACGTGTCATTTGTGTGGTATTCGGGGTCATGATTCAACTGATTGTGGAAATGTGTCAATGGTGGAACAAGCTAATGCTCTTTATCAAAAGCAACAATTTGATCCATATTCGAATACATACAATCCCGGTTGGGCTCATCATCCGAATTTCTCTTGGAAAAACAACAATGCTCAAGGACCTTTATCACACCAACAACAATCTACTAGGCCTTTCAACCAACCTCCGGGCTATGGGCAAAAGCCTATGTTCCGACCACAACAAACTCCACCGATTCAACAAGTTCAACCGATTCCACAACAAGCTCCACCAAAGTCTAATATGGAGTTGATGTTAGAGCAAGTCCTTGCTCAACAAATTCAATATATGCAAAATCAAGACAAGAAGAATGATGAGTTCTCGACCTCAATTTCTCAAATTAAGGCTTCTCAAAAAATGACCGAGACTCAAATGGCCCAAATGGCTCAACAAATCAATCTTTTGTCTAAGTCGGGTGGACAATTCCCGGGGAACACCGAAGTAAATCCCAAGGGACAGATAAATGCGGTTACTTTGAGAAGTGGGAAGCAACTTGAAGATCCGGTGCGACCAACCAAAGTAAGCAAGCCGGAGATTGTGGTAGTGGATGAGACCGAGGTAGAGCCAATTATTGAAGATGCTCCAATTGAGAAAGTGGAAAAGGATAAGCAAGCCGACGACACATCTACACCCGCGAGGGTACATTATCCTCATATTCCCTTTCCACAAAGGTTGGCACGAGAGAAGCTAGAGGAAAGGTATGGTAAGTTCATTGAAATTTTGAAAAAGCTTCATATTAATATCCCATTTTTGGAAGCTATATCCGAGATACCTTCTTATGCCAAGTTTCTCAAAGACCTTCTATCAAACAAGAGTTGACTAATAGAGCATAATGTTGTTGCTCTATCGGAGGAATGTAGTGCCATATTGCAAAACAAGCTACCAAAGAAGATGCAAGACCCGGGTAGTTTTTCTATTCCATGCTCGGTTGGTAATGTGACTATCCAAAAGGCATTCTGTGATCTTGGAGCTAGTGTGAGTCTAATGCCATTGTCCATTTGTGAGAAACTTCATATGGGTGAATTGAAACCCACTTTAATATCTCTTCAATTGGCCGATAGATCGGTAAGATATCCTCTTGGTATTATTGAGGATGTGCCCATTCAAGTTGGAAAATTGGTGCTCCCTTGTGATTTTGTTGTCATGGATATGGAGGAGGATATCCAAATTCCAATTATACTTGGAAGACCATTCTTAGCCACCGCCGGTACACTTATCGATGTGAAGGGTGGTAAACTTTCAATGTGTGTTGGCAATGAAAAGGTGGAATTCGAACTCCACAAATCTATGGGGCAACCAACATTGAAAGAGGTATGTTACCGTGTTGATGTTATCGACAAACTAGTTGAAGAAAGAGCTTTGGGTGATGCATCTACTGACCCACTCCAAAGTTGCTTAGTTGAGGACAATAATACCGATGACATAGAGGTGCTTTCATATACTCAACTCCTTGATTCCTCTCCCTCTTATTATGATCATGGTCCTTCTTTTAAGGTATATCGTTGGAGTCTACACCCGAGGTACGTCCTAATCCTCCTATAGTAGAATTAAAACCCCTTCCCCCAAATTTGAAACATGCTTTTTTGGGTGCTAATTCTACTTATCCGGTTATTGTCAATGCTAACCTTAATGACACTCAACTTGAGAAATTGCTTGATGTTCTTCGTAAATACAAGAGTGTTATTGGGTATACCATTGATGATATCAAAGGAATCAATCCATCTTTTTGTATGCATCGTGTTTTGCTTGATGACGATCATGTCACCTCTATTGAATCGCAACGACGCCTTAATCCTAACATGAAAGAGGTTGTCAAGAAAGAGGTTTTGAAATTGCTTGACGCGGGAATCATCTATCCTATTTCCGATAGTGCATGGGTGAGCCCGGTTCAAGTGGTTCCAAAAAAAGGTGGCATGACCGTTGTTAAGAACGATAAAGATGAATTGATTTCTACTAGAACGGTGACGGGTTGGCGCATGTGTATCGATTATAGGAAATTGAATAAAGCCACCCGAAAAGATCACTTCCCCCTCCCATTCATAGATCAAATGCTTGAAAGGTTGGCAAAACACTCATTCTTTTGTTACTTGGATGGTTATTCTGGTTTTTTCCAAATCCCCATCCATCCAAGTGACCAAGAGAAAACGACATTCACATGTCCATATGGCACGTTTGCTTATCGTAGAATGCCGTTTGGATTGTGCAATGCTCCCGCTACCTTTCAACGGTGCATGATGGCTATCTTTTCTGATCTCGTAGAGCGCATCATGGAAGTTTTCATGGATGATTTCTCGGTCTATGGCACTAACTTTGACACTTGTTTACAAAATTTGACTAGAGTGCTTCATAGATGCAAAGAAACTCATCTTATTTTGAATTGGGAAAAGTGCCATTTTATGGTGCAAGAGGGTGTAGTCTTAGGACACATTATATCTAATCGGGGTATCGAGGTCGATAGAGCCAAAGTGGAAGTCATCGAGGGACTCCCACCCCCTACTAATGTGAAAGGGGTGCGAAGTTTTCTCGGTCATGCGGGGTTTTACCGTCGATTCATAAAAGATTTTTCAAAAATTGCCCGCCCACTAACGGAACTATTAGCCAAGGACACCCCTTTTGTGTTTTCTAATGCGTGTCTTGAGGCTTTTGACAGGTTGAAGAAGGCTCTCACATCAGCACCTATTATCCAACCACCGGATTGGACTATTCCCTTTGAGTTGATGTGTGATGCTAGTGATCACGCTGTTGGGTCCGTGCTTGGCCAAAGGAAAGATGGCAAACTCCATGCCATTTACTATGCTAGTAGAACTCTTGATCCTGCTCAAGCTAATTACACCACAACTGAGAAGGAGTTGTTAGCTATTGTGTTCTCCATTGAGAAGTTTCGGTCCTACCTTGTAGGTTCGAAAGTTATTGTTCATACGGATCATGCGGCACTTAAGTATTTGTTGCAAAAGAAAGATGCTAAACCCTGCTTGATACGTTGGATTCTATTGCTTCAAGAGTTTGATATAGAGATCAAAGACAAGAAAGGCGCCGAGAATGTGGTAGCTGACCACCTATCTCGCCTATTGTTAGAAGATGATGATAAGTTACCCATTGATGATTCCTTCTCGGACGATCACCTTTATTATATTGCTGCTCTCGAGTCCGAATTGCCATGGTATGCCGATATTGTGAACCACTTATCTTGTGGGATTCTTCCTAAAGGTTTAAGTTCATACCAACGCAAGAAATTCTATCACGATGCTAAGCACTATTATTGGGATGACCCACATATCTACAAGTCGTGTGCCGATGGGATTATTCGTAGGTGTGTACCCAAGGAGGAAATGACATCAATTATTTCTCATTGTCATGATATGCCAACTGGAGGGCATGCTAGTACAACGAAAACCTCCGCGAAGATTCTTCAATGTGGTTTTTATTGGCCCTATTTATTCAAGGACATTGCACAATTTGTAAAATCATGTGATCGTTGTCAACGGGCCGGGAATATCTCAAGGCGGAACGAGATGCCTCTTAATTTTATATTGGAGGTTGAGTTATTTGATGTGTGGGGAATCGATTTCCAAGGCCCTTATCCCTCCTCTTATGGGAATAAATATATCCTTGTTGCGGTCGACTACGTTTCTAAGTGGGTGGAAGCCATCGCTACACCTACTAATGATGGCAAGGTCGTGGCTAAATTCTTCAAAAAGGTTATATTTCCACGATTTGGTGTTCCTAGAGTGTTGATAAGTGATAATGGGACTCATTTTATTGAGAAGAAGCTAGAAGCATTGTTGAGGAAATATGGTGTTCAACACCGATTTGGGCTCCCGTATCATCCACAAACAAGTGGACAAGTTGAAATCTCCAATCGCGAGATTAAAACTATCTTAGAAAAGACGGTCGCAAGCTCGAGAAAAGATTGGTCAATGAAACTTGACGATGCATTATGGGCTTATCGCACCGCATTCAAGACACCAATTGGTACTTCACCATTTCGATTGGTGTATGGGAAATCTTGTCATCTCCCGGTCGAATTAGAACATCGTGCATTTTGGGCCATCAAAGCTCTTAATTACGATTACAAGAGTGCGGGAGAACGCCGTCTTTTGCAATTGAATGAACTCGATGAGATTCGCCTTGAATCTTACGAGAATGCTCGAATTTATAAGGAGAGGACAAAAAGATGGCACGACAATAGAATTTTGAGGCGTGAATTTCATGAAGGGGATTTAGTTCTTCTATTTAACTCACGACTTAAACTATTTCCGGGAAAGCTGCGCTCGAGGTGGTCCGGACCATTCCGAGTCACCAAAGTATTCCCATATGGATCGGTCGAGGTTTCTAGTGATGAAAATGGGAGTTTCAAGGTCAATGGTGCGCGTCTCAAGCACTATATTGCAGGTGATCCGATTCCGGAGAAAGTGATTTATACACTCTCCGTCATTCCCACCCTCAATTGAAAAAAAAAAACAGGAAGTCAAGCTCGTGACTCTAAACAAGCGCTTCTCGGGAGGCAACCCGTGTTGTACATATTTTTATTTTATTGTAATTTTATTTTAATTTTTATCACTAAAAAAAAAAAAAAAACAAAATTCAAAAAAATCCAAAAATACGAGCGATACGGTGTTATAATGAGTCCGAGATAGCTAATTTGACTCATTTTTGCAGATCGAAGAAGCGGGAATTCCAATTTCCAAGTACAAGGCCGCTAGTAGCGGCCACGGAAGGCTATTTGAGCCGCTACTAGCTGCTTTTTCAGCCCTTCCCCCTAAGTTTCATGCTAAAAGTCGATTTTTGTTCGCTACTAGCGGCCTAATTCGCTACTAGCGGCCCTAATTACTATTCCATCATGTATATTTCCTCCTTCCTCCTTCATACTCAAACAAAAAAAAACAAAAAAAAAGGAAAAAGAAAAATAAAAAAAGGGACACAATAGTACGTACAGTACGTACATTGGAAAAAAAACCCAATCACCGTCATCCACCATCTCTGCCGCCACTCACCACCACCACCGCCTTCTGCCGCCACTCACCACCACCACCGCCCTCTACCACCACCTCCCTCTCTCTATTGAACCCAAAAGAAGAAGAAAACAAAAACCCTAACATTTGGGGTTTTACTATCAAGAGCAATTTGGGGCAAAATTGGAGTCGGAATCAAGCAATTGCTGTCCGTACGTAGGTATGGCGTCGGTTTTTCGTCGGTAATGTCTGCCTCCTTTGCTTTCTTCTCTCAATTGAAGGTTTGATTATTCTTTGCCTATTTGTGTCTCATCTTTTAATTTCAATTAGTAACTTATTGTATATAAATAATTTGAATTTCTTTTGAAGTTACTAATTTCAATTATTTGAAGTTACTAATTTCAATTATTTGAAGTTACTGATTGTTGACATAGAAAAAAAAAC
This sequence comes from Agrostemma githago, assembly GCA_958450325.1. Taxonomy (NCBI): domain Eukaryota; kingdom Viridiplantae; phylum Streptophyta; class Magnoliopsida; order Caryophyllales; family Caryophyllaceae; genus Agrostemma; species Agrostemma githago. The sequence goes on along the minus strand of OY288250.1, from coordinate 9,978,663 downwards.
ATAGTGTCCGTTGAATATGAATTGTGTTGGTGGTGGGCTGTGAATTTTTCCTCATTTCGACACATACTTTGGAATTTTTGGAATTTTCTTGTGAGGTGATTGTCATCTTACGACGGGATTTGAATTGGTCATTGTGTGAGTGTCGTGTGAGCTTTGTTGAGTCCGTGTCTGTGAGTGTCCTGTGAGAGTATTTGAGGGAGTTTGGTTGATTGTGAGTTAGTAAGTTTCCCTAAAAAAAAAAAAAAAAGTGAAAAAAAAGAGTGAAAAAAAATGGGACGGAGTGTAAAAAAAGGCAAGGGTCCCGTGTCCAAGTCAAAGTCTAAAGACCGTCTCTACTCTCACGATGCATCTTTCGTTTCCACCGGGTCTTTCACATATAAATGGTGATGAGCTCGTCTATCTCACCAATTTGAGACAAGCAAACCGTCATGTCCTACCAACTAAATTCTTTGATCGAGACACTTTGTCACGGTTAGGATTACTAGAGCCTATGTCGGTGTTGTTGAAAAGAGTGGGAATGGAAGGGTTGTTGGAACGACACGCATCAACGTATACTAGGTATACTTTGGAATTTTTGGCGACCTTGAAAACTTCAAAAAGAACCGAGGGCCCAGTTATTGATTTTAAACTTGGTGGAACTTCCCATCAAATCTCCTATTCTAAGCTTCGAGAGATTTTTGGATTTGTTGGGGAGTGCACAAAAGAGTGGAATCCGTTCAAAGGTGGAGATTCGGGCATATTTTGGGCATCTATTACGGGGCAAGCTATTAAGAGAAAGGGGGATGTAAGCTCTAGTATTCCTCACCCATGTCTCCGTATGATTCACCGATTTTGGTCTATGACGATTTTCTGTCAAGGGGAACCATCGAAGATTAGTCAAAATGAAATGGGTTACTTGTGGGCATTGATGCCCGAAGCTTCGATGGTGCCTGATTGGGTTGACCTGTTTGTATCTAGCTGCCTTAAGTGTAGGAAGAACGTTAAAGGAAAAATTAGCATGGGTGGCATGGTTACATTAATACTTACCCATTTGGGAGTCACTATTCCTAGCACAGTTACACTGGTGACGGGAGGTCATTTGCTCGATTTTGATACATTGGAGCGTACATTTATGCTTCAAGATTCGGTGGCCCGTGGTTATTTTTTATGGCGTCGTGGTCCGAAAGCTTCACCTTACTTACGGTTGCCTCGTTCCACGGAGCAATCTATTCCTACCGGGCCAAGGACCATAGATTTATATATACCACGTGACCCACTTACTCTCTTGGAACCGGGTGACAAAAGGGTAGCGAAGTGTGTTCTAGAAAATGATGATGATGCTATGGATGGCAGTGATGATGAAATTGCGACCGAGAGACCCTCTCCCTCATTCACACATGCTTCATCTTCTAGGGAGTCCGACCTGTGGAGATTAGAGGTCGATGATTGGCGGGCGGAACAAGGGTTAGCTATGCGGGAAGTGCTAGAGTTGTGTCGAGGTTTCGACAAGTTTTTATCGGCTAGACATCCTAACACATACACTTCCCCTTCGGAGCAGTTTTATGCAGAGTTAGCAGCTGAGAGGAGCGATATTAACAGTCGTCGGGAGGCACGTAGTGGCTCTCGTCAACCTTCTGGAGACTCCTTTGATTCTTCATGATAGGTGATTTGTCCCCTCTTTCCTATTTTATTTTTGTCTTTTGTCGCATTGAGGACATTGCTCGATTCAAGCATGGGGGAGAGATATTTCACTTTTGTATATATTTATTTTCAAAAAAAAAATAAAAAAATTAAAAAAGAAAGAAAAAAGAAAAAAAAAAGAATAAAATCCCGCTAAGTCGAAAACCCGAAAGGGCGGCTTAGGCAAAAAAATGGGAGGCCTCGCTAGAATGAAAATCTGCAAGGGCAGACGTTCTAGGCAACATTGAGGTTGAGAGTGGAAAAAGTGAGTACATAAAAAAAAATAAGAAAAAAAAGCTAGGTTGAAAACCCGAAAGGACGGCCTAGGCAAAATGAGGGATTAAGAAAAAATGAAAAAAAAGTGAAAAATGAAAAAAAAAGAATAAAAAGAAAAAAAAAGGAAAAAAAGAGCCGCAAGAAAGAAAAGGGGCCATAATATCCCGTACTATGGGCAAATAGTAAACATCATGGCGGTCGGCGACATAAGAAGACGGCGTTTGGAGGTAAGGGTTAGGATTAGGATCATTTTTTGGCGTCGTAATTTTGTGTCGGAATTGGATTGTGTGTTGGGGATCGTTGGTTGCTGTGATCCTATTTTTGGTTATGATTGTGAATTGATGTTTATTGATGTTGATATTATTGGCTTCTTATCGAGAGTGTTTTTGAGCTAGCATGGGGGAGTCTACACTGACTTGACTCCTTGGTTTATCTTTTGGTGTTGACCATGCTAAGCTAGACGATTTCGGAGTAGGTAGTGAGGGCGATATAAGAAGGAAGTTGTGAGTTAACCACTTGTGAGTGAGGGAGTTAGCTAGACCTTGCATTGATATCGTCTTATGCCTTTTGAGTTTACTCGAGGACGAGTAAAGGTTTAGCATGGGGGAATTTGTTTAGTGCTATTTTTAGCACTAATTGTGAGTATATATCGTCATATTTATAGTGTTTAAGAGTGGATTTTGGACGATATAGTGACATTTGAAGCATTTCCGATGATCTCACATGGTTTGATTATGTATGTGACTTTTGATGACGGTTCTAGTTATTTTGAAGAGCCGAGAAATTATTTTATCATGCCCGGATTATAGTGGTGGTATACGTGTCAAATGCCGGGTTATATCGAGAATTGAATGAAGAAAAGAAGAGAAGAAATCAAAGAAAAAGCAAAGAAGAGAGAATAAAGAATTTCAAGTGCCGCTACTAGCGGATGACGAAGAGCAAAACTGCCGCTAGTAGAGGCTTCATCAGAATTCATGCAATTTCTGAAGGTTCCAGAGTGCCGCTAGTAGCGAAATGTGCCGCTACTAGCGAACAGCTACCCGTGCAATGACTCTTAATCTTCCTCCTATTCTATCCTACATATATCACATTGGTTTTATTAGAAAAAAAAGAATATTCCTAGACTAGATACACAAAACTTATGCAATTTTATTAGATTTATGCAACTTAGTTTTATTGTTCAAGATTTTGAAGAATACGTTCGTTCATCCTTTTGTTCATCAATCAAGACTAAGTTTCTCTAATTCTCTACTTTTTATCTTATTTGTTGATGGTTATTTTTATTATGAATTGCGAGTAGTCTTTTTATCTAGGGCTCGGTGAGCCGATAATATGGGTTATTGATGCTTTGATCTGATTTTAATCGCGCTTTGTTGAATTATTGAATTGGGTTTGTTGCGGTTGTGCTTAATAATTGATTGATTAGTTTGAATTGCTAGGTTTGAGTCTAGATTATCATTACAACGAGAGTTGAATGTTTTTCATATGAATCATGCCTAAAAGTTTGTATCTTTATCGATTAATTTCTACTCAATTTTAATTACGACGAGAGTCGGGTTTTAATTTAGAGAGCCGAAACAAGATTTGAATTTTCACATGAGAATAGTGAATTGGAATAATTGGGACATGTTAGCATCGATTCTTAATGCGTCTAGTTTTGTTATTCGTGCCATGAGAATAGGATTTGTAACATTGCTAGATAGGCTTTTTATGTCTCGATGGAGAATTTAAAGTATTGATTAAAATTAGAATGCTAGTCTCACCCAAGACGGTAATTTGACAAAGCTGTGTAACGTTTTGATTTCATCGATAATCCATGTTATTGGTGAACCATTGCCCTAGGTCTTTCTATTATTGATTTCATCTAGATTTATTACCTTCCGTACTAGTTTGTTAGAAATTAGTTATATAATCACCATTTTGATTCATTCGACGTACGTAGATAACTTGAGTAAAAAATTAGCTAGTACTTAATCATTCACCTTCCTGAGATCGACCCGTATGCTACAATACCCGTACGCTTGCGGTACTACAAAATAAAACGTAACAAGCCACTTATCAACGGACTGCCACTACTTTGCTACACGACATGATGCATAAGGAAGTGGAGGTCTATGTGGACGATATGATCGTTAAGTCTAAAGACCGAAGCGGCCACATTTCGGCCCTAAGAAAGTTCTTCATCAGACTACACAAATACAATATGAGACTGAACCCACAAAAATGCAGTTTTGGGGTAACGTCGGGCAAATTACTGGGCCATATCGTTAGCCAACGCGGCATTGAGGTTGACCCAGCTAAAATCAAAGCCATCACCGAGATGCAGCCACCCAAGACCGAAAAGGAAATAAGGGGGTTTCTCGGGAAGGTCCAATACATCAGCCGGTTCATTTTAAAGCTAACCATGGTATGTGAACCCATTTTCAAGAAACTGAAGATCGGGGAACGGGTGCTATGGGACGACAAATGTCAAGCAGCTTTCGATAAAATCAAGGAGATCCTGTCTGCTCCGCCGGTACTAATGCCACCTCAACACGGTCTGCCTTTGTCGTTATACCTAACAACGACCGAGTCAGCCATGGGGGCTATGCTGGCCCAGACAGTCGAAACAGAAGAACGAGCTATTTACTACATCAGTAAAAAGTTCCTCGAGTATGAATGCAAGTACACCATGCTCGAGAAAACATGCCTAGCTTTGGTTTGGGCCACTAAAAGCTCAGAAACTACATGCTCAGTCACGAGGTACATGTGTTATCCAAAATGGATCCTATCAAGTACCTATTCGAGAAGCCCATCCTCAACGGCATGATGTCAAGATGGACTTTAATGTTATCTGAGTTCGACCTCAAGTTCGTACCATTAAAAGCCATCAAGGGCCGGGTAGTAGCCGAATTCCTCGCTGACAGTCCGATATCCGAAGAAGGCCACACCGACACTTGGGCTTTCCCTGACGAAGACATATTCCATACCGATACCGAGACATGGGATCTGTATTTTGACGGGGCATCCAACTTCCGAGGATTTGGGGTCGGAATTCTGTTAATCTCACCCCGAGGGGAACACACTCCCTTATCCATCAAGTTGGACTTCGACGTGACCAACAACGCAGCCGAATACGAAGATTCACGGGTTGCAAGCCGCCGCTGATTTAGGGGTAACAAACCTCCGGGTCCACGGTGATTCATCACTGGTCATTAATCAAGCGCTCCAAAAATGAAAAACTCAGAACGCCAATCTCGTGGCTTACCAAGCGCGAGTACGGGTTCTAGAGAAACAATTCCAGAAGGTAGAGTATATCTACCTACCCCGAGAGGAAAATCAGTTTGCAGATGCACTTTCCAAATTAGCATCTTTACTGAACATCCCGGATCACCTGACCAGCATGCCTATCTGTGTTGAGAGACGGTCCGAGCCGGCCTATATCCATGCCATTCAAGATATCGAGATAACTGACCCAGAACCTTGGTATCAAGCAATCCTAATGGTCGAGGTCCACGACGGTGAAAACGGTCCGCATATGAACGCCCATATGCTATCCCGCAAAATCATGAGGCTCGGGTACTACTGGAACACCATGGAAACAGACTGCCAGTTATACGTCAAGCACTGCCATAACTGTCAGATCTTCGGTAATGTACAGCATATGCCATCTTCCCTATTATATACCATGACATCACCGTGGCCATTTTTGACATGGGGTATTGACATAATTGGGAAAGTGCACCCCTCCGGGACGGGAGGACATTGCTTCATCTTGGTAGCCATCGACTACTTTACCAAATGGGTCGAAGCTGAGTCATACCGTGTCTTGAACGCCAAGCACGTGGCCAAATTTATCCAAATAAGATCATATGCCGGTATGGGATCCCACACGAATTTATTAGTGATCACGGGACACACTTTCAAGCTGAAACTACCGCATTGCTGGCAAAATATAAGATTCAGAGGCATACGTCTTCACCCTACCGACCTCAAACAAATGGAGCGGTAGAAGCGGCCAACAAAACAATTGTCACCATACTTAAAAAGATGGCTGAGAATTATCGGGACTGGCCCGACAAGATACCTTTTGCCTTATGGGGGTATCGAACTTCGATTCGCACCGCAACCGGAGCAACTCCATATTACCTGACATATGGAATGGAAGCAGTCTGATGGTATGGATTTGTCGTGTATCCTAACCAACAATAAACTACCGATTACACCTAGTGGGTAGCTAGGGTAAGTCGGGATCGTATCCACGAGGACGGTATTGCAAGGGTTAGACTAGGTCGGCCTAAAATGAGACTATGCTACCAAAACAAACACAAAGAAACATTAATTGGAAAACTATGATGGAGAAGAGATAAGAACTAGACTAACAATGAACTAACTATGAGAAGAGCTAAAATGGAATACTAAAGACTAACTAAACAATGGAACTAAAGAAATGATGACTAACTAAGACGATGGATCAAATATGGAAAGAAGTGGGGTAGGTCGGGTTCATAAGAGTAGATGGGTAATTGGGTGATCAAGGGTATAGGTGTCTCCTAATTGCTAGGGTCGATCCGGGCTCTCGCAACTTAGACCGATGTCAAGGTGGGTCCGGGCTCTCGCAACTTAGACCCTAGTCCGCGCTCTCGCAACTAAACTATTCTCAACATTTCCACATAATAGACAATCAATGAGAAGATGAGCACAAGTATGGGAAGCATGGCCACTACAACTCATACAAGCATATCAACAAACACATAGAATGCCCACAATGTGACTAACAACAAAGATTCACCCTTTTCCCTTAATCAACCCTAATCATCCATAATCTACCCCTAATCCCCCTACTAACCCCACAAGAAGACTACTCACTCATGATGAAGAATAAAACAACCATAACAAGAGAAAATATCATCACAAAACAAACATTCATAATGAATAACAAGAACAATAACAATCTCAATATAAAAAGATAGAAACAAGATTAAATAACTAAGAACAAGGGTAAAGAAAGATTATACCAACACTAGATGAAGAAAAGATGCAATCTTGTATTAATGAGAAACCCAAATACAATCCCAAGGTTGGCAAACTTGGAACAATCTTCAAGAATCCCCTTAATCCAAGAACTAATTACAATGATTAACTAAGGATTAACTAAGATTAAAGGAAGATTAAAACTAATGAGTGAAAGTAAATCTAGGGTTTTAGGGTTGTAGAGAGGCTTAAAGGAGTCTAAACTATCATAAGATGTCTTAACATTCCAAGGGGGAAGTATATATATGGGTACAAGAATGAAGGAGAAGAAAGAAAAGAAGTCGTGCTGCCCCTGTAGCGTCCCGATCGGGACGGGATCATCCCGACCGGGACGGCCCTGTCATCCCGATCGGGACGGGTTGGTCCTGACCGGGATGGGCTCGCAGTGGCCTTCTTCAAAGCGCACCTCATCCCGAACGGGATGAGGCCATCCCGAACGGGATGGGTCTTGTAGGCTTCCCTTAAGAGCTTTTTGGTCCCTCCTTGCCTCTCATGGGCTTCCCATCGAATCTCGGGACTCGGGATCGGGTCTCGGAGGCTCGGGATTGGGTCCCAAGGTCTCGGGATCGATTCCAAGGCATCGAGTCATCATTCCTTTACTCCTTTGGCTCCCAAAAGGTGTATGTATCGAGTCAGAGCTCCAACTCTTCCAAATCGGTCTCGAGAACCTGAAACGAACTAAAGGATGCATAAGAAGCCCATGAATCGCTCCCAAGGAGCGATTCCACAAGGAAAAGGGACCAAAATACAACAAATAGGCACTACATACTACACTTATCAATCCCCCACACTTAACCCTTACTCGCCCTCGAGTAAGCATAAACTAACTACTACACTAGCCGAATGGGTATTAGCGCACCCTACGCCCTTTCAACTCACGCGAGTGCACTTAGAGGAAAAGTGCAATCCGCAAGGAAAGTCGGGTCTTGCGACAAAACCGCGGATGCAACCGGACACAAAACACACAAACAAACACTTAGACGGTTGCACCCAAAACAAAAGAAATACCGCTTCCCTCTAAAAGCAGTGAAAGAAGCACCGGTTTAGGACTCGAGGTAAGCGACAACGTTCCCAAGCTAGCAATACAAACCAAGGTGAACTAAACCCTAATAGTATGACGATAAAGCAACGAAAACGTTGGTAACTTACCTAGGTCCTCCTAACTTTCTAAAAACGTACTACGGGACGATCGGCGGAGTGGAAAGTGAAGAACCACGGTGTTAGTCGACACTGTAGGTAAGTGAGACCCCGCCCCCTTTAGCGTGAGCCAAGAGGGTCGTCCCGTGTCCAAAACCGCCTAACTTGTCCAAGTAAAAAGGCGGAAAACATGCAAAATGAGGGAAGACCGACTAATGCCGCTATCATCCTTCCTCGAGACTCGGTCCTTTGGTAGGCTCTTCACGGCAAAAGTCGGAAAAAGGCTTATTTTTGTGGGGATTTCTTGTTTTTTTTGTGATACGGGTTTTCTTTTTGGCATTTTCTCTTTTCTTTGCATTTTTGCCTTGTTTGTTGCCACGCCACTTCTTTTTCTTCTTTTCTATTTTCTTTTTGGCTTTTGTGCCTATTCTTTTTCTTCATTTCTTTCTTTCTTTCATTTTTCTTTCTTTTTCTTTTCTTTGCCCTTTTTGGCACGATTTGGCTTTTTGGCACTTCTTGATAATTAAGAAAGAGAGAATTCAACAAGTTGCAGATTATTGTGTGGATATGTGTAGGAGGTAGGTGAATGGGTAAGCCGGGGGTCGCGATTTCCCTTCAAACCCACAAAAAAAGGGGAGAACTTGGACTAATCAAACGATCCTAAACACGGTCACCTAAGGGACGAGACTCGGTAACCAAGGCCTTTTCACACCGTGGGTGGTCATAATGGTCAAAGGTGCAAATCCCGCAGTAAATTCCTAGTAAGCTAGGTGGACTCAAGGTAAAGGACCAACGAAATCATTGATTTAGGGTCATTCTACTAGATTAAAGTCCAAGACTCGATTTACACTACTAGGAAGGGAAAGTACACACTCACACACTAGCCTCTAAACCGGGTTTTCGAAAACGGTTTACACACATGACACAACACAACACAGCACAAAATTAAAGACATGACGAAAACGAGAGGAAAAGAAACAAAGGCAACAAAAAACAAAACATAACGAAACAAACATAAAACAAACACCACCCCGATATTCCATACAAGTCACCAAATCATCCACCAATATGCACAAAGCTCCACCCGAGCACACAACATCACAATCTCCTCCAAACTCCACAAGAGATAAAGAAGAAACAGGGATAAGATGTTACCGGAAGTCTTTAGAGCTTTCCAAAGTCATCGGCGATTAAAGCAACCTATAAGGACAAAGGGAGGCAAAACGCGCAACAAAACAAACATACGACACAATGACACAAAAGAAAAAGTCAAAAGAAAATCTTTTTGATTTTTGCGAAATTTTTCAAATTTTTACGATTTTTTAAAGATTTTTCGATAAACTAAGAAAATAAAACTAACTATACTAGAATATTGCTCCCACACACTTAAACCGAGCAATGTCCTCATGCTCGATCGTAGTGTGCGGAGAGACAAAAGAAAAAGAAAAGAAACTACGAAAATAAAGCTAAAAATCAAAAAGAAAAGTGGAGAAAACGGTAGAAGGTGTCCGGCCGGGGTGTAGTCAAGTCACCATGGACCGAGACGAGAAAAAGATATGGATGGGGGAAGAAATAAAAGAAGGAAATAAAAGGAAATGGGAGGGGAGGGCTAGGTGTAATCAAGTCACCTAGCCCGGATTCCGTCCAAATCCGAATAACTCCTAAAAAGGGTGAAAACCTTGTACAATTGGGTTAATCGATTGACTCTCGACATAATCACGTCATCGAGAGTCGGGAGCAACCATACTACGGCCTCGAAGGCCACTAGATACCATGACTCAAGGGAAGGGGGCAAATAATGGAAAACAAGCGATAAAAAGACGGAAAAGTAAGGATAGTTACCCAAACCGAGCGGTTAGTAACTCACTTGCTCCATCGTCTCGATGATCATTAGAGGCTCGTCGCTTGTCTTCTCGGTTTCCATCTCGCTTCACACTCAAGAAAAACTCACGGTCGGGGTAGTAATGGTAAGGGGTGGGATTTGATGCGAGAGTCGGTGTAAAGTGGATAGGAAATGGAGTGAGGGCATGTCAATGAAATAAATGAGGCATATGATAGGGCTAGGATAGCTAGGGAGGTTGGGAGGGGGTATAAAATGGTTGGGTGGACTCGATTGCCGAAGAAGAAACACAAAGGGGGAGCAGAGGACCATCCCGGTCGGGACTATCGATCCCGATCGGGTTACCTCACTTGTCCCGGTCGGGATGCCCTCATCCCGGTCGGGACGGCCCACAGATAGCTCGGAATTTGGTACACCCATCCCGATCGGGACGACACCCTTCCCGGTCGGGATGCCTCACCCTTCCCGGTCGGGACGCCTCATCCCGGTTAGGATGGGCCTTCTTCAACTTCCACAATCCCAAAAGCTTGCTCCAAGCTTCAAAAATCCGATCCTCGTGCTTACAACCCAAGCTCTTTCATAGCCATTCTTCTCTAGGAAGCATTCTCACTTCATACCTATCAAGCAAACTCAAACTCAACATCAAACTCTCTCCCTCACATCTCTCATCGATAATCCAAAATTACAAGAATTTACCAAAAATCAAAGAGAACTACAATGAAAAGATATATACAATGAGACGGTTCTTGTGGAACTCCGTCAAACCAAGGTGGTGCAATCCTCATTCTTTTTCAACACTACTACGACCGGTTCCATCTCCATCAAGGGCACGGAGGAACAAGTCAAAGGCCCTAGCGAAGTCTTCAATCAAGCTCGTAATGTAACCGACCACATCCCAAGGTTCTTCATGGCCTTGCCTTGACGTTCCCGGGGCATCCCGATCTTCCAAGTTCAATGACTTGAACTTGTACTTTTGGTCTTTCGGGATATACCCGAACGACCACCGGTCCTCATGTGGCTCCAAGGGAGGCTCATCCTTCTCCTTGCTTTTCAACTTGTCATCAAGCCCATGATTTGGGCACTCATCTTCTTCCAAATCGGAGTCATCATCCTCACGTACAGAAGAGTACTTCTTCAAGCTTTGTCCCGGTTCACCCCCTAGATCGATGTCTTTCTTGGCTTGGATCATATTGCATGATTCATCCTTAGTAGGCGAAGTGTTGCCTTGGAGGTCGAACACTATCTTTTCCTCACCTAACTCAAATGTGATCCTACCGTTCTTCACATCGATCATGGCACCCGCGGTGTGTAGAAATGGGTGTCCAAGGATAATGGGAGTGTTGGCATCCTCCGGCATGTCAAGCACAATGAAGTCGACCGGAATGAAGAATTTCCCTACTTGTACCGGTACGTCCTCTAACATTCCTAATGGTCGATTGAATTATTTATCGGCCATTTGGAGAGTGAGGGACGTACATTTCAACTCCTTCATTCCGAGTCGGCAACAAATAGAATAGGGAATGATGCTCACACTCGCACCCAAGTCACATAACGCATTCTTGATCAAGAAGTTGCCTATGGTGCAAGGGATCGAAAAACTACCCGGATCCTTCAACTTCGGAAGCGTGGAACCTTGAATAAGCTCGCTCACCACCCTCGTGAACGCTACCGTCTCTTCCTTGTCGATGGACCTCTTCCTTGCTAGGATTTCACGCATGAATTTTCCATATGTCGGGATTTGGGTAAGTAACTCGGTGAACGAGACACTAACATCCAATTGCTTCACAATGTTAAGGAACTTGTCGTATTGAGTATCTACCTTAGTCTTCATTTGCCTTGATGGGAAAGGCAACTTGATTTGGTATTTATTTTGCTCAATCGGGGTAAACTCCTCAAATAACACTTTCCTTTTTCCCTTGTCTTTCTCTTGAAGTGGGGGAGGGTTGTCTTCTTGGGGTTTTTCAACTTCCCATAAAACTTGTTCCTCCATTGGATTATCAAAGCTTGATTCTTCTTGAGTTGGATATGCCATTTCCTTTGTCGGTTATTGCATTGGCTCTTGCTTGCTAGGAAATGAAGGGGGGGGGGGGGGGGGTCATAGGATGTACCTCTCCTTGTGGTGATAGCATTTACATGCTCAAATGTCGGTGTTTCACCTTGAGAAGGTAATTGTCCCTTTTGCCTTGAGGAGCTCCCCGAAGCGAGTTGTGATACTTGAGTCTCAAGCATCTTCATACGGGCATCTCTCATCGCGTTTTCCCCTTGAATATAAGTGAAGAGCTCTTGTTGGTTTCTTGCCATATCCATTTGACTTTTTTGCACATCTTGAGTATTCTTTTGCATATCTTGGTTACTCCTTTGCATTTCCATCAAAGCCTTTTGAATGTCAAATTCCCGAGGTGGGGATGATGGATTATGTGGAGTGTCGGTGATGGCGAGAGGAATGCCATAATCATGAGTAGGAGACCGGCTCCTAGGCTTGCTTTGTTGTTGTTGATTTTGAGTTGCTTGTTGACGGTTCCCTTGGAACCCTTGAGAATTAACTTGTTGTTGATGATGGTTTCTTTGGAACCCATGAAAGTTGCCTTGATGATGACCTTGATTGTTGCCATGGTTGTGGTTTTGATACCCTTGAAAATTTTGGTTTCCTTGGAAACCACCTTGATTGAAGTTCCCTTGTTGGAACCCTTGATTGTTGTTGTGGAAGGTACCTTGGTTATTTTGCTTGAAGTTGTTGAAGGGTCTTGGGTTACCCACATAACCTTGATAACCTTGGGTGTTGTCCCTTAAGGGAGGTGGAACGTAGGGACGATGTTGTTGTTGATGTTGAAAGGCTTGTTGTTGAGGGACTTGATTGGAAGCTTGGTATTGATTAGAGTAGGAGGCACCTTGCTTGAACGCTTGAAAGGCGTTCACTTGCTCAATACTTCCCCGACAATGCATAGGATCATGACCAACTATCCCACAAGTATCGCACATCCCAAAGTAAGGAGTAGGGGGTACAACTCCCAAAGCATTAACATCATGAATCGAGTGTTGGTTGGAGGAACTAGAGCTTTGAACTTGGTTGAGGTGCTTTGGAGCTTCTTGTCAATGGTCTCCATGTGAGTTCTTAGTTGAGCCCCATGATCAATGCTCAATTGTGTAATGACATCTACCTCGTGCCTACCTCCTCGATTCGCCTTCCTAGGCCTAGAGTATTGGGAATTGTGAACCGCCATCTCTTCAATCCTTGACCAAGTTTGGTCATCCTCCACTTCGGTAAACCTACCGTTAGATCCCATGTTGAGTATGACCCTTGAGTCTTCATATAACCCGTTCCAAAATTGTTGTACGAGGAACCATTGTGATAAACCGTGGTGTGGACAAGAACGGATCAAGGCTTTGAATCTTTCCCACGATTCATAGAGGGTTTCATCATCACGTTGTTGGAAACCCGTGATAGAAGCTCTCAATAGATTTGTCTTCTCCGGGGCATAGAATTGTTGGTAGAAGGCTAAGGCTAGCTTCTTCCAAGTGTCAATGCCAAGTCTTGCTTTGTCCAACCCCTTGAACCATTGCTTCACTTTACCAATAAGAGAGAAAGGAAATAATACCCACCAGATTTGGTCTTGAGTTATTCCCGTTTGCGAAATAGCGTCACAATAATCCGAAAAGGTTTCCATGTGTTGATGAGGATCTTCGGTTGGTAACCCACTAAATTGACTTCTCTCGACCAATTGGATAAATTGCGTTTTCGCCACAAAATTCCCGGTATATGCCTCCGGTAAAGTGGATGGACCCGGCAAAACATCTTCCGTGAAGGTTGAGTGAGAAGAAAACTTAGGCATTCTTGGATATAAGGGAGAAGATGGTGGTGTAGACGGTGTTGATGTAGATGAAGAGGGGGAACTAGGAGAAGAAGAGTTACCGAAGGGATTGATGAAGGTCCCTCCGGCCGTCTCTCGAGGTGACTCGCTAAAGTCGGCTCCTTGAGCTTGCCCTTGATGAGTATTGCTTGCACTCAGTTGAGAGATCCTAACCCGGTTAATCGTCCGTTGGCGAAAGGCTCGAAAGAGTCTCTCCGGCTCTGGATTAAAGAGATAGAAGTCGCCTCCCCTCCTAGGCATACACTACACACTAGAACAAACGTGAGAACACCTAGTGCTTTATGGGCACTAGGCAACGACAATAAACAAGCACAACTAGAGACAAAGAGAAAAGAAAGCTAAGAAAAGAAGAGAAACTAGAAAATATTCACAAGAGAAGATGGGAGAGAACAAAGAAGGGTAACTAAGTCTAGAAATAAGCAAACTAAGTCTAAACAATGCACCGTCCCCCGGCAACGGCGCCAAATTGATGGTATGGATTTTTCGTGTATCCTAACCAACAATAAACTACCGATTACACCTAGTGGGTAGCTAGGGTAAGTCGGGATCGTATCCACGAGGACGGTATTGCAAGGGTTAGACTAGGTCGGCCTAAAACGAGACTATGCTACCAAAACAAACACAAAGAAACAATAATTGGAAAACTATGATGGAGAAGAGATAAGAACTAGACTAACAATGAACTAACTATGAGAAGAGCTAAAATGGAATACTAAAGACTAACTAAACAATGGAACTAAAGAAATGATGACTAACTAAGACGATGGATCAAATATGGAAAGAAGTGGGGTAGGTCGGGTTCATAAGAGTAGATGGGTAATTGGGTGATCAAGGGTATAGGTGTCTCCTAATTGCTAGGGTCGATCCGGGCTCTCGCAACTTAGACCGATGTCAAGGTGGGTCCGGGCTCTCGCAACTTAGACCCTAGTCCGCGCTCTCGCGACTAAACTATTCTCAACATTTCCACATAATAGACAATCAATGAGAAGATGAGCACAAGTATGGGAAGCATGGCCACTACAACTCATACAAGCATATCAACAAACACATAGAATGCCCACAATGTGACTAACAACAAAGATTCACCCTTTTCCCTTAATCAACCCTAATCATCCATAATCTACCCCTAATCCCCCTACTAACCCCACAAGAAGACTACTCACTCATGATGAAGAATAAAACAACCATAACAAGAGAAAATATCATCACAAAACAAACATCCATAATGAATAACAAGAACAATAACAATCTCAATATAAAAAGATAGAAACAAGATTAAATAACTAAGAACAAGGGTAAAGAAAGATTATACTAACACTAGATGAAGAAAAGATGCAATCTTGTATTAATGAGAAACCCAAATACAATCCCAAGGTTGTCAAACTTGGAACAATCTTCAAGAATCCCCTTAATCCAAGAACTAATTACAATGATTAACTAAGGATTAACTAAGATTAAAGGAAGATTAAAACTAATGAGTGAAAGTAAATCTAGGGTTTTAGGGTTGTAGAGAGGCTTAAAGGAGTCTAAACTATCATAAGATGTCTTAACATTCCAAGGGGGAAGTATATATATGGGTACAAGAATGAAGGAGAAGAAAGAAAAGAAGTCGTGCTGCCCCTGTAGCGTCCCGATCGGGACGGGATCATCCCGACCGGGACGGTCCTGTCATCCCGATCGGGACGGGTTGGTCCCGACCGGGATGGGCTCGCAGTGGCCTTCTTCAAAGCGCACCTCATCCCGAACGGGATGAGGCCATCCCGAACGGGATGGGTCTTGTAGGCTTCCCTTAAGAGCTTTTTGGTCCCTCCTTGCCTCTCATGGGCTTCCCATCGAATCTCGGGACTCGGGATCGGGTCTCGGAGGCTCGGGATTGGGTCCCAAGGTCTCGGGATCGATTCCAAGGCATCAAGTCATCATTCCTTTACTCCATTGGCTCCCAAAAGGTGTATGTATCGAGTCGTAATCGCTCCAACTCTTCCAAATCGGTCTCGGGAACCTGAAACGAACTAAAGAAAGCATAAGAAGCCCATGAATCGCTCCCAAGGAGCGATTCTACAAGGAAAATGGGACCAAAACACAACAAATAGGCACTACAAACTACACTTATCACAGTCCATCCGGTCGAGCTAGAAGTACCATCCCTAAGGATTTTGCTTGAAAGCCAAGTGCCCGAAGCGGATTGGGTACAAGCCCGATACGATTCTCTAGTCCTTTTGGACGAACGGCGATCCCGGGCCCTCAATAATATTCAAGTATATCAAAAGAGAATCCAACGGGCTTTCAACAAAAGGGTTAGGCCCAGGAAAATCAAAGAGGGTGATTTGGTCCTAAAATCGGTCCGTGCCTTACTACCGGTTGACCTAAGGGGAAAGTTCAAACCCAATTGGGCTGGGCCATACTTTGTCAAGAAAATCCTATCAGGGGGAGCGGTGATGCTAACGGACCTGGACAGCAACGAATTCGTCAATCCGACCAACTTGGACCAGCTGAAGCGCTATTACCCATAAACCCTTATCTCAATGTCATTTGCAAAATTTATAAAACTTTGTCTTTTTATGAATTTTCAAAATTTTAGACAAGTCAATAAGTTAGAATTAATTATTCTACCGTCGCGCATCTCGAACTAATAATCTTGATGTATTTCGAAAATTGCAAAAATCAATCAAATCAAATTTCGAACTACGTTTGGTTTGATTCCGCTAATTGTGGATACGTAGGCAACCCCTTAAAAGGGTACAACCACTGCAATAACAAAAAGACGGGAACGGTATTCAATAATATGTCTTTTTATTAATATCTCGATAAAAAAAAACGCCGAAACGACATACACAAAAAAAAATCACACCAAAAAATAAATAGTACTTCGGGCATCTTCCCCTTTCCCTTGTCCTTCGGGTCGCGTGGAGCCCGAGGTCGCCGAGGTGGGGATGAGCGTTCCCTAATCACCAGGGGAACCTCTTTAGCACGAACCCGTTTCTTTGACGACGGGTCTTCAATCATAGTTTTCGGCCCAAGTCGGGCCCGTACATGCTCAGGCAGTTGGTCTCGTGGGCCAAGTCGGTCCTGCACGGCTAGTCTGAGGCCCAGTCTCCTCTCCAAGTCCGTCTGGGGGCTCACTTTCCCCCAAGCACCTTTAGCACTAGACCCTCCAGCTGGAGTCTTAGTCTTCTTCTTCTGTCCTGACATTAGACGAACTGGGGTAGCCGGAGTGTCTCCCTCATCAAAGAACCCTCTGTTGTCTTTAGCTTTCTCCCTTCTCAGCAGGTCAAAGGCTTCATCAACCTTCAAAGCAGCTCGGGCCTTGGCATCACCTGCTTTGGTCCACTTCATATATGAGGCTGAAACCCAGATCGAGTGGCGAGACTTGGAAACGGGCCAAGTGTGCCGGGTATACCATCTTTGCGCCCAAGTATCGCACATCACATCAGTCAGTTGGGTAGGGTCACTCACAACTGCTTCAATTTCTGGTATCCGTTGAGCCCGTCCGTACTGCCTTAGTATGCGATCCGGGTAAAGATGAACCGTTTGCCTGAAGGACAAGATTACTTGGTAGCGGGCTCTGTCCCTCGGGTCCAAGCCGGACCAAGCATAGATGGGCCACCATGGCACAACCCATCGAATTAGCCGTCCAGGCCACCGTGGATTGATAACACCTCGTCCCAATACTTCTGTGTAATCTGACGAGAAAAGTCGATGGCCAGTCTCCTCGTCATCACCTGGTTATGACGATAATTGCTCGCATCAAGGGGAGGATCTATCAATGATAGCCTCTCATACAGCCAAATCTGAAAAGGGAAACAAAAGCATCAGATCCCAAGACGAAACAGACGACACTCGATCGAGTGCCAGGGTGACTCGATCGAGTGGCGTCACTGGAAGCAAACAGAAGGCTTTTTACGAAGGCACTCGATCGAGTGCCAGGGTGACTCGATCGAGTGCCCACTGCAGTAGCCAAATTTCCGAAAAATACAAAAAATCGAGAAATCAAGAAAAAAAATAAAAAATCCGACATACTTGCAGCAAACGGGTACTTCCGGTGAGACGAACGGACGGATCCCTCTTGCGGTTGTCCAAGCCTTGGATTATTTCACCCGTGATCAGCCAAGCCGGGCTATGCTCCGTCTCCATTAAATCAACCACGGTTAATAGACGGACATGACCCATACAAGACAATAAATCCATGTGACCCTCAAAGGCATATACATGGAGCATGCAAAAAGAAAAAGCCCTACGGCTATGGATTGATCTCACCCGGACGTCATGCGGGTTCATAAAGTTCTCGGCTATATCAATCAAGGAGACCGTGTTATCATCCTGAGTCATTCGAGACACCTCGTTGTGAGAAAGCCCCAAAAATTCTCGAAGCTTCCTCCTCCGGTCATGGGTCGAGTACGGGATGGCGGGCTGAAGCATGGGGTTCCACCCTCCTATCGCAGCAATCTCTTCAGGTAAAGGGCAGACTTCGCCTCGAGGGAAAGCAAAGACATGATATATGTCATCCCAATAAGCCAAGCATGCATCCAAGAAATAACGATCAACCACCATCTGATGGAACGGGTACAGTTGAGTTATACCCATCTGGTTCAAGACCACCCTATCAGCATCCCTAAATTGACGGGACCATGCCTGCAACATAGCGCTCAACCTATCGATTCCCATGTTGGATTCCTTAAAAGGATAAAGAGACTTTCTTTTTGCCTTAAGGGAAATAAAGAGATTTTCTTTTAAGTTGTGATGAGAATTATGAAGAAATCAAGAGCAAGAGAGGGCTATATATAGCATTAGCCTTGCAAGCCTCTTTGCATATCACTTTTAGGAAAAGTTTCCTAATTCCAAAACGGAATCAACCCACAAGCCTAGTCCCGATACTAGCACGGAAATATTCATCCTGAACTTTCCTAATTTCTTTAGGAGTAAATCTTTTTTTCAAAAAATTTCCAAATTTCAAAAATCGCAAAATTTCAAAAATTTCAAGAAATTTCAAAAATTTCGAAAATTCAAGCTTTCAAAAAATCATTTTTCCCCAGCACGAGTCATTTTACCACCTATGTGTTGCATGCATTTTTATGTGACTTATACAGGTACGACTCAAACAAAAACATGCAAGCCACTAAATCTCCCCAGCATTTTCACGGGATGGGCCTACACACAGGCGCACCCAGGGCTTATGCGACAAGTCCAAATGCCCCACGAAGTATTACCATCAGCACAGGTATGATTCCTATCTTATTGCTGGCGAGCCCTTCACGCGAGTCTAATGGACTATAAACGACCCGAACGGAAGTCTACCCAGGTCTTAACGGGCTTGGTAGCTACTCTGACTTTCGCCCTGTCTAAGCCCCAGTCAGGCTCTGTAGACACCTGCATTTTGACTGCCAGGTGTGTATGGCAGTTTCCAAAAACACACCCGATGATGATCGGACGCTAACGTGTTTCTACGCGCTCGGATACGGGCTCAAATCCATTAATCGCTGGCTAACACACTTGCAGAGTACAAATCTCACAAAATCAACCTCAAATCTAGGCCCAGTGGATCATTCCGAGTCAAACAAGACTAATTTGGGCCAAAACCGACACCGAAATTAAAACCGACTTTTTGCGATTGGGTCAACCCCGGTCAAAATCGTTTCCGAGACACACAAAACAACCCCTCACATCATCAAAAGTTCAAGTCAAACACAAACCCATCATCAAACACAAATCACGGTCCAAAGTCGACGGACTCACGCGACCCAGTTGGGCCACTCAATCGAGTGCCCGACCCACTCGATCGAGTGGGCCTGTTTCGAGCCCGGCTGCACGTGTAACGGGCCACTCGACCGAGTTAGCCACCCACTCGGTCGAGTAACCCTAAACCGGGTGCCCTACCTTTTCCTATATATACACCCCATGCAATACACATGCAACCATCTTTTTGCAACCTCAAGAACCCTAAGCACCCACACACACACAACAACTCGGCAACCATAATCAAACCCTAGCATCACATTAGCAAACCCTAAACCTAGATTTAGGACTCAAAACCCGAGCTACCATAACTTAACCTTCATTCACCTCGAAGACTCTTGTGTTAAAGCCACGGTTACGAGTTCGATCCGAGACAAGCAACATGTAGGTTGAGGGTGTCAAAACCCCGTTCTCTCTTCCTTCTCTCTTCCTCGTCCGTCTTCCTTTTCTTCGTCTTTTTTTTTCTTTTTTTTATTTTGTTCGTTGCATCATAATATCGATAATATTATTAACATCAAAATATTAAAATACTTATTGATTTGTGTCGAACATGAGTGATGGTGGGATAAGGAAAACCGCATATACAAGTGTACTGCACACGCGTCGTCGGTCGCTTCTCCCATCACCCCGATCGTTTGATTATTGAAATAAGTTAACTTAAACAATAATTCGTTATTATTTTTGTAGTCATCATCGTCGATCTTGCATTCATCAATTTTTAAAATCAATTTTAATAAGGGTCGAAACCCGTTGACACGGATCCGACATCACAATCCCTAGGGATTTATTTTGATGTCGGAGAAGTCGAGGGAATCAAGTTTTTTTATTATTTATTTAATTAAAGCATCGACTTTTCTAAATCCCATTAAATCAATTTGAGGCACAATTTTCGTTGATGCTAGAATAATTGTCAAAACAATTCGTTAGAATTATGACATTATTAAACGCGGAGAAAATTTAATCACATCACCACAATCAATTTAAAGCAATTTTAAAACAATTTCGAAACAAACAAACGATTTCACAAACGAATTGTGAGTCGTACATGGGGCACTCGACCGAGTGCCTAGCCCACTCGGTCGAGTGGCACCCCAAAATCAGGTCAGAATGTCTGATACGACCACCACTCGGTCGAGTCTCACAGTGACTCGATCGAGTGGCCATATACTCGACCGAGTTGGTCAATAACTCGGCCGAGTATGGTCTAAGACGCAAAACAAAAACTATTTTTAGTGGTCCACTCGATCGAGTTCATCGACCACTCGATCGAGTAGCCTCATAACGACTACTACAACGAGTCGTACATTCTTCTTTTCAAACTCGGTAGTAATTTCAGATTTAGGTCAACACATGTTTAATTAATCACGTGTATTACTACCTTTTCTAACCATACATCATAATATTTGCATCTCGTTTACATCATTCAACTCAATTCATCATTTGCACAAACCGTTATTATTCGTTATATCGTTACATCGTTACTAACGCGTTTGTTATTTCTTTTGTCAATTTAATTCTTGTTTGTTTATTGTACTAAATGAACCCACATGCTAAAATTCCACTTTGACGTAGAATTAATTGCATTAAATTGACGTAGAAACCCTTTTCAATTCCATTCACATGCTTAGGGAAAATAATCTTTGCATATCATTTTCCCGTTTTACTAACGCGCGTATTGGAAAGTCATTCGAATCCTTAGTAGAGGCCGCTAAGTGCGGGCGGGGTTGGGTGTCCTTTGTGGGCTTCCAAACACGTACCCTCACCCCTTACTCAGAACCTCGGTTTCCGGATGCCCGAAACCGTTGGCGCACGAGAGTCATTCAATACACAATATCCGATAATGTCGGTATCGGTATCAAATGCAAAGGGACGAGCCAATAAAACCTGACATCGGAAATGGGCCGTATTTTGTATACGGCCCACTACGACATAGAGTGGGCTCGAATGGTTCCGAATAACCACAAAATTCAGTGGCGACTCCACATAGACCTAAATTTCAATTCGATCCATTTTCATATGGAGATTCATTCGCCTACCCAAACCCGCGCGTGGCCGCGTCGGGGTGGACCTATGTCATGTCCACAATTGTCGGTAAATTAAATAGTTTTATGGGTCCACCAAACTTAAAGTAAGGAAAAAAATAGTGGTATTTTGTGTAAATAGAGTAAGGAGAGGAGGATTATAAGGTAAAGTGTTTTGTCAAAAAAGAAATGTAAAAAATTGATTGGATTATCCATTTATAGTAAGTGTAAAGAATTGAATGGATGAGAGAGTGCTAAATACTATCTCCAATCGACACCAAATGACCCATGGCCCCAATTGCACAAAAATTAAGAAATACTTCTTCCGTTCAAATTCAAAGGGTACGATTCCATTTTGAACAATTCACAACTCAAGAGAATCGTTAATATTTTCGACAATCTATAAGATAAAATATAGTCATGTGAGATCTCGTTTGATTCTTCTTTATAATTTTTGTTGATGTAAAACGAAAGATATTGACGGTGTAAAACGTGTCTCGACAAGTGTGAAAAAAGAAACGTATCATTTGGATTTGAATGTACCATTTGAATTTGAACGGAGAAAGTACTATATAATAATCTAAAAGTTGATATAGTAGTTTCTATGATGACTATTTAATCAAATGATTAAATGATAAGCAAAATATTAAAACTAATGCCTACCACCATAATTAAGCATATTGTATAACCATGTATGATGTCATTGTTTAAACACCCAAAATTTGGCACACACCTTTTCTGTCGCTATAAGAAAATTTTGGAGTTCCCTCCAAATTCTTTCTACCTATTCAAATTAGACCATTACTAAAGGATGATAATTGTAAGTTACTGTAATCCCCTGAATTGGGTGATTGGTATTGCAATCAATATATAGTGTTTACAGAGATTACACGAAATCATACAGATACAACATATTCACAGAATAAGGAATATTTTCCTAATACTGAGGTAACAATATAACTAACGTATATACAATCTACTGTAAACTAGGCAACAATATAATTACGATATCTTTGATATCTATTATGCCCCCACAGTCGGGGCGGAGGAGAACGGACGCTCAGGCTGGTCCTGAACAGATCAAATAGGTACCGGGGTAGACTTTTCGTAAATATATCGGCATATTGGTATTCAGACGGAACATGTAAAACACAGACAAGGCCGACCCGAACTTTTTCGCGCACGAAATGAATATAGAGTTCAATGTGTTTAGTGCGCTGGTGTTGAATCGGATTATCAGAAAGATAGACAGCCGAAATATTGTCACAGTAGATAAGAGTAGCACGCCGCATGGGGAGATGCAGCTCAAGTAGGAGATTACGAAGCCAGCTAGTCTCGGCAACTGCATTGGCAACGCCTCTGTACTCGGACTCAGCGGTGGAGCGAGAGACAATTGACTGTCGTTTGGACGACCATGAAATGAGGTTGTCCCCAAGGAATACACAATATCCGGATGTCGAGCGACGAGAATCAGGGCAACCGGCCCAGTCAGCGTCGGAGTAGGCAGTAAGATGAAATGACTTCGAGATGCCTATATGAAGACCATAATCAAGCGTACCTTTCACGTATCGGAGAACACGTTTAAGGAAGGCTAGATGTGGCTCTCGAGGGTCATGGATAAATAAACATACCTGCTGTACTGCATACGAGATGTTAGGTCGAGTAAAAGTTAGGTATTGTAGGGCACCGGCGAGACTACGATAAAGGGAGGCATCAGTTACAGCGGGGCCAGACGACGGACTCAATTTAGATCCTGGCTCGACAGGAGTGGTAGTCGGGTTACAGTCAGACATGGAAGCACGGGCAAGTATATCCAAAGCATACTGACGCTGGCATAAAAATAAACCATTGCTGTTACGGGTCACTGTAATGCCAAGGAACTGATGTAACGCTCCAAGATCAGACATAGCAAATTCAGGGGAGAGCGTTGATATAATAAACCGGAGAAGGGTCGTAGAGGAAGCCGTGAGAATAATATCATCAACATATAGTAACAGATAAGCAGTTTGAGATCCCTGCTGATGAATAAATAAGGACGGATCACATATACTACCTCGAAATCCCTTTGATAAAATGTAGGACGTAAATCGCTGATACCAAGCACGAGGTGCTTGCTTTAAGCCATAGAGCGACTTACGGAGCCGACAAACATACCCCGGTTTTTGTGGATCACGGAAGCCCGGAGGTTGATGGATATAGACTGTTTCAGCTAAATCACCATGAAGGAAGGCATTTTTCACATCAAGTTGGTGAATAAGCCATTGTTGGGAGACAACAATACTGAGGACTGTCCGAATTGTGGTTGGCTTCACAACAGGACTAAAGGTTTCATCACAGTCAATACCAACCTGTTAAGAGTTACCATTGGCCACTAATCGAGCCTTATATCGCTGCAAAGAACTGTCAGAATGAAACTTGTGGCGAAAGAGCCACATACACCGAACAATAGATTGGTCAATTGGTCGAGGTACTAGTTCCCAAGTATTATTATTAATCAAAGATCGGTACTCATCTACCATGGCGGCTTTCCAATTCGAATCCCGTAAGGTAGTCAGGTGAGATTTAGGAAGAGGTGAAATGGGCGAGGTGGTGGTGTGAAGGTTCATGTGGATTTTGGGCTTGAATATACCGTGTTGGGTTCGGGTGGTCATGCGGTGAGACGGTGGTATATATAGGTGGAGGTGGTGGAGGTGGGGGTGTTGTTGTTGTGGTGGAGGGAGATGGGGAGTCGGGTCCGGTCGAGGGGGTAGGGGGCGTGGGTGGGGTGGGGGTGGTAGGTTCGGTGGGTGTAGGTGGTTCGGGGGACGAGAATGAAACGGATAGGAGGGGATTGGGATCAGGATCGAGGAATGAGTAGTCAGGGGAGGTGGACGTGGACGGGGACGAGGAAGACGCGAAGGGGAAGACTGACTCGTCAAACGTGATATGACGGGAAATAATGAGTTTTCCCGTAGGGAGATCAAGACACCGATACCCACGATGATTTGGTGGATAGCCAAGGAAGACACACCTAGTGGACCGAGTTTGGAGTTTATGGGTGCGGTTGGCGGACATATTTGGGAAGCAGAGACATCCGAACACTCGTAAGTGTGCATAAGATGGATGCCGGAGGAAGAGGTTCGATGTAGGGGTACGATTTTGTATAGAGGTGGACGGAAGTATATTATGAAGATAAGCGGAAGCATGAAGGGCGTCAACCCAGAAGGTAGGTGGGAGAGACACGTGACACAGAAGAACAAGAACAATTTCATTTAGTCGTCGTAGCATTCTCTCGGCTTTACCATTTTATTGTGACGTTTTGGGACAATAGAAGCGAAACACAAGGCCATTTTGTGTAGTGAAATTGTGAAACGGGGTATTATCAAACTCACGACCCATATCATACTGAAAATTTTTAATATCTCGGCTGAATTGAGTTTTAATGAATTTCGTGAACTGCAAGAATATTTGGTGAGTGTCTGATTTAAACTTAAGGGGAAAGACCCACACAAAATTTGAGAAGTCGTCTATGAGAACGAGATAATACTTATAGCCACTTTTACTATGTATTGGTGACGTCCAAAGATCAGCATGAATTATATCAAACGGGGCAATGGACTCGGAAGTAGAAGCATAAAATGGTAAGCGTTTGTGTTTGCTTAGTTGACATGACGAGCATAAATGAGACTGAGTTTTATTATTACAAGAAATACGACTCTGACTGTGAAGTAAAGACAAAATATTTGGACCCGAATGGCCAAGGCGATCGTGCCATGGAACGGGTGCAGACGTTGACACAAAAACAGAACGAAGGACTTGAAACGGACACGGGTGGAGACAGTTTTGAAGATGTGGACACGGGATAAAGATCTCCTCGACTACTGCTCCTCATAATCATATTCCCAGTCTTGAGGTCCTTCACAGAAAAACCATCGGGGTCAAATCCAACAGAAACGTTGTTATCTTTGGTGAATTGACGCACATATATTAGGTTTTTAATTATGGTCGGGGTATATAACACATTACGGAGGTGTAGGTTACGGTTTGGTAAATTTATTTGGGTCATGCCAGAACGGTGAATAGGAATTGAATTACCATTACCTACGTAGATTGAGCATAGTGAGCTTAAATTAAACAGAGATTTTAACATACCTGGGTCAGCAGTCAAGTGAGATATGGCTCCTGCATCCATATACCACTGAGTGTCCTTCGGATTTGATATAGATAGGGCATTGAAAGTTGACCCCACTTGAGTAAATTCCAAATCTAAATTAGTTGCTAAATGAGCCTGGCCCGTGTACCCTGGCTGCTGCGTTCTGGGTTGCTGCGTTCTGTGTGAAGGCCAATTTTGGTAAGGGTTCGGTGCGCCCCACGGTGCAGCCCACCCCGCATGAGTCGGAAAGGGGCAGGGCGGCGGTGCCCAGTAGTACGGAACCTGAGGAGCCCAGTAGGGCGCGTGTCCAGATGTGGAGGAGGCCGGCGTGTATGTCGGCGTCTGTGGTTGCTGCTGGCGGCGAACGTTGGTGTTGTGGCGACTTCCATGGCCACAGCCACCGCGGCCCCTGCCGGATCTATGTCCTCCGCGACCTGCCGATCTGGGACCAGAGGAGCGAGCAGTTGGTGCGGCTTCATCTGGGTCGCCGCTTTTCGACACCGGAGCGGCCAGGGCTACCGCCGGCGAGTTCTCAGATCTGGAATTCTGTCTTTGCGCTTCTAATTGAAGCATGCTACGGGCAGTCTCGAAGTCGGAAAGCGTCTGGTTGATGTATGCCCCGACGGTATCGTAGGCGGTCGGTAGTCCCCGAACGAGTTGGAGAACGAGTCTTTGATCATCAACCTTGCCCCCGACATCGGTTAATTAAGCAGCTATATCCTTCAATTTCTGACAGTATTCCTCAAGGGACGGAACGAATTCTAGAGTTAGGTTCACGAATTCGTGTTCCAACGCGGCGGCTCGAGAGCCCTTGTTGTTCAATAAATGATTCTTGAGACGGGTCCACGCTTCGTAGCTGTGGTTGGCTCTTCAAGGATGCGCAGGAGTAGGTCCTCGGAAATGGAGCCGTAGATCCATTAGACCACAACCGCATCGATTTCGAGCTACTCTCCGTAGGACGGAGCGGTTGTTGCCGAAGCAGCCATTCCATCAATATGTTTGAGGACTTGGTACGCTCGTGCGTGTAGTGTGAATAATTTAACCCAGTGATTATATGTTATTTTCGTGCCATCGAGAACACGGACTTTGTGTTGAATGTTTGTGATGTTGTAAACAGGACGAAGACTGTTTTTCGAGTTTTTAGATGATGAAGAGTCATCTCTTGCCATTGGTACACGTGGGAAGTTTTTGAGATTTTAGCGCTTGGTTCGAAAACTCAAGGCTCTGATACCATGTAAGCTAATGTAATTCCCTGAATTGGGTGATTGGTATTGCAATCAATATATAGTGTTTATAGAGATTACAGGAATCATACAGATACAGCATATTCACAGAATAAGGAATATTCTCCTAATACTGAGGTAACAATATAACTAACGTATATACAATCTACTGTAACCTAGGCAACAATATAATTACGATATCTTTGATATCTATTAATAATCTTTCCTTGATCATTTCATAATCAGATTACAACTATTTATATACAAGGCTAGAGGTAACAATCTATTTCCTAGATACATAGGAACTATCTAAACTATAATGACATTAAAGGATATGCAAAGAATGAGGCTAAGACTACATAGGGAAGAACTATACATTGAATCTATTCTATTACGCCCCCGTAGTCGAAACGGGAGGAGACTGAATGTTGAGACTGGAGCGAAAATCATTGAATAGGGCCTTAGGGAGGCCTTTGGTGAAGATGTCAGCAAATTGATAATGGGATGGGACATGTAGAACACGTAACTGACCCAGGGCAACCTTTACACGAACAAAGTGGATGTCCGTTTAATGTGCTTGGTTCGTTTGTCGGCGAGTGTTGAGGCATCCTCCCCAATCAGCATCAGAATAAGCAGTGATAGAGGTTGTGGATGAGGGATGGATGGTAAGACCGTGAGATGTTGTGCCGCGGATGTATCATTGTATGCGCTTGAGGGCTGTAAGATGGGGCTCACGTGGGTCATGCATGAAAAGGCATATTTGCTGGACCGCATAAGAGATGTCTGGACGAGTGAAGGTGAGATATTGTAGGGCACCGGCGAGACTGCGATATAGAGTAGGATCGGAGATGGGAGGGCCGGTGGCGGAGCTGAGCTTGCCCTCGGAGGCAATTAGTGTCTGAGATGGCTTACAAGAGGGCATGTTGGCACGGGCCAAGATTTCTTCAGCATATTTAGATTGGGACAAGAAAAGGCCCTCTTTGCGACGGTCAACGGAGATACCCAAAAAAATAACTGAGATGACCGAGGTCTGTCATAGAGAATTCTGATTTAAATTGCTGGATAATAGTGTCGCGGAGGTGGTCGGAGGACGAGGCAAGAATAATATCATCAACATATAAAAGAATGTAAGCGGTATGGCCGGTGGTACGGAGGATAAAGAGAGGGTGATCGACACGGCTTTGAATGAAACCGATGGACTGGACAAAAGAGGCGAAACGTTGATACCAAGCCCGGGGAGCCTGTTTAAGGCCGTATAGAGATTTCTTGAGAAGACAAACATAGTCGGGATGACGAGAATCACGGAACCCTGGTGGTTGGTGCATGTAGACGGTCTCAGAAAGATGTCCATGTAAAAAAGCATTTTTCACGTCTAACTGATGGAGTGACCACTGGCTGTAGACCGCAATACTGAGAACAGTGCGGATTGTGGTTGGTTTAACAACGTGACTAAAAGTTTCCTCACAATCAATTCCGACCTGTTGTGACCTGCCATTGACAACAAGACGGGCTTTGTAACGCTCCAATACATCGTTAGATTTGAATTTATATTTAGATAACCACATGCATCGAGTAACATTGACATCACATGGCCAAGGCACAAGAACCCATGTATCATTTTTAATTAGAGCATTAAATTCATCGATCATGGCATGTTTCCAATTGGGGTCACGTAAGGCAGTAATGGGATCTCGAGGGATGGGAGAAAGGTCGGTGGTGGCAGTGAGGCTAGGGATGATGCGGGGTTTATGGATACCATGTTGCTATGAGTTTTCATGGGGTGGGTGGGTTTATTAGAGGGGGTGGAGGAGGGGGGCTGATTTGAAGGGGTGTATGGGGCTTGGGTAGAGCATAGGTTGTTAGGAGGGGAGGTAGAAGTGGGCTGGGAAGGTGAGTTGGGCTGTGAATTAGAGTGGGCCGAGGGATTAGTTGGGGAGAGAGGAGAGGAAGAGGGGTTAGTTGGGCTTGTTTTGTTCTAGGCCGAAGGGGGAGTAGGGGAGTTATTGGGCTGGGGAGTTGTTTGGTCTGTTTGGGGAGGTCTGAAGGTGAGAGGAGGAGAGTTAGGGTTATTTTGGGTCTGTTTTATAGGATTGGACTTGGGATGCCTGAAGTAGATTAGGAGGGGTGGTTGGTTGGCTTGTGCTAGATGATGGGTGAGATAAGGGGATGGGTCAGAAATTAAGAAGTCATATGAGGGTGGGGTAGGACAAATTTTGTCTTTAAATGGAAAAATTGTTTCGTGAAAAGTGACTTGTCGATTTATGAGGACCTTATGGGTGGACAAGTCAAGACATAAGTGAGCGGAGGGATAACCAAGAAAGACACAAGGTTTGGACCTTGGGTCGAGTTTGTTGATAGTGGTTGGGGGGAGACGCGGGTAGCAAAGACACCCGAAAACACGGAGATGGGAATATGAGGGAACTTTGAGGTAGAGGCTTTGTGTCGGGGAGATGTGGTAATTTGCTTTGCTTGGAGCGATATTGTGGAGATAGGTGGCCATGGCGAGAGCGTAGGGCCATAAATTTGGAGGAACATGAGAGTGAGCGAGAAGAGTACGTATGATATTATTAATCGTTCTAATTTTCCTTTCGACTTTGCCGTTTTAACTAGAAGTGTGAGGAAAGGAGAAGCGGAATTGGATTCCGGGTTGGTGGAAAAATGAGTGATATGGGTCATTATCAAATTCGCGACCGCTGTTGCATTGAAATTTTTTAATTTTTCGATTGAATTGAGTAGAAATGAGATTATGGAATTGAGAAAAGAGGGAGAAAACTTGGGCCTTACTTTTGAGAGGGTAAGTCCATAGAAAATTAGGAAAGTCATCGAGAAATAATAAATAGTATCGGTGGTGGAGGTTACTAAGGACGGGGGATGTCCATAGGTCACTATAAACAATATCAAACGGTAAAAGAGTAGAATTATTAGATGGGAAAAAAGGAAGACGGGTATGTTTACCGAGTTCACAAGCATGACAAAATTTGGTACTCGTTATGTTATTACAATAAGCGATAGCATTAGAAGAACGTAAAGTATTAAGAATAGATTGGCTCAGGTGACCGAGACGGGAGTCCCATAGGCTGGGGGCCACGGCGGATAGAGCTATGAAGGAGCGAGGAACATTATTGTTGTCGGTTTTGGTGAAGGAGAGTGTTGTGTGTCAAATTTGGACCGTTTTTCCTCCCATTTAGACCCTTTTTTCCTCTGTTTTGCGAGAATAGAGTGCGATTATCGCCGTATTTTGAGTAATTCTCGCATTAGAGTCTCCATTTTGCATTTTACATGTTTTTGGTAGTTTTCTGTCTATTTTGATAGGATTTTCGACCAAAAACGTGTCTGAGCTCCTATGAGTATGAGAGAGAGGGAAACCGTCCGAAAAGAAAAGCACGCAACTCAAAATCCAAAGTCCAAACCCAAGAGGTGAAACCTTGAGCGAAAAGGAAAAACTATAAGTCGATTGGGCATCTTCACCGGAGAGGTCGAACTTCAAATGATAATATCTAAAGTTCTAGACCTTGGATCGAAGCGATTTCAGTTGGAGGTGAAAGCTTATCTTCTTAGTTTTCCAACGACATATCACACGCCCCAAACGGAGTTCAAACGAGAGAGTTATGGCCCTCTGAAGTCACAGGGCGAAATTTCACCCGATGAGAATTTGACCGGGCGAAATTTCGCTCGATGGTGTTCCTCCCCAGATTGCCATTTTGGACAAAAAGTTCATAGGGTGAAATTTCATCCTATGAGTTGACCGGGCGAAACGACCAGGCGAAATTTCGCCCGATGGAGAAAAGCGCCAAAAATCGTAAAATGAGAAGAAAATCTCACCGGGTGAAATTTCACCCGGTGGTGTCAGCCCATCAACCGCAGGGTGAAGTTTTACCCCATGAAGATTCAAAGGGTAAAGGTCTAGCTTAAAAGAAGAGGAATTGGATTTGAGCTTGAAGATTGTGTGACCATTAAGAACCCCTATAAATACTACACCTAGGGTTTCATTCTAACTTGTGCCTTAAGTGTGCCTCCCTCCTTAGGGTAGGAGTAGAGTAGTAGATCCTTAGTAGTAGTAGTAGTAGTAGTAGTAGTAGTAGTAGTAGTAGTAGTAGTAGTAGTAGTTCACATAGTAGAAAAACTCCATAGATTTAGTGGTTCTTAGTTTAGATTAAATCCACTCTATAATTTGCAATCAAGTTATCATCTATTTTGAAGATTTGGCCTTTATGTTGAAGATTGAAGAGTATTGCAAGGATTGGTGACAAGTTCTTGTATTATTGTGGACATGACATAGGTCCACCCCGACGCGGCCACGCGCGGGTTTGGGTAGGTGAATGAATCTCCATATGAGAATGGATCGAATTGAAATTTAGGTCGAAGTGGAGTCGCCACCGAACTTTGTGGGAGTTCGGGCCCATTCGAACCCACTCTATGTCGTAGTGGGCCGTATACAAAATACGGCCCATTTCCGATGTCAGAGTTTATTGGGCTAGTCCCTTTGCATTTGATACCGATACCGTCACTACCGGTTATCGTGTATAGAATGACTCTCGTGCGCCAACGATTTCGGGCATCCGGAAACCGAGGTTCTGAGTAAGGGGTGAGGGTACGATATAAAAGGTACATCCCTCATACTCGACACAAATTGACAAGTATTTTAATGTTTTAATACTAATGGTATTATCGATATTATGATGCGATAATGAAATAAAAACAAAAAAAAACGAAGAGAGAAGAGGGAAGAAGACGGGTTTTGCACCCTCAACCTACATGTTCTTGTCTCGGATAGGACTCGTAGTTGTGGCTTTAACACGGGAGTATCGAGTATGTAGGCTAAGTTGTGGTGGTTAGGGTTTTGAATTCCTAAAGCTAGGTTTAGGGTTTGAAAGTAGTATCGATTAGGGTTTGATTAAGGTTTGAGTTTGATGTTGATTAGGGTTGAATTTGAAGTGTTGAAAGTTCGATTAGGGTTGTAAAAGTTGTTCAATTGTGTGTTGCATTGGGTGTTTATATAGGCAAAGCCTAGGTCACCCGGCTAGGGTTACTCGACCGAGTAGCCCTTTACTCGGTCGAGTGGCTCGAGTGCCAGCAGTCGGGCTCAAATAAGGGCCCACTCGATCGAGTGGGCTGGGCACTCGATCGAGTGGCCCAGCTGGGTCACGCGGGTCCAATGCCTTGGACCTTGACTTGAGTTTTTTGATGGGTTTTGTATTTGACTTGGACTTTTGATGTTTGAATGACCGTTTTGTATGTCTCGGAAACGACTTTGACCGGGGTTGACCCAATCGCTAAAAGTCGGTTTTATATCCGGTGTCGGTTTTGACCCAAATTAGTCTTGTTTGACTGGAAACGACCCACTAGGCCTGAATTTGAGGTCAGTTTTATGAGATTTTTACTCCGTAAGTGCATTAGACAACAACTAATGGTTTTGAGCCCGTATCCGAGCGCGTAGAAACACGTTAGCGTCCGATCATCATCGGGTGTTTTTTGGAAACTACCATAGACACCTGGCAGTCAAAATGCGGGTGTCTACAGAGCCCCCACTCTGACTGAGGCTTGGACAAGGCGAAAGTCAGAGTAGCTACTAAGTCAATTAAGACCTGGTAGACTTCCGATCGGGTCGTTTATAGTCCATTAGACTCGCGTGAAGGGCTCGCCAGCCATAAGATAGGAGTCGTACCTGAGCTGCTGATAATGCCTCCGTGGGGAATCGAACTTATCGCATAAGTCCTCGGTGTGCCTATGTGTGGGCCAATCCCGTGCCATTCCGGGGAAAATGCCGCCTCGGGCTATCAGGTGGGGAATTGGACTTGTCGCATAAGTCCCGGGTGTGCCTGTATATAGGCCCATCCCGTGTTGATTCGAGAGAAAATGCTGCCTTGGACTTTCTGCTGGGGAGATACAGTAAGTTGCATGTCCCTGCTTGAGTCGTACCTGTATAAGTCACATAAAATGCATGCAACACGTAGGTAGTAAAATGACTCGCGCTGGGGAAAACGATTTTTGAATTTTTGAATCTTTGAAAATTTTGAAGCTTTTGAATTTTTTGAAATTGAAATCCTGAAAGCAGCTCACGGGCTAGGTTTTCAAAATGGAAAGGGGTAGAAAAGAAATTTGCAATTTAAATAGACCGAAATTTGACCTTGTCGAAAAGGATTTTCTCAAATGGCTAAGTTTTGCAAATTTTAAAATGAGAATTTTAAGAGAGAGGTATACTGACAGACTCGATTCTGGACGTGACCGGACGAGTTGACAGACACGACAGAACTCTCGAGGGGTTGGACTATGACTCGGTAGGGGGGTGGGCCACCTAACAAGACTCTTAAGTTGTGCTGTTCCGTAGCCTAGGCGAGTGGCAACATGGTCGAATCCTCGGAATGAGAAAGATGTGCTATAGGGGAATGACATTAGTCTGTAATGATTCTGTTTTAGTCTGGTGCCCTTCCGGATTTCTGATTTTAGGGTACATTCCCGAAGTGGGTATTGCTTCGAGTCCTGACAGATTCTCGTCTTCGACTGAGCCGAGTACTAGGACACACTATAGAAAAGAGGCTAGATTTTGAAAGTATTTGGACTATGTGAGTGGATGGAGAACTTCTGCCTAGGAGAAGCCCCCAAGACGACAAAGATAGCTGTTGAGAACATGACAGTGTCGTGACCGGAATGATGGTGCTTTTTTAATGTGGGTGGTTGTGCCTCTGTTGAAAGGCTTCCTACGTATCCACGTGTAGTGAAATCAAACCATGCCGTAGTTCAGTGAATGAAAGATGTATTATGGTGCCTAGTCTAATAGGACTTCGTGTGTAACTAGCCATATTGACGGTGTAGGCTAGGTGCATTCCAAATGATGCCTTGATCAAGGGGATAGAATAGTTAGGATGTTGATCCTCTGACTGTGAACGTTCTCTAGGGTAGCCCCCAGAGGTGGTGTGAACTATTTGGGCATGTTCTATGCCGACCGCAGGTTGAGTTCCCGTGTTTGGGGTTGGTAACTGGTTTGGATGAGAAGAATTGGGACCGGATTTTAACGAGTTTTGCTCTTGGGGATTTTAACGACTTTTGCTCTCGGGGATTTTAACGAGTTTTGCTCTCGGAGATTTTAACGAGTTTTGCTCTCGAGGATTTTAACGAGTTTTGCTCTCGGGGATTTTAACGAGTTTTGCTCTCGGGGATTTTAACGAGTTTTGCTCTCGGGGATTGGTTTTGATAATACGGGATCTGGTTTCCATGTCTGGCCCTAATGGTTTGGGGTATCCTATGGAGCTTGAATCCTTAAAATTCCGGGCTGTCTCTAGCCTGCGTCTCGGGAAGGTCTTGAGGGTTGTAATGTGGGAAGGCTGAGTGTGGTGTTAGCTGACCAGCTTGATCGTCGCTCCCCTATTGGATGGTATGGGTTTTGATAATTTTGAATTGTTTGAATTGACCGTTTTTACTACGGTCACGGGTATGATGGCCTACTTTTTTGTTTTGGCCTTTTGCTTTTTTTTTTATGGACTTTCGATTTCTTTTTTTGTGTCCAGTTTTCTTTTTTTTTTTTAATGGACTGCTTTTTGTTTTGGCCTTTTCCTTTTTTTTTTTCTTTTTTTTTGTCGGTCAGACTAACACCTAAGGTAGGGATTGGTCGGTCTTACTGGAGAGGTGTTTTATTGTGGGAAATGGGCTTGCCTCCCGTCTTGAACCCAAACTAGGAGATTACCTAGATTTGTCATAGGATTCGACACCGCTCCTGCTACGGGTAGTTATGTGGCTTTTCTATAC
The DNA here is from genome assembly GCA_958450325.1 of Agrostemma githago. Taxonomy (NCBI): domain Eukaryota; kingdom Viridiplantae; phylum Streptophyta; class Magnoliopsida; order Caryophyllales; family Caryophyllaceae; genus Agrostemma; species Agrostemma githago. The sequence goes on along the minus strand of OY288250.1, from coordinate 9,944,020 downwards.
CAGACATGGAATAGGTAAAAAGAAAACACGGGCTCGGTTTCCTGCAGTCATTATAGATGTGCCTATAATAGTCACGTGCGTGTGCTCACAGTGTATTATGGTTTTCATCATGTTCTCGGAAACACATAAGGAAAGTATATATGAGAAACAGGAAAACTAATTTTATTGAACTTTGGAAAAGAGGACAGAATACAATTGACTCTGACTCCGACTTTGAAATCGAAATAAATAGTATATCATAGACTCAGACTCAGACTTGGACTTAAATCAAATCCGGACTCTTGGATGCATGAGAGGTAGATTGGATGCTTTGGTCATCGGGCCCTGTGTAGTCCACGAGGGGCTTTGCAAGTGACAATGTTTCCAAAATGGGAGTCTTCCCGGCATCGAGAAAGTCTTGAATGAGGTGTTTCAGCTTCCAGCATTGTTCTGTATGGTGTCCCCTCCCTCTGTGGAATTTGCAGTATTGCTCGGCGTTCCATGCCTTGGACGTTTTTCCAAAGGTGGGTCGGCTGTTGGGCCTATAGGTAGCACTAGGCCCTTCGGAACCAACATCTGAAAAGCGACGGTGTAGGACATATCCAAGTGGGTAAATGTCCTTTCCTTTGACTGGTTCTTGATTTTTGGAGAGGTGACTTGAGGGTTACCTCTCTCGGCCTTGCCATGTTGAGGGTATCAGACAGTTTCGTAGGAGTGTTCACCCTTCAAATGGCTCAGTTGGGTGATTGGCTGCCTTACCCGCTCTAGCTGTGTTAGACGGGATCGGGTTCTTACAAGGTCTTCTTCGATGGTGGTCACCCTGGCATTTAGGTCATCTAGGGCGGTATTGATTTTTGAGAAGATATTGTTAATGGAGCAAGACAGCATAAGCATACTCTTCTGGATATCCCCCTTCTTGACGGCGCGTGACTTGTTGTGGTTTGGTGAGGTCTCGCTCATAGGGTCCCTTATCGGAAGAGATGACAGGCGTTAGAACTCGCCTAAGCTCGATTTTGCGTACATGATGAGTCAAACTAGACATGGCCCGGGGTGACGGAAATGACTAGGACTCTCGGATCGGGAGACCCGGATGCTGAGCTAGACAAAATAACGACCGCGAATCAGACTTAAGCTGCAGAAGGGTGAACCCGAAAATGGGGCGACTGCGTTTGACTGTGCCACATGCTCGGACCAACCGTGGTGACCTAACCCTAGGTGACTCAAGTGTTGGACGAGCAACCCGTAAGGATCACGAACCTTTTGTTACAGGGCTATGCCTTGTAAAAGGTTGACTAGGCCTCGAGGACAGGCAGACGGGGTAAGGGAAGAAACTTGCGACGTAAGATCGGCAGAGTTTCGACGCTAGAGACCCTCGACTCGACCCGAATAAAGACGGCCCTGTGATTAGGGTGGACCCTTAAGTTGAAGGACTTTCGAATTGGGACGACTCGACTAACGGATTGAAGGACGGGCGAAATTCCCTTAGGAAAAGTCGTGAGGTCCGTCCCGCTAGAGAGAAGGATTGCGTGGGACTTTCTAATTTAGACTCGAGTGTGTAAGCGGGCTTTCCTTAGTAGGGGTATGCCCATGTTGGTTAGCCTTGCCTTAGTCAAATAAGGCGGACTGGGATAAAGAGGAAACTCGTGATGTAGGATCGACAGAGTTTCGACGCTAAAGACCTCGACGACTTACGACATGACCCGACACTGCTAAATACGGGAAGTCCTAAGGAGAGGAAGGTTTTGAAAATTGATTGTGTTTTGAAAATTCCGAGATAACTCGGTGGAGAGGCCCGATTTTTTTGAGAAAATCGGAAAGTGCATCGGGCCTCGGTTTTGAAAGTTCGAATGTTTTCTAGTTTTGAAATGGGCGGCATACCGGCTAGAAAATAGGCTATTTTGAGTAAAATCATAAGTCCTAAATTCGGTATACGTCCCGGGTTTTGAAATTGGATATCTTGAAAAAGATGTATTTTTAAAAAAAAGTTGACGATTTTTGAAAACGACACGGAAACCAAGTAGCATGTAGTCAGGCAAGCATTATAACGACGCCATGTATGCTCTATACTAAGTCTCGGTCGGTCCATAGAGGGTCTATACCAGTGTACATAGTCTAGACGTTGATCGGGACGGACTTCCTAACTCGAGTTGATCTTAGAACATGCCGCGAAACCCACTCGAATCGACTATGGACACCTTTTGACATATCCATATTGGAGTACATCAACGGTATAGTGGGACGTCGGTCGCGAGTACCGGCCCGGGAAAATATGGGTTATGCATGAACCGTAAAACTAAAACGCGTATTGTACTAGTCAAACGATTTCTATTTGGGTCTCACCCTGAGGATGCCGATGGTAAGTCACACATCAGTTAATCCCCAGCGGAGTCGCCAAATTGTGGACATGACATAGGTCCACCCCGACGCGGCCACGCGCGGGTTTGGGTAGGCGAATGAATCTCCATATGAGAATGGATCGAATTGAAATTTAGGTCGAAGTGGAGTCGCCACTGAACTTTGTGGGAGTTCGGGCCCATTCGAACCCACTCTATGTCGTAGTGGGCCGTATACAAAATACGGCCCATTTCCGATGTCAGAGTTTATTGGGCTAGTCCCTTTGCATTTGATACCGATACCGTCACTACCGGTTATCGTGTATAGAATGACTCTCGTGCGCCAACGATTTCGGGCATCCGGAAACCGAGGTTCTGAGTAAGGGGTGAGGGTACGTGTTGGGAAGCCCACAAAGGACACCCAACCCCGCCCGCACTAGTGGCCTCTACTAAGATCTCGAATGATTTTCTAATACGCGCGTTAGTTGAACGGGAAAAAGATATGCAAAGATTATTTTCCCTAAGCATGTGAATGAAATTGAAAGGGTTTCTACGTCGATTTAATGCAATTAATTCTAACATCGAAGTTGAATTTTAGCATGTGGGTTCATTTTAGTACATAAAATAAACAACAAAAATTGACAAAAGAAACAACAAACTGTTAGTAACAATATAACAGTATTAACGGCTTGTGCAAATATTGAATGATGCAAATGAGATGATATATGGTTTTGAAAAGTGAAGTTTTCACGTGATTGATTAGACACGTGTTGACTTAAGTCGTGAAAAGATATGAACGAGACTTGAACAACTTGTAGGACTCGCGGTTTGACGCGATAAAGGGGCCACTCGACCGAGTCATTGAGGGACTCGACCGAGTGGACCTCTGAAAAGGGTTCTGTCCCGGATTTTGTGACCCTACTCGACCGAGTTACTGACCAACTCGGTCGAGTTCATTGCCACTCGATCGAGTCATTGCAAGACTCGACCGAGTGGAGGTCGGAAAAAGTATTCTGCTCGATTTTTGTGATGTCACTCGATCGAGTGACCTAAGGCACTCGGTCGAGTGACACCTGTACGAACCGGGTTCGCTTGCAATTTTGTTATCGATTTCGCAATTGCTTTTGATTTTGATAACTTGATGATTCTACCGAATCGGGCATAAATATTGTATGACTTATGCTCGATTCGGATTTTTATGAATCATTGATTTTGTTGAACCGAATATAAATATTGTGGGATTTATACTCGATTCCGAATTTGAATACTCGTTGTATCCCATATTCGATTATTGAATCGATATGAAATAATTAGAGCAAGATAAAAAAAAAATCGTTTTAAGTCGTTTTGAATTAACTATCACGATATGAATGGATTTCCTCCGCATTTAATAATGTCGTAATTCTAACGAATTGTATGACAATTATTTTGGCATCAACGAAAATCGCGTTAGTTAATTATTTGACTAGATCGTTAGATTCGACATCTAATTATAGAATTAGTATCGAATCTAAGATATTGACGCTATGCTTGAATTGAAGAACTTGATTCCCTCGGCTTCTCCGACATCGAAATAAATCCCTAGGGATTGTGAGATGTCGGATCCACGTCAATGGGTTTCGACCCTTATTGAAAAACTTGTTTTGAAAATTGGTTTTAAAATTGATGAATGCGCGGTTAATGATGACGAAAACAAAAAATAACGGATTATTATTTAAGTTGACTTGTCTCAATAATCAAGTAATTGGGGTGTCGGAATAAGCGACTGGCAACGCTGTGTGCGGTACACTTGTATATTCGAGTTTCCTTATTCCGACATCCCTCATACTCGGCACAAATTGACAAGTATTTTAATATTTTAATACTAACGGTATTATCGATATTATGATGCGATAATGAAATAAAAACAAAAAAAAACGAAGAGAGAAGAGGGAAGAAGACGGGTTTTGAACCCTCAACCTACATGTTCTTGTCTCGGATAGGACTCGTAGTTGTGGCTTTAACACGGGAGTATCGAGTATGTAGGCTAAGTTGTGGTGGTTAGGGTTTTGAATTCCTAAAGCTAGGTTTAGGGTTTGAAAGTAGTATCGATTAGGGTTTGATTAGGGTTTGAGTTTGATGTTGATTAAGGTTGAATTTGATGTGTTGAAAGTTCGATTAGGGTTGTAAAAGTTGTTCAATTGTGTGTTGCATTGGGTGTTTATATAGGCAAAGCCTAGGTCACCCGGCTAGGGTTACTCGACCGAGTAGACCCTTTACTCGGTCGAGTGGCCCGAGTGCCAGCAGTCGGGCTCAAATAAGGGCCCACTCGATCGAGTGGGCTGGGCACTCGATCGAGTGGCTCAGCTGGGTCACGCGGGTCAAATGCCTTGGACCTTGACTTGGGTTTTTTGATGGGTTTTGTATTTGACTTGGACTTTTGATGTTTGAATGACCGTTTTGTATGTCTCGGAAACGACTTTGACCGGGGTTGACCCAATCGCTAAAAGTCAGTTTTATTTCCGGTGTCGGTTTTGAGCCAAATTAGTCTTGTTTGACTGGAAACGACCCACTGTGCCTGAATTTGAGGTCAGTTTTGTGAGATTTGTACTCTGTAAGTGCATTAGCCAGCAACTAATGGTTTTGAGCCCGTATCCGAGCACGTAGAAACACGTTAGCGTCCGATCATCATCAGGTGTTTTTTGGAAACTACCATAGACACATGGCAGTCAAAATGCGGGTGTCTACAATTATCCCTTTCAAGATTCAATTTTTATGTAATCTTCATCTTCCTCTTTAGTGTTCTCCATAATTGGTAGTTTCTTTCCTCTCTCTTCCTCCATTAGTTAGTTTATGTTTTTCTCTCTCTTTTGTTAGTTTCTCCATAGTTTGTGTGGTAGCTTATTTCTCCTTCTTAGTGTTATTTGTTAGTATAGTTTCCTTATCATCTAGTTATCATTTACTATAGATTTAGTTATTATGCATGTTCTAGTTAATCTCTCCCTTATTAGTGTTTTGATGCTCTCCATTATGAATAGTGAGTAGATTTCTTGTTGGGGAATTTAGTGATGAGGATTTGGATTAATTGAATTAAGGGATGTTGGTGGATTGTTTACTTGTTGATTTATCAATTTGAGGTTTTTGTGTCTTTGTTGATTTAGAGCGTACGGCTAGGTCGACCTCGACTCACTCTTATCAATATGGGGAAACTCGGGGTAGGAGTTACCTTGACTTGAGACTTACCATTTCGCCGCGAAAGCGGGTATAGGTGGGTTGGGAGAAGAAACCGAAAGGTGGCATTCTCCCTTATCAACGTTGTGGCTAAAACTCGATTCCGAGATTCTTAGACCTCATTTCCGAATCCCGACTCTCCCCAACGCCTTTCCCGTAGTTGTTTCTAGCTTAGTCATCTAACTCGCTAGCGCTAGTTCACTCTTCTCGTCCCAAAACCCCCATCTCAACCCCAATCACAGTCAACACTAGACTTGACCGATAGTACTTAACCGCCTCCCTGTGGTTCTACCTCGACTTGCCGCTACTACATAGTAGTAAGTTGGGACTAAAAATATTGTTTGCATGCGTGTTAGCGACAACACGCATCAAAATGGCGCCGTTGCCGGGGAGGCGGTGATTAGTTAATTGATTAAGTCTCTGTTTTGATTGTGTTTGGTTAATTGTTTTTCCTTCCTCCTACCCTAGTGCCATTAGGTGCTAGGAGGCTCATCGTTTGTTAAGTTTTTGCTAGGTATACTTCTGATTTAGGTTGCTTGATCCCCATTCGGAGAACAAGTCGCTTGGAAATATTGTGGACCGAAGCAACAACTTGATATTGTTATCTTCCACCAACTTCTGCATTCCTCATCACCCCATCTTTGAACAACATCCAAGGATTCAAGTATGGCTACACTTGGGTCCCATTCTCAACAATCCATTGAAGAAATTTTGGTTGTAAATCAATTCAACCAAAGTTGTTCTTATTCTCAAGGACCACCTTGAACTAGCTATGGTCCTCCTTTTGGAATCTATCTTCTACATAATCAAGGTCATCCAAGGCATTCTCAAGGACTCTTTCAACCTTTTTATAACATTCAACAAACGATCAAGTATCTATTGGAAGAAAATGCATCAAATCGGGCTAGACTTGAAGCTTTAGAGGCACATGCCGCCTCGCAAGCTCGATTTTCTTATGAAACGACCAATTCTTCCAATCAAGCATCCGAGAATGTTATTAAGGTATTGAGCATAAAGGGACCGGTGAAACTCTTTGATCCACAAACTTTTACATCTCATCCCTCAATCAATGAATTCGGTGAGAATGTGGTCATGGGTGTAACCGAAAGACGGAAAAGAAATCCATTCAAATACCTTGTGGGATACCTTACCTACATCATTGAAAAGATTCCAATAGAAGACATGAACTTAGTCTCCAAAATGGAAGTACCACCCTTGAATGATAAGCCTCAAAACCTTTCAAATAGTCAAGCTATGGAGCAAATAACCTTCACCGAATTGCTCAAGAATTTAGAAACTAGTCCCTCCATGCCAACTCCGACCGAGTATTGACATGATCTTAAATTCTACCATGAAGAAGGAAATTCCGACACTACCTAGGGTCACCCTGAAAATTACCATTTCTACTAAACTTGGTGACCCCGGTACCTTCTCCATACCTTGTTCGATCAACAATGGCATCTTCCTTATACTTGGTCAAGCTCCCAAAGAAGAAGTTATTAATGAGTGGGGGATGCTACCGGAGGTAGCTCGCCTTATGGGTTTGCCAAGGCCGAGGAAAGAGTGTATGATTGGTGGCGTTATTTTCAAGAGTAAGAAATATGGTACTCCAGGTTGCTTCTCAAGCAACCCCGACTAAGCTCAAACGATTTGATTTGGTTTGGTGGTGTCCATAATAACCACATTGTAAATATTTGTATATTCTTATCCCCTTTTACTTTCCTCGAACAATAGCTTTTGGTTTTTCCTTTGGAGCCTATTTCTTATGGCACTTGCAGGAATTATGAAGATTTCTTTTGGAGTTTTTGGGATGTTCTACAATGATTATGAGAGTTTATCTCCATGTATTTAACACATGGATTGAGAATATTGGTATTATCGAAGAGTTGAGGTTGGTTTGGACCAAGTCAAGGAGAATTTTCGCACCAAAAGGCTAATATTGAGTGGAGGATCTCACCGGGTGAAATTTCACCCGGTGGAATTGTGATCCGAGATCCGTCGGGTGAAACTTCACCCGATGGTATTTTTGCTGGAATTACTGGAATTGACAGAAAACCTGTCGGGTGAAATTTCACCCGGTGGAATCTCACCGGGCGAAATTTCGCCCGACGATAAACTTAACTGCGACTTGGGAATTGACGGAATTCCGTCGGGTGAAATTTCACCCGGTGGAATCTCACCGGGCGAAATTTCGCCCGATGGTGAGTTTCGCGAAATTGACGAAAAACGGTCCGAAGACCGTCGGGTGAAATTTCACCCGATGGTGACCACCGGGTGAAATTCCACCCCGCGTCACCCTTATATCCTAAACAGCCTTCTTCTTCTTCATATCACCATTTTCCCTATCTCTCTCCTCAAATAAACCCCAAAATCCCAAAAACCCACAAATCCTATCACCCTAAATCCATTCTAATCACTCCATTTCTTCACTAAAAATTAATCCAACCCCATATTCTTCATCCTTATTGAGTTTCTATCATCTTTTAGGAATTCTTTTTGAGAAATCTTCACAATTTTTTTGACAACCTCATACCCTAAACCTCCATCACCATAATCACCTACCTCAATCATCAAATATGAAAAGAATCAAGCAAACTGCAAGGAAGAGGTTATCAGCTATGCTCAACCGCCATTCGGGTTCGACGTCCTCTTCTCGTTCCGAGGAGCAGATCGAGGCCCGGGACGAATCTGTCCCGAGGCCCGTTCAAGCACAAGGTGTAACACCCCGTTATTTTCCGAGTCAATTATAAAGCTTGACTTTTCTACTTTTATTTAAATCGGGTTTTTAAGTTGGAAAAAAAAATATTTTTAATGTCATTATAATATTAAAGTATTTTGGGTCGTCTTATAATAAATCGGTTTTGATTTTCTTAAAGAGGAACGTTATTTTATGAACCGACTTGGTATCTGATTTGATTTCGAGTCAAACACAAAAACGAAAGAGAGAAAAAAAACTAAACTAAACTAATTATATAAACCCTCGTCCTTTCCCCCTTTTATTCACCTCACCATCAATCCCCTTCATTATTGCTCCCGCTGCCGCACTGCTGCTATTACTCTTCCTCTGTTTCTCCATTCCGACCTTCTTTTCCGTCGTTGTAAAATCGGTTTTTCATTACACTCCTCCATCAAAACTGCTGTAAGTACTAATTTTATTAAAGATCTTTAATTCATCTTTTTGGTTATATATAAATCGAGTTTTTATTAAATCGGTTTTGATCTTATTCAAGTTTATGAGTGTGGTGTAAATATTATTTGGGAGTGATTTATGTTCGTCTTAGAGAGTCGATGTTGTATGTGTCGTTTTCCTTGTGGGGGTTTTATTTGTGGGTATGTGCTAGTGACTTGTAAATGGTGGAGTACTCAGTTGTTGAGATTTGGCCAAACGAAATTTATGATGGCAATTGATGAGGATGATGATGCAGTTGATGATGCAGGATAGTAATTAGTTTTTTTTGATGGCTGTGATGTTGTGATAAGGTCAACTAATTTTTGAAATTCACATGATGCGAGTTTTTTTTAGTATTGATGCCTACCTTGGTTATTAGGCTAACTTACGGGAATAACGAATTGGGAACTTAATTGGGTTGTGTCCGAAATCGTAACTGTAGAGTTTGGGAAGTAAGTAAATTAGTTTCGGAGTGAAATTGATGACTTGATATGTTTGGGAGGTTGATCTTTTGCATTAGGTCCATATGTGATATATTATGTTGGGTTCACATCCACTTTAGTGATAGATTATTGAACCTATTTATATTATTTGTAGCTTGTGGGTTCGAGGAGAAAGAATTCTTGGAATAATATTAGCTGAGTTGTGACCGTCTTGAGAGGTAAGGACGTTTTGACCTTTCACCTTTAAGTAAAGAGCATGTTCGGTTTAAATTATATTTTTGAAACGGTTTTATAATTATTTTGTCAATGGTGAATTTTTATGATACTCTTGTGATATTTTGGATATTGGGACTTCGTGACCCAAGTCACATGTTGGTATTATTTTGGTACAATTTTTGGTGGTTATAACAGACTCTAGGAGCTCTGTTGGTCTATGAGGTTAAGGTGCGTCTGAGACGTCCCTGGGATTTCGTCCCGAAACTGAACTCCTGGCCCGAGTTGTGTTAAGTGTGGTTTTCCGGCCCCCACTTGCTAGGTAGTTAGACTTCCTCCTTTGGCAGCCTCATCCTACTGACTGCCCAAATGTGAGTAGTGCGCACTATAGTAAGTCTAGCTAAGCATAGGTGGTACCTCTAGATCGTGCAAAAGGGTAGGACCTTGGCACACAGGTGGAAACAAAATATTTTGGTTTTGGTTTTGACTACTGTTTTCACAGTACCTTTGGTTTGGTATCGAGACAATGATATTTAACTCTGATTTCAGTTTACTATAAATTATAATAATTATTATTGTGTTACGTTTTCAATATAATATGTTTTACTCAGCTTTGCTGACGTCCTTTTGTTACCTATTTGTGTTTTGGGTACAGTTGATAGGTACAATTAATATGCTGCATGGGTGCATTTGGTTCGGGATGCTGAGAGAGGAAGGATTTTATTATTTAACGTTTACCTCCAAACTATTTATATTTATGTTGAATTTTTGGGTTGAAGTTGTTTTAAACTTTTTTGGATTTTGTGGGACTTAAGTCTTCCGCTGCAACGTTTTCATTTAATTATTCATCGGATTTATATTTCTTTTTAATTTTTATAATATTCTTTTGCCTTGCATTTGGCCTTGTGAGCTAAATGCGGAGTAGCAGCTTTAAATTTTCCTATTTTATTCTTTTATTTTGATCGCGAAAATTTAGGGTTGTTACACAAGGCTCCGTCTAACACGAACAACCTGTTGTGCTAGAGGTACGTTACCCTCCTAATCATCGTAATTTCTTGCATTCTGGTTCTGGTGTTAGTTTCGCTAAGAAAGCTCAGCTTGAAAAATTTAAAAAATTCTGGACCTTTAAAATTGAGCCAACTCGTTGAGCTGCTAGAGATGTTCTTCAGCGAATGGGTATTGAACCGCAGGTCCGAGTAATGTGCCAAAATCTCGGACTGATTAGATTTTATATGTCAAAAGAGGAAACTTTTCAAAAACTCACTTGTGAATTTTTCGCAACTTTTGAGTTTGGTGGTGGTGACAACCCCATCGTTACTTTTCAGTTGCGAGAAATTCAGTATGTTTTCTCCATGAGAGATTTTGGTGCACTACTTGGTTTACCCACTTCAGTTTTAGGAGGGCCTTGGGCGAGGCAAACCATGGATGAAAAATCTGCCTGTGATCAGTTTTGGTTTAAAATTGCCCGCCAGAGGACCTTCAAAGGGGGTAAGATGCGTTCTTTTTCCATTTGGAACCCCATCCTCAAATACTTGGCGCGTATCATAGCCAATTCGTTAGCTATGAGACGCACCATAACTGTAGTGCTATAGCTGTGCAATTGTTAAAGGATGCGGTTTTGAATAGAAACCCTTCTATTGACATGTCTAAGGCCCTAGCTACACATTTCGCCCAGGTTGCAAAGGGCAACCGCAAGAATATTTCTTGTGGTGGGGTAGTCACAATGATAGCTAGAGCCTTGAACGTGGACTTTAGTGACTTAGCACCAGTAATCGGAGTCGGGATTTACTTATATGAAACCTATTGCTCTTTTCTTGTTTGGCCCCAAAAAGGGGATTATAACAGTTTGTTTAGATCTGTATAAGATTACTGAGTTTTGAGCTATTGAAATGCCGAACCCCGATTGGGTGAGGCTTGATATCGAGGAGAACTTCGGCATGTCGAAAAGGTCAGGGGAATACATTCGGGATAGCACCTGTGGTAAGTTCTATCAAGTTAATTACCCCGATGGACCTCTTGACTTTGGTGATGATGATGTCGAGGTAGTAGATGTGTCAGAGGAGGAAACGGAAAACGAAACATTTCGAGATGAGCGTCAAAGAACATTACCGTCTTCATCCCGTGGACCCTCTTCCTCTCGTTAGACCGAACCACAGACCTCACAGTTCTTCACCCCCGACTTTTCTGACTTCACCCCGCACCGACACTCCACTTTCACCCAGTCTACCCCAGGTTTTCAGGAGGACATTAATATGAGTCCTCCGAGACACTCTTCGTTCTTCGGATCGGAGGAGTTTATAACCAATGGGGAGAAGTCTATGATCGTACACGTCAGACTTGGGAGAACTCGACCGCTTCCCTTAACTTGGCCCAAAGTGCTTATAACGTAGCTCGGGATGCGCGCGATACTGCGCATGACTCTTGCACCTACTCTAGAGATGGTTTTGGGTACGCCCGGAACAACTTCGAAATGGCCAGGGACGCTGCTAGGGATGCCCAAGCAGCGAGGTTGGCGGTGGAGGAAAACCAAAGGATGTTGCAACAGTAACAACACTATTTTGATCAATTTTTCGGTATGCCTCCACCTGGGTCTTACTACCCACCGCCTCGTCCCCTGGGTCCTGCATGAGTAATTGAGTGTTGTTAGTGTTAGTGTGTGGGGGGGGGGGGGGTGTCGGGTGTTGGTTGTCGGTAGTCATATTTCTCCTGTTCTCAGTAATTTTTGTCAGTTTCTGTTGCGCCAATTTTGGCATTTGGTGATAATTGATTGGTTATTGTTGTGATAATACTTTTGTTGGTTTAAGGAAGTTGTCAGCCCCTCTGTGGCCCTACTTGGGTCGTTGCAGACGTGAGGTTTTATGCAAGCGGCCTTGATAAGAGAAGGACCTGATTGTATGCTCCCGATCTTCGGTGATTTGATCGCACCAAGACCAAATGGAAAATCCAAAATTTTTAACTTCTTTTTCTTATTTTTCCCGATTCGTGCGGAATTGGGGTGAGGTGACGTGATTACACCTACGCCCTTTTTCCCTCTCGGTTTTTCTGTTTTTCACTTTCATTTTTTTTATTCCCCTAATTTTTGAAAAACACAAAAAAAATCGAAAAACCACAAAAATTCAAAAAGATTTTCCAATTTTTCTCTTTTTCCTCTTTTTTGATTCTTCCCCTATTCGTGCATTGAGGACCACAATGCACAGTTTTAGTGTGGGGGAGGGATCTACTATCTCTTTCTTCCTTTTCTTTTTCATTTTTCCTTTAAAAAAAATCAAAAACCCAATTTTTTTTTCTTTTCTTCTTCATTTTAGTTTTCCTTTCTTTTATTTTCGTTTTTGTGTCACTTGTATTGCCATGCATTCTCCTTCTTGTAGGTACACCACCAATTGCCATGCATTCTCCTTCTTGTAGGTACACCCGATGGAGAAAAGCGCCAAAAATACTACACCTAGGGTTTCATTCTAACTTGTGCCTTAAGTGTGCCTCCCTCCTTAGGGTAGGAGTAGAGTAGTAGATCCTTAGTAGTAGTAGTAGTAGTAGTAGTAGTTCACATAGTAGAAAAATTCCATAGATCTAGTGGTTCTTAGTTTAGATTAAATCCACTCTATAATTTGCAATCAAGTTATCATCTATTTTGAAGATTTGGCCTTTATGTTGAAGATTGAAGAGTATTGCAAGGATTGGTGACAAGTTCTTGTATTATCCCTTTCAAGATTCAATTTTTATGTAATCTTCATCTTCCTCTTTAGTGTTCTCCATAATTGGTAGTTTCTTTCCTCTCTCTTCCTCCATTAGTTAGTTTATGTTTTTCTCTCTCTTTTGTTAGTTTCTCCATAGTTTGTGTGGTAGATTATTTCTCCTTCTTAGTATTATTTGTTAGTATAGTTTCCTTATCATCTAGTTATCATTTACTATAGATTTAGTTATTATGCATGTTCTAGTTAATCTCTCCCTTATTAGTGTTTTGATGCTCTCCATTATGAATAGTGAGTAGATTTCTTGTTGGGGAATTTAGGGATGAGGATTTGGATTAATTGAATTGAGGGATGTTGGTGGGTTGTTTACTTGTTGATTTATCAATTTGAGGTTTTTGTGTCTTTGTTGATTTAGAGCGTACGGCTAGGTCGACCTCGACTCACTCTTATCAATATGGGAAAACTCGGGGTAGGAGTTACCTTGACTTGAGACTTACCCTTTCGCCGCGAAAGCGGGTACAGGTGGGTTGGGAGAAGAAACCGAAAGGTGGCATTCTCCCTTATCAACGTTGTGACTAAAACTCGATTCCGAGATTCTTAGACCCCATTTTCGAATCCCGACTCTCCCCAACGCCTTTCCCGTCGTAGTTTCTAGCTTAGTCGTCTAACTCGCTAGCGCTAGTTCATTCACTCTTCTCGTCCCAAAGCCCCCATCTCAACCCCAATCACAGTCAACACTAGACTTGACCGATAGTACTTAACCGCCTCCCTGTGGTTCGACCTCGACTTGCCGCTACTACATATTAGTAAGTTGGGACTAAAAATATTGTTTGCATGCGTGTCAGCGACAGCGCACATCAGAGAGTGGGTAGAGGTCACCGTTGCTACTACATCTCATAAGACGGGTTCCCGTCCGGAGGTCCTTCATAGTGAATCCAAACGGATCAAATTCCACGGAAACATTATTATCGGTGGTAAATTTACGATCTGACACCAAATTTTTGACAATATCCGGGGCATGAAGGATGTCATTTAATTTTAACGGGGGAGGGGATGAGATAGAGTAGTATTTTCGAAACCCTTAATTGGAATACAATGACCATTACCGACAATTATATTACGAGAAATGCTCGAATTAAAATACGATGGAAGGGTACTTGTGTTGGAAGTCATGTGAGCAGAGGCTCCTGTATCTATGTAATCCCCTATAATTTCTAATGCATAATAGTGGCGGAATCACTGTCGAGTTGGGATTATATCACACTGATAACTAAATTTATTAAATAAAGGTAAGTCAATACAACGGTCACTTTTTATAAAAGGGCTAAAAATTAAAATCCTTAAAGTGTTTATAAAAAACCCAAAGCATAAATATTAAATCAGTAGCGCAAGACCAAATGCAGCTCGCTGGCTCACACCACCACTCGGAACATAGAATACCTGTCATGTTATAAACATAACAACCACAATTCAGTGGGGAGTAACGACGACGTTCTCCCAGTCATATTACATGACATTAAAGCATAATTACTATTATATCAAAATAGTTCAAAATGGAAAACGTTTAAAACGATATAGTAAAATAATTCAAAACGACTGCCAACCTGCAAGTCAATATCAACCAATAGTAATAACGGCGTTATGGATATGAATCAGTGTAACAGAATAGACTTTCACTAGGAGAATACTAAACTAGCTTCGAGAACTTAGTTTAAACAAATCAAACTTCGATCTCTAATCTAGGCAACTCAACCATAATAGGACGGCGACTTATCAATGCGAGGTCCTAGCTTAAGTAAATATGCACACCCCTCCTGGAACACCAAGTGTGCCCCGTTCAACCCGACGGTGTCTTACATGCGAGGTACAAGCTTAAGGTCAAAATGAACATACACTCCTGGACAAGAACATGCCCAGTTCAACAACCAATGCATCCCGCTCGGATACACTAGCCTTATAGCTGATGGCAAAACGTATACTCTAGACTGTATTACTCCACCCATACACTTCTCTTATTCCATAATTCCAAAACAAAGTCATTATACTCCAAAACAAAGCCATTATCGAAATTCAATAGGAATATAGTTTGTTCTTCAAAAGAGAAAACTTTATAAAAAAATATAAACTTTCTTAAAATAATAACTTCCAAAAGTAGGTAATATTATATAAATAGAAATTGATTAAAATAGGAGTTATATAAAATAGTTAATATTAGGGTTGGAGACGTAAACATTATATTTATTATATAAATGTTTAATCATGGTTAAAAGTCAAGGAAATTCTAAATCATAATTATTTCTAAAAAGTTTAAAGTCTAAGTAAATAAAAGTATTTAAATAACAAATTGACAGATTTTTCAGATTCGCACTATCTTACTATAAAATTCTTAATTAAATCATTAAAAATCAAAACAATGTAAGATCAGTGAGGTTCAAAACTTTAGAAACGTAGTTACAACTTATATTTCTGGAGAAAATCCAAATTCCGAATAAAACATGGGTTTTTGTTCGTATATTTAAAATCTGTCAGAAATAGACACTCGATTGTATTTCTTTAATAAAACACGTTTAACAATTGATTTTAAATAAGTTCCAATTGGAAAAATTAACTAGACTCTTCATAGTTTCTGTAAGTAAATTATTAATATTAAATAAAATTTTTAACATAGGTTTAAATTTAGATCTTATCACAACTGGCAGAATCGCGGATTAGTTTGACACCTGTTCATAAACAATTTATTCTAACCAAACCACTTGGAATTATTTTATGAAATTAAAGAGACATAAATTAGACTTAAAATAAATAGTGGTCTATTTTCAAAGTTTTCGGAAATAAAGTCATTAAAATAAATTATTAATTCACACAAAAAACACTAACAGATTCTGAAACATGCTGTAACTTTATTAAAAATAATAAAACTTTCAATTTGATAATTCATACTTTAAAATCACGAAAATTATAAAATAAAAGTATTAGGGGTATATTTTAGTCTCGGCCATATAATACATTTTAATAATTAAAAGAACGATTTATTCGCATATCTCGTAAAAACAAATTAAAATAACGAAATATGTGAAAATTTACGATTTTAAAGCCTTTGTTATTAAAAACGAGACATACATATATTGTCTAATAGAAATCTAATTTCTATACATGCAACTACAACAATAACATCACATATTACCGAGTAACGTGTCAATGTTACCTCCTCAAGATTGGATTGAAGAAGGAATGAATTAGGAGGTCGAAATAAGAGGAAAACGACTGTTTTGGTGGACAAAATCACGACAGACAGGAGTGGCTCAAAGAAGGAATTATCGGGAGGAGCTTGTGTGTGTGCTTGGCAAAAGTCACGTGGAAGACAAATCTCAAGGGAGCAGCTTGCTTGTTAGCTTAAATATAAAAGCTAAGAGTTTTTGTTTGATATAAACGTATAAGTAGGTACGAAAAAAACTTGAGATAAACGTATAAGTAGGTACGAAAAAAACTTGAGTCGGAGTAGGAATCAGAAGCTAATAAACAAATAAAGGGAGTTTGTATTCCTTTAGGAGACGGAAAAATATCAGCTCATGAAATCTATATCTATAATATGGATTAAATAAATCTTAAAAGTTTATTATAAAAGAGAATGCTGGTCCAAGGAGAAATCGGGTCCAAAAATGCATTAGAAAAGAATTAGGCTCAAACAGCGAAACGAGCTAAAAGAAAATATTATTTTGTTGTAAACTTAAATTTTGGGTCAAGCTTGACGTTTAAAACAAACGTTTGTAACGAAATGAAGTCCCACGAAGAATAAATAAATAATTTTCAATGAAAGCGAATTAAACTAAATTCTCGAAAATGAAATGATTTCTCGGGAAAATAACAATTATTTGACGAAAAGTTTGATAAATATGATTTTCGATGTAACATAATTAAAATACAAATAAAATTTTAATTTACAAAATCAGGGGTGTTACAATCTTCCCTACTAAAAAAAAGTTTCGCCCCCGAAACTTAAAAGAATTCAAAAAATTTAAATCAGTCAAATATTTTTACAAAACGGGGAGTTTGGTGAAAAGGTTAATGAATAAATTTGAAACAAAAAATTTCAAACTCGATAGAGAGGGTCAAAAGGATTGGCTGCGATGGAGTAGAAGAATTGAAGACAAATAGATAAAGGAGTTTTGGAGCTAGGCTCGAAGAGATAACGAAGATGCATGCGCCCACGTTTAGGGAATAAGGCACGGAAAGAAGAAAAAGTAGATGGTTGAGAGCATACCGGTGACAATCTCTGGGTGAGCCTCAGCATCAGCTCTGCTCATCATAAAAATACGTCCTTTGCGAGCAGTTTTAGCAACAACACCGGCGACGGTGGCCTTGTTGGTAGTAGCCTTCTTGGGACAGTTGTTGGCACGATGTCCTGGCTCTCCAACAAATTATAGGAGTCCCGTCACAGTTCTTGCCAGGGTGGAAATCCTTCCTGCATTTGAGACAAAGATTATCCTTCTTGTCTGTGAACCGGGATGAGGAGTTGGATTTCTTGTGGTCATTATCTTCAGAAGAGTTGAATTTCTTCGATGAAGAAGAGTTGTTGCTAGATGATTGGAATTGTCTCTTATAGCCAGCAGCGGGGGTCTCCAATTTCTTGACTTCCTTCAGAGAGGACTCGGTGAACAGCGCGACATTGTAGATATCTTGTACAGTCTCCAAATCTCTAGAAATATTGTGAGCAATATCTGCTCTGAGCCCTCCTCTGAAATTAAAGGCTCGATTGTCCTCAGTTTGTAGCAGGCCTTCAGCATAATGCGCCAGGAAATGGAATTGTTGCGAGTACTCAGCCACAGTCATGTTGGCTCCTTGGACGAGGTTGCTGAACTCCCTCATTCTTTGTTGCTTTAGCTCCTTACGATAGAACCTACGCTCTAGCAAGGTCTTGAATTGAGCCCATCCGAAACCCGGAGTCTGTAAAGTAGTTGGGCCAACTAGGGTCCACCAGCGATCGGCTTCATTCGACAAGTAAAGTACGGCCAAGTCCACCTTCTGGTCCTCGGGAGCAGAATAAATTCCGAATTGCCTCTCCATTAGTCGCAACCAACGATTCATGACTTCAGGGTCTACAGCGCCGTCGTAAAATTCTAACTTGCTTTTGGCCATTCCTTCAACTGCGTGCGAGAAGCTAAAGGGTCGCTGGTTGTTTGTGTTCATGTTGGTTAACTCCTGGAGTGTTTGCACCATCGCATTCATGTTGTTGACAAACGCAGCATTGATGTCATTCTGGGTCGTTTGGCCGTTCATCTTCCACCATAAGAGAAAACAAATAATCAATGCTAATCATTGAGTTCAGGAACATAGAACCTTAACAAGCAAGTCCTTATTTTGGTTTCTACCCATCTCTCACTAATCTTTTAGTTATTGTTTAAATCGTTTACATGTATTTTTCTTAAAATCAGGTGTGAGCGTCGGGAGCAACGATGCTCTGATACCAATTGTATTCCCCTATAATTTCTAATGCAAAACAGTGGCGGAATCACTGTCGAGTTAGGATTATATCACACTGATAACTAAATTTATTAAATAAAGTTAAGTCAATACAACGGCCACTTTTTATAAAAGGGCTAAAAATTAAAATCCTCAAAGTGTTTATCAAAAACCCAAAGCATAAATATTAAATCAGCAGCGCAAGACCAAATGCAGCTCGCTAACTCACACCAGCACCCAGAACATAGAATACCTGTCATGTTATAAACATAACAGCCACAATTCAGTGGGGAGTAACGACGACGTTCTCCGAGCCATATTACATGACATTAAAGCATAATTACTATTACATCAAAATAGTTCAAAATGGAAAACGTTTAAAACGATATAGTAAAATAATTCAAAACGACTGCCAACCTGCAAGTCAATATCAACCAATATTAATAACGGCGTTATGGATATGAATCAGTGCAACAGAATACACTTTCACTAGGAGAATACTAAACTAGCTTCGAGAACTTAGTTTAAACAAATCAAACTTTGATCTCTAATCTAGGCAACTCAACCATAATAGGACGACGACTTATCAATGCGAGGTCCTAGCTTAAGTAAATATGCACACCCTTCCTGGAACACCAAGTGTGCCCAGTTCAACCCGACGGCGTCTTACATGCGAGGTACGAGCTTAAGGTCAAAATGAACATACACTCCTGGACAAGACTAGTAGAAAAAGGCCCATTAACATCGGTTATTTTTTACATTTACAACGCTTTTTGGGCGATGTATATTCAGGCGATGTATATTTGTGATTTGTCATTTACATCGCTTTTGAACCGATGTGAATATTTGACTATGTGCATCGGTTTTTGTAAAACTGATGTATATGTTGTGCCATTTACATCCCCTTTTGTCTCAAACCGATGTTAATGTTGTGTCAACACATTCACGCACAAAATACATTCACCACCATCAAAGTACATTCACGCACCTCTTCTTCATTAATTCCACCATTTTCAAGCCCAAAGTGACGACGTACCAATCATTTCCTCACCATTTTCTCGCACAAAATCATTTCCCCACCCATTTTCTCTCAAATAATCGTATATTTATTTAAATGTTTTTTTCCCATTTTCTGGGGTTCAAAGATCTTGTCATTCTTAAATTTGTGGTTTGGTGCCCTAATTGGTCCAATAAATTCCAGGTAGTTTTATACAGGGTACGTCTCGGATTTAGGTTTAGTTCTTTATCTCTTTTGTGGATCAATTCTGGCTTGTGAAATATTTAATTGACCTAATAGAGAGCTGTTCGTTTCTTATTTTATTAGCAAGTCTTGATTTTGGATCTTGGGTTAATCTCATAATTCACAATTTACCTTTGCCTGATCTCCAAGATTTTATTTCAGGTGAATTTCTGTTGAAATTATTGTAGGCTACATCCTGTTTTTCCTTCAGTTTGGCAGACGAGGAAATCAGCAAACCATGTACAGATGAGAACATTTACTGCGTACGGAGTATGAGTTTTAAGGAACTTACTGTGGGTGTTACAGCAGATGAGAGACAACATCTATGAGTAGCAGCTGATGATATTCACTATTTGCTACAAATCAGTTTGGCACCCCAATTGAAGTACTTACTCCCCCTTCGTTTTTTTAAATTATTCTCCTGATAATTTGATGATTTCAGTTCTTGTTCCAAGTTTTCTGGAGAAAAAGTGAGTTGCTAGGGCAATTTCAATATTCTGGCCTGGGTTCGAACTAAGCTAGTTTTCATTTGGTGTTCTTGTTTGATGTTAATTATTTTGGGTGATATGTTGTCGGTTATTGTTTGGGTTGGTTGTGCTGAATTGGTTGGGTTGGTTCTTGTGAATTGACTGTGATGTTCTTGCTGCTGCCACATTTTAGTGATAAATTAAAACACCTTTCTACTTTAACTAGTCTAGGATTTGAACTTAAATTTAGTGTAGAGATATAATACTTACTGTTCCGGTCAAGGAAACAATCAACCTGACTTAAGATTCGGGTCGTGTAATCGAAATGTTGATGAGCTATGGATCGTCCGATCTCCTTTAGTCTCTCCTTTCTCCCTCTCCTACGATCAGACCTTCCCGGCGAAGCGAGTCTGCTCCCTGCACAATGAACGCACAGGGCCCCGGAGGTTGTCCGAGGGAACCCTCTCCGATGCCTAAGTCAGTCTGTGAAATGCCTTGAGGAACCTAGTTCGAGAGGAGCTAGGTGGCGATTTTTAGGAGTGAGAGTCTAGAGAAAGAAAATCCAACCCTCTTCAAGTGGGAAATGGGTGAGTATTTATACCTTCCCACAAGAGAGAGGGAAAGAGAGGGAAAAGAGCGGGAGAATGGGCGGTCAACAGAGTGACACGTGGGGCTTTGCTTTCCACCCATTCTTCCTTACCTTAGGCAAAATAACGGAGGGACCCCTGGCCCTGCCCTTCAGGGGGAAGACCCCCTGAAAGCAGATGAGCAGGGGAGGACGAAGCTGTTTCCTCGGATTTTTGGGTGATTCCACCGTAGTGACCTTATGACAGGCTGTCTTACTCTTCAGGGTCGGGTCGTCTGCAGGCCTAATCGACTGGCGACCCGTTGCAGGTGACCGACCCCCATCAATTGGCCCTCGCCGGGCGGAGGGGAGCAGGGTTTCCCCTTCGGCGGGCGAACTCTTGGTGGGAGGTTGACTTTCTGGCTTTTCCTTTGCATTGAATGCGCTTCGCGTGTTCCCAAGGGTGGATAATTAACTCTCATTGGGTATGCAAAGGGTTCATTTGCCTTTTAGTCATGATTGCTTCTCGTGCTTTAAGTGAATCTTGGGCAGCGCACCTGTTTAGTGATTGGTCGCGCCGCCTGCTGAAGTAGTTGGGGCGTTATTAATGCGCTGCTTGGGTTCTTTGTATAAATTTCGCCTCCTTTGCCACTTTCCACGACCCATTTCCAACCTTCTTCTCTTCTACTTTCAAAGAAAATGTCGTGGATTACCAAAGTACTTTTTTGCCGAGGAGTTCGCGTGGTGACCCGTCGCTTCAGGGGCGTTGGAGACTAAGGTACCCTAGGGTGTCCTTCCTCGTCCTGCATCGTAGCCGGCAGCTCCGTGCTCGACTCTGCAGGAAGCTCAGAAGGAGGACTCATATCAGGGCGGGCAAGCGCCCTCAGAGGGATTCCCTGGCTACCCCTAAGTACAGGCGCTGCCCCCATGTCGGGGGTTGCTTTGACAGGGGGTGCCATGAATGTTTTCCTTGGCTACACCCTGAGCAGTTTGACCCTGACTGCTCTGAGTTGACTTCATCTCCTGAGTTGGGCCCTTTTTCTTCCTTGAGGAGGAAAGTGGGCTGCGGCTCCTGTGATAATGCTGAAACAGTCCCTTATGGCAGGGACTGGGATGTTAGTAGCCGGGACTCCGGAGATAGTGACGGCCAGTGTTACTCCTCTGGTCGGAACGAAGATGATGACTCTGCGGACCCCTTCAAGGATTCCGAAGATTGGGACTGGGGATCCGATGTAGGTGGGTGCCACAGCCCTGGGGATTATTCCTCAGGCTTTGATGATGATTAGGCCTGCCCCTGATAAGCAGGCGGGCTGAGCCAGACCACTTGGCTCCTTTTGTAATTCTACCTTGACTTGTAATTTAGTCCCTTTTGTGCTTTTTCTAATGAAAGATCGGGTGGTTCTTATTTTCGTTGTCGTTTTTTTTTTTTTTTTTTGACGTCATGAGAGGATGTTTTTCCTTGACTTGTTACTTCCCCAAGACTTTCCTTGGGGAGTGGTGGGAGGGCGAGTTTTTCGAGGACGCGACACGTGGGGGTACCCTCCTGGCAGATTTCCTAGGTTTTGGTGACCTTTCACTTGCCCTCCCCCTATAAAAGCAAACTGGCCTCTGTATTTCCTCTCTTTTCACAAACTCTTTCTCTGCGAACGTTTGGTGTGATAACTCGAGCCTTTCTTCGCACCCTCATTTTTCTGGGAAATTTCCCTCTCAAGCTTTCATCCAATCGGCAGCCGACCTTAGGTTAGACCTCTAATTCCCAGTTCTTGCTCCCTTTTGATTTCTTGCTTTTTGTTCTTCTTTAGATTACTATGTCTAGAAACCGCGCTCTTATTCTGCCGTTCACCGACCCATTGAGGAAGGAGGACTGGGAAGAGGGTAGGGAGAATCTTGCCTCCTCCTCTAGGGAGGTTGGCCTTAGGACAGTCGAGGAGGAGAACTCGGCGGGTAGTGAAGGTGGTAACTCTCCTGAACCTGCCCCCTACGATGTTGTCGACTCGGACGACGAGGCGCTGGAGATCGACCCCTCCAGGACCTCCGGTCCCCTTATTCCCCGGGAAAGGGGTAGGACTTACTATTTAGACAAAGCCAAGTACCACGTTCCCCTGGGGACTTACCCTGACCCCAAAAACCGGGATTTGATTCTTGCGAAAAATGCTGCCATCGCGATTGAGCGGTTTTACAATTTTGGGGATGGGTATACAATTGTCGTCCCCGGTAAAAAAGACACTGTATGCTGTCCCCCTGACGGGTGCATAGCGGTTTACCACAAGTGTTTGGAATTCGGTCTTCGCTTCCCCCTTCATCCTTTTCTGGAAGAGGTTTTCAGGCGGATGAACGTAGCTATTGCTCAACTGACAGCCATGGCTGTCAGGTCACTAATTTCGTATGTTTGGACCTGCCTGTTTCACCGTGCCGAGCCTTCTATTGACTCTTTGAGGTTTATGGTCGGCTTGCAAATGGTTTCCTCTGGGAGCGAGGGTTCCCCTGGATATTGGTCTATCCAGAGGCAAAAGGGTCATACTCTGGTGTGGCCCCCTATGGACAGCCTGAGAGATTGGAAGAACAATTTCCTTTATGTGCACAGCGCCCAAGGGTGGAAGATTCCTCGCCATTTCAGGAATCACGTCCATACCAGGCTAGAGACTCACCAGGAATATCACCCTGGCGTAGGAGGGAAAGCCTTGAAGGTGAAGTTGAGCAAGAAGGATAAGGATTTGGTAGAAACTTTTGCTGCCCATACTGATATATCTGGGGTTTATGGTCCTACTTTATGGCTTCCCCATGCGGAGCTTATTGCTACTGACAGGTACCTGACCCGAGTGGGCCTGAATCCGGGCCTAGACAAAGGTAGTTCAGGAGCGCTGATGATTTTTCTTTATCCGCCTCTCCCTTCTTTAATGATTTTCTAACTGGTCACTTATTTGCTCTGCAGACCTTGCTACCTTCCTCTGGACGAAAAGGGAGGTAAGGCGTTTGGGTTTAACCGAGAACCTTGACGTTGTCCAAAGTTGCCCTTCCCTTCCTCCGGATTTCAAGAAAGGTGAGAAGAACCTGATGAAGCATTTGAAGGGCATTTCGTTTAGTAGGCCAAGGCTTCCTGCTCCCCCCAGATCAACGCTTGCGAAAACGACGGTCTCTGAGGCCACCCCTTCTCCTGTTGCGAAAAAGGTGGTTGCTTCTGAGGCCACTCCTCCCCCTGCTGGCAAGCAGGGGGGTTCCTCCGCAGGGGTTCAGACTCCTTTGGGGCCGCAGGCTGCTGGTTCTGAAGAGACTGGAGAAAGTACTCCCAGGGGACTGGTCAGGAAAAGGAACAGGGAAACTTCAGACGCAGATCACGTGGTGGATTTGGAGGCTGACACGCCCGACCCAAAACGCTTTGCTCAGGGAGTTCCTGGTACCCTTTTTTCTGAGGAAAATACTGAGTTCCATTATACCGCCGGTGACAGCCAGGACGTTTCTGCCTTACTCTCTGATTCCGGGGCGGTTTTGGCGGATCACCTTATCAAGACTGTCCATTCTGCTACCCATCAAGTGACTCAATACATTCAGCGTACTGCCAGAGTTATTCAGGCTTCT
Source organism: Agrostemma githago (assembly GCA_958450325.1). NCBI lineage: Eukaryota > Viridiplantae > Streptophyta > Magnoliopsida > Caryophyllales > Caryophyllaceae > Agrostemma > Agrostemma githago. The sequence goes on along the minus strand of OY288250.1, from coordinate 9,919,676 downwards.
GCTGAGCTGGCGACCCTTAGTCGTCTAAGTGACGAGGATTTGGCCAACTCTGACCGCCTGACTACAGTCGAAAGGGATGTTGCTCTTATTGCTGGTTTGAAGGATCAGCTGACAAAAAAGGAGAACGAGTTGGAGGAGGCCAGGAATCAGACGATTCACTGGAAGTCTCAAAGTGAGAGGGCAGTCAGGGAGGTGTCTCGCCTGGAAGAGGAATCGAAGAGGAGCAGGCCTTTGCAGAGCTGGAGCAGGCCAGAAAAGCTTTAGCTGAATTGGACCACGCCAAGAAAAAGGCCGCTGACCTAGGGGAGCGTCTTTCTAAGGCGGATTCGGACCTTCAGGCGGCTCTTGGTGACTTGGCGGTGAACACTGGGGAGTGGCAGAAGGAAAAAGATGAGATAATCCAAGAGGTCGAAACTGCAGTGGCGGCAGGTTTCGTGAATGGTGCCAACTCTTGCTTGGGGGTGGTTATGGAGGCTGTCAGGGAGATGTTCCCTGGTTTTGATGAAGAGGCCTTCCGGGCTCTCTATACTGCTAAGGATGAGGCCCAGATGCGCAGGATGGCTGAAGGGGCTGCTGCCTCTGACCCAGAAGCCCCTCCTGCCTAACATGCAGGGCAGTCATCCTCAGAGGGCTCTTGTTCATCCCCTGCCGTGCTTATGCTGACGCGTTAACTTCTTATTTTTTTTCGCGCCGAGCCCTTTTGTGGCCGGCTGCCTTGTTTATTGTAATGCCCTTAAAAACTTTTATTTTGTGTATTCCCGCTACTTTTTCCTTTTATAAGGATTCTTTCATTGTTCGTTTGCATCTGTTTTTGCTTGGTTTTCTGTACAAGTTTTAAGGTACGGCCTGCCCCCTGCTTGCCCAGAGGTAGGTAGGGAGGTTTTCGCGTTTTTTATACAAGGTTGGGGAGCCTGCCCCCAGTCCTTGTTCATTTCGGCGCGTGGGGCCTGGCCTGACCCTGGCTTTTGTTCAAAGTCCAGGGGGCCTGCCCCCTGCCTGCCCAGAGGTAAGCAGGGGGACTTCTTGTGTTTTTTATACAAGGTTGGGAGCCTGCCCCCAGTCCTTGTTCGCTCGGCGCGTGGGGCCCGGCCTGACCCTAGCTTTTGATCAAAGTCCAGGGGGCCTGCCCCCTGCCTACCCAGAGGTAAGCAGGGGGGCTTTTTGCATTTTTTATACAAGGTTGGGAGCCTGCCCCTAGTCCTTGTTCGTTCGTCGCGTGGGGCCCGGCCTGACCCTAGATTTTGATCAAAGTCCAGGGGGCCTGCCCCCTGCCTACCCAGAGGTAAGCAGGGGGGCTTTTTGCGTTTTTTATACAAGGTTGGGGAGCCTGCCCCCAGTCCTTGTTCATTCGGCGCGTGGGGCCTGGCCTGACCCTGGCTTTTGTTCAAAGTCCAGGGGGCCTGCCCCCTGCCTGCCCAGAGGTAAGCAGGGGGACTTTTGAATTTTGTTGGGGGGTCCATTTTCCTTAGTTCTGGCAACAGGGGGGCCTCCCTCTATTGCCCCCTGCTCGTTTGTTTGTGAAAAATGCGAGTTTTGAACAGACAACGAGTATGGATTCAAAGCTCTTCTTATTTCTTTATAATAAAGCTTAGCATAGGTATGGTCGGAGCCGTCGACATTCTTGACCGTCCTCCGCCAGTTTTTCTTGAAAACGAAATTTACTTAAAAATTCTCGCTAAACATAGTACTTCTTCAAGGTGTCGGCATTCCAGTGCGCACTCAGCTCTTGGCCTTCAAGATTGGCGATTTTATATGTGCCTGGCCCTAAGATTCGAGTCACCTGGTATGGACCTTCCCAGTTAGCACTTAGTTTGCCGTGCTCCCTTGATTTTCCCACAGCCTGTGTTTTTCTGAGAACCAGATCGCCCATCTGAAAATTTCTCTCATGTACTCTCTTGTTGTACGCCTTCCTCATCCGTTGCTGGTAGGCGGCGATATTGGTACTGGCCTCCTCCCTTACCTCACTGACCAGGTTTAAGGCCTCAGTCATTGCTATTTCATTCTCCGCCTGGTCGTATTGCAGGGAGCGCAGGGAGGGGATTCTGGCCTCGATGGGTAACAGGACCTCTGCTCCGTATACCAGGCCAAACGGGGTTTGACCTGTAGACTCCTTTCGGGTGGTCCTGATTGACCAGAGTATGCTGGGAAGCTCGTCGGCCCATCTGCCCTTGAGGTTATCTACCATCTTCTTAAGACCATTCAGGATCTGTTTGTTGGCTGCCTCTGCCTGTCCGTTGGTTTGAGGGTGGCAGACGGCAGAGTAGGCAACTGCGACGCCATGGCCTTCCAACCAGATCCTCAGAGGGTCGTTATCAAATTGTCTTCCATGATCAAATACTAACATCTTTGGTAGGCCAAATCTGGTGATGATATTCCTCCATATCACCTTCTTGACTGCAGGCTCAGTGCTGTTAGGCACTGCCTCAGCCTCCACCCACTTGGTGAAGTAGTCGATTGCCACGATCAGGAATTTTCTGCCCCCGGTTGCCACTGCAAAAGGGCCTAATATGTCCATCCCCCACTGAGCGAAGGGGATGGGGGATAGGATCGGCCTGAGCTCTTGGGCCGGGGCATGGATGGATGGGGCAAAAAGTTGACATTTCCTGCATTTTTGAGTCAAGTCTTTTGCGTCGGCCAGTAGGGTCGGCCAGTAGTATCTCGCCCTTAAGGCCTTGTGTGCCAACGACTTTCCTCCTATGTGATGGCCACATATTCCAGAGTGGATGTCATCTAATACTTCCGCCGCCTGCTCTGCCCCTAGACACCTAAGCAGGGGGGACGAGAAAGATTTCTTGTACAAATCCTCCCCGATTAAAATAAACCATGCAGCTCTTGCCGGCATCTCTCTTTTTTGCACAGGGTCAGACGGTAAAATTCCGTGTTTCTTAAATAGGATGATGGGGGTCCTCCAATCCTCAGGCCCTGTTTCTTCTACAGCGCCGATGGTTTGGTAGGGGATGGTAGATTTTTCTTGGAACTAGCCAGTTTTGACAGAGCATCTGTCCGATTGTTCTAGGACCGAGGGATCTGCCTGATTTCATACGACTTCAGGCCTGACAACTCTCTCCTCACCATTTCCAGGTATGCGGCCATCGTTTGATCCCTGGCCTCATATTCTCCATTGATTTGGTTGGCGATGAGTTGGGAGTCTGTCGCCAGGACAATCCGTTCTGCACTTGCGGCATTGGCTAAGTTAACGCCTGCGAGTAGTGCTTCGTATTCAGCTTCGTTGTTTGACGCGGGGAAGACGAATCTAAGTGCGTGCTCAAAGTCAGTCCCTTCTGGGCTGGTTAACACGACTCCGGCCCCTGCACCATTAGCCGTGGAGGACCCGTCGGTGTATACCACCCATTCGCCGGCAGTCGGGCTATCCTCCTCAGAGTGGGAGCATTCTGCTAGGAAGTCGACCAGGGCTTGGGCTTTGATGGATGTTCTGGATTGGTATGTTATCCCTAGTCCGCTCAACTCAATGGCCCATTTTAGCAGCCTGCCTGACTTTTTGAATTTCTCCAGTACTTTTTCCAAGGGCTGGTCTGTCAGCACCACGACAGGGTGTGCGTCGAAGTATGACCTCAGTTTCCTGGCTGCTATGACAATTGCATAAGCTGCTTTTTCGACCATAGGATAATTCCTTTCTGCTGCCCCCAAGGCATGGCTCACAAAGTATATAGGCTGCTGAGCGCCTGCTTCTTCTCTCAAGATGACTGCGCTGACTGTCACATTAGTTACAGCGATGTAGAGGAAGAGTTTTTCCCCTGCCACTGGCCTTGCCAGGGTGGGGAGCTTCTTTAAATGTTCCTTCAACTGCTCGATGGCTTCTTTTTGCTCATCCTCCCACTTAAATTGCTTGTTGCCTTTCAATATTTTGAAGAATGGGGTTGACTTGTCTGCTGACCTGGCAATGAAGCGTGCCAGGGCGGCCATGCGGCCCGTCAGACGTTGAATGTCCCTGATGGTTCTGGGTTCAGGAAGGTCCAGAACAGCCTGAACTTTCTCGGGGTTAGCGTCTATCCCTCGAGAGCTGACCAGAAAACCCAAGAACTTGCCAGAGCGAACCCCAAACGTACACTTCTTTGGATTGAGTTTCATTTTGCAGGCGCGCAGGGAGGAGAAGGTCTCCTGCAGATCTGCCAGGTGCTCATTGTCTCCTTTGCTTTTTACAATGGCGTCATCGACATAGGCTTCTATGTTTCTGCCTTTTTGACTTTCGAACACCTTGTCGACCAGGCGTTGGTATGTGGCCCCTGCGTTTTTAAGCCCAAATGGCATCATTTTGTACATGTAGGTGCCTGAACTGGTGATGAAGGCATATTTCACCATATCCGGCTGCCACAAGTACACTTGATGATACCCTGAGAAGGCGTCCAGGAAACTCAGCATAGTATATCCACTGGTAGCGTCTACCAGTTGGTCAATCCTGGGGAGTGGGTAGCAGTCTTTCGGGCAGGCCTTGTTAAGGTTTGTAAAGTCCACGCACATTCTCCATGCGCCTGATGATTTCTTAACCATGACTACATTCGCTAACCATTCCGGGTAGTCACAAACCTCGATAAAATCTGCCTTCAGAAGTTTTTCAATTTCCTCCTTAATCGCCACGTCCTTCTCTGCGGACATATTTCGCTTTTTCTGTTTTACAGGGCGGGCGTCCGCGTTTACGTTCAGCCTGTGAACGATACATGTTGGATCAACCCCTGGCATCTCGTCCGCCGAGTAGGCAAATACATCATTGTTATCTTTTAACAACTTGACTAGTTCAGCCTGGTAGGACTCTTCCAGGTCAGCTCCTATGAGGACCTATCTCCCTGGCTCCAGGTCCACCAGCATACTCTCTCCCCCAGGTTCCAGGTGGTCTGATGCCTGATTACCGGCTGGAATCTCGCCTTCCCTGCTGGGGGAACTATCAGCTTTTCTCTTTCCTTTTCTTTCATTTTCATGGGTTTGCAGGGCCACGAAGTAGCACTGTCTGGCTGACTCCTGGTCCCCATGCACTTTGCCTACAAGGCCAAAGTCAGTAACATAGGCTATAGTGAGAGCCCTGATTGATATGGCCGCCTCAATCTCGTCTAAGGTGGCCCTGCCGATTAGGGCGTTGTAAGCAGACCTTGCATCTACTACAACGAACGATGCCCTGACATTTATGGCCGTGGCCCCCTCCCCGAATGTTACAGGCAGGTCTATGATTCCCATGGGCAGTATGCCTGCCCTGCTGAACCCGTACAATGATCCAGGGGCAGGTCGCAGGTGCCTTTTTTCCAGGCCCATTTTATCGAAGGCATCTTTGTAGAGCAGGTTCGTGTATGCACCGGTATCCACCATGCATCTCCGCACAATGTGATTGCTGAGTTCTAGGGATAGCACCAAGGGATCGCTATGAGGATACACCACCCGCCCTGCATCCTCAGGGGTGATGCTTAGCGTCATTCCCTTCGGGCTCCCTGCCCTTTCGGCATAACAGATCTGGTTTCTTAGCTCACGAATCTACCCCTTCTAACCTCTTCTGCTGGTCTGGTCCTCTGCATCCCCTGATATCACATGGATTATCAGGCGGTTCTGTGCTGAGCCTTCAGGCTTTTCAGGCGTTTCTTTCTGTGATTTATTCCTTGCTGCGTAGTTGGCCAGCCAGCCATTCCTGATTAACTTCTCGATCTCGTCCTTCAGGTGGCGGCACTCCTCGGTGGTATGGCCTACGCAGTCATGGAAGGTACAGAACTTCTTGGGGTCCCCCTTTGGGCTGCGTGGTTTGCTCGGGCGGTTCCACTTGGCAGTCTCCTTTTCTAGTTCGAAGATCTCTGCCCTAGTCTTGTTGAGGGCGGTATAGCAGTCGAATCTAGGTTGGTAGACTGTGCGCTCCTTTTTAGGGGTATCTCCTTCCTCGACTCTCTGTTTTCCGGGTTCATTTCTGCCACGTCCGCCCTGCGGTCCCCCCTGCTGCCTAGTAGGGCCTGCGGGGGTATCCGGCAGGCTGTGGAACTCCACTTGTAGCATAAACCCCTCTGCGATTTTCCTGGCTTTGGCCAGAGTTTCCGGCTGAGCCCTGATCAGTTGGTTCTTCATTTCCCCAGGGAGCAGGGAGTTAGTTAGTGCGTATGTTCCTGTCGCATCGTCTATCTCTTTGACTTGTTGGAAGGACAAGTCAAACCTCTTTAGGTACTCCCTGAAAGACTCACCCTTCTTCTGCCTGAGGGTCATTAGATCGAACCGAGTAAGACGTCGTCTCTTGTTTCCCGCATACTGGTCAAGGAAAGCCTCAGCCAAGTCGATGAAGAAACATATTGATTCCTGCGGCAAATCCCTGAACCAACCCTGGGCCAGTCCTACCAGGGTGGTTGGAAAAATTTTGCACCAAACCGCGTCGTCGGCGTCATACATGCCCATATGGCTCTCGTATGCCGCCAAATGATCCTTTGGGTCAGTTGTACCGTCAAACTTAACAGAGGGCATCTTAATTTTTGGGATAGGATATGCCTGTACCTCAGGGTGAAGCGGGGTCTTGGTTGGCCTGCCCACCATTCTCGACCTGCCCGTGCCCGAGTAGTGACCGTGGTCGTCCCTTCTGTCAGGGGTCGGTCTCCTACTTTCAGGGGAGCGGTACCTAGGTGGGCGCCTGCTTATCGCTTCGTCGTCCTTAGGAGGGGAATGATACCGCGAGCGCTTCTTCTGAGCCGGCTCAAGGTTATCGCCCTGGCGGTGCCTTTACTTCAGAGGCTGGCCATTGTTGAGTCGGGACTGCAGGCTCTGGGACAGTCCTCGTGCAGGCTGAGATTCTCCAGCTGGTGTCAGCCTGGAGAACACATCTCCCTGTTTCTCCCCCAGGCGTTTGGACACAGACTCCTTATGCCTCATGCGATTCTTCAGGTCTTGGGATAAGCCCCTTCTTTCACGAGCAGCTGTAGACTCCGTGGTATGAATGAAGAATGCCTCTTCAGGGCCAGCAGCCTCTTGTTGCGCAGGTGGCTCCTGACGGGCTCCTGCGACCCGCCTTTGCACCTGTGAATACGCCTGAGCTGTCTTCCTGGCCTTTCTCTGAACGTTTCTGGCGGCGGTCCGCTTTGAGCCCCCGGTTCCTTCTCCACTTTCAAAGTGGAGCAACCTAGGGGTCGTGGCGACCCTGCCTACCAGATCATCCGGAGTGAACTCCTGATTCAACATTGCTGAGAAGAACGCCGCAGTCTGCGCCATCTGGGCAGGGGTGAGGTTTAGAGTTTGCTTCGGATGTGCCCCCTGCCCTGCCATGGCAGCTACCCCTTGACCCGGTGCTCCCTGGAGACTAGCTCGCCCCACGCCTGGAATTGTGGCGGCGGGTGTTACTTCCAGCGGCATGCCATATCGGGGAGCATTGGGTGGATTTGCCACGGAGCTGGTGTCAAAAATTTCAGGCATGTTTTGATTGTAATTGGTTAACTTTGTGTTCGAGAATGGTTGATTTTTTGGGTAATTTCGTGGGTACAACCGTATTCTTCCTCACAGACGGCGCCAAATTGTTCCGGTTAAGGAAACAATCAACCCGACTTAAGATTCGGGTCGTGTAATCGAAATGTTGATTAGCTATGGATCGTCCGATCTCCTTTAGTCTCTCCTTTCTCCCTCTCCTACGATCAGACCTTCCCGGCGAAGCGAGTCTGCTCCCTGCACAATGAACGCACAGGGCCCCGGAGGTTGTCCGTGGGAACCCTCTCCGATGCCTAAGTCAGTCTGTGAAATGCCTTGACGAACCTAGTTCGAGAGGAGCTAGGTGGCGTTTTTTAGGAGTGAGAGTCTAGAGAGAGAAAATCCAACCCTCTTCAAGTGGGAAATGGGTGAGTATTTATACCTTCCCACAAGAGAGAGGGAAGGAGAGGGAAAAGAGCGGGAGAATGGGCGGTCAACAGAGTGACACGTGGGGCTTTTCTGTCCACCCATTCTTCCTTACCTTAGGCAAAATGACGGAGGGACCCCTGGCGACCCCTGGCCCTGCCCTTCAGGGGGAAGACCCCCTGAAAGCAGATGAGCAGGGGAGGACGAAGCTGTTTCCTCGGATTTTTGGGTGATTCCACCCTAGTGACCTTATGACAGGCTGTCTTACTCTTCAGGATCGGGTCGTCTGCGGGCCTAATCGACTGGCGACCCGTTGCAGGTGACCGACTCCCATCACTTACTATGTCATCTATCAGTTTCTTTGTTTGCGGTGGGGGGTCCTTGGATGACGGGGTATAAATCCACCCTATAACATAAGTCTGGTATAAATCCACCCTATAACATAAGTCTGTTATATATTGGCATAAATCCACCCTATAAATTAAACGCATGTTTTGAGGACACCATTTTGTTCCAAATAGCTGCATACCAGGGCAACTTATGCAAGAGAGTAAACAAATCCTCCTACATGTCCAGATTCGCCCAGATTCTCCCATTTGTTTCCTCTTTGCTTTCTGTTTATTTTATTTTATCTGTTTATTTTATTTTATCTGTTTTTAAAAATCTCTAGTACTCCCTCAATATACTCAGAATGCTTATAAGTTGGACAATGCCTCAGAATCCTTAGTATATGGGCATAAGAATAGTTTGCAGAGACCCAGTGTTAACCAGTACAACATTCTAATTTCACAGTGTGTTCAGTATCCTCCACTCATGCTGTCTCACATCCTGGCTCTGCATGCCTGTGGGCTGTGGCTGCCTACTCGCCTCCAATTACCTCTTACTAAGTTGTTATACAACTAATCACACGCCTATACAATACTCCTACTCCTAGTATTACTCATACCACAAAATCCCATCACCCTTGCCATTTTTAACTTCTCCCATCCCATCCTACTATCCTTGTGTGTGTAGTATGTGTGTTAATATTTATATACTAATAATACTCCCTATATAACCTACATATTTAATTTAATTTAATTTAATTAATACGGACTACTACAACTAACTACCACCAATTACGGTTATACAATAATATATGCTCTAGATTAGTACAAAACAAAAAAACACCAGATTCCGTTTGCCTCTCCCTCCAGTTTTATTCATCAACCACCTTCCACTTCTACAATCACAACCACAACTCTTTAAGCCTTCATAAAATTTCACATTTCTCTAATATATACTCTATACAACTTGTCTTCTTCTTCTAAATAATGACCCTATTAATGAAGAGTCTCTAAAACTTTCACTTTCTTACAATTTTAAATTATACGTGGAGGAAAAACTATTTCAAGGCTTTTCAGCTTTATTTGCAACAATTATAGGTCGTGCTTTTAAGTCGGTGCATATCAAGTAGTCAGGGCTCACGATTATACTCCAATTTTAGAAACTGGGTTTTGAGATCATCAACGAATTGACAAGAATGAGACAACAATAAATATACGGACGAACTTGTGAGCCTTGTATCAGACAAACCCATACGGAGTATAGTTTATTACTCCCACCATAGCTTCAAAATGCTTATGTTTTTACTTGCCTCTATGTTGGAACTGATATGACCTATGCTATCATCAGATGTAATAAATATAGCAGTGTCACATGTGATTTTTATGCACGTAATTGCTTTAATTTTGGCTGGTACTTGTATCAAAGTTCTACCATTCAGTTATGTCTCAAAGTGCTTTTAAAAATATGCTTACCTGCCGTGTTATGTTTCTTGGAAGAAATAGCGTGGATACAGGCATTTGTCCCAAGCTATCCGTTTAAACTACTTAGTTTGCTTCACGGTTCTAGGTCTACTCACAAACACAGTCCCATTGCAGTCACAACTCACTAATACCTTTCTTTGCTTCACCTACCAGAAGCTTCTTTCGATGGATTGCATATTTAAATGAAAATGTTAATTTGGATTATATATTTTGCAAACCTGCTAATGAACCTTGCGAAAGTATACTTACGGATTGGGGATCATGTTAAGATTACTTGAACAAAGCATGAATAACAACACCAGTTTCGAATAATAATTCAAGCAAAACAGACTTTATGGAGAAAATCATCAGATCGGTATGACCACGTTAAAGCTTAGTAATTGCGCTGAAATTTAAGAAACTTACTAGTTTTGTGTGACACAATGTGCAGGCGACAATGGTTTTCAGCCTCGTTGATGATCAGGGACTGTCTTTGTAGTTGAACGGATGCAGAAATTAACTGCTGTGAAGAGTGGTGATTGTGATGGTTGTACGTACGTGAGTGGTGATGAGAATACCCTAACTTCTTTGCTATTCTTAAGTTGAGTTTAAAGCAGAACAATTATTAGCTCCTTATTTATAATTTAATTAAGTTAGGGTTTACATGTGTTAGGGTTTAATAAGTTCATCAAATCAAAAGGTGTTTTTTTTTTGAAAATAGAAGTCAAGTTTTTTATTTTTTATTTTTTAAATATAAGCCTAGTTAGTTTAATTAATTAAGTGATTATGCATTTCTCTAATTGTACAGGAATCGATGGCGATATTAACTTGTTTTACGTCCGTGTAAAGGGTCAATGTCAATAACTTACGTAATAGTTAAATAATTTTATGAAATTTAGATCGCTGATATATTTAAATAATAGTTCGAGGTTTTAATATTGGGCGGAACGGGTTGGGTTATATTTGATTTGGGTGTGCGATTCAGCTTAAGGGCCGAGACGGGCTCGAGTCGTTGGGTCAAGAGGTGGTAATCAGATCAATCAGATTCAGGTCGCAACACGTTGGGTCGAGTCTGTGGACATGACATAGGTCCACCCCGACGCGGCCACGCACGGGTTTGGGTAGGCGAATGAATCTCCATATGAGAAGGATCGAATTGAAATTTAGGTCTATGTGGAGTCGCCACCGAATTTTATGGTTATTCGGAACCGTTCGAGCCCACTCTATGTCGTAGTGGGCCGTATACAAAATACGGCCCATTTCCGATGTCAGAGTTTATTGGGCTCGTCCCTTTGCATATCGATATAGATGCCGACTTGAGCGGTTAATCGTATATTGAATGACTCTCGTGCGCCAACGGTTTCGGGCATCCGGAAACCGAGGTTCTGAGTAAGGGGTGAGAGTACTTGTTGGGAAGCCCACAAAGGACACCCAACCCCGCCCGCACATTAGCGGCCTCTACTAAGAACTCGAATGACTTTCTAATACGCGTGCTAGTAAAACGGGAAAATGATATGCAAAGATTTACTTTCCCTAAACATGCGAATGGAATTGAAAAGTGGGTTTCTATGTCAATTTAATGCAACTAAAATTAACGTCGAAGTTGTATTTTAGCATGCGGGTTCATTTAGTACAATAAACGAATAATAATTAAATTGACAAAAGAAAAAAAAAACGCGTTAGTAAACGATGTAAAGAAACGAATAATAACGGTTTGCAACTATTGAATTGAATTGAAAAGATGCAAATATGAGGATGCACGATTTGAAAAGAAAGTATACATGTGATTAATTATACGCATGTTGACCTAAGTCGTAAAATACTATCGAGTTTGAAAAATAGAATAATGTACGACTTGCGTTTTAGTCGTTATGAGGCTACTCGATCGAGTGGTCGATGGACTCGATCGAGTAGGCCTGTAAAAAGTGATTCTGTTTTGCATTATGGACCGTACTCGGCCGAGTTATTGATCAACTCGGTCGAGTACATGGCCACTCGACCGAGTCACTGTGAGACTCGATCGAGTGGTGATCGTGATTAGCATTCTGACTTGATTTTGAGGTGCCACTCAACCGAGTGGGCTAGGCACTCGGTCGGGTGCCCTCTGTACGAATTAAGATTCGTTTGTAAAATCGTGTTTTATGTCGAAAGTCGTTTTAAATTGATTATTGAGATGTGATTAAATTTTCTCCGCGTTAATAATGTCATAATTCTAAAGAATTGTTTTGACAATTATTTAGCATCAACGAAAATTGCCCTAAGTTGATTTAATGCGATTTAGAAAGATTGACTCTTTGATTAAATAATAAAAGAACTTGATCCCCTCGACTTCTCCGACATCGATAAATCCCTAGAGATTGTGATGTTGGATCCGTGTCAACGGGTTTCGACCCTTATTAAAATTGGTTTTAGAAAATTCGATGAATGCAATATTAAAGATGATAACGACGAGAAATAATGACGAATTCTTGTTTAAGTTGACTCATCTCAATAATCAAATAATCGGGGTACCGGGATAAGCGACCGTCAACGCTGTGTGCAGTACACTTGTATGTTCGTGTTTTCTTATCCCGATATCCTTCTTACTTGACACAAATCAATGAGTATTTTAATATTTTGATACTAACGATATTACCGATATTATGACGCAATAATGATAACGAGGTAAATAATAATAATAATAATCGTAATAATAATAATAATAATAATAATAATAAACGTAATAATAATAATAAACGTAATAATAACAATAAACGTAATAATAATAATAATAATAAGCGTAATAATAATAATAATAATAACAATAATAAACGTAATAATAATAATAATAATAATAATAATAATAATAATAATAATAATAATAATAATAATAATAAACGAAAAAGAATAAAAAAAAGGAGATGGACGACGAGGGAAAAGAGAAAGGAGAACGAGGTTTGTCACCCTCAACCTACATGTTCTTGTCTCGGAAAAAGGCTCGTAAACGCGGCTACAACACGAGAGTCTTCGAGGTGTATGGAGGCTAAGTTGTGGTGGCTTGGGTCGAATTCCTAGAAACTAGGTTTAGGGTTTGCTATTGTCGGTTTTCCTAGGGTTTGTCTAGGGTTTGTAAAGGATGTAGTGTAGGATTGCTCTTAGGATGTATTAGGGTTGTAAAGGTTGTGTAAAAAAGTGTTGAAGATGTGTGCATGGGGGTTGCTTATATAGGAAAAGCTAGGGCATCGATTTAGGGCTACTCGACCGAGTAGGAGGCCAACTCGGTCGAGTGGCCCGTTATGCCAGCCGTCGGGCTCAAAGTCGGCCCACTCGATCGAGTGGATAGGTCACTCGATCGAGTGGCCTAGATGGGTCGCACGGGTCTTGTTTTGGACCTTGACCTCGATTGCTTGACGGGTTTTATGTTTGACTTGGACTTTTGATGGTTGTATGGTTGTTTTGTGCGTCTCGGAAATGACTTTGACCGGGGTTGACCCAATCGTGAAAAGTCGGTTTTATTTCCGGTGTCGGTTTTGGCCCAAATTAGTCTTGTTTGACTCGGAATGGTCCGCTGGGCCTGGATTCGGGATTGATTTTGTGTTATTTGTACTCTGTAAGTGTGTTAGCCAGCGATTAATGGATTTGAGCCCGTATCCGAGCGCGTAGAAACATGTTAGCGTCCGATCATCATCGGGTGATTTTTGGAAACTACCATAGACACCTGGCAGTCAAAATGCGGGTGTCTACAGAGCCCCCACTCTGACTGAGGCTTGGACAGGGCGAAGGTCAGAGTAGCTACCAAGCCCGTTTAGACCTGGTAGACTTCCGTTCGGGTCGTTTATAGTCCATTAGACTTGCGTGAAGGGCTCGCCAGCCATAAGGCGGAAATCATACCTGTGCTTGATGATAGTGTCCCCGTGGGGAATTTGGACCTGTAGCGTAAGTCCTGGGTGTGCCTGTGTGTTGGCCCATCCCGTGTCATCCTGGGGAAATGCTACTGGGGAGATTTGATTGGTTTGCATGCATTGCTGGAGTCGTACCTGTATAAGTTACACAAAATGCATGCAACACGTAGGTAGTAAAAATGACTCGTGCTGGGGAAAAAGACCTTTTGAATTTTTGAAATTTTGACATTTTGAAATTTTGAAATTTTGAAATTGACTCTAAGAAATTAGGAAAGTTCGGGATGAGGTGCTATCAATCCACGGTGGGCGGTTGATTCGATGGGTCGTGCCATGGTGGCCTATCCCGGCTTGGACGGGTTTGGACCTGAGGGAGAGGGCCCGTTACCAAGTGATCTTGTCCTTCAACCAGACGGTTCATCTCTTCCCGGATCGCCTACTAAGGCAGTATGGACGAACTCAGCGGATACCAGAAATAGAGGCCATTGTGAGCGATCCTACCCAATTGACGGATGTGATGTGCGACACGTGGATGCAAAGATGGTACACCCGGCACACTTGGCCCGTTTCCAAATCTCGGCATTCGATTTGGGTTTCAGACTCATATACCAAGTGGACTAAAGTAGGTGATGCTAAAGCCCGAGCTGCTTTGAAGGTGGATGAAGCCTTTGACCTGCTGAGGAGAGAACAGGCTAAAGACAACAGGGGGTTCTTTGATGAGGGAGACGCTCCAGCTACCCTAGTTCGTCTAATGTCAGGGCAAAAGAAGAAGGCTAAGACTCAAGCTAAAGGGTCCAGTGCTAAAGGTGCTCGTGGGAAAGTGAGCCCCCAGACAGACTTGGAAAGGAGACTGGGCCCAGACTAGCCGTGCAGGACCGACTTGGCCCACGGGATAGGCTACCCGAGCATGTCCGGGTCCGACTTGGGCCAAAGACTGTGATTGAAGACCCGTCGTCAAAGAAGCGGGCCCGTGCTAGGGAGGTTCCCCTTGTGATTAGGGAACGCTCATCCCCACCTCGACGACCTCGGGCTCCACACGACCCGAAGGACAAGGGAAAGGGGAAGATGCCCGGATATTAGTCTCCGTATTTTATTATTTGAATATTATTATTATTTTTTTGGTGTAATTTTTTTTGTATGCCGTGTTTGGCGTTTTTTTTTTTTTTTGTAATTCCCGAGTTTATCGAGATATTAATAAAAGACGTATTATTGAATACCGTTCCCGTCTTTTCGTTTATTGCAGTGGTTGTACCCTTTTGAGGGGTTGCCTACATATCCACAATTAGCGGAATCAAACCAAACGTAGTTCAAAATTGATTTGATTGATTTTTGCAATTTCCGAAATACATCAAGATCATTGATTCGAGATGTGCGACGGTAGAATAATTAATTCTAAGTTATTGACTTGTCTAAAATTTTGAAAATTTATAAAAAGACTAAGTTTTATAAATTTTTGCAAATGACATTGAGATTAGGCTTATGGGTAGTAGCGCTTCAGCTGGTCCAAGTTGGTCGGGTTGACGAACTTGTTACCGTCTAGGTCCGTTAGCATCACCGCTCCTCCCGATAGGATTTTCTTGACTAAATATGGCCCTGCCCAATTGGGTTTGAATTTTCCCCTTGGGTCAACCGGTAGTAAGGCACGAACCGATTTTAGAACCAAATCTTCTTCTTTGATTTTCCTGGGCCTAACCCTTTTGTTGAAAGCCCGTTGGATTCTTTTTTGATACACTTGAATATTGTTGAGGGCCCGGGACCGCCGTTCATCCAAAAGGACTAGCGAATCGTATCGGGCTTGGACCCAATCTGCTTCGGGTACCTGGCTTTCAAGTAAAATCCTGAGGGATGGCACCTCTAGCTCGACGGGTTGGACCGCTTCCATTCCATATGTCAGGTAGTATGGAGTTGCTCCGGTTGCAGTGCGGATTGAAGTTCGGTATCCCCATAAGGCAAAAGGTATCTTGTCGGGCCAGTCCCGATAATTCTCAGCCATCTTTTTCAGTATGGTGACAATTGTTTTGTTGGCCGCTTCTACCGCTCCATTTGTTTGTGGTCGGTAGGGTGAAGATGTATGCCTCTGAATTTTGTATTTTGCTAGTAATGCGGTAGTTTCAGCTTGGAAATGGGTCCCGTGATCACTGATAAATTCATGCGGGATCCCGTATCGGCATATGATCTTATTTTGGATGAATTTGGCCACGTGCTTGGCGTTCAAGACACGGTATGACTCAGCTTCGACCCATTTGGTAAAGTAGTCGATGGCCACCAAAATGAAGCAATGTCCTCCTGTCCCGGAAGGATGTACTTTCCCAATTATGTCTATACCCCATGTCGAAAATGGCCACGGTGATGTCATGGTATATAATAGGGAAGATGGCATATGTTGTACATTACCGAAGATCTGACAGTTATGGCAGTTCTTGACGTATAACTGACAGTTTGTTTCCATGGTGTTCCAGTAATACCCGAGCCTCATGATTTTACGGGATAGCATATGGGCGTTCATATGCGGGCCGTTTTCACCGTCGTGGACCTCGGCCATGACTTTTTCGGCCTGAATTTTGTCGATACATAGGAGGAGAGCCCCCTGTGCCGTCTTTTTATACAATTGCCCGTCATCAGTACGAACAAATTGGGTTGCTAATCTTCGTAGGGCCTTTTTGGCCCGATTTTCAGCTCCCGCGGGGTATTCCCCCGTTGTCAGGTATGTTAAGACGGTTTGATACCAAGGTTCTGGGTCAGTTATCTCGATATCTTGAATGGCATGGATGTAGGCCGGCTCTGACCGCCTTTCAACACAGATTGGCATGCTGGTCATGTGATCCGGGATGTTCAGTAAAGATGCTAATTTAGAAAGTGCATCTGCAAACTGATTTTCTTCTCGGGGCAAGTAGATATACTCTACCTTTTGGAATTGTTTCTCTAGAACCCGTACTCGTGCTTGGTAAGCCACGAGATTGGCGTTCCGAGTTTTCCATTTTTGGAGCGCTTGATTGATGACCAATGATGAATCACCGTGGACCCGGAGGTTTGTTACCCCTAAATCAGCGGCGGCGGCGGCTTGCAACCCGTGAATGCATGCTTCGTATTCAGCTGCGTTGTTGGTCACGTCGAAATCCAATTTGATGGATAAGGGAGTGTGTTCCCCTCGGGGTGAGATTAATAGAATTCCGACCCCAAATCCTCGGAAGTTGGATGCTCCATCGAAATACAGATCCCATGTCTCGGTATCGGTATGGAATATGTCTTCATCAGGAAAGGCCCATGTGTTAGTGTGGCCTTCTTCGGATATTGGGCTGTCAGCGAGGAACTCGGCAACTACCCGGCCTCTGATGACTTTTAATGGTACAAACTTGAGGTCGAACTCAGATAACATTAAAGTCCATCTTGACATCCTGCCGTTGAGGATGGGCTTCTCGAATAAGCACTTGATTGGATCCATTTTGGATAAAACCTGTACCTCGTGGCTAAGCATGTAATGTCAGAGCTTTTTAGTGGCCCAAACCAATGCTAAACACGTCTTTTCGAGCATTGTGTATTTGCACTCGTACTCGAGGAACTTTTTACTGATGTAGTAAATAGCCCGTTTTTCTGAATCAACTGTCTGGGCCAGCATAGCCCCCATGGCTGTCTCAGTCGTTGTTAGGTATAACGACAAAGGCAAACCGTGTTGAGGTGGCATTAGTACTGGCGGAGCAGACAGGATCTCCTTGATTTTGTCAAAAGCCATTTGACATTTGTCGTCCCATAGTACCCGTTCTCCGATTTTTAACTTTTTGAAGATGGGCTCACATACCATGGTTAACTTCGAAATGAAACGGCTGATGTATTGGACTTTCCCGAGAAATCCCCTTATTTCCTTTTCGGTCTTGGGTGGCTGCATCTCGGTGATGGCTTTGATTTTAGCTGGGTCGACCTCGATGCCGCGTTGGCTAACGATATGGCCCAGTAATTTGCCTGACGTTACCCCAAAGCTGCATTTTTGTGGGTTTAGTCTCATGTTGTACTTACGTAGTCTGGTAAAGAACTTTCTTAGGGCCGTGATGTGCCCGCTTCGGTCTTTAGACTTAACGATCATATCGTCCACATAGACCTCCACTTCCTTATGCATCATGTCGTGCAATAAGGTGGTAGCGGTCCGTTGATAAGTGGCTCCTGCATTAATCAGCCCAAATGGCATGACGGTGTAACAGTAAGTACCCCAAGGTGTGATGAAGGTAGTCTTACTCATATCCTCTTCTGCCATTTTAATTTGATTGTATCCGGCATACCCGTCCATGAATGATAGAAGGGCATGGTCGGCCGTATTATCCACCAAAATGTCGATGTGTGGTAACGGAAAATCATCTTTTGGGCTGTCCTTGTTTAGGTCCCGGAAGTCCACGCATACCCGCACCTTGCCGTCCTTCTTGGGTACCGGCACGATGTTTGCAACCCAGTCTGGATATTCAGACACTTGTATAAAGCCTGCTTTGAATTGTTTATCGACCTCTTCTTTGACTTTAAGAGACCATTCGGGCTTCATTCTTCTGAGTTTTTGTTTAACCGGTTTGCACCCATCTTTGATGGGTATTCGGTGTTCTGCTATTTCTCGATCTATTCCCGGCATGTCCTTGTAGGACCATGCAAAGACGTCTTTAAATTCTAGGAGGAGGTCCGTGAACTGTTGTCTCTCCTCTGGATCTAAAGATTGGCCCAACTTAAGCATCTGGGTCTCTAAAGTGGTTCCCACGTTGATGGACTCGGTTTCTTCGATTACCGGATCTCGGGATTCCCTTTGCTCGAGCTGCTCGACCAGATGTTGTGGTAGAGGTACCTGTTCATCGGGTTTCTCAATGTCATTGCATATAAAATTTTTGAAATTGAGAAAATTTTGGAAATAAGACAAGTCGTAAGCAGAACGGTGTTCGTTATTATTATTAATGATGAATTTTGAAAATAGCTCGAATAGAGCTGCCATCTGATCGTTGGTCAGTGGCGGGATAGTTAGAGGTCTTGGGACAGACCCCGAGACCTCGGTGGCTAAGGGAAGAGGGGTTACAAACTCGACTCCAGCACCAGACCCTCTAAACCTGGACTCAGACTCCGACTCTGACTCAGACTCAGACTCGGACTCAGACTCGGTATCCGCCATGTCTCCTTCGCCGGCGGTTAGCTTGTAGACCGTCCTTGACTGTCGGTCCACTTTATAGTCTTCTTCCAAGCCCTCGTCTCGGTATTGGCGCCGACCTCGGTAATGAGCTTGGTTGGGTCGAACCGATCGCTGCGGAGGATCAAGTTGACCAAGTCATCTTTTGGAGCAGGGACGGTCTTGTCTTCTCCAAATAAGAGCCCCAGCACGGGCTCGGAGTCGCTCTCCCTTTTCTCGGACTCATCCTGGATAACGGTGAATATGTCATCGGGGATGTAGTTGCATTCCCGAGCCGCTTTGGTCTCAGGATATGTGAGGGTGGGTCGGTAGAGGCCCACTTGGATGGCTCCGAAGACTGGAGTGACAAATTTGATTGTAGAGGCCCGGCCCACATCCTCCGAGCTTATAGTATATCCCAATCCGAGTCGGGATTCTGCGTTGTCTAGGACCTCGATAATCTTCCCCGCCGGAACATATGGTCTTGAGGTAGCTCCGGGTAGGTAACCCAGAGTTTGTAGCATCGTGTCGATGCTAGGGGCGAAGTAGGGCTTGAAAAGATATTCTTCTTCAATCATACCCACGAAATCGAAACCTCGTGGTTCGGCCCGGTTTGTGGCGTTACAGCTAGCCACGGTCATTGGTGTTGCCTCCAGTGTTATGATACCGTCTTGAAGTGGCATCTTGACTTTGCGATGGAGGGTAGATGTCACGGCCTTGACTGTGTGAATCCAAGGCCTTCCTAGCAGGAGGTTGAATGATGAGGTGACATCTATCACCTGGAATTCTAGCTCCTTTTCGATCGGGCCCGTTATGATCTTCAATTTAACGGCCCCGACGACTGGCTTTGGGCTTCCATCGAAAGCCTGAATAGTTTGTGCCGTCGGGAGATAGTCAGCATCAGTGATGCAGAGGGCCCTTGCGGTCCTTAGGGGTAGGACGTTCACGGCTGATCCATCGTCGATAAGGGTCATCGGAAGGTACTTACCCTTGCAGATGACCGTGATGTATAGGGCCAGGTTGTGATTGGGCCCAAATGGAGGTAGATCAGCTTCAGAGAAGGTTATGAGTGGGCCTTCGCTCTTGGACTCGCCCTTGAGGTAGGGCATGATAGTAGCTACCATTTCAGCGGGGGTAGCTTCTGAATCAACCTTGATTTCATCGAGAGCCTTAGTCAGTGCTTCTCGATGAGCCTGTGAGCTAACCAGTAGTTGCCATATGGTTAAGTCTGCTCGGACCCTCTTCATTTGTTGGACCAAGGCCGTGTCATTGCTTGGTTCCTCGGAGGTCGGTTCCGTCCTGGCAGGTTCAGTAACGGATGTTGGAGTGGCGCGCCCAGCAGTGGCGAGGTGGTTGGTGGCCAAGGCCTTGGACTTGGCTTTTCGGACTTCTTCTCTGGTGACGGGGACAGCTTCCCCTTTAGCCAGGTACACATCATCCTCATCATCAAACCATATCCCGTTGATTTGTGGGATAAACGGGGAAATGAGGTGAGAACAGTCAATTACCTCCCCCGTAAATATGGCATGGGCGCTGAACGGGTTTTCTTTGTTGCTCGGTTTGTCTCCGGGCAACGGGATTTTCCCGCTCTCGATAAGATCTTGGATTAGATGCTTGAGTTTCCAACATTTTTCAGTATCATGCCCGTTACCCCGGTGATACTGACAGTAGGCTTGAGCATTATAGTATTTGGGCCTCTTCTCTACTGGAGGCTCTGGAGTTGGGCCTATTGGTTGAATCAGCCCCTTTGAAGATAGCCTTTGTAAGGCATAAGTATAGGTAGTCCCTATATCTGTGAATACCCGATTTGGTGTATTCTTTATGGATGAGGTGTCGAGCAGATTTACCTCATCAAAGATGCTGCGGGTCGCAGCTGCAGGTGTGGGCTTGTTTGTGGATGAACTAGCCCCTTGATAGCCCTTGGTAGAGGCCTTAGTCAGGCTCTCCAACCTCAAATCATCTTCGATCCTTGTGCCCATTTCAGTAAGGACAACAAAGTTTGGGATAATAGCATACCGGAGATGGACCCGGTAGGATGGGAGTAGATTCTTGACGAAGGCTTCTACTAGGGCCTTTTCGCCGGGCTTGTCGACCAGCTTCAAACTTTCGGCCCTCCATCGTTGCAGATATTTTGTGAACCCTTCTTTGGGCTCTTGGGCCTACCTCCAGAGTACACATTGTAGTCTGGATTTCAGTGTTATCGGCGTAATTCCGAGCAAACTCGGTCGCCACATCATCCCAAGTCTTGTATTTCTTGGGGTCGAGCCTGTAGAACCAGGCCTTAGGGTGTTTCTCCAGGGAAGAAGGGAACAAGTGCTTGAACATAGTTGACTTCACTCCCTTCACCGCCATGAAGTCTTTGAAAGCCCGGATGTGGTGGACCGGGTCTTCGGTACCCTCAAACATAGGAAGTCCCGTTAAGTTTAGGTTAGCAGGAAGCTCGTTATCCAGAGGTGAATAAATACGAGCATTCTCGGTGTGGATCGAGTTGTTCGTTGATAGGTGAACTTGTTCCTCGAGCCTACGAACGATACTGACCAATCCGGCCATGGGCCCATTGGGCTCAGCTCCTTCGACTGGGGCCGCTTTTTCCACGGCACTTAGGCGGGTGACTATCGTTGCTTGGTTAGCCTGGATGGAGGTTAGTTGACTCTCGAGCTTAGCTAGTGCGTCCTTCAACTCGTCCATCTTGCGTTGGTGTCGGGTTACGGGTGGCCTGTATGTAAGAACACCACGTAATTAGAAACTAGCCCAAAATCCCGAAGTAGAAATTACATCCCGAACAAGACTAAAAGAGGAAAATGACTCGGAAAAGACACCTAGACGGCGACTTGTGAAATGTGGGCCTTCCTTAGGATTCGGCGGGTGGGCCTAGTCCTGTTCGAAGGAAGGTTCACGTGAGACATCCCCAGACTTAGGACTCGATTGTGCTGACGGGCCCTCCTTTGTAGGGGTTTGTCCTACGTAGGTGGGCCTTGCCTTAGTCTAATAAGGCGGACTGGGAAGGGGAAGAAACTCGTGATGTAAGATCGACAGAGTTTCGACGCTATAGACCTTGACAACTTAAGACACGACCCGGCACTGCTAAATACGGGAAGTCCTAGAAGTGGAAGGTTTTGAAAATTGATGGTTTTTTGAAAAGGACCGAGTAAACTCGGTTTAAGGACCCAATTTCCGAAAAAACGAAAAGTTATTGGGCCGCGGGTTTTGAAAGTTCGAAAGCATTTTCGGGTTTTGAATTGGGCAGCATACTGTCTAGAAAATAGGCTATTTTGAGTAAAATCATAAGTCCTAAATTCGGTATGTGTCCCGGGTTTTGAAATTAGATAGTTTGAAAAAAGATGCAATTTTGAAAAATTGACGGTTTTTGAAAACGACTCGGAAACCAAGTAGCACGTAGTCACACAAGCATTATAACGACGCCATGTATGCTCTATACTAAGTCTCGGTCGGTCTATAGAGGGTCTATACCAGTGTACATAGTCTAGACGTTGATCGGGACGGACTTCCTAAGTCGAGTTGATCTTAGAACATGCCGCGAAACCCACTCGAATCGACTATGGACACCTTTCAACATATCCATATTGGAGTACATCGACGGTATAGTGGGACGTCGGTCGCGAGTACCGGCCCGGGAAAATATGGGTTATGCATGAACCGTAAAACTAACACGCGTATTGTATTTGTCAAACGATTTCTATTCCAGTCTCACCCTGAGGATGCCGATGGTAAGTCACGCATCAGTTAATCCCCAGCGGAGTCGCCAAATTGTGGACATGACATAGGTCCACCCCGACGCGGCCACGCACGGGTTTGGATAGGCGAATGAATCTCCATATGAGAAGGATCGAATTGAAATTTAGGTCTATGTGGAGTCGCCACCGAATTTTATGGTTATTCGGAACCATTCGAGCCCCTTCTATGTCGTAGTGGGCCGTATACAAAATACGGCCCATTTCCGATGTCAGAGTTTATTGGGCTCGTCCCTTTGCATATCGATATAGATGCCGACTTGAGCGGTTAATCGTATATTGAATGACTCTCGTGCGCCAACGGTTTCGGGCATCCGGAAACCGAGGTTCTGAGTAAGGGGTGAGGGTACGTGTTGGGAAGCCCACAAAGGACACCCAACCCCGCCCGCACATTAGCGGCCTCTACTAAGAACTCGAATGACTTTCTAATACGCGTGCTAGTAAAACGGGAAAATGATATGCAAAGATTTACTTTCCCTAAACATGCTAATGGAATTGAAAAGTGGGTTTCTATGTCAATTTAATTCAACTAAAATTATCGTCGAAGTTGTATTTTAGCATGCGGGTTCATTTAGTACAATAAAAGAATAATAATTAAATTGACAAAAGAAACAAAAAAAAAACGCGTTAGTAAACGATGTAAAGAAACGAATAATAACGGTTTGCAACTATTGAATTGAATTGAAAAGATGCAAATATGAGGATGCACGATTTGAAAAGATAGTATACATGTGATTAATTATACGCATGTTGACCTAAGTCGTAAAATACTATCGAGTTTGAAAAATAGAATAATGTACGACTTGCGTTTTAGTCGTTATGAGGCTACTCGATCGAGTGGTCGATGGACTCGATCGAGTAGGCCTGTAAAAAGTGATTCTGTTTTGCATTATGGACCGTACTCGGCCGAGTTATTGACCAACTCGGTCGAGTACATGGCCACTCGACCGAGTCACTGTGAGACTCGATCGAGTGGTGATCGTGATTAGCATTCTGACTTGATTTTGAGGTGCCACTCGACCGAGTGGGCTAGGCACTCGGTCGGGTGCCCTCTGTACGAATTAAGATTCGTTTGTAAAATCGTGTTTTATGTCGAAAGTCGTTTTAAATTGATTATTGAGATGTGATTAAATTTTCTCCGCGTTAATAATGTCATAATTCTAAAGAATTGTTTTGACAATTATTTAGCATCAACGAAAATTGCCCTAAGTTGATTTAATGCGATTTAGAAAGATTGACTCTTTGATTAAATAATAAAAGAACTTGATCCCCTCGACTTCTCCAACATCGATAAATCCCTAGAGATTGTGATGTTGGATCCGTGTCAACGGGTTTCGACCCTTATTAAAATTGGTTTTAGAAAATTCGATGAATGCAATATTAAAGATGATAACGACGAGAAATAATGACGAATTCTTGTTTAAGTTGACTCATCTCAATAATCAAATAATCGGGGTACCGGGATAAGCGACCGTCAACGCTGTGTGCAGTACACTTGTATGTTCGTGTTTTCTTATCCCGATATCCTTCTTACTTGACACAAATCAATGAGTATTTTAATATTTTGATACTAACGATATTACCGATATTATGACGCAATAATGATAACGAGGTAAATAATAATAATAATAATAATCGTAATAATAATAATAATAATAATAAACGTAATAATAATAATAAACGTAATAATAACAATAAACGTAATAATAATAATAATAAGCGTAATAATAATAATAATAATAATAATAATAACAATAATAAACGTAATAATAATAATAATAATAATAATAAACGAAAAAGAATAAAAAAAAGGAGATGGACGACGAGGGAAAAGAGAAAGGAGAACGAGATTTGTCACCCTCAACCTACATGTTCTTGTCTCGGAAAAAGGCTCGTAAACGCGGCTACAACACGAGAGTCTTCGAGGTGTATGGAGGCTAAGTTGTGGTGGCTTGGGTCGAATTCCTAGAAACTAGGTTTAGGGTTTGCTATTGTCGGTTTTCCTAGGGTTTGTCTAGGGTTTGTAAAGGATGTAGTGTAGGATTGCTCTTAGGATGTATTAGGGTTGTAAAGGTTGTGTAAAAAAGTGTTGAAGATGTGTGCATGGGGGTTGCTTATATAGGAAAAGCTAGGGCATTGATTTAGGGCTACTCGACCGAGTAGGAGGCCAACTCGGTCGAGTGGCCCGTTATGCCAGCCGCCGGGCTCAAAGTCGGCCTAGTCGCACGGGTCTTGTTTTGGACCTAGACCTCGATTGCTTGACGGGTTTTATGTTTGACTTGGACTTTTGATGGTTGTATGGTTGTTTTGTGCGTCTCGGAAATGACTTTGACCGGGGTTGACCCAATCGTGAAAAGTCGGTTTTATTTCCGGTGTCGGTTTTGGCCCAAATTAGTCTTGTTTGACTCGGAATGGTCCGTTGGGCCTGGATTCGGGGTTGATTTTGTGATATTTGTACTCTGTAAGTGTGTTAGCCAGCGATTAATGGATTTGAGCCCGTATCCGAGCGCGTAGAAACATGTTAGCGTCCGATCATCATCGGGTGATTTTTGGAAGCTACCATAGACACCTGGCAGTCAAAATGCGGGTGTCTACAGAGTCATATTGTGTTCGAGTCATAATGTGCTAGTATCTCTCCCAGGTCAGGTTCAGGACCCTTTCTGATCATCAAGTTAGCCAGTAAATCGCTTTCATTTGGACCAATCTAAAAGATTAGTAGACTTCCGATCCTCAAAATTTTAAAGTTCGGGTTAACATCAGGTCCAGTCGGGTTAGGGCCACTAATTATCGGGTCATATTGGGTATTGGGTCACAAGCATATTGGATCGGGTTGTGTCGGTTTCAGGTGACTAAAGGTTTGCGTTCCAATGGACCGTGTTTCGGGTGTACTGGGTCAGGTAGGGCCGGCTTAGCTTCGGTCAGGTCATTTCAGGTCAATTGATCTGGCAGATCAAGTCCGATTTGGTTCGGGTGATTGTCGGATCTAATGTAGTTAATTTTTCATACTATCAATTCAATATTTTCTTAATAAGTACGAGTAATTTTTTTTCACTATTCTTTGGTTTAATTATTTTGTTACTAAGTTTAACGTATCAAACCAAACCGTGATAAATAACTTCTTTAATTTCATTTGGTGGAATATACAAGATTAATAAGTTATTAAATCGGGTCAGGTCGAATCTGTTTCGCACTATAGGGCAGTCTCAAAATTTGTAGAGGCCTAGTGCGAGATTAGAAAATGAGGCCCTTATTTTATGCAGGTTTTTTTCCTGTAGTACGGAGTATAATTTTAAAGAAAATGTTACTCGGTACTCCATATTCTTACGGATCAGTGACGATTTAAATCTATATTTTCTTCAAAATATATTTGATTTGTATATTCTTACCTAATTATACTCATTAAATTAGTCATTATTACTCATAATTATATGGTAATAAAAATTTAACGATAGATTAGAAAATTTTTATTATAATGAGTACCTTTCATGGACTTTATAATAGAACAAAATTTTTGTTATCAGCGTTTTTCTCATTTTCAAATTATATTCCTCTCAATTAGGCCTTGTTCTTTTGGACTAAAAGTGACTGAACTGAAAGTGTTTGAACTGAACTAAACTGAACGCAACTGAATGAGTCTGAACTGAACTGAACTAAACTGAACTGAATGAGTCTGAACTTAACTGAACTGAACTGAATGAGTCTGAAATGAACTGAATAAATAAGTAATAATAGTAATAATAATTAATGAGTCTGAACTGAACTAAACTAAACTGAATGAGTCTGAACTGAACTGAACGAGTCTGAAATGAACTGAACAGAATAAATAAATAAATAGTTATAATAATAATAATAAAATTAATTAAAAAAATGAAAAGGCAAGGAGATTAAGAAATAAAAGTTTGGAAATTGATGGTTGGGTGAATCGAACTCCAGTCGCATGTCACCTACCGTACACCTTAAAACCAACCGATCAAACACAATTCAATGTTAACTTTGTCAAGTATTTTGATATTTTGGTATATATAAACAGCAGTTCTATACTGATCGAGGTCCCCTTGAAATGAAGACTCGGTTCGATCACTCCTACTGCGCTGCACGTTAGACGGTCCTGGCGTTACTCAATAATTTTGGGTGCTAGCGAGTTGGGTTGGGTTTGTCGGGTCAAGGAGTGTCTGCCATCTCTAAGTATAACGTATACGTATACTCTTTATTTACGTGCATTAAACTTCTTTTTCTAGTATTATATAATAAATGAACATAAACACGTATAAATTAACACGGTCTTGTTTTTTTATGTAATTTGTTTTTACGCGTAAGAATAATATATATTCATCGATATCGTAAAAAATGAATTACAATAATATTATCAGGGTTTGACTTGTTTCTGATGATGAAAATAATATTTACATTCGTTTATACTATAGCGATGACAATATTGAGAGAGCAGTTACATCAGTTTTAAATACGTATAACTTGAAGGTCAACCGATTCAAGGAGGATGCATTTACATCGGTTGTGCGACAACCGTTGTAAATGAAGCAGTTATCAATACATTGTTACGGATCAACCGATATCAATAATAGCGTATTTACATCGATTATTCAAAATTGATGTAAATAAGCGATGTAATTTTATTTTTTGAAAAATATACATCGCTTCTTCACAGAAAGTGATGTAAATAGCCATCATAGAGGAAGGTACATCGCTTTTTTGAAAACCTGATGGCATTGTGGCGATGTCAAATGTCAATGGACCTAAATGTACTAGAACATGCCCAGTTTACTAACCAATGCATCCTGCTCGGATACACTAGCCTTATAGCTGATGGCAAAAACGTATACTCTAGACTGTATTACTCTACCCGTACACTTCTCTTATTCCATAACTCCAAAACAAAGCCATTACCGAAATTCAATAGGAATATAGTTTGTTCTTCAAAAGAGAAAACTTTATAAAAAAAATATAAACTTTCTTAAAATAATAACTTCCAAAAGTAGGTCATATTATATAAATAGAAATCGATTAAAATAGGAGTTATATAAAATAGTTAATATTAGAGCTAGAGACGTAAATATTATATTTATTATATAAATGTTTAATCATGGTTAAAAGTGAAGGAAATTCAAAATCATAATTATTTCTAAAAAGGTTAAAGTCTAAGTAATTAAAAGTATTTAAATAACAAATTGACAGATTTTTCAGATTCGCACTGTCTTACTATAAAATTCTTAATTAAATCATTAAAAATGAAAACAATGTAAGATCAGTGAGGTTCAAAACTTTAGAAACTTAGTTACAACTTCTATTTCTGGAGAAAATCCAAATTCTGAATAAAACATGGATTTTTGTTCGTATAATTAAAATCTGTCAGAATTAGACACTCGATTGTATTTCTTTAATAAAAAACGTGTAAAAATTGATTTTAAATAAATTACAATTGGAAACATTAACTAGACTCTTCATAGTTTCTGTATGTAAATTATCAATATTAAATAAAAAGTTTAACATATGTTTAAATTTAGATCTTATCACAACTGACAGAATCGCGGATTAACTTGACACCTGTTCATAAACAATTTATTCTGACCAAACCACTTGGAATTATTTTACGAAATTAAACAGACATAAATTAGACTTAAAATAAATAGTGGTCTATTTTCAAAGTTTTCGGAAATAAAGTCTTTAAAATAAATTATTAATTCACACAAAAACACTAACAGATTCTGAAACACTGTAACTTTATTAAAAATAATAAAACTTTCAATTTGATAATTCATACTTTAAAATCACGAAAATTATAAAATAAAAGTATTAGGGGTATGTTCTAGTCTCGGCCTTATAATACTTTTTAATAATTAAAAGAACGATTTATTCGCAAATCTCGTAAAAACAATTTAAAATAACGAAATATGTGAAAATTTACGATTTTAAAGCCTTTGTTATTAAAAACGAGACATACATATATTGTCTAATAGAAACCTAATTTCTATACATGCAACTACAACAATAACATCACATGATACCGAGTAACGTGTCAATGTTACCTCCTCAAGATTGGAATGAAGAAGGAATGAATTAGGAGGTCGAAATAAGAGGAAAAAGACTGTTTTGGTGGACAAAATCACGACAAACAGGAGTGGCTCAAAGGAGGAATTATCGGGAGGAGCTTGTGTGTGCTTGGCAAAAGGCAAGTGGAAGACAAATCTCAAGGGAGCAGCTTGCTTGTTAGCTTAAATATAAAAGCTAAGAGTTTGTGTTTGATATAAACGTATAAGTAGGTACGAAAAAAACTTGAGTCGGAGTAGGAATCGGAAGTTAATAAACAAATAAAGGGAGTTTGTATTCCTTTAGGAGACGGAAAAATATCAGCTCATGAAATCTATATCTATAATATGGATTAAATAAATCTTAAAAGTCGATTATAAAAGAGAATGCGGGTCCGAGGAGAAATCAGGTCCAAAAACGCATTAGAAAAGAATTAGGCCCAAACAGCGAAACGAGCTAAAAGAAAATATTATTTTGTTGTAAACTTAAATTTTGGGTCAAGCTTGACGTTTAAAACAAACGTTTGTAACGAAATGAAGTCCCACGAAGAATAAATGAATAATTTTCAATGAAAGCGAATTAAACTAAATTCTCGAAAATAAAATGATTTCTCGGGAAAATAACAATTATTTGACGAAAAGTTTGATAAATATGATTTTCAATGAAAAATCGTAAACATAATTAAAATACAAATAAAATTTTAATTTACAAAATCAGGGGTGTTACAATCTATATACCACTCATTATCAAGTTTATGGAGAGAGACGGATTGAGCAGTTGCTGCTTGTTCGGTGGGATAATAAACAGTTGGAACCGGAGAGGGAGCCGGAGGAACGTTGGCCTGGAAGACATTAGTTGACGGTGGTGCCCATCAAGGTGGTTGCCAAGAGGGAGACAAGTGAGGGATCCATGCCCAATGGCTGTCGGAGGTGGCGTCGGCAGGCGGTTGTGGGGGTGGCACGGCGACGCGTGAGGGTGGCTGATGATGGCCAGATCTGCAGGGTGCCATGAGAGAGGTAGTGGATGCGGGCAGGGATGGCAACCACGGTGGAGCAAGGCGGCGACAATGGCTGTGGAAGGCGGCAACGACGGTGCAAGGCGGCAGCGGCGGTGGAGCAAGGTGGTGCCTTGGTCCTCCTGTACAGAAAAAAGAGAAGAAGAAGAAGATAGGAAAAAGATGAAGGTGAAGATTTTTTAAGTGATGTGCTCTGATACCATAAAGGATGGTAATCTTTCCTTGATCATTTCATAATCAAATTACAACTATTTATATACAAGGCTAGAGGTAACAATCTATTTCATAGATACATAGGAACTATACATTGAATCTATTCTATTAATTACATTAAGCTATCCCATATATATATATATATGTAGGTTCTAATGAGTCCCTATATAAGTGTTGAGTCTCTAAGTCCTCATCCCATCCGTTGGATGGGATGAGGATGGATGGACAAGATGCATCCTAATATTTTGTATTAAAAAAAAAAAAGAGGAAGATTTAGTATCCTAAAATAACTCCCATGATTTTAGGAAACAATAACTCCCATAATCACAATCATTCCTCATTCATTCATTCATTCATTCACGTTACACGTTCATTAACAAAACCTTAAAAAAAACGCTCCCATCGATCATCACGTTCGTTCATTCATTCAATCAAATCTGTGCTCGAAATTCCGTTACTATGAATTCAATGATCGCGACATCTTCATTAACGGTTGATAAGCAATTCATCGAGTATAACAATGGTGAGTTTCGATATTGCTTTCATGTTTTGCGTCAATTTTTATTCATTATCTTGATTAATTTGCGTCAATTTGTGTTCATGGTTTGCGTCAATTTTCATGTTGATATTGTTTTCATGGTCTTGTTATTCATCATAGATTCATATGCAAATCGTAGAACACACAAACGGTGAGTATATATGTTTTGTAATTTATACTGGAATCGCCATGAAAGTCATTAAGATGCTACTCAATTATTAGTTTTTACGTTTACAATATATTGAGTTATTGTAGTTCATATACTGCGTTACTTTAGTGTAGAGCATCTGTTACTTTAATGTCTACCATCTGTTACTTTATATGTCGTGTTACTTTAATACACTCCAGTTGTTACTTTAGTGTTTTTCATCTGTTATTGTAGTGCATTGTAGTGTCCTACGAATTTAGGAAACTGCCATATTAAAAAAATAATAATAATAAAAAGATATTGTTTCCTATAATAATGGGACGTGATTGCCACAAAAATAGGAAACAATATCATAGAGTAACGCCATATAAAAAAAAAGAAAAAAAAAATACTACTTCCTATAATTATGGGACGTGATGACTTCAAAATAGGAAACAATATCAAATAGTAAGATATTGCGTCATACTCTCATTTTTATCATTATATGAATTTTTTGCACTAACTTAGGTGTTATTTTAATGAACATTATCTGTTACTTTAATTCATACTATCTGTTACTTTAATGTCTGACCTCTGTTACTTTATATCTGGTGTATAAGCATACTCTGTTAATTTAATTCAATGTTACTTTAGTGCACTTCATCTGTTACTTAACTCTTGTTATCTGTTACTTTAATCCACATGAATGATGTAGGGATGTGGGTGAGAGTTTCCTCCATTGTGCGGTGGTGAGATTAAATCAAAGCTTCTGAGATAATGATGAAAAAGATGAAAAAGAAGAAGACGGAGAGAACGAGAAGGATGAAGAAGAAACAGAATTATAAGTAGGACATTATGAGTAACAAGTGTGAAATATTGGAATTGTAATGAAGTTGATTTAGTTGGAATCTTGTACCACTTTTTGTTTTGGAGTATCTTAATAAAAACAAACATTGTTCTTTTTGTTAATTGGAACTCCTGTTTTTGCAAGAGACTATTATGCAACGTAACTGATTTTATGAGTTAAAGTAACACAGTTCATGAATTAAAGTAACACATTGTATGAGTTAAAGTAACAGTTTTTGCAAGAGACTATGCAACGTGACAGATTTTATGAGTTAAAGTAACACAGTTCATGAATTAGAGTAACACATTGTATGAGTTAGAGTGATAGTTTTTGCAGGATAATATATTAAACAACGTAACAGATTTTATGAGTTAAAGTAACGCAGTTCATGAATTAAAGTAAGATGTTATATGAGTTAAAGTAACATAGTTTATGGATTATGGCAGTAACATAGTAACATACGTACAATGGCAGTAGGAAAATAATGATTTTTTGGTGAAAATGAAAAAAACTTAATTTTGAAAAAACTTGTTGTGTGAGAGAAAAAACATTTAAAAAGATTGATAAGAGAGATAAAAGATTTGCATTGAGATAATTAAGGAGGATAGAGAGAAATTATATATTTACCAAATTTGTTAGTTATTTCCTTAGTTATGAGATTAAATCTTGTCCATTAATCTAACCTTGAATCAAGGGCTAAGATGGGGACTCACGGACTCAACATATATAAGTGGACTCACCTTATCTCACTTCTATATATATATATATATATATATATATATATATATATAGAGTAAGGCTCTTATGAGTCCTTTACTCTATATGAGTCCCTAAGTACTCATCTCATCCATTGGATGGGTAATGGATGGGATGAGGATGGATGGACAAGATGCTTCCAATTATTTGCATTAAAAAAAAAGGAGATTTACGTTCCTAAAATAGCTCCCATGATTTTAGGAAACAATAACCTCATGATGATGTTCATTCATCATTCAGTCATTCACCTTGCAAAATTCATCAAAACCTAAAAAAAAAAAGCTTCCATCATCACGTTCATCATTCATTCAATCAAATCTGGGTTCAAAATCCCGTTACTATGGATTCAATAAGCGCGACATCATCATCAACTATTGAAAAGCAATTGATCGAGTATAACAATGGTGAGTTTTGATATTTCTTTCACGTTTTGCTTCAATTTTAATTAAGCGATCGACTAACAAAAATTAAATTTCTTTCACGTCGCTTTGGTTTTGTTTTTTTACGTCAATTTTCATGTTGATATTGTTTTCATTGTCATCTCATTCATCATAGATTCATATTGATGGTTAATTGATATTTCATGTCGATTTGGCTTCCCTTTTTACGTCAATTTTCATGTTGATATTGTTTTCATTGTCATTTCATTCATCATAGATTCATATTGATGGTTAATTGATATTGATTCCAGAGTTTTATGTTTGTTATTTGGGTTTTCAATGAGGTCCACTGATAATATTGTTTTGTTTTCTATGAACGCAGTCACGACGTTGAAGTAACATACGCTCTACATTATAGTAACACTCTATTGCAATTACAGTAACACACTGAACGTTACGAAACAGTTTTTGATGATGATGTTAGAGTAACGTACTTTACTAGTTAGAGTAACACAACGTAAGAGCTGAAGTAACACATTGGCTTCATGGGGGTAACACATATGTATTAACGTTACAGTAACACTTAATTGCAATTACAGTAACACACTGAACGTTGAGAAACAGTTTTTGATGATGATGTTAGAGTAACGTACTTTCCTAGTTAGAGTAACACAACGTAAGAGTTGAAGTAACACATTGGCTGCATGGGAGTAACACGTTGTTTAATTTTGTGCAGGTGGTATTGGAAGTGATGCGAATGCACAAGACAACCCATTGGTGAGGATGAGGAGGATGAAGTGAATGACGACGACGAAGATGAGGAAACTGAGGAAGACACTGAGAAAGATGAGGAGGAGGAACATGTGTTTTGAGAATACTTGTGGTTTTGGTCATGATAAAAATATTTTTCTTTTTTTGTTTACAAGAATAACTGATTTTGTACATATTTTTTTACAAGTAGTGCTGTGCTACGTAGCAATTAACTCTATATTTTATTTAATACTTGTACATTTGGTTAAAGTAACGTCTCAGTTCTATTGGAGTAACACCTTTCGTCAGTTAGAGTAACAGACATAATGCATTAATGTAACTGAGGATAGCAGCGTTGTTTAAACAAATAATTACCAAAGTAATTGAGGATAACTTGGATTTGAACCATTCATTACCAAATTAACGATTGTCGTTCTTTAAAGAACGATATATAATGAATCAGAGTAATTGATGATAATAACATTGTTTAACCATGAGACAAAGAATAACACCATTAATTACTTAGAGTAACATCATTTGTTCATTAAAGTAACACTTATAATACGTCAATGTAACACGGGTGTGTAGCCTTGCTTCAATGTAGCCTTGCTTGAGTTGAAGATGAGAGAATGAGCGGGTGTGTTTTGAAAGAAATCAGAAGTCGAGAGATTGAGTTTGGGATGATGAAGATGGAGGGTTTTAGTTAGGCGGATGAGTTTGAATGAAAAAATTGAATGTGATGAAACATGATCAAGTGAATTAGGTAGTTGGAGATAATTAAGGGAGGAGAGAGGATTTTATTATATTTTTTCCAAAATAGGTTAGTTATTATCTTAATTACCAGACTCAATCACCACCATCCATCCCATCTAAATCAATGGCTCTAAATAGAACTTATGGACTCAAAAAAAAGAGGACTCACTTGATCTTTACTATATATATATATATATATATATATATATATATATATATATAGAGAGAGAGAGAGAGAGAGAGAGAGAGAGAGAGTGAGGTTCTCATAAGGTCACTACCTTTTTTAAGTTCATAAGTCCTCATATTAATCTTTGGATGATGATAAATGAAGGGCTAAGATTTGATGTATAGTGGGGGATGTTCAATGCAACAAAAAAAAACATATAACATTTAAGGAGCTTCATCTTCCCAATAATAATTGTCTAAATATTGATTATGTAGTTATCACCAATTTGTCCCAATGCAGATTTTTTTTGGATAAACCAAAATACATATATTATTGTTCAAAGTTAGTCAATATTTTGTTAATTTTACCTAGTATTATATTAAACTTACTCGGTAGGTTGTTAATAAGTTACTAAAGTTATACAAAATGTATTTCAAATTACACAATAAATTATTAAAGTAATTTATTGTATTTTTCGTGTGCTTCAAAAATCACGTGTAAATAAAGTCGGTTCATTAGATTTTTTTAAAATGTAATTGGAGTTACAATATATGATCTGAAGTTACAAAATATATGAACTGAAGTTACATGATATATAAATTGAAGTTACAAAACTATATATAATGATTAGAATTGGAATTACAGAAAATGAACTTGAGTTACTGATAAGTGTAGTTTGTAGTGCCTATTTGTTGTGTTTTGGTCCCATTTTCCTTGTGGAATCGCTCCTTGGGAGTGATTAATGGGCTTCTTATGTTTCCTTTAGTTCGTTTCAGGTTCCCGAGACCGATTTGGAAGAGTTGGAGCGATTCCGACTCTATACATACACATTTTGGAGCCAACGGAGTAAAGGAACGATGACTCGATGCCTTGGAATCGACCCCGAGACCTTGGGACCCAATCCCGAGCCTCCGAGACCCGATCCCGAGTCCCGAGAATCGGCGAGAAACCCATGAGAGGCAAGGAGGGACCAAAGAGCTCTTAAGGGAGGCCTACAAGACCCATCCCGTTCGGGATGGCCTCATCCCGTTCGGGATAGGGTGCGCTTTTGAGGAGGCCATTGTGAGCCCATCCCGGTCGGGACCAACCCGTCCCGATCGGGATGACAGGGCCGTCCCGGTCGGGATGATCCGTCCCAGTCGGGATGGGCTACAGCTCACCCGCATTGTTTCCTTTCTTCTCCTTTCCACTTGTAACCCTATATATACCCTTCCCTTGTTTTGTAAAGCTTAGGCACTTCGTTAGACACTAAACCCTAGACTACTTTAGGTTAGATTAGATTAGATTAGAGTAGATTATTCGGTAATTAGTGGTTAATCTTAGTTTAGTCTTGTATTAAGGGAATTCTTCAAGATCCATCCAAGATTGACAACCTTGGGTGTTTGTTTTGGGTTTTTCTTCATTAATGCAAGTTTTGTTCTTTCTTCTTCACTAGTATGGTATTCTCCTCTTCCTTTTCCTCTTAATCTTTATTTATGTTATTCAAGTTTGAATCTTTAGTTCTTGATTGTTGTTTTGTTCTTCATATTTGTTAGTTTCATTATGTATGTTTGGATTCTTGTGTTGATCCCTTTTGTTCTTGCTAGTATTAGTTTGATTATGTTAGAGTAGTGTTCTTGCTAGGGTTATTAGGGTGATTAGGGTGTTAATTGGGTGATTATGGGTTTGTTGGAGATGTTGGTGGAAGATTTGGGTTTCCTCTTGGTTTGGTGCACATCACGTGTTTGTCGAAATGCTTGAATGACTAAGTAGTTGTGAATGCTTGTTTTTCTTGCTTTTATCTTGTGGGCAATAGTTTGTTTGTGGGATCGGTTCCCTCACTAAGTTGCGAGAGCCCGGTGAGGACGACACCTAGATCGGTCTAAGTAGCGAGAGCCCGGATGCGACCTAGGCCACTATAGTACGTTAGAACCCCGTTTGTCATGTGTGTCGCCAAGATGGGTTATAGGATGAACCTCTTGGTAGGTCTAAGTTGCGAGAGCCCGGACCAACCTAGATTACCCTACTACCTCCTTCACTCTAGTTCTCCCTTGACCATTCCGTTACCTCTTTGACCCCGACCTAATCCTAGCCCATTTTCCTAGTTTGTTCTCCTTAGTCATAGTCTAGCCTTCTCCCCTCCTTATCATTCTCTAGTTTAGCTCGTTGACTTAGTCTCGTATTTAGGCGACTTTAGTCTAGGCTATACATTACCGTCCCCGTGGATTCGACCCCACTTGCCCTATCTACCGTAGGAATAGCCGGTTATATTATTGACGGTTGGGATTCCGCGACAAATCCCTCCCATCAATTTGGCGCCGTTGCCGGGGACGGTGCTAGTTTGGACTTTGTTTTCCTATTTGCTTGACTTTGTCTTTGTGTTTGTGTTTTTTTTTTCTTTTTGTTACCTTGCTTCTTGTGTGTGTGAAGTTTATTTCTTTCTTGTCTAGTGCCCAAAAAGCACTAGGCTTCTCACGTTTGTTCTTAGTCTACAGTTTGTGCTTAGAGGTGGTGATTATCTTCTTCTTGCAACTCAGAGCCGCTTAAACGGACGGTTGCTAGAATGAGTGGTTTCCAACCGGGTATGAGCTACGATTTTCGAGCAAGCATGGGGTTTGATTTAAACTCCACACACTCGGAAGCCGATATAAGCTACTCCTCTTCTTCTATGAACCATGGGTATGACATGACGTCCCCCTACCACTATCAAGCTTCTTGGGGTAATCAAGACGGGTATGATCTTCAATATTATGGAAACGGCTACCAACAAGTGAACGATTACCAATCCTACGATCATGGTGACTATTATTCGAGTTATCAATGTGAACCCACCATGTTCAATCAAAATTCACCTTATGGAAGCCGATACCCCCAAAACCCACAATATTACCCTATACCCCAACCACAATATGAACCCCATGACCCACAATACTACCAATCACCTCAACCTCACTACCAACAATTTGATGCCCCACCACTTGGGCATCATCAAGATTTTCAAGGAGCTTTACAAGACCCCGATGATCACCAATTGCCCGACATGGAGGTGTTTCAATCGCTTCTTCAATTGCAAAAGAGCAACCAAGAAATGGCCATTCAAATTAAAAAACAACAAGAGGAATTAATGGCCCAAATTCGAAGGGGAAACGAGGCGAGGAATGCTCATTTAAATGCATTATCGGTTCAAACCGTAATGTCTTTATCCCGAGCATCACATTTAGATGAAGGGAGCCCACTTGAGAAAGAGGAGCATCCTAACCATGAAGCCGCCAATATAGTTCCCTTTGATAGAGAAGTTTGCTTTGAAGAACCTCAATCGTCTACCCAAAAAGAGACGGATGAGGATATGACCCTTGGTGAAGGCATTCTTGGTGAAGAATTGGAGGAGGATAGTGAGTTAGATGGGTTGGTGGAATTTGTGAGGATGTTGGGTGAAATTGTTAGCCTCGAGTTGCCCTTGTGCGATAATTTGGACAAGCATCAAGAGCCCCTTGCTAGTACACCGAGAGATGGTTTGGAAGAGATTGAAACCGCCGGTAGAAGTTTCGATCCTCTCCTCCAAGATGATGTGGGGCAAAGTGATGAAGATGGGGAACCACAACTTGAGGAAAGTGTGGGGTGTGCAACGAGGAAATGAGGCCAAAACCACTTTTTGTGCCTCGTTTCTTGGAGATGAAGCTTGCTTGTGATTGGAGACGATGCTTAGGGAGAAAGAGGTCGGTAAAGCTCGTAGGATGGATAGACCCCGGAGACAACATGAATGATGACGTTTGGTCTTGGGATTCCTAGTTCTTGCCTCCACCTTGGAGGCCGTGGAGGTTAGCTAGGCTCGAGCGCTCCTTGGGCCGTCTCTATGATGTCGGTAGTGCGTTCGACTTGCTCCTCCATGCCCTTGAGGGCTACGGTTGAAGAAGAGTCCACCATCCTAGGTTTGACGGAGTTTCTAAAGAACCGTCATGTTGTATATTCCCCTCCTCTCCTCTTTAGAATACTTGTGTTTGTATTTGTGTGATTTTTCTCAAGATTTTCACTTTCTTTTTGAGGATTTAGTCGGATTTAGGCGGAATCCGGGCTAGGTGACTTGATTACACCTAGCCCTCCCCTCCCATTTCCTTTTATTTCCTTCTTTTATTTCTTCCCCCATCCATATCTTTTCTTGTCTCGGCCCATGGTGACTTGACTACACCCCGGCCGGACACCTTCTACCCTTTTCTTCACTTTATTCTTTGATTTTTAGCTTTATTTTCGTAGTTTATTTTCTTTTTCTTTTGTCTCTCCGCACACTACGATCGAGCATATGAGGAAATTGCTCGGTTTAAGTGTGGGGGAGCGATATTCTAGCATAGTTAGTTTTATTTTCTTAGTTTTTTCGAAAAAATCTTGAAAAAATCCTAAAAATTTGAAAACTTTTCACAAAAATCAAAAAGATTTTTCTTTTGTGTGTTTTCCTTTTGTGTCTTTGTGTTGTGTATTTGTTTTGTTTTGTGTGTTTGCCCTCTTTTCCTTATAGGTTGCTTAAATCGCCGCTAATTTTGGAGAGCTTTCATGATGTCCGGTAACATCTTCTATCCCTTTTTCCTTCTTTGTCTCTTGCGGAGTTTGGAGGAGATTGTGATGTGGTGTGCTCGGGCGGAGCTTGTACATACGTGTGGTTAATTTGGTGACTTGTTTGGAAATTCGGGGTGGTGTTTGTGTTTTGTATGTGTTCGTTTTGTTTTGTTCTTGTTTTGTTGCTTTTGCTTCTTTTTCTTTCGTTCGTTTTCGTCTTGTCTTTGTTTTGTGTTGTGTGTCTTGTGTGTAAATCGTTTTCGAAAACCCGGTTTAGAGGCTAGTGTGTGAGTGTCTATTTTCCCTTCCTAGTTTATAAATCGAGTTTTGGACTTTAATCTAGTAGAATGACCCTGAATCAATGAGTTCGTTGGTCCTTTACCTTGAGTCCACCTAGCTTACTAGGAATTTACTGCGGGATTTGCACCTTTGACCATTATGACCACTCATGGTGTGAAAAGGTCTTGGTTACCGAGTCTCGTCCCTTAGGTGACCGTGTTTAGGATCGTTTGATTAGTCCAAGTTATCCACTTTTCGTGGGTTTGAAGGGAAGGGCCCGTCCCGACTTACCCATTTCCCTACCTCCTACACATATACACACAATAAATTGCAAATTGTTGAATTCTCTCCTTCTTGTCAAACAAAGAAATGCCGAAAAGCGAAATCTTGCCAAAAGGGCAAAGAAAAGAAAAAAAAGAAAATGAAAGAAAGAAAAGAAGGAAGAAAAAGAAAAGGCACAAAAGCCAAAAAGAAAATAGAAAAGAAGAAAAAAAAGAAATGGCATGGCGACAAGCAAAGCAAAAACGTCGAAAAGAAAGAAAATGCCAAAAGAAAACCCGTCTCACAAAAAGAAATCCCCACAAAAATAAGCCTTTTTTCCGACTTTTGCCGTGAAGAGCCTACCAAAGGACCGAGTCCCTAGGAAGGATGATAGCGGCATTAGTCGGTCTTCCCTCATTTTGCATGTTTTCCACCTTTTTACTTGGACTAGTTAGGCGGTTTTGGACACGGGACGACCCTCTTGGCTCACGCTAAAAGAGGCGGGGTCTCACTTACCTACAGTGTCGACTAACACCGTGGTTCTTCACTTTTCCACTCCGCCGATCGTCCCGTGGTACGTTTTTAGAAAGTTAGGAGGACCTAGGTAAGTTACCAACGTTTTTGTTGCTTTACCGTCATACTATTAGGGTTTGGTTCGCCTTGATTTGTATTGCTAGCTTGGGAACGTTGTCACTTACCTCGAGTCCTAAACCGGTGTTTCATTCACCGCTTTTAGAGGGAAGCGGTATTTCTTTTGTTTTGGGTGCAACCGTCTAAGTATTTGTTTGTGTGTTTGTTTGTTTGTGTGTTTTGTGTCCGGTTGCATCCGCGGTTTTGTCGCAAGACCCGACTTGCCTTGCGGAGTGCACTTTTCCTCTAAGTGCACTCGCGTGAGTTGAAGGGGCGTAGGGTGCGCTAATACCCATTCGGCTAGTATAGTAGTTAGTATGTGCTTACTCGAGGGCGAGTAAGGGTTAAGTGTGGGGGAGTTGATAAGTGTAGTTTGTAGTGCCTATTTGTTGTGTTTTGGTCCCATTTTCCTTGTGGAATCGCTCCTTGGGAGCGATTCATGGGCTTCTTATATATGTTTCCTTTAGTTCGTTTCAGGTTCCCGAGACCGATTTGGAAGAGTTGGAGCGATTCCGACTCTATAGATACACATTTTGGAGCCAACGGAGTAAAGGAACGACGACTCGATGCCTTGGAATCGACCCCGAGACCCTGGGACCCAATCCCGAGCCTCCGAGACCCGATCCCGAGTCCGGAGAATCGGTGAGAAACCCATGAGAGGCAAGGAGGGACCAAAGAGCTCTTAAGGGAGGCCTACAAGACCCATCCCGTTCGGGATAGGGTGCACTTTTGAGGAGGCCACTGTGAGCCCATCCCGGTTGGGACCAACCCGTCCCGATCGGGATGACAGGGCCGTCCCGGTCGGGATGGGCTACAGCTCACCCGCATTGTTTCCTTTCTTCTCCTTTCCACTTGTAACCCTATATACACTCTTCCCTTGTTTTGTAAAGCTTAGGCACTTCATTAGACACTAAACCCTAGACTACTTTAGGTTAGATTAGATTAGATTAGAGTAGATTAGTCGGTAATTAGTAGTTAATCTTAGTTTAGTCTTGTATTAAGGGAATTCTTCAAGATCCATCCAAGATTGACAACCTTGAGTGTTTGTTTTGGGTTTTTCTTCATTAATGCAAGTTTTGTTCTTTCTTCTTCACTAGTATGGTATTCTCCTCTTCCTTTTCCTCTTAATCTTTATTTATGTTATTCAAGTTTGAATCTTTAGTTCTTGATTGTTGTTTTGTTCTTCATATTTGTTAGTTTCATTATGTATGTTTGGATTCTTGTGTTGATCCCTTTTGCTCTTTCTAGTATTAGTTTGATTATGTTAGAGTAGTGTTCTTGCTAGGGTTAGTAGGGTGATTAGGGTGTTAATTGGGTGATTAAGGGTTTGTTGGAGATGTTGGTGGAAGATTTGGGTTTCCTCTTGGTTTGGTGCACATCACATGTTTGTCGAAATGCTTGAATGACTAAGTAGTTGTGAATGCTTGTTTTTCTTGCTTTTCTCTTGTGGGCGATAGTTTGTTTGTGGGATCGGTTCCCTCACTAAGTTGCGAGAGCCCGGTAAGGACGACCCCTAGGTCGGTCTAAGTAGCGAGAGCCCGGATGCGACCTAGGCCACTATAGTACGTTAGAACCCCGTTTGTCATGTGTGTCGCCAAGATGGGTTATAGGATGAACCTCTTGGTAGGTCTAAGTTGCGAGAGCCCGGACCAACCTAGATTACCCTACTACCTCCTTCACTCTAGTTCTCCTTTGACCATTCCGTTACCCCTTTGACCCCGACCTAATCCTAGCCCGTTTTCCTAGTTTGTTCTCCTTAGTCATAGTCTAGCCTTCTCCCCTCCTTATCATTCTCTAGTTTAGCTCGTTGACTTAGTCTCGTATTTAGGCGACCTTAGTCTAGGCTATACATTACCGTCCCCGTGGATTCGACCCGACTTGCCCTATCTACCGTAGGAATAGCTGGTTATATTATTGACGGTTGGGATTCCGCGACAAATCCCTCCCATCAGTTACAATATATGATCTGAAGTTACAAAACATATAATCTGAAGTTACAAAATATGTGAAGTGAAATTACAAAATTATAGACTGAAGTTAAAAAATATGTGAAGTGAAATTACAAAAATATATGAACTGATTAGAATTGAAGTTACAATATACGATCTAAAGTTACAAATTATGTGAACCGAAGTTACAAACTATGTGAACTGAAGTTACAAAATAAGTGAACTGAAGTTACAAATATATGGACTAGAGTAACAATATACGATCTGAAGTTACAAAATATGTGAACTGAAGTTACAAAATATGTAAACTGAAGTTACAAAATATGTGAACTGAAGTTACAAATATATGGACTGGAGTTACAATATACGATCTGAAGTTACAAAATATGTGAACTGAAGGTACAAAATATATGAATTGAAGTTACAAATATATATAAAAAGCAACTCATTTACAAAGCTCGTCCAGTCGGTATCAACTCCAACTCATTAATTCGGACCATGAGGTAATAGAACGCGACATGGACGACATGTTTAGTAACACTGAACTCCTTCAACTCATATGCCTCAGATACGTGTGAATCGTCATTAAATTCATCCCTAATTCAAACAAACAAACAAAACCCAGAATCAAATTCTTCCCAAAACAATAAAAATACAATCCTAAACAATTCGCATAGATCCTGATGACAAAATTCAAATTGGGTAAAACCTAAAATTAAAGAACACAATCCAATTAAAACACACAACAAAGACACGATTCTTTTGATTCTACAAATTACCTAGATCATTAAAATAATGAAAAAACAAGATAAATGAGAATTGAAGGAAAAAGGGAGGAATCAGTACATCGGTAGGATTCTTTGTCTTCTCTTTCTCGAACTGAGGACTTTGTCTTCTCTTGGCAAAAATTTTACAGTAAATATGTTTTTCTTGCTTACAGGTAGTGACTAAAATTAAGTTAATAAATTATAGTAATCAAATATACATGACAAAGTAAAACAACCTTCACGACCCCAAAATTACAGAGCATAACATACAAATTCAAGCCTTATATAATTCGTCTAAACCTTAATTTGGTAATAACTAACAAAGATTAATAACCCTAATTAATAAATTGGTCTCAACATATTTCAAATGAAAACCTTGCCTGAGCGACGAACGTGGCTGGAAACGAGATTGGCGATGAAAATTTTTTAGCAACTGAAATATTTATGAACTTTTGTTCTTCAATGGAGGAGACAAATGAAGGGTTAGAGAAGAAATGAAAAGTTTGAAGAGAAGAAATGAAATGAACGATGAAATTGTTAGAATAATTAAGATAGAGGGTGGGAAAGTGTTACAGTAATAAATAGGGTGAAGATATTGAGGTTGGGGAAAAAGAGGTAGAACGTACATCCTTTTGTTTTATGAAAAATAAATAAACTATCACCCAATTTCAGCCATCCATTGTTTTTTGATCTAAGGGTTAGAAATAGAACTTATGAACTTAGAAAGACAAAGGAACCTTATATGATCTCTACTACATATATAGACTGTTCAAAATTGATATATATACAAATGCAACTTTAGCGTATGTCATCTGTAACTTCAATATAGACTTAAAAAAATTGTGGACCTTATTTGAACCTACCTCTATATATATATATATATATAACAAATTACACACAATTGCATATATTACTACATCAACTTTCTTTGCTCTAATTTAACAAAAACTAAAAACAACATTAAATTCTACAATAACTTCTCCTTGGATGTCATTAGATAGCTCCAAAATATCCAAATGGGGAAGACAAATCTTACAACAGAACAAAAAGGAGGGTTAACTAGCTGTATTCTTGTTCTATAATAGCGCCAACAGATGTGTGGACATGACATAGGTCCACCCCGACGCGGCCACGCGCGGGTTTGGGGAGGCGAATGAATCTCCATATGAGATGGTCAAATTGAAATTTAAATCGAAGTTGGAGTCGCCACAGAATTTTATGGTTATTCGGAACCATTCGAGCCCACTCTATGTCGTAGTGGGCCGTATACAAAATACGGCCCATTTCCGATGTCAGAGTTTATTGGGCTCGTCCCTTTGCATATCGATACCGATGCCGACTTGAGCGGTTAATCGTATATTGAATGACTCTCGTTGCCAATGGATTCGGACATCCGGAAACCACGGTTCTGAGTAAGGGGTGAGGGTACGTGTTGGGAAGTTCACAAAGAACACCCAACCCCGCCCGCACATTAGCGGCCTCTACTAGGATATCGAATGATTTTTTAATACGCGCGTTAGTAATACGATGAATGATATGCAAACATTGTTTTCCTAAACATGCGAGGAATTGAACGGGTTGCTAAGTCGATTTAATGCATGAAAAATTAACGTCAAAGTTGAATTTAGCATGTGAGATTCGTTTTAGTATAATAAAACAAATGATGAAAAAGATGTGAATTTGCTACAAAATAAACAAACGAGATAGTATCGATTTGTAAATAATAATATAGCAAATAAAATAAATATACGAGATCGAGAAAATAAATATTAATCGAAATCTGAAAAATATCGTTAAGACGCTGTTTTGTATAAAAAAAACGAAGTTCGAAAAAATAAAAAAATGAGAAAGAGGGGCGTCGAGGCAGCCGGCCGCGCGGCTCGCCCGGGATGCCGGCGAGTCGCGTGTCGGTCTGATTTTTTGAGACGGTTTTCGAAGACTCGACTTTTATTAAACCGCGTATGAATATTGCATAATTCGTACTCGATTCAATATTTTTGATGTTTGTTATATTTGATAATTAACTACGAAATTAATATCAAATATTTCGAATAGTTTTAGAAAAGGTGTAAGTTTTAAAATCGTTTCGTAGAAGAATAAAATAAAACGAACGAAAAAAAGCTAAAAAAACGTCTCGGATTTCAGGCCCGTGTGCGAGTCGCTTGGGCATGGTGCGACTCGCGTGCGGGTCTGTCCGGTTTTTATTTTTTGTTCGAAATTGCTAATTTTGATAAATCGCGTACAAAATATGAATTAATTTGTATTCGATTTATATTTTCGATATTCGTCGTACCCGATATTCGATTATGAAATCGACATCGAATATTCGGAACGAATTAAAAAAAAAGGTTTTGTAAAAGAAGTTTTGAATGAAAAAAAGATGTAACGATTTTTAATATCGTCGAGATCTTAATATAATTCTTTTTAATACAATATTCGATTATAGAAAATCGATATCATATTTTAAGAATGTTGTTATATGAAAATAGTTTTTGATATTATCGATATTAGAAATAATAAAAGACTCGACGAATGAAAAAAAAAACGACACGACCCGTATGAAAAAGGACCGACGCGGAGGAGAAGAGAAGAAAAAGGAGAAGTCGGGTTTTTGTAC
Organism: Agrostemma githago; assembly: GCA_958450325.1. Lineage (NCBI taxonomy): Eukaryota > Viridiplantae > Streptophyta > Magnoliopsida > Caryophyllales > Caryophyllaceae > Agrostemma > Agrostemma githago. The sequence goes on along the minus strand of OY288250.1, from coordinate 9,874,717 downwards.
ACCCTCAACCTACATGCTTTAGTTTACTCGGATCGGGGCTCGTCGGGACGTGACTTGGGCACAAGAGCGTCGAGTGGATGTCGGTGAGTTGATGGTGGTTCGGCTCGGGCGTGACGTGCGTGAAGGGTGTCGGGATTCGGACTGGTTTCCTTCGGGTTTGCAGTATCGGTTTCTCGATGTGTATGTGTGTGTGACGATGTGAATGATATTTTTCTGGTTTCTGATGATTATCGATGTTGTGAGTGTCGATGTGTCTCTCTTGTAGATGTGTGCAAGGAGCTATTTATAGGAAATTCCCGACCTTGGCTAGGAGAGTTTGAACTACCGCTTAGGATAGGAAACGTAGAAGTTGTAAGGCATGAGAATTCCGCTTTCTTGTCCAAGAAGAAAGGGAACACGACTGGTGGGAGCCTACTCGGCCGAGTGTTTTCACTCGGTCGGGTGTTTGAATCGGTTTTTTTGGATAGGAAATGCAAGAGTTCGAAAGAAACGCAAATTCCGTTTCTTGGTGGAGAAGTCAAAATCTCGGCTGAATGGAGGAGTATTTCGGCTACCTTGGGTGTCTTGGCCGAGTATTTGGTGCTCGGTCGATATCCGATTCGGTTTCCGGATAGAATTCCTACTTGAGATCGAATCCTATCCTCAAACGGATTTGTTTAATATTTTGAGAAGCTGATTTTTTGTAGGATTAAAGTAGGAATCAGCCGTGTGAGGTGTCACGGCTGACTCACGTGTCTCGGAAAAATCTTTGACCGGGTTTTTGACTCGGTCACAAAAAGACGGTTTTACCCCCGGTGTCGGAATCGACCCAAATTAGTCTTATTTGACTCGAAACGACCCACTGGGCCTGATTTTGAAGTTAGTTTTGTGAGATATGTACTCTATAATGAGCCCAAGCCAAATGCCAATGATTTTGAGCCCGTTTCTGAGTATTTAAAGCACGTTTGCGTCCGATCATCATCGGGTGTTTGTCGGAAACTGCTATAGACACCTGGCGGTCAAAATGTGGGTGTCTACAAGATGACTTCGTTCAGGCAAAATAAGTGAAGCAGCTGCAAAATGGGGTGTGACTAGGAAAACAGTTTCGATTCCCTGGAATAGAACAAAGAACACAAGTTGAAGATGGTCAACCACTTAATTTACTTTTCAAAAAGTATGGTAATAAAAACAACAAAAGGATCATAATCGACAAAGAGAAAGTGTTGGTAATAGAAAAGAAAAAAAGAGGCCCCATTAAAAATTTATCCAAAGAGTTAGGTGTTTCATACAAAATGGTTTCGAGATGGATATCTAGCGGGGCTTTGAGGGGCTTTGAGGAAACACACAAATGCTATGCATCTCATGTTAACAGAGCACACAAAAGTTCAAAGGTTACCCTTTCTACTTTGTTTGTAGATACACTGATTAATCAGGTGAAATTCAATGATATGTCATGTATGGTATATATTGATGAAAAAGGGTTCTTTTTGGCAAAAGATAAAGAAACGTAAGTGTTTATGATAAATGTTACACTTGTTGCCTGAGGAAGAAAATCAGAGCATGTAAGTAGAAACGTTTTACCACAAAAATCATGTTTATGTGTGCTATAGATAGACCAATCATAACAAATGAAGGTGAAGTGTTGTTTGATGGTAAAATTGGAATTTCCCCCTTTACATTTGAGCATGGGCGATTTCAAAGGGGGTCGACCCCCATTATTTTAAGAAAAAATCAAGTTAAAAAGGATAAATATATACATATAAATGAATAGGATATATTAGAATAGTTGTTTGGGTGGAGTGGGAGAGTCTTGTTTATGGATCTCCCTTGCTCAGGAGGTCAAGGTTCAATTCTTGAATTGAACTGTGAATTATTTTTTATTCTCAATTTTTTTCACACATGGATCCATACTTAACTCGAGAATTAGAGATGTTTTTTATTTTATTAAACCTATGTTTTTTATTTTATTAAACCTTTGAGATGTGTACTTGGGTAGGGAATTAGGAAAAATGAACAAATAAGAAATTAATAATTGTAAAAAAATTGAAAATATGAACATTTGGGATGATGGACATACTGATATTCTAATAATGTATTAGTATGATATATGTGATTATGTGAAATTGAGAAAATAATTTGATAATGTATTACTATGTATTGGCACTTATATTTTAGTAGAGAATACTTTGATTTTTTTTTTTTTTTTTTTTTTTAAATTTTGCGGTTAGTCATTTTTAAGTTTTTTTGTTACTTTTAGTTACTTTTTGGAGTTAGTTTAGTCAATTAAGACAAACTCTATTTAAGTGATTTGAACTGAATTAAACTAAATTGAATATAATAGATATAAACTGAATTGAAGTACTGAAGTGATCGAAACTGAATTGAACTGAAGAACTGAACTGCACTAATCGGAACTAAATTGAACTCAATTATTTGTGTGTTATTCTTTACGTTATAATTTTTTTATCACCCCCATCTCGAAATTCCTGGATTCGCCACTGCATTTGAGGAACCCAGCTAAGCGTAACAGTAGGAACAGACCCGCCTAGACACTTGTTACAAAACCAATTGAATCAATAACCAAAGGGGTTATCAGAGAATGTTTGATAAACAAAACCATCCCAGCAATTAAACCAAAGTGGCCGAGAATACAAGTAAAACCATTTTTATACAACAAGAGAATGCTAGACCACATCTCAATGATTCAGATCCAGAATTTAAAGTTGCTGGAAGTTCAGATGGTTTTAATATTCACCTTGTGAATTAGCCACCAAATAGTCTCGATTTAAACATTAACGATGAGATTTTTTAGAGCAATTCGGGCATTAAAAGTATACATGGTGGCAAATAATGACGTGGACTTGGTCAAGGCAGTAGAGCTTGCTTACGAGACTCACCCTCCAAGTAAAATCAATGATAATTTTCTTAGCTTACAAGGATTTATGGTTGAGATAATGAAATGCAAGGGACACAACTAAAATTTATTGGGAGTCTTACCATTTACTCTATTATTGTAGATCTGTGATTCTACCATATGTACTTGATGATAATTTTTATTTTTTGATCATGATAATGACATTATTTTAAATACTTACCTTATCGACTAAAAAATAATGTTACGACTTTAACTATGTTACTGCATGTCTATATTCTGTAAAAATTATTATTTTACTAATTATGTATAGTCTTCAGTGCTAAAAGAAACTGGAAATATAAGAACTTAATTTGCCCTATTTAACTGATATATGTTAAAGATCTGGATTTTTGGTATAATTTCAATTGTGATGATGTCCAGAAAATACAATAATTTAATTTCTCGGATTTTAGTAAAAAGTTATGTAAATCTGGTTTTAATCATAAATTTGTCCTTATTGATTAATTTATTTTCTAAAGATTTTTTACTTATGTAGATCTGGTGGTCATTATTTTCTTAATTTTTTTTGATGAATATGACGAATTTCCTTAATTTATGACTATAATAATAGTGCTTAAAGGTCCTTAAAATGGTATTATGACAGTAAAATGGGTTCTATGTGATAGATATTTATATACAAAGCCTCAACTGACTTTAAAAGGAAAAAAAGAAAATTGCCATAAAAAGACATTTTCCTGCAATCTGTTGTACTGTCCCTTTTGTTCTCATTCCCCTTACTTGATGTACTTTCGTTTACCATAATGATATGTTAATACACAGACAGTATATTTCCTGGGATAAAATTTATTTGATTGAAAAAAATATTATGCTGTAAATAAAGATGATTACTTGAGATTGACAGTGATTTCTTTATATAAAGGTAAGGCTTATTGAGTAATGAAGAAAATATAAACTGATTGAGGTTGATAAATGAAGGTAATGGAGTCAATATATAGTAACTGCAGTAAGTTATTTGTTTTGTTAGACTGACAATAAATAGTAATTTTTATTATCATATTAAAGGAAAGTGCATGAGGATATGATTTATAAGTAACTGCTATGAATACTACTGTAGTGTGTAATAATTTACTCCATCAAATTCTGTTCATTTTTGTGTTTAGTTGTTGAAACATATTTATCTAATTAGGTGATTGATCAGTACTTAGCATAATAAATTTCTGGTAATGTGATAAATAATGGAAATAGTTGATAAATTCATCATGGCTTCGAAAAACAATCGACATTGTCTTTTTGGAAATAACAACAGTGCTGAAATTTAAATAATAAAACAATGAAACAACGTGTTATAAAATTGAAACGACAACATAAGACATAACAAAACACATTGACCACTAAGTCATCCATTCTTTACTTCTTCTGAGTTTTCAATGCATCCTTTGTTGCTTATTGTTGATCTAGAAATTCAGAATATGATCCACTTGATCAAATCACCTGTGACTGAAAATGTTCTTTTATGTTGGAATTTGCTCATTGGAGTAACATCCTGCAGAATTACAAACCTTAATTACATTAAAAATAAAGCATAATATCTGTTTTGCATGTTACACATGTACATTATAATGTGTTTCATCACCAATAATTGATCGTCGGTAATCTTAGATGTTGAAGTTAATGCATTGCCTTGTTCCTGTTATTAAGAAAAAACTGCAAAAACATGAAAAAATGTTATTCTAATGAATCATGTGATATTCTAATTGGCTCTCCTGTTAAACCTTTTGTGCATACATGCTTCTCATCTTGCAGATTTCTTCTTTATTAATTCAAACAAAGTGGGGGATGATAAGGATAAGCATTGGAAGATCCTAAAGTTGTGGAAGATAAGTCCACCAAACTCTTTCCCTTTTTTTTGTAAGTTTGTTATCTCGTGAACAATTTCATTCTTCTTAGGAGTCTATTTGTGATTAATAAAAAGGAACAAACTTCTTAATTGAATATATCGTTTTTTTGTATATTAGATAAATACCTATGATAATTTTGAGACATTATTGAGTAATATCCTTTTTGATAGCATTAATAGTGAACTATGTTTATTTTTTCTAATTTTTTATTAGCTCCAGCATTCTGTTTTTTTTCTTAAAAAAATTTAAACCGAGAACAAATGTTGCTAATGTGGTGTAAATTAATAAATGTGTGATTGTGTAAACTTGAATTGGAATCGCATAATTAATAAATGCAGATGTTAGTGACATTGATGTAATTGATCGGATACGTAGTGGTGTTGTGAATTAACTGATTCTTTGGATCGTGAACTAATTGCCTTATTTGCTAGTATGTGTGTTCACTGTTTTATGACTAACTAGTCGCCATGCCCGTGCACCGCACGGGAGTACACAAATTTTGTTTTGATTTCATGTGTTTTTAACTGTATCTACTTCTACAGTCTGTCGTAAATCGTGAATAAGACACAGGTTAGGAAGGTTGAACGATCCAAGGTGCTGAAATACATATGGCATTGTGGACATGACATAGGTCCACCCCGACGCGGCCACGCGCGGGTTTGGGTAGGCGAATGAATCTCCATATGAGAATGGATCGAATTGAAATTTAGGTCGAAGTGGAGTCGCCACTGAATTTTGTGGTTATTCGGAACCATTCGAGCCCACTCTATGTCGTAGTGGGCCGTATACAAAATACGGCCCATTTCCGATGTCAGAGTTTATTGGGCTTGTCCCTTTGCATTTGATACCGATTCCGACATTATCGGATATCGTATATTGAATGACTCTCGTGCGCCAACGGTTTCGGGCATCCGGAAACCGAGGTTCTGAGTAAGGGGTGAGGGTACGTGTTGGGAAGCCCACGAAGGACACCCAACCCCGCCCGCACTTAGCGGCCTCTACTAAGATCTCGAGTGACTTTCTAATACGCGTGTTAGCGTCCGATCATCATCGGGTGTTTTTTGGAAACTGTCATAGACATCTGGCAGTCAAAATACGGGTGTCTAGAGATCCCCCACTCTGACTGAGGCTTGGACAGGGCGAAAGTCAGAGTAGCTACCAAGCCCACTAAGACCTGGTAGACTTCCGTTCGGGTCGTTTATAGTCCATTAGACTTGCGTGAAGGGCTCGCCAGCCATAAGACAGAAATCATACCTGAGCTTGATGATAGTACTCCGTGGGGAATTTGGACTTGTCGCATAAGTTCTGGGTGCGCCTGTGTGTATGCCCATCCCGTGCTATCCCGGGAAAATGCTGCTGGGGAGATTTAATGGCTTGCATATCCTTGCTCGAGTCGTACCTGTATAAGTCACATAAAAAAATGCATGCAACACGTAGGTAGTAAAATGACTCGTGCTGGGGAAAATGATTTTTTGAAAGCTTGATTTTCGAAATTTTTGAGATTTCTTGAAATTTTGAAATCTTGAATTTTTTTTTGAAATTTTGGAATTTTTTGAAAAGAATTGACTCCTAAAGAAATTAGGAAAGTTCGGGATGAATATTTCTGTGCTAGTATCGGGACTAGGCTTGTGGGTTGATTCCGTTTGGAATTAGGAAACTCTTCCTAAAAGGTGATATGGAAAGAGGTTTGCAAGGCTAATGCTATATATAGCCCTCTTTTGCCCTTGATTTCTTCATAACTCCCATCACAAATCAATCTCTTCTTTAAAGAAAGTCTCTTTATTTCCCTCAAGGCAAAAAGAAAGTCTCTTTATCCTCTTAAGAAATTAGCCATGGGAATCGATAGGTTGAGCGTCATGCTGCAGGAATGGTCCCGACAATTTAGGGATGCTGATAGGGTGGCCTTGAACCAGACGGGTATTGCCCAGCTTTATACTTTCCGTCAGATGCGGGTTGACCGCTACTTCTTGGATGCATGCTTGTCTTACTGGGATGACATTTATCATGTCTTTGCCTTTCCTCGGGGCGAAGTCTGCCTTTTACCTGAGGAGATTGCTGCGGTAGGAGGATGGAACCCAATGCTTCGGCCTGCCGTCCCATATTCGGTCTACGTCTTGAGGAAGAAGCTTCGAGAGTTCTTAGGCCTCTCCCACAATGAAGTGTCTCGAATGGCCCAGGATGACAACACGGTTTCCTTGATTGACCTGGCTGAGAAGTTTATGAACCCACAAGATGTCCGGGTGAGATCAATTCACAGCCGTAGGGCCTTTTCTTTTTGCATGCTCCATGTTTATGCCTTTGAGGGTCACATGGACTTATTATCATGTATGGGTCACATCCGTCTCTTAACCGTTGTTGATTTAATGGAGACGGAGCATAGCCCGGCTTGGCTAATTACGGGCGAAATTATCCAAGGCTTGGACAATCGCAAGAGGGACTCGTCAATTCGTCTCACCGGGAGCACCCATTTGCTGCAAGTATGTCGGATTTTTATTATTACTTTTTTTTGATTTCTCGATTTTTTAATTTTTTCGAGAATTTGGCTACTGCAGTGGGCACTCGATCGAGTCACCCCGGCACTCGATCGAGTGCCTTCGTAAAAAGCCCCCTGTTCTGCGTTCAGAGGTGCCACTCGATCGAGTCACCCTGGCACTCGATCGAGTGCCCTTAGGCGGATGCCTATTTCGTCTTGGAAACTCATGTTTTTGTTTCCTTTTTCAGATTTGGCTTTATGAGAGGCTATCAGTGATAGATCCTCCGCTTGACGCGAGCAACTACTTCTACAACCAAGTGATGACACGGAGGCGGGCTATTGATTTTTCTCGCCAAATCACTCAGAAATATTGGGACGAGGTGCTATCGCTCCATGGTGGGCGGCTAATTCGATGGGTTGTGCCGTGGTGGCCCATCTACGTTTGGACCGGTTTGGATCCGAGGGACAGAGCTCGTTATCAAGTAATCTTATCTTTCAGGCAAACGGTTCATCTCTACCCAGATCGCATACTAAGGCAGTACGGACGGGCTCAACGGATACCAGAAATTGAAGCAGTTGTGAGTGATCCTACCCAACTGACTGATGTGATGTGCGACACGCGGATGCAAAGATGGTACACCCGGCACACTTGGCCCGTTTCCAAATCTCGCCATTCGATTTGGGTTTCAGACTCATACGTGAAGTGGACCAAAGCGGGGGATGCCAAGGCCTGAGCTGCTTTGAAGGCTGACGAAGCCTTCGACCTGCTGAGAAGGGAGCAAGCTAAAGACAACAGGGGGTTCTTTGATGAAGGAGACACTCCAACTACCCTAGTTCGTCTAATGTCTGGATAAAAGAAGAAGGCTAAGACTCAAACTGAAGGGTCTAGCGCTAAAGGTGCTCGGGGGAAAGTGGGCCCCTAGACGGATTTGGAACGGAAACTTGGCCCAAGACTGGCCGTGCAGGACCGACTTGGCCCACGAGACAGACTTGTCCGAACACGTACGGGCTCGACTTGGACCGAAGACCGTTATAGAAGACCTGTCGTCAAAGAAACGGGTTCGAGCTAAAGAGGTTCCCCTCGTGATTAGGGAACGCTCGTCTCCGCCTCGGCGACCTCGGGCCCCACATGACCCAAAGGACAAGGGGAAGGGCAAGATGCCCGGATATTAATCTCCTTTATTTTATTATTTGAGTATTATTATTATTTTTGTGGTGTGATTTTTTTTTTGTGCGTGTGTGCCGACTTCGGCGTTTTTTTTTTTTTTGTAATTCCCGAGTTTATCGAGATTTAATAAAAGACATATTATTTGAATACCGTTCCCGTCTTTTCGTTATTGCAGTGGTTGTACCCTTTTGAGGGGTTGCCTACGTATCCACAATTAGCGGAATCAAACCAAACGTAGTTCAAAATTTTGATTTGATTGATTTTTTGCAATTTTTTAAATACATCAAGATTATTAATTCGAGATGTGCGACAGTAGAATAATTAATTCTAACTCATTGACTTGTCTAAAATTTTGAAAATTTATAAAAAGACAAATTTTTATAAACTTTTGCAAATGACATTGAGGTAAGGGTTTATGGGCAGTAGCGCTTCAGCTGGTCCAAGTTGGTCGGGTTGACGAACTCGTTCCCGTCCAGGTCTGTCAGCATCACCGCTCCTCCTGATAGGACCTTCTTGCCTAAGTATGGCCCAGCCCAATTGGGTTTTAATTTTCCTCTTGAGTCAACCGGTAGTAAGGCACGAACAGATTTCAGGACCATATCCCCTTCTTTAATGTTCCTGGGCCTAACCCTTTTGTTGAAAGCCCGTTGGATTCTCTTTTGATATACTTGAATATTATTGAGGGCCCGGGATCGCCGTTCGTCTAAAAGGACTAACGAATCGTATCGGGCTTGGACCCAATCTGCTTCAGGTACTTGGCTTTCAAGTAAAATCCTGAGGGATGGCACCTCTAGCTCGACGGGTTGGACCGCTTCCATTCCATATGTCAGGTAATAGGGAGTCGCTCCTGTCGCGGTGCGGATTGACGTTCGATACCCCCATAAGGCAAAGGGTACTTTGTCGGGCCAATCCCGATAATTCTCAGCCATCTTTTTAAGCATGGTGACAATTGTTTTATTGGCCGCTTCTACCGCTCCATTTGTTTGGGGTCGGTAAGGTGAAGATGTATGCCTCTGAATTTTATATTTCGCTAGCAAGGTAGCGGTTTCGGCTTGAAAGTGGGTCCCGTGATCACTGATGAATTCGTGTGGGATCCCGTATCGGCAAATTATCTTATTTTGGATAAATTTGGCCACGTGCTTGGCGTTCAAGACACGGTATGACTCGGCTTCAACCCATTTGGTGAAGTAGTCGATGGCACCTCCCGTCCCGGAAGGATGCACCTTCCCAATTATGTCAATACTCATGTCGAAAATGGCCATGGTGATGTCATGGTGTATAATAGGGAAGACGGCATATGTTGTACATTGCCAAAGATCTGACAGTTATGGCAGTGTTTTACGTATAACTGACAGTCTGTTTCCATGGTGTTCCAGTAATACCCGAGCCTCATGATTTTCCGGGCTAGCATATGGGCGTTCATATGCGGACCGTTTTCTCCATCGTGGACCTCGGCCATGACCTTTTCGGCCTGCATTTTATCGATACACAGAAGGAGAGCCCCCTGTGCCGTCGTTTTGTATAATTGCCCGTCGTCTGTACGAACAAATTGGGTTGCCAACCTTCGCAAAGCCTTCTTGGCCCGGTTTTCAGCTTCTGGGGGATATTCTCCCGTTGTCAGGTAGGTTAGGACGGCTTGATACCAAGGTTCTAGGTCAGTTATCTCGATATCTTGAATGGCGTGGATATAAGCCGGCTCGGACCGTCTTTCGACACAGATCGGCATGCTGGTCAGGTGATCCGGGATGTTCAGTAAAGATGCTAATTTGGAAAGTGCATCTGCGAATTGATTTTCTTCCCGGGGCAGGTAGATATATTCCACCTTCTGGAATTGTTTCTCTAGAACCCGTACTCGTGCTTGGTAAGCCACGAGATTGGCGTTTCGAGTTTTCCATTTTTGGAGTGCCTGATTGATGACCAATGAGGAATCACCGTGGACCCGGAGGTTTGTTACCCCTAAATCAGCGGCGGCTTGCAACCCGTGAATGCATGCTTCGTATTCGGCTGCGTTGTTGGTCACGTCGAAGTCCAACTTGATGGATAAGGGGGTGTGTTCCCCTCGAGGTGAGATTAACAGAATTCCGACCCCAAATCCCCGGAAGTTGGATGCCCCATCAAAATACAGATCCCATGTCTCCGTGTCGGTATGGAATATGTCTTCATCAGGAAAGGCCCAAGTATCGGTGTTGCCTTCTTCGGATATCGGGCTATCGGCGAGGAACTCGGCTACTACCCGGCCTTTGATGGCTTTTAATGGCACAAACTTGAGATCGAACTCAGATAACATTAAAGTCCATCTGGACATCCTGCCGTTGAGGATGGGCTTCTCGAATAGGTACTTGATAGGATCCATTTTGGATAATACATGTACCTCGTGACTGAGCATGTAATGTCGGAGCTTTTTAGTGGCCCAAACCAATGCTAGGCACGTTTTCTCGAGCATTGTGTACTTGCATTCGTACTCGAGGAACTTTTTACTGATGTAGTAAATAGCCCGTTCTTCCGAATCAACTATCTGGGCCAGCATAGCCCCCATGGCTGACTCGGTCGTCGTTAGGTATAACGAAAAAGGCAACCGGGTTGAGGTGGCATTAATACCGGCGGAGCAGACAGAATCTCCTTGATTTTGTCGAAAGTCGCTTGACATTTGTCGTCCCATAGCACCCGTTCCCCTATCTTCAGTTTCTTGAAAATGGGCTCACATACCATGGTTAGTTTTGAAATGAACCGGCTGATGTATTGAACTTTCCCGAGAAACCCCCTTATTTCTTTTTCGGTCTTGGGTGATTGCATCTCGGTGATGGCCTTGATTTTAGTTTGGTCGACCTGGATGCCACGTTGGCTAACGGTATGGCCCAGTAATTTGCCCGACGTTACCCCGAAACTGCATTTTGAGGGTTCAGTCTCATAATTGTATTTTCGCAACCGGGTGAAGAATTTTCTTAGGGCCGAAATGTGCCCGTTTCGGTCCTTGGACTTGACGATCATGTCGTCCACATAGACCTCCACTTCCTTATGCATCATGTCATGTAGCAAAGTAGTGGCGGTCCATTGATAAGTGGCCCCGGCATTGATGAGCCCAAATGGCATAACGGTGTAGCAATAAGTCCCCCAAGGTGTAATGAAGGTGGTCTTACTCATATCCTCTTTTGCCATTTTAATTTGATTGTATCCGGCATACCCGTCCATGAATGATAGAAGGGCATGATCGGCCGTATTATCCACCAATATGTCGATATGTGGTAACGGAAAATCTTCTTTTGGGTTGGCCTTGTTTAGGTCCCGAAAGTCCACACATACCGGCACCTTGCCGTCCTTCTTGGGTACCGGCACGATGTTTGCAACCCAGTCTGGATATTCAGACACTTGTATAAAACCCGCTTTGAATTGTTTGTCTACATCTTCTTTGACTTTGAGAGACCATTCGAGCTTCATTCTTCGGAGTTTCTGCTTTACCGGCCTGCACCCATCTTTGATGGGTATTCGGTGTTCAGCTATTTCCTGGTCTATACCCGGCATGTCCTTGTAGGACCATGCGAAGACGTCTTTAAATTCTTGGAGGAGGTCTATGAATTGTTTTCTCTCCTCAGGATTTAAAGATAGGCCCAACTTAAGCATCTGGGGCTCTAAAGTGGTTCCCACGTTGATGGACTCGGTTTCTTGGATTATCGGATCTCGGAACTCCCTTTGTTCGAGCTGCTCGATCAGATGCGGAGACAGAGGTACCTGTTCGTCGGGTTTCTCAATGTCATTGCATATAAAATTTTTGAAATTGAGAAAATTTTGGAAATAAGACAAGTCGTAAGCAGAACGGTTTTCGATATTATTATTAATGGTAAATTTGGAAAATAGCTCGAATAGAGCTGCCATCTGATCATTGGTCAGTGGCGGGATAGAGAGAGGTCTTGGGACAGGCCCCGAGACCTCAGTGGATGTGGCTAAGGGAAAGGGAATTACAGACTCGACTTTAGCACCAGACCCTCTAGACTCAGACTCAGACTCCGACTCAGACTCAGACTCCGACTCTAACTCTGACTCAGACTCAGTATCCGGCATGTCTCCCTCCCCGGTGGTCAGCTTGTAGATCCGTCCCTGGCTGTCGGTCCATTTGACGGTCTTCCTCCAAGCCCTTTTCTCGGTGTTTGCACCGACTTCGGTGATTAGCTTGGTTGGGTCAAACCGATCGCTGCGGAGGATCAGGTTGACCAAATCATCTTTTGGAGCGGGGATGGCCTTGTCTTCCCCGAATAAGAGCCCCAGTGTGGGCTCGACATCGTATTCACCTTTCTCGGATTCGGCTTGAACGATGGTGAATATATCATCAGGGATGAAGTTGCATTTCCGAGCCGTTTTGGTCTCGGGATATGTGATGGTGGGTTGGTAGAGGCCCACTTGGATCGGCCCAAACACGGAAGTGATGAAGTAGTCAGTTAACTTCGGGCTATAAGGGCCTATGTAAGTACCCTTAAGGATGTTGGTGGCCTTGTGAATACCGGCCCGGACCACATTTTCTGGGGTTATAGCATACCCCAACCCGAACTGTGATTCACCATCATTTAGGACTTCGATGATCTTCCCAGCTGGAAGATATGGTCTCGAGGTAGCCCCCGGCAAGTAGCCCAAATTTTGTAGCATCATGTCGATGCTAGTAGTGAAGTGGGGCCTGAAAAGATATTCCTCCTCGATCATACCCACGAAGTCAAATCCTCGTGGTTCGGCCCGGCTTGTGGCATTACAGCTAGCCACGGTGATAGGAGTAGCTTCTAGCGTGATGATGCCATCTTGAAGTGGCATCTTGACTTTCCTATGTAGGGTAGAGGACACGGCCTTGACTGCATGGATCCAAGGCCTTCCCAGAAGCAGATTAAAAGACGAGGTGACATCGATTTTCAATTTAACGGCCCCGGCGACTGGTTTTGGGCTTCCGTCGAAAGCCTGGATCGTTTGTGCTGTTGGGAGATAGTCGGCATCGGTGATGCCGAGGGCCCTAGCGGTCCTTAGAGGAAGGACATTTACGGCGGATCCGTCGTCGATAAGCGTCATCGGGAGGTATTTACCCCTGCAGATGACTGTGATGTACAGGGCCAAATTATGATTGGGCCCAAACGGTGGCAGATCAGCTTCAGAGAAGGTTATGAGCGGGCCTTCCTCCTTTGACTTGCCTTTGAGAAAAGGCATAATAGTGGCTACCATTTTAGAAGGGGTAACCTGTGAGACGACCTTGATTTCATCGAGAGCCTTAGTCAGTGCTTCCCGATGAGCCTGCGAGCTAACCAGTAGTTGCCATATAGTCAGATCAGCTCGAACCCTTTTCAGTTGTTGGACCAAAGCCGTGTCAGTGCTCGGTTCTTCGAGGGTAGATTCCGTCCTGGCAGGTACAGTGACGGATGTAGGAATAGAACGCCCAACTATGGCGAGGTGGTTGGTGGCTAATGCTTTGGACTTAGCCTTTCGGACCTCTTCAAGGGTAATGGGGACAGCTTCCCCTTTGGTCAGGTAAACATCATCCTCGTCATCGAACCATATCCCGTTGATTTGTGGGATAAAAGGAGAAATGAGGTGAGAACAATCGATCACTTCCTCCGTGAATATTGCATGGGCGCTGAACGGATTTTCTTTGTTGCTCGGCTTGTCTCCAGGCAACGGGATTTTCCCGCTCTCGATAAGATCTTGGATTAGATGTTTTAGCCTCCAGCATTTTTCAGTATCATGTCCGTTACCCCGATGATACTGGCAGTAGGCCTGGGCGTTATAAGTTTTGGGCCTCTTCTCTACTGGAGGCTCTGCTGTTGGGCCTATCGGTTGGACCAGGCCCTTTGAAGATAGCCTTTGCAAGGCATAAGTATAGGTAGTCCCTATATCTGTGAATACCCGATTTGGTGTATTCTTTTTGGATGAGGTGTCGAGCAGATTTACCTCACCGAAGATGCTGCGAGCTGCAGCTGCAGGTGTGGGCTTGTTTGTAGATGAACTAGCCCCTTGATAACCTTTGGTAGAGGCCTTAGTCAGGCTCTCTAGTCTTAAGTCATCCTCGATCCTCGTGCCCATTTCAGTAAGGACAGCAAAGTTTGGGATGATAGCATACCGGAGGTGGACCTGGTAGGATGGGAGGAGGTTTTTGACGAAAGCTTCCACTAGGGCCTTCTCGCCGGACCTGTCGACCAGCTTTACACTCTCGGTGATGAACGCAGTTCATATGCATATTTATTCTTATTTTATCCTCCATTTTTACCGATTTCAAATGCCTTAAGAATAATTTAGCAGCCTTTTATCCGTAGTTTGTTATGCCGGGTATATGGTTTATGTTTTGGCAGGAGACATAGAAAAAGACGGAGTTAAGAGCTACAAATGAAGAAAACAAGAAGAACAAGGCAGCAAGGACAACGAAGGCCGAACCGGTCGGTATAATATCGAACCGGTCGGTTTGATTCTGTACCGAGCGGTTTGATTACAAACCGGTCGGTTCGTTTTCGTACCGCTCGGTTCGTTTGTGTACCGAGCGGTTCGCGACTCGTCTGCCTTTCCTAAATCTTCTGAAGAATCCGTACTCTACCTTAATTAGAATCCTACGGGATTATTTTATTAAATTATATTCTATTTCCTAATTAGACCCTTTGTAATAAATATAAATACCCTTCTTAGGGATAGGTTAAGGACACCTTTTTATTTCATTGAAAAATCTTAGTTTAGTTTTATTATTAGCATCGAAATTCTGCGATACTTTTTAGCTTTCAATTATTATTCAATCTTTCAGTTCTTCATAGTCAGTATTTTTTTTCCTTTTCCCTTATTCTCATATTAATTTCTATTATGCTTAATTACTTTGTTGTTTCATCTTTAATCATGAGTAGCTAATTTATTTATCTAGGGTTGAAGGGGATCTATCTTAATTGAATTGGGGATGTTAGCTTAATTAATTGCTTGATTAGTCTTTCATATGTATTACCTTACTACTTGTCTTATATCGTCGTTTGATTAGTTTGAGACATTGAACTAGTTGAATGTTTAGGAACCCGAACCTAAGATCGAAAGCCTGGTAAGGGTAGACTTACAAGTAAGTGGGTAGGATAATCTGGTAAGTTGCGAGAGCCCGTCAGAATCTATCCTAAGGTTGACATAAGATCCGAAAGGCCGTGTCTTTGCCCTGAATAACTATGATTGATTGATTGAATGATTAATTAAATTTACCCAATTTAATTACATAGTGAACCGTAAGACCCTAGATCTCTTTTAATATTGTTAGAACCCTTAATTTACATTACTGCAATAGTTTAGAAAAACAAATCAAAACAACCGGAATTAGAATAGTTTAGAATCAAATTTAGATAATTAGCGATAATCGTCCGTCTCTCTGTGGTTCGACCCTTACTTGCTACTAGCTATTTGTTAGTCGTTTGTTAGGTTTATTTTGATTAGGTGATACGACTTAAGCCTTATCACTTTTGGCGCCGTTGCCGGGGAGACGGTTTTGTTTTATTGCTTTTTATTTGTCTTAGATTCTAGATTATTTCTCTTCGTCTCAGGGAATCCACAAATTCCTTGAGACAGTTTCTCACTTCTTTATTGTAGTTTCTTGCTTATACCCAGGTGTTCCGGTTCAGAATTATATCCGTTTGATCCTGAACCAGAGAAGACCCTCCGTAAGCGACGAAATTTCTTTAAGGAAATCGCAGAGACATCAGATCTTTCAATTTTGGAAGATGATCTACACCAGGAATTCATCGCGGAATATCAGTCCTTAAAAGAGGACACTCCCGCTCTCAATACTTCACCACCTCTCCGTCTACTACCACCCCCGCTAGTCAAGATGCCTAAACTTGCTAGTCACTCCGAGCCAGAACAAGCTGCCCTTCCAAAGTTGGTCAAACGTCCAACTGCTACTAATGGCATCTTTGAGATCCGTCCTGCTTTCATTACCTTGGTCGAGAAGAATCAGTTTGGAGGCGATGCTAGGGAAGATCCCGCTAAACATATGAGAATTTTTACTGACTATTGCTCTACTATTCCCCTTCCTGCAGGAGTTACTTAGGAGCAAGTCATGGAGATGCTTTTCATGTTCTCTCTACGTGATGCGGCCAGAGAATGGATCACCGATCTCGACAAGGTCTCAGCTGGAATTAATGATTGGATTTCTCTTGCATTGGCTTTCTACAAACATTATTATCCTCCCCAGAAGACGAATATGCTACGAAGTCAGATTACTAATTTTCGTCAAACACCTCATGAGAATATTCATGAGGCATGGGAAAGATTTAAGAAGCTGGTAAAGGAATGCCCTCATCACGGGTTTGAAGAATGGTTCCTTTGCAATCAATTCTATAATGGTCTATACGACGATTGTCGTAACACTCTTGATTCAGCTTGTAACGGGAGGTTCCAGTCTAATGTTGATGATGATAAGGCGTGGCAGACTATTGAGGATATGGCATCTCACCATGCACGATGGGGAAATCCACGCGGCAATACCCGAGGTAATGGTAACGAGTCTGACTCTGCAATCGCTAATAAATTAGCTGTTTTGACTAAGCGATTCGATTCCTATGAAGCATCTAACTCAGATAAAAGAATGCATCGAGTGCATGCTATGACCCAAGAAATAGTTTGCGATGATTGTGGTGTATCGGGGCATCATGCTCAAGAATGCATGGGAACGCAAGAACAAGTTAATGCTTATCAATCATTCCAACGGAATCAGAACTTGCCGTACATGAATCAACCTGGCTATAACCGTGCTTTATTATCTTATGCAAGTCAGAATGTGTTAAATCCTACAACGCCTCCACCCCGCAATCCACCATATGTGCCTCCTCATGGTCGAATGCAAGGAAATCAACAGAATTCCCAAAGACCTCAGGGCCAAAACATAATTCAGAACAATCAACAGCAGTTTCCACCACTTCCCTCTGCATTAGAGGCTCAAGCGCACTAACACTCTGTTGAAATAGCCGAACTGAGGAACATGATGATGAACATGATGACTCAATTTCAAACAGGTCATAAGATGCTCGAGAAACAAGTTACTCAGTTAGCCAATTCTCAAGCTACACGTCAGCTAGGAACTTTGCCGCCTCAAGGAAATCCACCTCAAGGTAATCAACCTCTTGGGAATGAACATATCAATGCTATTACCCTAAGGAGTGGAACAGTCTACGATGGTCCGATGATGCCGGAACCGGAAAACGAGGTTGGAAAGGAAATACCAGATGAAGTCGAGAAAGAAGCAGGAGACGACAAGCAAACCGGTCGGGATGAATACGAACCGACCGGTACGAATTCGAACCGATCGGTTCAAAATCATACCGCACGTGACAAAGACGAACCGACCGGTTCGCAATCAAACCGATCGGTTCGTCCATCGGAGCAGCCTAATTCTTCTACAGCCAAACACGTGAAGCTCCCATTCCCAGGTCGTCAACGCAACAGCAAGATCGACGGTCAATTCAGTAAGTTTATGGACGTTGTGAAAAATCTTCAGGTAACCGTTCCATTTACTGAGTTAATTACACAAATACCTGCATATGCTAAATTTATGAAAGACATACTTACTAGGAAGCGTTCTTTTAATGAGGTTGAAACGATTGCTTTTACGGGGGAGTGCAGTGCACTCCTTCAAAATGAATCACCTCCAAAACTTAAGGATCCCGGTAGTTTTTCTATCCCATGCACTATAGGTACTCATGTTGTAGATAATGCATTGTGTAATCTTGGGGCTAGTGTTAGTGTTATGCCTTATTCTATTTGTGAGAAGTTAGATTTGGGAGGGTTGAAGTTTAGAAGTATCACACTTCAAATGGTTGATCGATCAGTCCGTAGACCTCTAGGTGTCTTAGAAGACGTCCCGCTTAAGGTAGGGAAGTTTTTTTTTCCTGTCGACTTGGTTGTCTTAGACATCGCTGAGGATACACACATCCCTATCATTCTAGGTCGTCCATTCCTTCACACCGCGGGCGCGATTATTGATGTCAAAAACGATATTTTGACAGTTGAGGTCGGGGAAGATAAAGTCACATTTAATCTAAATAAAGCTTTAAAAGCCCCTATAACTGATGAGTCATGCTATTGTTTGGATACCTTGGATTCGGTCGATGATATTATTGAGTCTACTTTACTCGGATCCTTGACAAAGGATCCCTTGGAGTTACTAAAGTGTGAATCGAGTTATACAGGTGATAGAGGAATTTGGAAAGCTGAGGTGGATGAGATAGAAGCACTATTATATGCAGAAGATCCAAAGGAAGCTGAGACGGTCAAAACCGTCAACCTTGATTTGTCTTATTCTTGTTCGGTCGAGGTACAGAAACCTGAACTTAAACCATTACCCACGAATCTCAGGTATGCTTTTCTCGATGAGGGTGAGCTAAACCCGGTTATAGTAAGTAATTCTTTGACTGAGTCTCAGTTGAATGATTTATTAACTGTTTTGAGAAAACATAAGAAGGCATTGGGGTATAGTTTAAGTGACTTAAAAGGTATTTCTCCTGATTTTTGCATGCATCGCATTCATCTTGAAGACGGTTATAGACCGTCTATCCAGGCTCAGCGTCGACTGAACCCGAATATGCAGGAAGTTGTTAAAACTGAAGTTATGAAACTTCTAGATGCCGGTATCATATATGCTATATCCGACTCAAAGTGGGTCAGTCCGGTTCAGGTGGTGCCTAAGAAAGGAGGCACCACGGTAGTAAAGAATGATAGGAATGAACTAATTCCTACTAGAATTGTTACAGGATGGCGCATGTGCATTGATTATAGGAAATTAAATGTCGCCACTAAAAAAGACCATTACCCACTTCCATTCATTCATCAAATGTTAGAGAGATTAGCTCGTCATAAGTATTTTTGTTATCTAGATGGCTACTCAGGTTTTTTTCAGATCCCCATTCATCCCGAGGACCAAGAAAAAACCATCTTTACTTGTCCTTATGGTACCTTCGCTTATCGTAGGATGCCCTTCGGATTATGTAACGCCCCAGCCACTTTTCAGAGATGCATGATTAGTATTTTTTCTACTTTTATTGAATCAATTATGGAGGTATTTATGGACGATTTCAGTGTATATGGTTCTGACTTTGATTCCTGCTTGCTGAATTTGTCTAACTTAAAGTTTTAGGTCGCTGTGAGGAAGTTGACTTGGTGCTTAATTGGGAAAAGTGTCACTTTATGGTCAACGAAATAGTAGTGCTCGGTCATTTAGTTTCTGATAAGGGCATTCAAGTAGACCGGGCAAAAATTCAAGTGATAGAGCAATTGCCTCCTCCTACTAATGTTAAGGGGGTTAGAAGCTTCCTCGGTCATGCGGGATTTTATCGCCGCTTTATCAAGGACTTCTCTAAAATTGCTAAACCACTTACCCAACTTCTTCTTAAGGATGCCTCTTTTTGCTTTACTGACGCATGTCGTGAATCGTTTGACAGGATTAAGGAGGCATTAATCTCAGCACCCATTATTCGATCTCCGGATTGGAACCTACCTTTTGAGATTATGTGTGACGCAAGCGACTATGTCGTAGGAGCAGTTTTGGGTAAGAGAAAAGATAAAGTTTTACACGTTATTTACTATGCTAGTAAGACTTTAGATGAAGCTCAGGTCAATTACGCGACAACGGAAAAGGAGTTATTAGCCATCATATATGCCCTCGATAAATTCCGAACTTATCTCATAGGTTCTAAGGTGATTGTTTATACCGATCATGCCGCATTGAAATACCTCTTAGCAAAGAAGGAAGCAAAGCCCAGATTAATTCGTTGGATCTTACTACTCCAAGAATTTGATCTAGAGATTCGGGATAAGAAGGGAGCCGAGAATGTTGTAGCTGATCATCTATCATGGCTTAGATTCAATGAAGACGGACTGATCCTACCAATTGATGATTCCTTTCCCGACGATTCCTTACTTGCGATCACCCTTGCCGAGTTAACTACTAACGAGCCATGGTATGCTAATTTTGCTAACTTTTTGGTTGGTGGTTATTTTCCTCCTAATTGTACTTATCAACAAAAGAAGAAATTCTTATCCGATGTGAGGAGGTATTATTGGGATGATCCTTACCTATTTCGAGAATGTGCGGATGGAATCTTTCGGAAGTGCGTACCCGATTGGGAAGTTAGAGGTGTCTTGGAAGGTTGTCATTCTTCTCCCTATGGTGGTCATCATGGTCCGTCTCGCACCGTTGCTAAGATATTACAATCCGGATTTTATTGGCCGACTTTATTCAAAGATGCACAAAAATTTATCCTTGCTTGTGATGCACGCCAACGATCCGGAAATATTTCTAGACAACATAAGATGCCACAAAAACCAGTATATTAGAGGTCGAGATTTTCGACGTATGGGGAATCGATTATCAAGGTCCGTTTCCTTCCTCTTTTGGCAGTCGTTATATTCTAGTTGCAGTAGATTATGTGTCCAAATGGGTCGAGGCGGTAGCTTGTCCTACAAACGATGCTAAAGTAGTTATAAATCTCTTTAAGAAAATAACTTTTCCTAGGTTCGGGGTTCCTCGAGCCATTATTAGTGATGGAAGTTCACACTTCCACGAAAAGAGATTAGAAACTTTGCTACGTAAATATGGTGTTATGCAACGTACCGGATTGGCTTATCATCCTCAAACAAGCGGTCAAGTGGAAGTATCTAATCGAGAAATTAAATAAATTCTCGAAAAGGTGGTTTCCAAATCAAGAAAGGATTGGAGTGCCAAGCTAGACGATGCATTATGGGCCTATCGCACCACATACAAGACACCCATCGGTACATCTCCCTATCGGTTAGTCTATGGTAAGGCATGTCATCTTTCCGTCGAGTTAGAATATAAAGCTTTTTGGGCAGTAAAGGAGCTTAATTTTGACCCGACTCTGAGTGGGGAGAAGCGGTTGCTCCAGTTAAATGAATTGGACGAATTCTGTCTAAGTGCTTATGAGAGTTCCCGAGTTTATAAGGAGCGCACGAAGAAGTGGCATGATAAACGTATTCTCCCAAAGCAATTTAAGGAGGGTGAAAAAGTTTTGCTACATAATTCTCGTCTTTGCATATTCCCGGGTAAGCTAAGATCTAGATGGTCTGGTCCCTACACCGTCACCAATGTCAGAAAATCTGTAGCAATCGAAGTGCAGAATGAATCGGGAGAAGTCTTTATGGCCAATGGACACCGATTAAAGCTATATCATGAAGATGCAGTTGTAGGTAATATCGACGTGATTTACCTACAATCTCTTTCCTCTTGAGGTAATTACGGTCGAGCGGGACCGTAAAAACCAGCGCTTCTCGGGAGGCAACCCGTGTGTATGACTTATGTAATTTCCCTTTTTCTGTCGTGTGTTAGATTTTTTAATTTTGAGTGAAAGTAAGGGAGGGTACTGATGTACGTTGCGAGATAAAAATATGCAGGTACGGCAGGTGAACCTCTTGGTACAGAGATGAACCGATCGGTACAGAATCGAACCGGTCGGTACAGCATCAAACCGAGCGGTTCTAATTTGAACCGATCGGTTCGCATGTCGGGCCTCTTTTCCGGATTTATTTATACATCTCTAGCCCTCTACTCACCCCCCATTCCCTCATTTCACTCTCTCTCACTAAACCCTTCCCATCCCTCTATACAACAAAACCCCCAGAAAACACCTCCACCATCCTAATAACCATCTTCCACCTTACCTTCACCCATCACCTCTACCACTCTTCTTCATCTACAACCATGGTGTTCGGAAGGAAAAGGCGAAATGTCAACCGCCGGTCAGATTCTCCACCGGAATCATCACATGCAACAGAATCATCACATGCAACAGAATCATCGGAGGCTCCGCCGTCACCACCAGAATTCCCACCAGTAACCGGGTATGAACACATTATTTTTGAGTCAGAAAGGCAGCGCAAATTCTTCCTTGTAATGGCTTCTAAAACGGTAACACATACTCGATTCCTTAGCCATGTTTTATTACGCCGCTGTGGTATCAATAAGTCTATGGAGCAGTTTTTTGATGGTACTGGTATAGGTGGTCTATTTAATATGAATTTACCCACTTATAAAGACTTAACCATAGAATTCTTTAGCAGCTTTCAGTACAATGATTCTACTGCTACAATGACATTTAGGTTACTGAATCAGACTCATACCATTCCTATCCGACTATTTAGGGATGCCTTTGGCTTGGATTCTGGTGATGTTTTGAGTGCTCCCGATTCTTTTGATCATCAGATACTTTGGGACTGTATTACAGGTCAAATTTTGCCAGCGCGTTTTAAGCGTGTTCCTTGTCAGGCCATTCAATACCCTGTTATTCATATTTGGCAAAGATTTGTTTCTGGGTCAATTTTTGGTCGTTTCGAACATGGTGCTGTGACCAAAACTGAAATTGAGATGATCGGGATGGCCCTTAATGTTCAATCCCAACCCTTATTTGATCTAGATATTTCTACACTAATCATGAAACATTTTGGTTTGATAGTTACTAAAGTAGGTCGCTTAAAGTCGATTAATGGTGGAGGATTGGTAACTCATCTTGCCCGGACTTTATTACGGGGTACTTTTGATGAGGTGAACCGGGTGCCTATTTCAACGGAAACTGTATATACTGCAAGTGATTTTCCTGCAGGTTGGTTCTCCGTGAATGTTGACAATAAGTATATTTGGCACTTTGCTCCGGGTCAGTCTTGCACTCTTCCCGATCCTTCTCTACCAGAGCTCTGGCAGCATCCACCGGTCGATGACGGTATCCCACCTCCTGCCGCACCTAGTTATTTACTTACTGTTACCCCCGGAGCTACTCCACAGGGTAACCGAGGGCGTTCCACTTTCGAACAAGGTGAAGGTTCAGGTTCTTGTCAAGCTCCTCAGTTTCAGTCACCTCCTCCGCAGGCTCCTTCTCCGCCCTATCAGAGGCCATTTGTCCCACCTACAGGTGCCTACTATCCCCCTCAGCCGGGTTATACGGAGATGCTTCACTTAATGCGGTCGATGTATGTCGACCAACAGCGGGCCTATTTTCCACACCTCAGACAGCTTCAGCAGCAGGGTCAGCTACAGCCGACTGATCACTTACCCTCCTGGTTCGGTCCTAACGGTTCGTTTCAAGGACCTACCGGTCCACCTCCTTTTGGTCAGTCCAACTTCGGGGTGCAGTATGACTATGATCACGGTGTTAGCTACTATGGACACGATGATAGCTATTCCTGCCATGATGCTTCTTTACATGGAGGCACTACTTTCGCTGATGAGACCCGACATGGTGGTCGGGAGTTCGTGGATCTTGTGTCTAGTCCGAAGGCAGCTGATGATGATGATTACGACATTGATGGTTATGAGTCTGATTCCTAGTCCCCCGGTTGGTTGGTTGCTGGTTTGGGGGGATTTACTTGCAGTACATATAGTGTCGGTACCTTCTCTTATCCTTTTGTCTTACCTCCATTCTTTGTTATACTTTTTTGTCCTAATTCTTGCATATTGGTTCACAATGAGGACATTGTGTGATTTGGTTTGGGGGGATGTGTGGTGTGTTTTTTATTTTATTTGTTTTGTATTTATTCATTTAAAAAAAAACGTTTTTCTTTAACTTTTTTTCGTTTTTCGTGTGTTTTAGTATAGAGTCGTGTCGGCGATGAGGACATTGCGTTTGTTGCATGCTTTTCCCTAGTTCTTTTACTCTTCCTTGTGAATGACACTATTTCCCGTTATTTGAGTTTAGTATTTATTGAATCTTGTCACCGATTATGTTTTGAATGCCAAATGAGTAAATTGACCTGTTGTCGAGTAAGCTACTTATATTGCGAGACTTAGAGCCTTAAACTGATGACATCCATGATCAGTTTCATATAGGTTGAGAGTAGCACTCCTTATGAGACATGTAACATCAAATTGCATAAGCATGACATTCGTCTCTTAAATACCTGTATGCATTCAGTTTGTGATTTTAGCACGTGTAGAGAAGGCAATCCCCTTTATTTTATCTAATTCCCATGAACTCTACATAGCCATAATTTTACCTGTTTTGACCCGTTTATTAACTACATGTCATATTTTGCCTATCCTAGTCAAGCTAGTTTGGTTAATTAGACGGAATTGTTTTTTTTTTTTCGGGTGAAATTTGGTACTATGTCATGTTGATTGAGGAATGGAATTGAAAAAAAATCAATGAAAAGAAGAGAAAAAGAAAGCAGATAGAAAAAAAAAAAAGTGAAACAAGAAAAGGAATATATTTTTACTATGAGAAAAGAATTTATCTCTCTGATTTCGTAGTTGTTGGTGCAAAGCCGGTTATGAAAGGTTGAAAATATGGTGCTTGGTACTACTTGTAACTCCTTTGATTGAAGATTGGTTAAGAATGGAATGAGTTTAGTTTGGTTACGGTTGGACTAGCTTGGCTTTTACCTCCAAATATCCAAATTGTTTTGCCCCTTCTTACCCGATTACCCTCACTTTATCCAAATGTAAGTCCCCGGCATATGTTTTGGTCCGATTAAATGTATATGTACGGTTAGTAGAGATTGATATCATGTTAGATTGCATGCATGTTTTCGTAAGTCGCAGTTAGGTGAGTGTTTTGTCTTTCCAATTTTACATAAACTCACAATATTGCCCTTGATGAGTGCTGAGTGTAAACCGCGAGAAATCTCGACATAGATGGTTATGCAAGAATAAAAGTTTGGCATTTGAATATTAATTGGGTCTTGGTTTTTGGAATTCATATACTCTTCATCCTTTGCTTTAGAATTTGTTTCTTTAGCTTTAGTGTCATTTGTTTGCGAGAGTTTTAGATTTGGGATGGTGCATGTTGACAAAGTTTGCTCTGAGCCAGTTTATGTTGTCCTATATGAGTTTGCTTGGGGACAAGCAAAGGTTCGGTTTGGGGGTATTTGATGAACGCAGTTCATATGCATATTTATTCTTATTTTATCCTCCATTTTTACTGATTTCACATGCCTTAAGAATAATTTAGTAGCCTTTTATCCGTAGTTTGTTATGTCGGGTATATGGTTTATGTTTTGGCAGGAGACATAGCAAAAGACGGAGTTAAGAGCTACAAAAGAAGAAAACAAGAAGAACAAGGCAGCAAGGACAACGAAGGCCGAACCGGTCGATATAATATCGAACTGGTCAGTTCGTTTTCGTACTGCTCGGTTCATTTTTGTACCGAGCGGTTCGCGACTCGTCCAAGTGACTTTCCTAAATCTTCTGAAGAATCCGTACTCTACCTTTATTAGAATCCTACGGGATTATTTTATTAAATTATATTCTATTTCCTAATTAGACCCTTTGTAATAAATATAAATACCCTTCTTAGGGCTAGGTTAAGGGCACCTTTTTATTTCATTGAAAAATCTTAGTTTAGTTTTATTATTAGCATCGAAATTGTAATACTCGTAGTAAGTCAAACCAAGTTAAGACGATTGAGTAAGGTCAAACCCTTAAATTAAACCGACCCACATAGTGGGCCTTACTTACCCGTACCACTTATTGTTTAAGTAACCAACCCATTATACTAAACCTACATCCATTATTTTATATACCCCGTACACCCATTATTTATACCCTTACACATACACCCTAACCTAAACCTAAATAAAACCTAATATCATACTCCCCTATATAATACCACACTCCGCTCTTTTCTTTTCAAACCGCGCAGCCATAACCACGACTCCACACTCCTACACGCATACGAATCAACCGCACAAGTTAGAGGAACGGAAGGAGAAATCGAGTCGGGCCGTCGATAGGTATGTCATTTCGTTGTTATACAACGTCCTTCCCATTTTAGCAAATGATTAGTATATACTCGTATTTATGTCAACGGTTGGGATCGGGGCTGTCGTGTTGACGTCAGGCCCTATTGTCGTAACATTGCTCTTGTCATATATTACCGTTGTCGTGTCGGGTTAGGTCGGTGTTGGTTTTTGGTGGTGTCGTAGTGGTCAGGGTTGGTGTCACGTAAGCGGGGCGGTGTTCCTGTTGTTATCAGTTGTTGTGTAGTGCCTGCTAAGTGGCAGATTGTGTTGCTAGTAGGGGTAATTCTGTTCGTGGGAGTAGTGTTACTGTTGTATTTCAATGTTGAGAGGAAGCCGATGTGCGTAGGATAGGTATTATATTGGGAGTACAGTGAGTAAGTAAGTTACGTAGGTTGTTAATTGTTGGTCATAGTATTAAGCTAGTGGGTTTTGTATTGTGATTGACAATGTTGATTATTTAGTGTTAATAATAATAATAATAATAATAATAACAATGGTAAAAGGGTGTACGTAGCCTGCTTATACACATATAATAATAATAATAATAATAATAATATAATAATAATAATAATAATAAGTTAATAAGTTATGGGAGTGTACGTAGTTGTGTAGTATACTAGTAATTCTGAGTTCAATGCATGTTAATTAGAAGGTAGGAGTTTATGTACGGGGTTCTAGAATGATTAGAACAAATTAGTTGTTGCGGGTCACATTATTTAGGTACCAGTTCGTTTTATAAATCAAATATGTTACTATCGATATTAATTTATATGTACAATATTTTACTAGGATCGGACTTCGTAGAATTTCCGTGGTGATTTATTCTAGCGACGCTGTGGTGACCTGCTAGTAGGTAAGTTTTTCCTTACTTAGAACACGTTAATAATATTATGCATGTATGAGTTACGAGTACGATGTGATATTGTGATAATAAGAATAATGTTGAATATTGATTGGAGAATTATTGTTGAATATTGTTATATCGGAGTTGGTGAGGCTAGCTTTAGACCTAGCCGGGACCTTTGATCACGGTCCCCTCCCTGATTTCTCCTCGCGGGTTGTTGAACCTGCGGGGGGTGTGCACAGTCGGAATGAAAGGGCCTGCCAGAAGAGTTGAAATGTGGATATTGAGATAAGAATATTGATTGGTACTGAGGATGTGGAGATGATATTGTTAATTGGTACCGATGATGGAACTAAGATGGTTGAGAATTGTTGTTTCTTATTCCGTACTTGTATATTAACGTTAGCATGTTCTAACCGTGTTTTCATTGTCTAATTTGTCACCCTATTTTATTGGGGGCCTGCGACGATCCAATTGATATTTACGGTCTTTTGGGGAGCAGAGTATTGATGCAGATATGGACCATTGATATATGCTTAACTGAAGGGAATTGCTGTTCGGGAAGGGAGTGCATGACCATCGTTATTACACTTTTAGCATGTTCCGTCGTTAGAACTTAATAGTCTTTTATTCATGTAATTGTTGGGTTTGGAACCATACTTATTCTCAAACTTGGTTTGCATCTTTTGAATAATCTATTAAACTCGGTTGTGTTTCAGTATTGTGTTGTGATGGGACTACTGCCTCGGTTAACCCGAGATGGTAACACTCTCATTTATCCGGGAAGGTCTAGTTAAGGCTCTTGGATAAACGGGGGTGTTACAGAAATTCTGCAAGCTTGTAGCGGTACTTTTTAGCTTTCAATTATTATTCAATCTTTCAGTTCTTCATAATCGGTATTTTTTTTCCTTTTCCCTTATTCTCATATTAATTTCTATTATGCTTAATTACTTTGTTGTTTCATCTTTAATCATGAGTAGCTAATTTATTTATCTAGGGTTGAAGGGGATCTATCTTAATTGAATTGGGATGTTAGCTTAATTAATTGCTTGATTAGTCTTTCATATGTTATTACCTTACTACTTGTCTTATATCGTCGTTTGATTAGTTTGAGACATTGAACTAGTTGAATGTTTAGGAACCCGAACCTAAGATCGAAAGCCTGGTAAGGGTAGACTTACAAGTAAGTGGGTAGGATAATCTGGTAAGTTGCGAGAGCCCGTCAGAATCTATCCTAAGGTTGACATAAGATCCGAAAGGCCGTGTCTTTGCCCTGAATAACTATGATTGATTGATTGAATGATTAATTAAATTTACCCAATTTAATTACATAGTGAACCGTAAGACCCTAGATCTCTTTTAATATTGTTAGAACCCTTAATTTACATTACTGCAATAGTTTAGAAAAACAAATCAAAACAACCGGAATTAGAATAGTTTAGAATCAAATTTAGATAATTAGCGATAATCGTCCATCTCTCTGTGGTTCGACCTTTACTTGCTACTAGCTATTTGTTAGTCGTTTGTTAGGTTTATTTTGATTAGGTGATACGACTTAAGTCTTATCACTCGGCCCGCCATCTTTGCAAATATTTTGTGAACCCTTCTTTGGGCTCTTGGGCCATTACTTCCAGAGTACGCATTGTAGTCTGGATTTTACTTTTATCGGCGTAGTTCCGAGCAAATTCGGTCGCCACGTCATCCCAGGTCTTGTATTTCTTGGGATCGAGCCTGTAAAACAAGGCCTTAGGATGCTTCTCCAAGGAGGAAGGGAATAAGTACTTGAACATAGTGGACTTCACCCCTTTGACTGCCATGAAGTCCTTGAAAGCCCGGATATGGTGGACCGCGTCTTTAGTACCCTCAAACATAGGAATTCCCGTCAAGTTGAGGTTGGCCGGTAGCTCGTCAGTCAAAGGCGAATATGTACGAGCATTTTCAGTGTGGATCGAGTTGTTCGTTGATAGGTGAACTTGTTCCTCGAGCCTGCGAACAACACTGATCAATTCGGCTATGGGCCCAGTGGGCTCAGCTCCTTCAACAGGGGCCGTCTTTTCTACGGCGCTTAGGCGGGTGGCTAGCGTTGCTTGGCTAGCCTGGATAGTATTCAGTTGAGTCTCGATCTTGGCCAGAGCATTTTTCAATTCGTCCATCTTGCGTTGGTATCTAGTCTCGGGTGGCCTGTCTGTAAGAACACCACGTAATCAGAAACTAGCCCAAAATCCCGGAATAGAAAGTACATCCCGAACAAGACTAAAAAGGGAAATGACTCGGAAAAGACACCTAGACGGGTGACTTGTGAAATGTGGGCCTTCCTTAGGATTCGGCGGGTGGGCCTAGTCCTGTTCGAAGGAAGGTTCACGTGAGACATCCCCAGACTTTGGACTCGATTGTGCTGACGGGCCCTCCTTTGTAGGGGTTTGTCCTACGTAGGTGGGCCTTGCCTTAGTCTAATAAGGCGGACTGGGATAGGGAAGAAACTCCTGATGTAAGATCGATAGAGTTTCGACGCTAAAGACCTTGACAACTTAAGACACGACCCGACACTGCTAAATACGGGAAGTCCTAAGGAGAAGGAGGTTTTGAAAATTGATTGTTTTTGAGAAAGGTCCGAGAAAACTAGGTTAAGGGCCCAATTTTCGGAAAAAAACGAAAAGGGTATTGCGCCACGGGTTTTGAAAGTTCGAAAAACACATGTACAGATTAAATTGTGGACATGACATAGGTTCACCCCGACGCGGCCACGCGCGGGTTTGGGTAGGCGAATGAATCTCCATATGAGAATGGATCGAATTGAAATTTAGGTCGAAGTGGAGTCGCCACCGAATTTTGTGGTTATTCGGAACCATTCGAGCCCACTCTATGTCGTAGTGGGCCGTATACAAAATACGGCCCATTTCCGATGTCAGAGTTTGTTGGGCTCGTCCCTTTGCATTTGATACCGATACCGACATTATCGGATATCGTGTATTGAATGACTATCGTGCGCCAACGGTTTCGGGCATCCGGAAACCGAGATTCTGAGTAAGGGGTGAGGGTACATGTTGGGAAGCCCACGAAGGACACCCAACCCCGCCCGCACTTAGTGGCCTCTACTAAGATCTCGAGTGACTTTCTAATACGCGCGTTAGCGTCCGATCATCATCGGGTATTTTTTGGAAACTACCATAGACACCTGGCAGTCAAAATGCGGGTGTCTACAGGCATGTATGTTGTAAAGAACGACAGAGTTTAAAAAGGTCCACTTAAAGTGAGAAACATACATCAAATAATGCGCATAATAAATAATAAGTCTTGTTTCTAAACTTTTATTGCAGTACGTAATCTTCTTGAATTATGGTTTCGTTCTTCCTTTGTTTTCCTATTGTGGTTTTATTTGGGATTTTCAACTCTTGGCCCTTTTTCCCATTGTTTTTTTTTTGCTACAGCCGTTTTTCTCACCACCACTTCAGATCGATAACGCATTTTGGGTGTTAGTTTTGTGTTTAAAATATAAGCAACAGATTGCTTAGCTTGTAGTTGATGTACATAATAATAGTTCACCTACCCCTTGTCTACCTTTCTCTTCTCATTTTTAACTGGGGTGTTCACCTCAGCCCGCAGGCTCTAATTCTGTAGGCTATTTTTCTAAGTTGTCTTCTTTTGGTTGCTCCTGTCAAAACATTATCCTCGTTAGTATATATGACATATTTGATAAATAGAATTTGTTGTTGTTGGGTCAGAATTTTTGTTGTTACTTTTGGATTTTCGTCCTTCCTTTCCACTATGGTTGGAGTTGGAAGGTCCTTTGACGTCGTTAATACCTTTTGGCACTTTAGTTCCCGTTCGTCATTGTATTTGGTTATCCCAATTTTGACTTTCATGGTGTATTCTTTCCCGACACATGGTTGGAGTAGGCTAAACACGTTCTCCTTTCCTCCATCCTAGTTTTTTCTCTTGTTAGGACAATACGTTAAATATTGGTTCGTGTAGTTGGTTTGGTATTTTTTGCGTACCTTTTCATATAAAGTTAGTAGTGCTTCGATTGGTCTGCCGATGATCTTCTCAGCTTCCCTGCCAAAGACCACCAAAGTTGTGTAAGCTGTTTCGTCCGCTATTGTAGTGATTAATCTGTACATGTGTTGTGGGTATTAACATATTTATGGGTTGGTTTTTATTTTTGGGTTTTTTCTTACCTTTGTTTGGGTAGGCTATTGATTCGTTACATTGGCGACACTTTCCATCCTCATCGATTATTCTAGCTGGGCATGATGTGCAAGATTGATATCGCGAGTCAACATTTGTTCTTACTTCTGTTATCGTTTTGTGGCATTTGAATGTATCGTTCTGTTCCAATAGTTTCATTTAATCGACAACGTTTCTAGTAGCTCATATCAATAAGCATGCAATGTAGGTCAACATTACCTGATCCGTGACATCTATTTGTAGAAGCTCTGCAAGTGTTGAAGTGAGCATTTCTTCTCTCACGTCGGCATCGAGGATCCTTATTTGGACGGGTTCTTGGTCCCTGTAGGTTGGAATGACGCCACAAATAATAATATGTGGTTATTCTAGTATGCGTAAGATCGACTCCATGTTCAGTGTCCAACATTTTTATTGTGGTTTGGTCAAATGCTTACCTTTGCAGTAATATTTTAGTCTCCGGCAAGTCCAAGTGAAGAAAAACCTTGGTCCCGTATGTGGACTGTAGTTTATAATCTCATCTATCGGTGTTTTAATCCTTGTTAATAAGTATGACATGTACCTTATCAGTATAGTAACGAAGTTTATTACCTTCATAATTTATGACTCTTGTAGACGTAATGACTACGACCATGTCATCACTAATGAAGTCTGATACATTGTCCCACATAGGCACATTGATTATTTTTTACCTGCATATAGTCATTATATTGTAGTAAGATAATTATTTTACGTGTAACTATATGTGTTGAAGATGCTCAAGTTACCTTTCATCTTGTATTTGTATATGCCTTAAATGCGTTTGACCATTTTTTGTTAGCACTTCCCTCTTCTCCTCGATTTTAGTTAGCAAGCCCACAACATCTGCACAATGTGGATAAAAAGAATCAATAGACAAATAGAATGTTAAAAATAATATAATTGTTGCATTTTATAGTGCATTTGTCGGTGTGCTTGCCTATCAAATACTCTATCCCATCCAATCCATGCTTGACATTGAATTTTGGATAATTTTAAAAAAAAATTGGGTAAAAAGTAAGGGTATTATTGGTAAATCAAATGGTTTAATGGGTCTACCTAATTTAAAGTGGGTAAAGAGTAATGACATTTTTGGTAAATAGAGGAAGGATATGTGGATTGTATGGTAAAATATTTTGCCATAAAAGGAATGTAAAGCTTGGATTGGATGGTCCATTTATAGTAAGTGTATAGCTTGGATTGGATGCAAGGGAGTAATCATTATTGTTCTTACATTCCTCCAATTTGTCGGGCGGGTGGATTTCGAATTTGTGAAGTGGAATATTCTGAGTTTGGTCTTTATATATCCTTCTGTATGTAAATGGGGCGCACTTGATGATGTTTGGATTTCCTTTGACTGGCTTGTACGATCTATTGTTTTCTGCGACCTCAAAATGCCGGAGGCTGTATATTTTCCCCGCGTGTAGTACTCCTTCATATGAGGTCACCCACCGCTTTGGTATTATTGCATGTATATGATTTTCCTAGCCAAAATCACATAAATACGCATCTTAATCTTAATCATTATAATGGCTGGGGAAAGAAGAATATAATTAAATAATTAAGTATTGTTCTTTGGTGATTCTTGGATCTTTCAATTTAAAGGATCGGACTTAACCTATGAGAATTGTAAGCGCACCTTTAAAGGTTTGAAACGTTAAAAAATAGACTGCACACTTTTCAGTAATTTGTTTGCATCATTAAAAATAGATAGTGAATCAAAATATTTGTTCAATTAAAGGATTGTGACCGCACTTCTTTGTCTAATAGCACCATGTCTATCGACAGTGGGGGGGGGGGGTATCCTTGTTCGGTGTTACTCGCCATATCCTCGTGGCCCGTGCTGTTATTTGATATTTGGACTTTGAGGAAACCAAGCCTGTAATTGTAGTTGTTATTATTGGCGCCATTGGTTTGCTTTTTTGGTTGTCTCTTGCCTATTTTGCTGCATTATTGTATTGTGTATTTTAGTTCGTGTGTTAAAGAGTATATTGTCAAAGCAGTATTCATGTGATATTTATACCTATTTTTTTGTAATTGAAATTATATTTATG
Organism: Agrostemma githago; assembly: GCA_958450325.1. Classification (NCBI taxonomy): domain Eukaryota; kingdom Viridiplantae; phylum Streptophyta; class Magnoliopsida; order Caryophyllales; family Caryophyllaceae; genus Agrostemma; species Agrostemma githago. Next base: position 9,841,508 of record OY288250.1, on the reverse strand, counting down.
TCGACTTTATTATGATATTTATGAAATTTTTTATTTAATTACATTCTACTTATTAGTGGGTTGTTTGTACACCTTCTCAATTGCCTTAAATGTTTTAAAGAGCAAGCAACACAAAGGTCGCTTTGGTTGTACAATGCTAACATCACCTTATTTAGCAAAAGTTATCGTAATTAGAGGTGTACCAGTTGAAGTTGGATATCCAATCAATTTTTCGACATCACCTTCGAGGGTCTACCGGTACCTTATCAACCTATCTGCAACTGTCTGACAGGAAAGCGTTGAAAAATAGTGTCCCACTTCTGGAATTATTACAGGCATCCTAATGGCACTCTAAAATCGGTAATTAATTATTCACATTCAACTTCATTCGTCCCCGTCAATTGTACAGTGGTTCATATCAGTAAATAAATTAGTCTAAAGTACTAATTCTAACGCAGCTAAGTCAAATAAGGTAATATTTGACATTGACAAATTCATACCTTAGTAACGAAAAATAAGTGAGATGACAAATCTATACGTTTCATTTGATTCGTCCTCATCCAATTTATGCTTTAACAATCTTAGATGCTTATGTACTTTATTACGAGTATTATATTTATTATGTAATTAAATATTATTTAGTGGGTGTCTCTACATTTTTCTCCAATAAAATCATGACACGTGGCTTAGTTAGGTAAATAAAGGATGGAGAATGGTTTGTTTGATATTTAATATATTATACAGATTTTACTAAATGACATAGCAGTAAAATACGACTACAAAATAAAAATAGTAATTGACATGAAGTATTCTAAGATGTTTTGTATACTTGTTACTTGGCTAAATACTTTAATGATGTTGTGTAAGGGTTCTTCTTGACACTTGGGGTCGTGTAATTCCGTAGCCAAAACAAAATATTGGTTTAATTAACAAGGAATGAAGGATATAAACTTGGGCTAATTGACAACGTAGCGCTACTTGAACCAACCTCGAAGTGGGGTTGAGAGTGAGATGGTGTGACCGGAACGTCCTCCGAAGCTAAACGCACATCTGTTGTGTTACTTAGTGAAGGTGTGGGAGATGCATGGTCACCTAATGTCGTATAGTGTGGAAAAAACGCAATTACAAATGTGAAATTAATTAAAGGGCAGAATAAAAATGAGGCGAGGTTGCATATGCAAATTAAGGAGATGTAAGAGTACCATTTGGATTTGTAATGACTGACTGCGTAGACAACTTCTTCTGCGCATTCAATAAACTCCTCTTACTTCTTTTTAGTTTAGCAGCTTGTTGGGCCGGTGTGAGTACAGGTGGTTCAAATGTGAATGTAGACAATGGAGTTGAGGTATATGTATTAGACCATGCAAGCACCACCCGACGAAGGGGGCACGTGCAGAGACACGACGGGAAGAGCCAACATTAGACGAAGAAGGCAGAACCGAGGAACGCTGCACCCGAGAATCTACATATAACATAGGTTATACATAGTCAAGGAGTCCAAAATTACAAGACATGATAATGTCGCGATAAAATGTGTAGACAAATACATATAAAGTTCGCCTGTATATATACATGAGTGAGTACACATATACGTGAATATATATATAAAGACACACATGCATACGGATACAAAAATATTTTTTTTATAAAAGATATCATATGTACGCGTGTATTTGAATATATATACGTACACACATATAAATATATACATACATCCATATATATGTATACATATATATAGATATACATACACATATACACACATGTGTGTACACAAATATGTGTATGTGAATATATATATATATATGAAAGAAGATAGAATTACATAAGAATAGTTCTTATAGTAAGGATATACCGTTATATATGAATATGAGTATATGAACGTACTTTCGTACGTACCTAATTGCATGTGCGATTATATAACACCCATCAAAACATCAAGGAAGGGTTACCATTTGTAATACTGGCCAAAGGAGTGCGAGAAGTTGACATATTTTCCTCAGCTAAGCATGTTCGGCTCATCTCGACCATGCTATTTTCAGTGGCTACAACAGGAGGCCAAATAAATATTTCTTACATAGAGTCAATAATAATTGAAAGTCGTTTGTGAGGCATTGTAACAGTGAAAGAATCGGGAAATATTCTCAAACATTACTCGTAAAATGTCCCAAACAACGAAACCCGATGCCCAACATGAAATCTCGTTATCAGTTGCCAAGTCTAGTGCTCGAGCCCAATAGCTGCACAAACGAATTTGTTGTACTGGGCTGATAAAATGGCCCGTTGACACCATGCATAGTAACAATGCCTTATTTCTACCAAACCCTTACCCATTGTCAGCCCAAATAATCACCCCCATACACTCTCACTCACCCAATTTCATGTTTCATTACAACAAACCCTAAAATCCTTCATTTACGCGTCCCTTACTCTGCCTACTCTCTTGTCGTCTTTCTCTCTCTCTCTCTCTCGCAGTCTCTCTGTCTCTCTATTATCTCGAACATTCCTGTCATTTTCCCTAAATCGAAACATGCTTCAACCTATACTAATCTCAGGCATCAATCTGTGATGATATAACGATTATCCTTCAATGGTGGCGAGAAGAAAGTGTCAGAATGCGGATTGCTTAGTCGAAAGATTTTGGGTCAATTAAACCGGCGGGATGCAACATGCAACAAATTCCGGCGACACATTCCACAGATGTAATGTTCGAGAAGACGATAGAAGTACACATCAAACGATTAAAATTGAGCAAAATGTGGGTACTTTCGCTTCGCAATCACTTCCCTCCAAATCTGTTTTTTTTTCCAAATTATTGCTTATTACTTATATATATATATATGTAGATCTGTTATGTTTCGAGTTACTGCATGTGTTAGTGATGAACATGGTATACGAAAATTAAAATTGTGCTTTTGATTGTCTAGATCTTCGAAAATGTTGTGTCATTATATTTTTTGGTCCAAAATTTGAAATTTAAAATCCATATTTTGTTTAAAAATTCATGCATGCATGTGAGATCTATAATTTCTTTCGATAGTGAAGAATTTTGTTTTCTGGAAACAAATATGTAGTTAGACTTTATTTAGAGAAGAACTTCGATTTTGCCTAACTTTTCCATTAAAGTTAACCTAACATCAATATGATAAATCCCTGTGTTGTCTAAAAAATATTGATTTTGAATATGACATAAATATCATTAGTTCAGTAATTGTGTTATTATGTAGTTAATCCGGTTCTAAAATGGTAGTAAAGATTTTTGGGCTGAAAATTCGATTAGCTCTCCAGGCCCAAACATTTCGAACCCTAAAAACTGAAACTTTAGAGGTCCAACCTGAACCGGGTATAGGTTTGACTGAAAACAGTTTACCCACACAGTTTCACAAAGTTTGATAAAATTAAACCGGGTTCAAGTAAAACGTGGTCCAGTTCAAGGATACTTTAACCCGGTTCAGGTAATATTTAAACCCGATTCGTTTTTTAATAACGTTCACAATTAAACCGGATCAACTCATGTCAGCCCCGGTTCACGCCAAGGTCAAACCGGTTCAGGCCAGTGTCAAACCGGTTCAGGCCGGGTTGAGAACCGGTTCATATTGTTTTATTTTTCCCATTTTTAAAAAATTTTTAATCACTGTTTTCCTGACTCCTCTGACTCTGAACTGGATCACTTCTTCTTCTTCCTTCTCATTCATTATTCATCAGTTCACTACTTTTGCAACAGAACGTGTTTTGTAATCTAATACACTCCTACCCTTTTTCAAATTAAGATATACATAATTGAACAACAGCAAAAAGTTTCTTCCTAAAAAACTTACTGTAACCTCTCCTTCGTTTACCCTTACTCCTTGCTTGCTTTGTACTTGAACTTGTTCCATCTGTGTTCACCATTTTCACCTTAACAATGGTAGATTCTTGGAACTCTGTTGCACTTAAGTGCCTAACTTTATGGTTTCACAATATTTCTTTATTTTGATCCTAAACTTCAATTAACCTCGGAAATGGTTGTGATTTACAGTGGAAAATGAGTTAGTGGTGTAAAACAGAAATTTATATAGGTGGTTAATACAATGTCTTCAAAGAGTACCACTAAATGAAACAGTTTACACTCTTAACTTACAGCAGTTACAAAATTACTGCATATTCATTCTACACACTTTTCTTTAGTCTTAGCTATAATTTCAGTGTTATTGTGTCCATTACAATTGCCCTTTGCATTATGTTTCTTAGTCTATCCTTACTTTTATGTGACAACTACTGCACAAAAAAAAAACGAATGTCTTTAACTTATGAAAATGCACCTTTTGCCTGAATTGATTCTAAAATAACAACAGAATGCAGCACACAACTTGTAAACATAAAAGTACTCCACATAACTTTAAATCTTTAATACAATACATGCAAAATAACCTCAATGGGAAACAACTAAAATAGGAAACAACTTAAATAAGAAACAATTTGAACAAAAAGTAACTTCAACTGAAATAGACTCAAAATTAAATATAACAACTAAAAAGCACACAACTGAAATAGACTCATAATTAAATATAGACTCATAATCAACTAAAAAGCACACAACTGAAATACTTTATCAGGTGAAAGACTACTATTGAGTGTTTTACTTCTTTGGACGTTTGTCAACATGCTTAGTTGCTGATTCACTGTCTAACTCATCTATTTTTTCCTCACATGAACCCTCAATTGCGGAGATATCCCTTTTACGCTGGACCTTGCTCATGGGGGTAACTTCAGCATCAACTGGATCCGTCGAACTTGAGCCGGACAGATCAGCTTTAGAATAACCAAGAGGTATAACTTTCTGCAGTCAATTAACGATGCATGAGTATTTTAAAATAATTTAAGCTTCTTCATCATACTGTTGATTTTTCGACGTATCATACAAAAAAGATGCTTACCAACTCTATGTCCGTCGATAAAGTTGATGCTGATGCTGCTGTACTAATGTTACTTGCTTCCTGAATTTTAATGGTACTGAAATTAGAACATCCTTGCATATACATCATAACACATTACTATGAGAAAATAATAATCAATGTGAGACCTTATGGGTGTAGACATCTTTCCTGCTGCGTATCTCTTCTTGGTTGTCACAAAAACGCACGACATTGTAACGCTTTGAACCCATGTCGACATTCCAGTGCCTTGAAACCTCCAAATCAATAATAAACTCCTTATTGAGGATTGCCTTTAAAGTAAATGGAATCTCCTTTGAGTTGACCTATAATGAATAACAACTACTTAAAAGTTCACCCAATACTGCATACTGTAATATATAAAACAACTCTTGTGTTCACATATTGTTTTCATTTTGGTGGTTCATACCTCTCTTACCAATCCTAAACAATCAGCAGATGGCAATCCAACTTCATCTTCCATTTCATTGTCTCTTGCAAGAATAGTAACTTTGTCACCATTCTGATCTTCAATGAGGAATTTAACCTTGAAACTATTTTCAAAGAAAACAATTAAAACTGAAATGTGTTGTTATGATTATAGACAGAATAAGTTCATAAAATGAAGTTGCATACACTATATTCCTCTCAGTTGACCCACACTCGGAACCATAACAATAGCGCCTTGTACAATACCACAAATTATCCTTCTTCTGTCCAGCTCTAGCGGTTTTGAATCTCCTGCATTTGTTGCGATACCATGGCTTCTTGGTGTCAATTTCCTTAACAGTGGCAATAACTGAATAGTTCCCGGCCTATAATTTGCAAAAAAAATGTAATCATAGATGAACGGTCAGTATTATATGAATAAAGAAGTAACACCAACAATAAAAATATATTCTTGCCTTCCTAACTTCAGTTAATTCTGAAATGCTTGAGAGAATAGTTGGACATTGGATTCTCTTAGAATTCATTTTTCTATTGGCTGATGATTGCCCTCTTTTGATCGTTGAATGTGTTTTTTTTTTACTTGCTGCGTTAATGCTTTAACAAACAGCCCTGGAAACCAATATTTATATGCATTCTAATATAAAGTTGTTTCCTTATTTTGGTGGAGGATTGTGGTGATAATGCCTTGGGTGGAGGAAGTGCCATACTAACAAAAATTAATGTTCATGGAGAAGTGGGAAGTGGCCATAAGTTAAGTCTTCTTTCGCTAACCATATTTTACATGTTTCCAACTACGTACAGTATTACCGCTCTATTCCTGCAATGTTTCATGATCCTGAATTTTTCTGCATTGACAATATGAGCGTCACATGTCATGAACAGTTAATGTGAAAACACGACTCAAATAACAGTACGTGGTTCAAACACAATAAATTGCATACATTACAGTCAGATTGTACAAACATATAAAATATATAATTATATTTCAGCCAAACTGCACATATTAATTTGATATAGTCATTGTACACTTTAAATCAAACTTAACAAATTGTGCATGTATTAGATAACCCATACACTGAGAGTTCTTGCCGTGTTCATATTCAGTTGTTAATATACATCATTTATTCCAGAACAAACAACAAACTTTGATTCAATCCATTTATATTACATAAACTTTATTTCACTTCATAGTTCATAATATGACGTGCATACTTGACTTTGATTATATATTAACATAAATTGGAGTAATTGTTATTAATGACAGCAAACATTCATGACAGACTTTGAAATCACAATCATATATGGAATAACATAAATTAAGTAAAAAAAATATCACGAACTTTTAGATAATATAAACGAAGAAAAATAAACTGTGGTTTCAGAGTTGACCTGAAAAAAAAATTATTTCGAGACATTCAACCTCTAAATATTAAACATGTTAATTTTTGAACAAAAAAATCGACAGCTCTATATTTTCAATCTACTGTTTTCTGTGATTATTCCTTCCACACGGCAGACCTCAATTTCGTTTTCTCCTTTCTTCACACAAACTAATTTTATTCAGGAATACACTTCATATATACTCTGAAACTGCTGTTTTCAAGAATACACATTTGTTTTTTTTCATGACATTATTCCACAGAAAAATATACATTCATAAAAAGTTGGAAAATACAGACATTATTCTAAAAAGAATTGTGTTCATACAAATAAAAGCATAATTCATTTTGTACAGGTAAGTCTAATATTTTCAGCAGATTTTCTGACATTATAATTGGTTTACCTCAATTTTAAAATCTGGCAGGATAGCTTTTCATTTCAATCTTTCACTAATTTCATTTTTTACTGCCAACTAAACAATTTAGTCATTCTTTTCCAATCTTATTCAAACATAATCTACCAGCTGTGCTCCCCTCTTCTTGGATCTTTCATTGAAATACCTAAATCCCTTTTAAATGGTCATTTTCTTTTTAAAATAGAACTATTCTCTTCATGTTTATTATGTGAATATTAGTTATAAATAAAAACCTATAGGCAATGCATATCTAAATCCAACAAAATATAAACAAATAAAGACTGCAATAAAGTGAAGTTCTAAACACCAAAAACTAAATCAAATAACACGAAGCAAACAATGTCTTAAATAGGAAACGACATTCACACCACAAACAAAGTAAGAAAATAAATTTAACAAAACTGATGTCAAACAAAATAATTGGCTTAGTAACTTTGACAATAAAACAAAAACATATTGACTAATCCGAGATATTGCCATCAGCACCCGGTGAATTCCATTTCACTCGATAGATCTCCCTCTCACCACTTGTGCGTTCAAAATTCCTAACTTCAGGAATGTCTGGGTCCAAGTGTAACTTTGTTGCCCTTGTTGCTTCTAGCACAATGTTCCCAAGTACATTGTCTGCTGTTATGGATGTAATTCAATGAATAAGAAATTTCAATAAAATTCCGACGACAAAAACTATAAACATAATGCAAATTTACTATCATAATTACAGATTTACTTACTTGTAAACTTGAATGCTACACACTGTAAAACCAATATCGGTCTTCACAAGCGGTACCCCTCCTCCGTTGCAACTTCTGACAAATCGGTGATAAAATCACCCCACAGCCACACCCTTGTTTTCTCTCCACTTATAAAAGGTAATACAAAAACACATAAAACATAGACTGTGAGCTTAACATTTATGCAAAAAAAATGAATCAAACTCTAACTTAGTACAACTTAACACTGACACTAATATTAAAGTCCTCTACTGAGTTGACCAAAAAAAAAATCACATACTTTATGTCCAACAATTGTAAATACACGCACGGTAGGCGTCCTTTGAACAACACTCTTTACTCCACAATTTCTGCAATGAAGTCTGGTGATCACAACAGTAGCATTAGAACAAAAATACAGTTGTCAAATATTAAAAACGTGCTAAATCTACGACAAATATTGCAAATACTTTAGTAGCAAAAGAAAGAGTAACCTATAAGTTATTGTCCTCGTAAATCCTTTTCAAGAATATCTTTCACACAAACAAAGTTGAAACCATAAAATGGAAATGCCGACATTACTTCCTCCACCACGGTCTTTGTGTCAAACAACACTTTCAAACAGTGCGATGTGGCGACCTCAAATCCGATGTTATCACCACAGTGGATGTTGGATATTTTGTAACACCTGCCTTCATTGAGCATACCCCCAAACAAATCTAGGAGATGCTTGTGAATAGTACACTGGACTACACAGCCCTAAATTTTACCAAGTTAGCCATATAATAAAACAAAGTAAGCATGCCACGTATATTAACTGAAGAATAATAAACACATAGTCACCTTATTGTCGACCAACAATAGCTCTTCAGAATGAATCTCTGTTTTTTCTAGAATGCAGTCAATTCTTATCCCCGCCCAAACTCGAAGTACCCTTCCCTCTACGTAAACTGTGGACATAAATTTTGTTGGATTCATTATATTTCTTTCAGTACGTTATGCACCTTGTAGAATGATAGTTTTGAATATATGAACGTATAGACCCTTATATATATACCCAGTGAGAAACTTTGATATGGTTGTTTTTTAATCCCTTAATTTATGGCTGCCACTATTTGCCATTTGGCTATTTGACTGTTATGTGACTATTTTGAATCTACATTGGCTTACTAATTGGTTATCTGCCTTATTTATCTGTAGGGAGTGTGAACATAGAAACTGATTATTTTAATTCATGCACTGGTAAACAGCCGACTACACCTGCCACTGAGTGATTATAGGGTTTAATAGTTAGAGACAATCTAGGATTCTGCCCGCAACAACCTGCATTAGAGATTTGAAAGTAGTTGAAATTTTTTAATAAAAAAAACCTGCATAGTGCATATTTTGGGCTCACATCTAGACTCATTTATCATTAGGAAACCATGATTAACACACAATTACGGTGGAATATATTATTAACCCGAGTCTTATGATGGACAGGTAAATTGTGCAGTGTACAGCAGCTGCAGGCAACTACTTGCTGAATATTGAGTAAGGTGAATACTAAGGACGGTAAGTTGCACGTTCCTCAATGATGAGCACTGTCAACGAACAACACATGACAACAACAACTACGTTGTGCGCCATCGGAAATAATGACCAAGGTTCAACGTAAGATGCTTTTAGAGTGACAGGAACCTAAATTTTCCGTCATCTAATTGTAGCGACTGCCTGTGCCTTTGAGTTGTTGTCGTAAGATGTGCAGCCCCCTAACTAATGGTGATTATGGACACTGCCTGAGAGGAACACATAGGTTAATTCAGCCCAAAAGTCACACTGGGCTGACACTGGATTGCCATAAACCAAAATAAAACCGCTAGAATACCATTACATGTCGAAAAATAAACGATTAAGCAAAGTCTAACATGAAACCAAACAAAATTATCCTTTCAAATGGCCAACTTGTACTGGGTGTCTCATCTTTCACATAACCACAGATGGTTTCGAGAAAAGGCATTATATCAATGCAATACGGGTTTTTTGAGGTGACTCTTTCTTCTTTTCACATGTACACCACTGTCTTCCCAAACGTCATTGTTACCAACACCCTCAAGGTCTGTGGTCACGCACTCTTTGTCATTTCTGTGGCCAACCGTGTCCATCATTTTGCTGATATGCTTACTGACCGCAGGCTTCTCAGATGAAGATGTTGCTGGAATGGGTTGCTGATCCTCTAAAGCACTCTCTGAGCCCGAACATGTATGTGTAGTCGTGTCCACACCTTTTCCCTGCAGGTAAACACGGATCAATATACTACAGGAAAGGCAGTGGGAGAGGTAAGACTGTCACAACCCAAAAAAAATTCACTTCTCAGACCTTGGCAGATGTGATTGTTGTGGTCGCTTGAATGGGCAACTCTGAGCCCTGTCCCGCATCCTGAACCATATTGTCTTCTGCCTGCTAAGAATGCATTGCCAAATTACATGTACTATTGAGGCTGCATCTTTTAGAAAATAAAATGTCCAGCAATCCTTAGTAAGCAGAAACCTTACCGTTGTCCCTTTAGCCGTCGTCCTCCACTCTTGTTTGACCAAATCGTCCTCACTGATCTCCACAACTCCGTAACATTTTGAACCTTGTTCAATGTTGTACAGTTTTGTCACCCTTATTTTGAACAGATACTCCTTTTCAATAACAGTGCAGAATGCTGGGGGTGGCAACCCTGTCGGGCTTGACTCCTGCGAAGAACAGTTGTTATGTGGCAAATGTAATTGACGGGACTCTGTAAATTTTAGGTGTCTTCCCCAATAGTCTCGTTCAGTAGCTGTTGTGCTGTCTTCCCCAATAGTCTCGTCATATCTTCATCCCAAATGATAAATTCTGCAAACTCGCAGTCGTCATCGAAGACGTGGAACTTGACTTGGTACCTGTTGAAGTCATAACAACATGCACTCAACATGCTTACTTTGTCTAGGTAATGTAATGTAAATAGGTTCGAAGAGATACCTAAGTTTTGGATCCTGCACAGGCATATCGTAAAGGTTGCATTTCAGTTTCCCACAATACCAATTTTCGTCCTCCCTTTTCGACAACTTTGATCGGCACCCTCCGCAAGAATAGTAGCATCATTCACTTGATGTGTCCATTTCATATATAACTGCAAGGGTGACAAACATGCCAGCCTACATAGCAGATCAATATTTTAGGTGGAGACCGTGTTGTACTTGTCGCCTCAATAAGTATCGTACATATTATGCATGATATTAATTAACTAACCAATGTACTGTCCTTTATCTCCTTAAGCGACAGGCATTTATATCCTGTGAGGATATTTGTGGTGGTGTTCGGTGTTACGGGCACTCCAACTTTCCACCGATCTGGACCGTCGACTTTTGGGTAACTGCAGAAGTTGTTAAGGTAAAAGTAGAGAAAGTAAAGATTGGAATATGGAAGAGTAGAGAAAGACATGGTAATCAATTTGACCTACTTACTCCCTCAAGAAAGTTTTGACCTCCTCAATCTTTGGATTAGCTGCAACCCTCGTAGCATCTCTTGTTATGAGACCAATTTCGTCTGCACATTTTGGAGAAGACAGCATTAATATTATGCTCGAAAAAAAATTATTTGCTCCTATCATTGCTGCGTTTCAGAAACTGCATGTTAGTCCGTTATGAAACAAATTTTCACCAATTTTCTGGGTTCACTGTTGCACGAATGTAGCGTGGACGAATTGTAAGCACCTCATTGGACAGAAATTTACTAATATGTCACTTCAGTTTTCTTGTCGACAGGTAACATATGGCTTCTATTACCGTGTGAAAGCATTTAATCGGTAATATCATAGGTTAACTGTTAGACTCATCTCCCGTGGCTGAATCGCATCTGAAATATGTTAACAATGGTTTGCTTTACTCTGTCGACAGGTAAGTTGAAGCACCACTACTGCAGCCTACTACTACGTAAATATTAGGTACAATTCTTCTACTCATTACGGTGCACACAAAAACATTTGGCTGCTATTACATGTCGGTATTGTCACGCCGTGAACAGTGACATCTGGCCAGTATTACGGTTTTTCAAAAAATGCATGGCAGTTCTTGTGAAAAGATGTCATTATTACAAATCTGGACCAAACTATGATCTTATTCACTGCGGCTGAGTTGCAAGTACTACAGTGGTGAGAAATGTGTTAATGTGGTCCTCACTTTTTCTGGTGATGAACGGGTAATCGAAAGGAACGCTGCAGCATACTACATCGTGAATACTGGGTATCAACCTTCTACTCATCGTAGTTTATGTGGTGGGTCAAATCATAATAATAGCCTCCTAGGAAGACAGGCCTTAAGGACGGTAAGTTGTACGTTTCTCAATGATGAGCATTGTCAACCAAAAACACGACGACAGTAATTAGGGTGTGCGCCATCCAGTGGAATGACCAAGGCCCAATGTAAGATGCTCTTAGAGTTACGGAAATCTAAATTTTCCACAATCTAATTGAAGCGGCTACTTGTGCCTCTGAGTTTCTTTCATAGGATGTGCGGCCCCTAAACGCTGATGAGAGTGATTACTGCCTGAGAGAAACGGTGGGCTGACACTGGATCTAACAAAAGGTGACTCAAACTCCTTAAAACCCAAATAAATTGTGTTGCACACTTAGATTAGGTGAGGAGACGTACCATTCCATTCATTGCGTTTGACATGACGGAGCACCATTATAGGTCTGTCCAACTCCATATAATCGGCGACAATCGAGATGATGTCAGACACACAATGTCCAAAGATCGAACAGGAAATTTGATTCCCCCTGTAAAATAGTACACATTAAATTATCATCTTAGGAAGTTAATTAGTTTACCTTGAATTTTCGAGCACAATTTTGATCCAATTAAACCCTTTTGCTGATGTCAGGACGGGATTGTAGGCCACAAATTTCCCGATGACGTCTAAATAATGAAGTTGTTAGGGCGACACAATAACAGTGATAGTAATGTCGTAATATACACACACCTGACGTAATAGAAACACAAAAAATTACCTATATATTCATTATTAGACACATTCTCCGCCACAATATCTTCATACTCTACGAAATTGTAGACACACTTTGGAATGTTCAATGTTGGGGTCGGGATGCATTGTCATCACTTTCGTACTGAATTCGATCCAAATACGGCATTTGTGGGCCGTTGCTCGCTCGTTTCCCATGTTAGATGAAACTGAAAATTTGCATATGTTGTAAATGTTTCCCTCCTTGAAACCATTGTTGAATTGTTTAACCAATCTCTGTTTTACACTTGTCTTTATTGTAGAACCCTACACGATAAATAGGAGTCAAATTACTCAACTGTATATACATGGACTACTATAAGTCAAATTAATAGTACTATAACTGAAATTATTGCACTTACACTGCTGTCAACCAATATTAGTTCAACACCATGGACGAAAGTGGTTTTTCCAATTTGGGATGTGTCGTTGTCGGGTTTTCTGCTTGTCCGTAACCATTTACGCATCACTCTGGCCGTTATCTGTACGAACTGCGCTGATTCCGTGATGTTGGATATTAAAATAGGCTCGTATTGGAAAGACATTGAAAACTGACGATGATTTCAGACGTAAACCGAGAAATTAAAAAGCTGGTGGTGAATTAGCAGGAGATGGCAGAAAGATTTAGCAAGCAGAAGATTAAAGATTGAAGATGGAATGGGAAATGAGGACAGCTTTCAGATTTTACGATTAGGATTAAGATTGACATAGGAGTTGGAGTTACAATTGGTAACTACCCCATGACTTTGGGAAGTTACATGCAGTTACTTATAAGTTGAGCAGTTACCAAAAAATTAATCATTACTTTTATTAATTTTTATTAATTTCATCAATTAACACATAACTTCAGCCAAAAACTGTCGCCAGTTATGCCTTCTTCCACTGCCAAATCAGCCGCCATGTAGGATCCACGTAATGCATCCCAGTCATCAATCCACGTGGCTCAATGTGGAGGCAGGAAATGCTCCTGCTTTAGATAATAAAGGACTAGATTAATACCCGTGCAAAGTTGCACGGGTATTATGAAAAAGAATGATGTAGATATTCAATATTATTTAAATGTTCAATCTCGAACCCGAACATTCTACAATATTAGAAATACACATGAAAATCAATATACGAAATATAATAATTGACATACATATTCGATAAGCGTAACTTTTAACCTATCAGTAATAACACGATTCGTGTATAAAAAAAAATACTATAGTACTGTCTCCTATTCCAAATATTCCTCCCACTTTTCTTTTTGAGTTTAGTTTGGTTTTCTTCCCACTTTTCTTTTTTTGGATATAATTATAATAATTCTTTATTCTTCCTCCAATTCTTTATTCTTTTCCTCCACAGCTAAACTCCACACCTTTTCACTTTATACCCCACCTTTTACACTTCATGTCCCACTTTCTATTCATTTCTCTTACTTTAACTCCACCATTTATTATTAAATTACTCCCTCCTTGGTTCCCCCCCCCCCCCCCCCAAAAAAAAAAATTAGAAATACACATGAAAATCAATATACGAAATATAATAATTGACATACATATTCGATAAGTGTAACTTTTAACCTATCAATAATAACACGATTCGTGTATAAAAAAAATACTATAGTACTGCCTCCTATTCCAAGTATTCCTCCCACTTTTCTTTTTGAGTTTAGTTTGGTTTTCTTCCCACTTTCCTTTTTTGGATATAATTATAATAATTTTTTATTCTTCCTTCAATTCTTTATTCTTTTCCTCCACACCTAAACTCCACACCTTTTCACTTTATACCCCACCTTTTACACTTCATATCCCACTTTCTATTCATCTCTCTTACTTTAACTCCACCATTTATTATTAAATTACTCCCTCCTTGGTTTCCCCCCAAAAAAAATTAGAAATACACATGAAAATCAATATACGAAATATAATAATTGACATACATATTCGATAAGCGTAACTTTTAACCTATCAGTAATAACACGATTCGTGTATAAAAAAAAATACTATAGTACTGCCTCCTATTCCAAGTATTCTTCTCGCTTTCCTTTTTGAGTTTAGTTTGGTTTTCTTCCCACTTTCCTTTTTTGGATATAATTATAATAATTCTTTATTCTTCCTTCAATTCTTTATTCTTTTCCTCCACACCTAAACTCCACACCTTTTCACTTTATACCCCACCTTTTACACTTCATATCCCACTTTCTATTCATCTTTCTTACTTTAACTCCACCATTTATTATTAAATTACTCCCTCCTTGGTTTCCCCCCCAAAAAAATTGGGGAGGAATACTTGGAATAGGAGGGAGTAGCTAATAGTCCATAGTATAAATGAAGGCTAGGTCGGATTTGAATCAACTGGAGTCACATTTTGGATTTCTATAGATATGTACACTTGCAATGTGTGTTTATGGCCGTCTAAAAAACTATACCAATGAGATTTTAAACTCTATTTTACAAAATTGTTTGATTGTATTATGTAAGTTTATCAAATAATTGGTATTATAGTATAAATATTTTAAACTCGTGTCTTTGTAGTATAAATATTTAAATAATTGGTATTATACTACTATCAAAATATCTCATTAATATGAAAATTATGATTAATATTATATTAGATCAATAGATAAGATTAGATTATACTCCGTATATTAGATTAATAAGAAAATTGTGATATTTTAGGTAAGTGTGTTTTGGCGCCAAAAAGCTAATGGTGTGATTTCTGTATTATATATTAGTATAGATTAGTATAGATGGATATTTTGATTGACCGTGCATTACTTTTCTTCCTTGTTTATTTTTGCTTCATCTTTAATGTCACTAGCTAGCCTAAACTAGACCTGACAAAATTAACCCGACCTGAACGACCCGACTCGAATGACCCGACCTGGCACCCAAACTGAAGATTCGAAGTTGACCCCTAACCCGAATTGACCCGGGCTAACCCGAAACCCAACTATTATATAAAAAAATGAGTCGATATATACCTAAAAGTTAAAAATAGCAAACCCGAAAATGACCCGAACCGACCCAAATTTAATAACACGAAAGTGACCCACCCGAAGCTGATCCAATCCGAACCCGATCCATTGACCCGTTTTGCCAGGTCTAGCCTATACTTCATATGCATACACCCAAATCCAAAATGAGGCTAATAGCAAGGTTAGACCAGTCAAACAGGACAGTCGGGTCGGGTGGAGTCATACTAGTCGGGTTAGGGTCATAAATAATTTTTTACCACCTTTGTAGTACTCCCTCCGAGTTTCTATTATTGTCTCACTTTCTTTTTTGGGCTGAGTTTGATTTTTGTTCCACTTTTCTTTTTGAGTCATCAATGTGTGGTTCAAAATTACTCTCCCATTTCTCTCTCTCTTCCTCCTTCTCCTTTTTTGAGCCACTCATTTCTCTTCCTTATTTTCACCCCAAAAACTTTTGGGACAATAATAGAAACTCGGAGGGCGTAAAAAATAATAATAATATTATTATTTTTTCTTTTAGTAGTAGTATTATTACTCTTTAGTTATAATGTTTATATTTAAAAAAGTATTAAAATAAATTTTTTAAATTATTTTATTATTAAATAATAATAAAAACTTGTATTACAAAAAATATTTAAAAGTATTAATTTTTTAATTATATATCCAAATATATAAATAAATATTAATATTTATTAATTTTAATAAATTCTCGTTGACCCAATGGGTGGAAACGGATAAGTCGAGTTTTCTCGTTAATAAATAATGGCTTTCTCTCGACCTTAAATTAACGGGTCATTTTGGGGTCGGGTCAAACAGTTCGTGGGTTGAAGAAAATGGGTCCATTACCCTAAAAAAACTGGTTGATCGAGTTGTGTCGAGTTTTGACAGGTCGAGCAATGGTAAATACAAGGAGTTTCACACCATATAAAGAAACCCCTTAATCATTGAGCTAGAAAAGAAGAAACTTCTTATATGAAACCGATTACTAAAGTAAGGAATTGGTTTCATGTATTCAAAGGAGAGGAAGAAAAGAGCCACAATAAACCGTACGAAACTTTTATTATTTGGGAGAAATAGAAAATAAATAAATCTTATATGATGGATTATATATGATTAGATGGAAATGAAAATATATTGTACTCCCTCCGATTTCCTTTGATTTTTGGGTGAAAAATAAGGGTGCAGAAATGTTTGGTTCAAAAGAAAAGAAGGATGAAAGATAAATGTAAGGCTAATTCTAGACTACGTATTGATGGTCCAAAATAGAAATAGGAAAGAAAAGGTGTTTCAGTCTAATAAGAAAATAGGAAAGATAAATAAAAATGGAAGGGAGTATGAAAGTAGAACCATGGCTATTTAAGTGATTCTAAGATTCGATGAGTTATATGGTAGAGTATGCATGCTCTGATTGTTTATCCTAGAAAACAAAGTAGATAGTTGCTCCAACTCCAATAATCGTACAGTTGTCACCTGAGAAAAGAAGGTGACAAAGAAACAATGGAGTGAAGTGCATGTAGTATGAGGCGTTGTATGCGGCGCAACTAGCTATAAGCCTATAACACCCAAAACAAAAACCTGACGCCGCGAACACTCGTCATACATTCAGAAATAAGGGAGCATGCAGCACCGACACGTCCAAGTTACATCCCAAAACAATACACCCGTCACACTGCATGGCCATCCTCCCACCAAATGTTACTTCACTTCCACCACCACTCTCCCTATATAACACCCACCCAAATCATCATTCACTCAACACTCAACACTCAACACTCAACTAACACAGCGTAATCACACCAACATCCAAATCATATTCAAAGCAGCAACAACTGTAGAATAAATAATAAAGATGGGGAAGCTCCCTTTACTACTGCTCCTCCTCTCTGTTTTCCTCACTTCCACATTGGCTATCCGGTACTCCAACCCTGACCCGCAGCTCCGTCACCAGCAACTGCAGCAATGCAAGGATCAGTGTGAGATGAAGCAGCAACAGCAGCAGCAGACAAGGGGTGCTCGCCTCGGTGAGTGCCACCGTGAGTGCGAGCAGAGGTACGGCGGTGGAAGGAGCTGGGGAGTCGACCTTCTCAACCTCATGATCTCCTACGACAACCAAGGCCGCTTTGACCCCCACGTGTCTCAGAGATGTCAACAACAGTGCCAGGGAAAAGGTTACGACTGTCTAAGGAGGTGCCAACAAAGAGACGGTCTCTTCGAAGGGGAAGACAACCAAGGCCGCTTTGACCCCCAAACGTCAAGGAGATGCCAGCAACAGTGCCAAGAAAAAGGGTACGACTGTCTAAGGAGGTGCCAACAAAGAGACGGTCTCTTCGAGGAGGAAGACAACCAAGGCCGCTTTGACCCCCAAACCTCAAGGAAATGCCAGCAACAGTGCCAGGGAAAAGGGTACGACTGTCTAATGAGGTGCCAACAGAGAGACGGTCTTGTTATGAGCGAAGACAACCAAGGCCGCTTTGACCCGCAAAAGTCTAGGAGATGCCAGCAACAGTGCCAGGGAAAGGGGTACGACTGTCTAATGAGGTGCCAACAGAGAGACGGTCTCTTCGAGGAGGAAGACAACCAAGGCCGCTTTGACCCCCAAACATCTAGGAGATGCCAACAACAGTGCCAGGGAAAAGGGTACGACTGTCTAAGGAGGTGCCAACAGAGAGACGGTCTTGTTATGAGCGAAGACAACCAAGGCCACTTTGACCCCCAAACCTCAAGGAGATGCCAGCAACAGTGCCAGGGAAAAGGGTACGACTGTCTAATGAGGTGCCAACAGAGAGACAGTCTTGTTATGAGCGAAGACAACCAAGGCCGCTTTGACCCCCAAAAGTCTAGGAGATGCCAGCAACAATGCCAGGGAAAAGGGTACGACTGTCTAATGAGGTGCCAACAGAGAGACGGTCTTGTTATGAGCGAAGACAACCAAGGCCGCTTTGACCCCCAAACGTCTAGGAGATGCCAACAACAGTGCCAGGGAAAAGGGTACGACTGTCTAATGAGGTGCCAACAGAGAGACGGTCTTGTTATGAGCGAAGACAACCAAGGCCGCTTTGACCCCCAAACATCTAGGAGATGCCAGCAACAGTGCCAGGGAAAAGGGTACGATTGTCTAATGAGGTGCCAACAGAGAGACGGTCTCTTCGAGGAAGAAGACAACCAAGGCCGCTTTGACCCCCAAACCTCAAGGAGATGCCAGCAACAGTGCCAGGGAAAAGGGTACGACTGTCTAATGAGGTGCCAACAGAGAGACGGTCTCTTCGAGGAGGAAGACAACCAAGGCCGCTTTGACCCCCAAACGTCTAGGAGATGCCAACAACAGTGCCAGGGAAAAGGGTACGACTGTCTAAGGAGGTGCCAACAGAGAGACGACCTTGACGAGGAGGAAGACAACCAAGGCCGTATGTCTAGGAGATGCCAACAACAGTGCCATGGGAAAGGGTACGAGTGCTTAAAGAGGTGTCAACAGAGAGACGGTCTTGATAAAGAGGAAAACAACCAAGGCCGGTTTGATCCCGATATGTCATCCAGAAGATGCGAGCAACAGTGTCGTGGGAAAGGGTACCAATGCCTCAAGAGGTGCCAACAGAGAGACAGTTTCGACGAGGAGGAAGGCAACCAGGGTCACATGGATCTTGATCTTGAGGGTTTGGCAAAGTGTCAAGGAAGGTGCCTTCAGAGGGGAGGAGAAGGAGCAGAGTGTTTAAGCAAGTGCGCACAGGAAGTTAGCCCTAGCCATGGCAAGAGGTATGGTGGTCGTGGCGGCTCCACTTTGATGGCTTCCCTCATGGAGCTCACTCGCTTCCTCGACTGAGCCACAATCTCTGTCAGTGACGTCGTCCCTTGCGATTGCTAGACGGTTTTATGTTGTGAGAATGAATAAAGTTGGGTAACTGGATCCGGTAGGAAGAGTGATGTTGATGAGTTTCAGATCACCTTCCTATATAATAATAAGCTACTACGTACTTGGTTCCTTTTTGTTTTCTCGTTTCTCTTCTGTACTAGGCTTTCCTTGGCTGTGTAAGTCTTCTACTGCTAGTATGTTATTAATGAGTGTGCTAATCACTCTTTTGCATAAATAAATAAATAAATAAATAAATAAATAAAACTAATGGTTTTCATAATCCTTAAGTTTTGGCTTTCTGTATATCTGATTCGCGTTGGAATAATTATGAGGGAGTGTTGAAACTTGTAAGACAAAATGACGCAGGTAAAATCAATTGACTAATTCTTTTGTTTAAGTAATATTTTACCCTATATTATAGCCTCGAGTTATAAATATAACGACGATGGAAAATGAGATAACGTCACCAGTTGAAATTTACTATCTCCAGGGTTATAATCGTAAATTAGTTGGTATTAGGTTAGTAGGTTGATGCCCGTGCGTTGCTCGGTGTTTAAAAATGTTTCACTCAAGCTACATTTGTAGTTCATGCTTTCGATTGTTTAAGTAGACAAATATGGTTACAGTTGGGACTGTGATTCTATGATTTTCATAAATTTACGAATTTGTTTTGCAACCCATTAAATTATTGAATCAAAATTTAAGATGATCATTTTTGCTAGCTTATTTTCATTCTACAATTTAATACTCCATTTTTTTGAATGGTGGAAAAGTGGGTCAATGGGGCTAAAATTATGTTTATCCACAGACCCATATTTTTCCGTCAGACTTTGCCACCTCAAATTTCCACTCACTTTTCATTTTTCAAACACGGACTCAGACTCACTGCAAAAGTATATTTTATCAACATACTTATCTCAAACTTTCTAACCTCACATACCTTATTTTATATTATTTTTTTACACCCCAGTTCAACTTTTTACCTACTTTATTTATTTTTATCTCTTTATTTACTTCACTTTAGCTCAACTTTCTATTTACCTTATTTTATTTTATTATTTACCCCAATATACACGTTTATTTTATACCCCGAATAATTACAATTAAATAATTAATCGTTAAATAAATCTTGTAACATACGAATAATTTTATTTCCGAGTGGTCATTATTAAAGATGACAATCGAGCGGGTGGGTCGAGTTCAGGTTGGGTTGTCGGTAGACCTGACAAGCAAGTCAACCGGGTGGGGTTTGGGTCGGGTGAGTTTTGGGTTGACTTTGGGTCGGGCCGGATCATTTCGGGTTTGCTATTTTCAACTTTTTTAGGATATCGATTCGTTTTCTATAATAATAGTTAGGTCAGTTTCGGGTTAGCTCTGGTCATCATTGTGGTCAATTCAGGTTACGGGTTAACCTCAGATCTTTAGTTTGGGTGACGGATTGGGTTCGGGTTGGCTTATTCGGGTCGGGTCATTCAGGTCAAGTCAGTTTTGTCATGTCTAGTTCGCGGGTCTGGGTCAGCTGTGGGTCATTTTCGGGTCGGATCGTTAATGAAAAGTGATAAAAGTAAGAGTATTATAGGTAAATCAAATGATTTTGTGGGTCCACCAAACTTAAAGTAAGAAAAAAGTAGTGACATTTTGTATAAATATAAAGAAAATATGAGGATTATAAGGTAATGTCAATCTGTTATGTCTTATCTATCAAATGGGTAATATTTTCCCCGTCGCAAGCTTGTGATTATGTGACGGATGTGCCTGTCACAAGGAACACTTGCTAGGAGATTAAATTTGTGTTATCGTGTTAAATAATAACGTTACAATTAGACCTGACAAAACTTGAACTGACTTGTAAACCCGATCAACCCAACCTGTTTATTCATAGGTTTAAGATTCAAGACGTCTAAATCTTGATCCGTGACTCGATAATTTAAATTAAAAATATAAACTAATATTGAATTTAATACTTTATCTTTTGATAATAAAATAATTATTAAAATAGTTTTAAAAATTCATTGAAATATAAACATTATAATCGAGTATAAAAATAATATTATTAAAATAAATAAAATAATAAGGTAATATCAAAAATATTACTCCGTTCTACTTAAAGGTAAAAAAAATTTGTGTTTGAAACTATTTTTCCCCTGTATTCTAAGCATAATCCGTCTCGTGACCCGTATAACCCGACCTATATTTGAACCGACCTGTAGTTTAACTCGATGTATATAAAGTTATTTAAATAAATTATGTAGTTTAAAAAAGTTTGAGACTACATGTCACTCGAAATATACTTTAATTATATTCATTTTGTTTTTAATTATTTAATTATTCTATTTAAGTGTTTAACTTCATTAAATCTTTGAATTTGTTAAAATAGTTTAATCAAGTTTGCAGTATTCAAACTTTTTAAACACATAAATATAATAAATACTTTAAGTTTTTATTTAAGAATTCTAAAATTGTTAGAGATAACCAACGTCGCTCGAAAACGTCTCTTTAATTATATTGATGATTGACGGATTGATTGATCGAACTAATAGAACATAAATGAAACCAACTCAACCAAAACATTTCTATTATGACCGTAATTAATTTTTATATATTAATCAGTTTATTTGAATATATTTTTGTTTCTAATTTTAACTTAAATTATCTAGCACTTTTAGTATATACTCCGTATATATTGCTTACTTATATATCGTGAGACTAAAGTTGTACTCTCGAGTTGATCTGAATGACTTGACTTGACCCGTAAACCCGACTCATCCAACCCTTTTTTTTCGTAGGTCAACACCTATAAATTTTGATCCGCGACTCGACTGTCATCAAACCCGGTAATTTAGGGTCGCGGCCCAACCCGATCTGTCCATTAAAAATTATTTACTCTATATGATTGCAATATTAAATACAGTGTATTTTTATTTTTATGATACCTATAAATGAAATAATAATTTTTTTTATTGTGTAATATCTTTTAAAACATTTATTATTTGTAAATTATTTCTATATAACTATGATTAGTAATGAATATAAATAAAATACTCCAATATTAAATAAAATAAAACTCTTAAAATATACTCCCTCCGTTCCAACGAATTGTATACGTTTGGTTTTTTGACACTATTTATGAGTGAGAAGAATCTTCAATATAACATTTAATATATAAGATAAAAGATAGTCATGAGAGATCTTGTTTAAATCGTCTAGTCGAATACATTATAAATATCAAATTTTTATAATTTTTGGTAATACGTAATTAAAGATATAGACAAAACAACACTAGCATCGACGTACGTGCATAAAGCGAACGTATACAATTCGTTGGAACGGAGGGAGTATTTTTATTGATATTATAAAAGGTAAAAAGTCAAAAAAAAAATTATTTATTTTGTAATTTTATCTAATATTCCGTACTAAAACTCATAGGAACGATATTTTTTGTTAAACGAAATATAATAGTTTTTTCATAAAATTGTAATTTCTCACGCCGTATTTTCGCAAAAATGTAAATCTAACTCTATTAGGATAATTTTATCTTAATAAATATAGATACTTATATGATAATAATTTTATTTTATTAATAATTCTCCAAAAATGACGATTATTTGAAATAATCATAATCATTTTACGCGTTTCACGCGGTGTCTATTCAAATTTTGTTTTTTTATCTGAGGTGATAATTGACGGTTTATATAATGGTATTCTTTGAGTCTTAGGATGTTAGGATTGTTTTGTCTACTACTAAAATTCAAAGGAGTATTATTTATTATCTAATACTAAAACAAGCGGAGTATTATCTAGCATATCTACTTTTACTATGAATGATATTCAAATTCTTAGTATTTTAAAAAAGTTGGATTCTCCGTTCGAAAAAAAACTCTTTTAATTATATATATATTGATTGATTATCAAACACTAGTTTGTAATTCTCTTTTTTTTTTTCCTGCCAGCAAAGAAAGGAAGGAGGGCCTAGTTACTGAGGGCCATGGTAGCTAGGCCATGAGCCTCCTTGTTAAGGCCCCTATAAATATACGAA
The DNA here is from genome assembly GCA_958450325.1 of Agrostemma githago. Taxonomy (NCBI): domain Eukaryota; kingdom Viridiplantae; phylum Streptophyta; class Magnoliopsida; order Caryophyllales; family Caryophyllaceae; genus Agrostemma; species Agrostemma githago. The sequence continues at coordinate 9,817,791 of OY288250.1, read as the reverse complement.
ACAGTTACACAATGAAAATATTTAAAAACATCGAACTTGCTACTTCAATCTACCAAATTGTATTCTAATGTCATCAGCTAATACCAATCTGCTTCTACAGCATGTTTGTGAAAGAGGGCATTTGTGATTTTTAACATGAACATGAAAATTTTACCATCGAGAGTCACTGGGTTGTGCCATTAGCAGTTTAGCACATCGTCATTTAAGCATGCGCAGTACTTACGGACATTCGACGTCTTTTCCAAGTCCACCATGAATAATTACCGAGATTGAGTAAGGTAGCTAAGGCTATGTTCTTTTAGTTCAGTTTAGCCCACTTCACTTCAGTTCAGTTTAGTCCTAGGAGGTTCATTTTGTTTCAATACTTCAGCCCACTACAGTTAAGTTCAGTTCGGTTTAGTTGAGTTGAGTTCAGCTTATTTCAGTCCAAAAGAACACGGTCTAAGTGTCCCGGTGTTGTTCCCTGTCGAATTATTGGGCGTCTTGAAAACCTAAGGTAGGGACAAGTAACTAACTTTGTACTTCAAAATTATATACGGAGTATATTGCTGCTTAGCTTCCTCGTAGGATTTTGGTAGAACAGTACAAATTAAAAATGCTTGTAATTGATTTGGAACGAAGGAAGGAAATTAATAAGTACAATAATAATTTCGTTAGAAGGTCGGAAATCCATTTGTTATTTTTCAAAATGAATGAAAAATATAGGGGGTGTTTGGTAAACGGTGGATCCGCAAAAAAATAGCATATTGAGATGAATTAACATATTTGACCAAGAAATATGTCAAGGTTGGTGTTTGGTAAATGGTACTCCAAAGATTGTATTGATATGTTTGAATTCAATCCACCATTTTCCAATATCCTACTAGGACTAGCATATTGTATTAGCATATTAAATTTTTTGTTTTCTTTACCTCTTTATCCCTTTTCAAATTAAACCTTACCTTCATCATCCTGTGACTTTTTCACTTACATGAATTCATCCTTCTAAAGTATGGCTTCCCCTCTAGTAGATATGTAAGTATCGTAATATAATTGTTACCTCAATTATAGGATCTCGTAATGTAGCATATTTCTTAACTGTAGGATATTATTTTGCATTATGTAATTATATTGATTCCCGTAATCTCTGTAACCGTTATTTAATGTATACAAAGTTCATCTCCCAATTCAGGGGGTTACATTAACTTTCATGGTATCATAGCATCGATTTTTGAACCGAGCGTAAAATATACAATTTTTGTCTCCTTTCCCAGCCATCTTCTCAATGGCAGGGGACGATTCACCCAAAAGTAAATGCAATCTGTACCCAGTTTATATCGTTGTATATATCAAACACAAAATTCGTGTTCTCGATGGCACGAAAGTTACCTACAACCAGTGGGTAAAACTGTTTATACTTCACGCAAGGGGGTACGAGGTTCTCAAACACATCGACGGTACCCCCGCTCCGGCGAAAAATGACGCAACTTATGAATACTGGATTAAGATTGATGCACATGTGATACAGTGGATCTACGGATCCATTTCGGATGATCTGCTGAAACGTATCCTTGAGGACCCGTCTACGGCTTACGAAGCGTCGACCCGCCTCAAGGATCACTTCTTGAACAACAAAGGCTCTCCAACTGCGGCCCTAGAACACGAATTCGTCAATCTTACACTCGAATCGATGTCTTCGCTGGAGGTTTATTGTCAGAAACTTAAACACATATCCGCTCAATTGACGGATGTCGGCGGGAAGGTCGATGACCAGCGTCTTGTACTGCAGCTCGTATGGGGCCTACCATGGTCCTATGATACCGTCGGAGCATATATCAATCAAACGCTTACCGATTTCGAGACGGCCCGAAGCATGCTCCAGCTCGAAGCCCAAAGACAAACGAGTTGGTCCGACTCCTCGCCGGCAACTGTCCTCGGTGCTCCGGCGATCGAAGGCGATTCCGACGATCTGCCACCAGTACACGCGACGCGCCAGGGGACCAGATCCGGTAATAGAGGCAGCAGAAACAACGACCGTCGCGGTGGTCGTGTGGAAAATCAAAGGCAAAACCACCACCAGCAGCGGCGCGCCTATGGCGGCCCTCTAGCCACGGCCGGTTCGCACCTTGCATCGCCCTATTGGGCTCCATCGCCACCATATTACTGGACTACTCCTTCATGTCCATACCCGACTCAATCGGGTTGGGCCAACTCTCCTTGGGCCGGACAGCAGCAGCAGCAGCAACAGCAAAGGGTTTCGCGGCAAGGACAGCAGCAGGAGCCTTCTCGTTATTCGGGACGTGCAAATCTTGTCGAAAACTCAGATCTAAAGTTTTCTCAATATGGGTCAGCCTTCCAGGCATTATCATTGCAGAATCCTGACAATACCCAGTGGTATATGGACACGAGGGCAACATCTCATTTGACATCCGATCCAGGTATGCTCTAACTCCCTTTTAATTTAAGTTCGGTACGCTCTATTTACGTTGGTAATGGCAATTCAATTCCTATTCACCAATCGGGCATGACGCACATAAAAATACCCGACCTCCACCTCCACCTCCGTAACGTACTATATACCCCACAAATAATTAAAACCTCATATTTGTTTCGTCAATTCACCAAAGATAATAATGTGTGTATTGAATTTGACCCTGACGGTTTTTTTATGAAGGACCTCAAGACTGGACGTACGATTATGAGGAGCAGTAGTCGGGGCGATTTGTATCCCGTGTCAACCTCACCAAACACGTCAGAGTCTAGTCCGTCTGGTTTTGTTCCCGTCTCAGCGTCTGTCTCATGGCACGATCGTCTCGGTCACCCAGGCCCCACTATCTTAGATTTACTTAATCGTCAGCGTCATATTTATTGTAATAAAACCTCATCTCATTTATGTTCGTCGTGTCAAATAAGCAAACACAAACGCTTACCGTTTTATGCCTCTAACTCTGTGTATCTCGCACCATTTGACATTATTCACAGCGATTTATGGACATCTCCCATCCTCAGTAAAAGCGGTTTTAAATATTATCTCGTCCTTGTCGATGACTTCTCGAATTTTGTGTGGGTCTATCCCCTCAAATTTAAATCCAACACTCACCAAAAATTCGTGCGATTCGCGAAATATATTAAAACCTAATTTAGTCGAGATATTAAAAGTTTTAATTGCGATATGGGTCGTGAATTCGACAACACTCCGTTTCACAATTTCGCAGCCCAAAATGATCTAGTATTCCGCTTCTCTTGTCCAAAAACATCTCAACAAAACGGTAAAGCTGAACGTATATATGTTGCGACGACTAAATGAATTAATGAAATAGTTCTTGTCCTTATATTTCATGCCTCTCTACGCCCCACATTCTGGGTCGACGCCCTTCATACCTCGGTCTACCTACATAGCACCCTACCATTCGTCACTCTCAAGTCTCAAACCCCCTCCTCGATTCTCTACCTACGTCACCCATCCTATGAACAACTCCGCGTGTTCGAGTGTCTCTGTTTCCCCAACTTGTCAACACATTGAACCCAGAAACTTCATACATGGTCTACTAGACGTGCCTTTCTTGGCTACCCGCCAAACCATCGCGGGTATAGATGTCTCGATCTCTCGATGGGGAAATTAATTATCTCCCGTTATGTCACATTTGATGAGTCGATCTTCCCTTATGTGTCTTCCCTCTCCCATCCTCCGACTACTCGTTCCTCAAGGCTAACCATGAAACTCTCAATCCCATTTTCCTTCTCGACTTAACCTCCAACCTACCACCTACACACGTCGATCCTACTCCACCGCATTCATCTCCTACCCCCGTGACCCCACCTACACCTCCCACACCTACCTCACCGCCAACACCTCCCCTCATCCCCTCTCCACCTCTACCACCACCACCTCCCGTCCCTACCTCTACTTATCCTATGACCACCCGAGCCCGGAGTGGCATCTTCAAACCACGCATACATCTCAATCTCTATACCACCACCCAAACCATCTCCCCCGTACCAACCTCTCACCTCACCGCCCTCTGTGACAAGAATTGGAATGTCGCCATGGTAGATGAGCTCCAAGCTTTAATTAATAACAATACTTGGGAACTTGTCCCACGCCCCACTAATCAATCCATTATTCGGTGTATGCGGCTTTTCCGCCACAAATTTTGGTCTGACGGTACACTGCAGCGTTACAAAGCTCCACTGGTTGCAAATGGCAAAACCAAACAGGTTGACATTGATTTTTATGAAACTTTTAGCCCTGTTGTGAAACCGAGCGACGACTATCCATAGTGTTCTCAACATTGCTGTATCCCAAAAATGGCCAATCCATCAACTTGACGTTAAAAATATATTTCTTCACGGAGATCTTGCTGAAACAACCTATATGTATCAACCCCCGAGATTTCATGATAAGACAAAACCAGGTTATATGTGTCGTCTTCCTAAGTCGCAATATAGGCTCAAATAGGCACCCCGTGCTCGGTATCAGTGAATCACCTCTTATATTTTGTCTAAGGGTTTTCGTGGCAGCGTATGTGATCCCTCCTTATTTATTCACCAACACGGGTCTGAAACTGCTTACTTACTATTATATGTTGATGATATTATTCTTACGGAGTTACGGCCTCCGCCACGTCACTACTCATGTCCATTATAGTGACGGTGTCCCATAAATTTGCCATGTCTGACCTCGGCGCCTTACATCAGTTCTTTGGCATAACGGTTACCCGGAACGAAAACAGATTATTCCTTAATCAACGTCAATATGCCACCGATATCCTTTCTTTCTCCTCGATGTCCGACTGTAACCCCAATAATACTCCCGTTGAGCCTGGTTCGAAACTCAGTCCGTCATCCGGTCACAGTCTCGCCAGTGCATTACAATATCTCACCTTCACACGGCCATACATTGCTTATGCAGTGCAACATGTATTTCTTTTCATGCATGACCCTCGAGAATCACACTTTGTCTTCCTTAAATATGTTCTGCATTATGTGAAAGGCACGCTCGATCATGGCCTATATATAGGCATCTCAAAGTCATTTAAACTTACCGCTTATTCCGATGCCAACTGGGCCGGCTGCCCTGACTCCCGACGCTCAACCTCGGGTTATTGTGTTTTTCTTGGAGACAATCTCATATCTTGGTCTTCCAAACGTCAGTCTACTGTGTCTCGTTCCAGTACTAAAGCCGAATACAGAGGAGTTGCTAACGTTGTTGCTAAGACTAGCTGGCTTCGTAACCTGCTACTGGAGCTCCATATGCCATCATGCCATGCTACTCTTGTTTTCTGTGATAACATATCAGTGATCTATCTCTCGGGCAATCCCGTTCAACATCAGCGCACCAAACATAATGAGCTAGACATCCACTTTGTGCGCGAAAAAGTTTAGGTCGGCCTTATCCGTGTGCTTCACGTTCCTTCCGAATATCAGTATGCCGACATTTTCACGAAGGGTCTGTCGCGATATCTCTTTGACCGTTTCTGTGCCAGTCTCAGCGTTCGTCGTTCTCCCGCTCCGATTGTAGAGGCGTAATAGATATGTAAATATCGTAATATATAATTGTTACCTCAATTATAGGATCTCGTAATATAGCATATTCCTTAACTATAGGATATTATTCTGTATTCTGTAATTATACTGATTCCCGTAAACTCTGTAACCGCTATATAATGTATACAAAATTCATCTCCCAATTCGGGGGATTACAATAACTTTCACTCTCTTTGATTTTTTTTATGCATGAATTTGTTATGGCATGGGTTCTTTTCTTCCAGTAACTAATTTATGTTTGGTTATTTCAATTGAATCGCTTTTCCGTATTTTATACGATTTTATTGATCATTACTTTTCAATTGAATGTTTATCTATCTTTGATGATTTGAATTGCTTTGTCTCGCAAGCTCCGGTCAAGACTTCAGAAAATCAAGATATATCAACTCTCCGTGATAATATTTGTTCAGCTTTAATGGCTAGTAGAAGAAATCGGCGATATTAATTATTAAAATTGATGGTGTGATGTATGTTTGACATACTAGTAGATTTAATCAAAAAATTATTTATGTCTTATTTTGTCATCTTACAAAATAGTTAAACAATCCGCTAATCTAAAACATCTAATTACCAAACACTACTTAACAAAATCTGTTAATTATATTTGTTAGTCAAAACTGTCAATTGATTCTGCTATTCAAATCTACTTTCTAAATCTGCTTCTGTCAATATCAACCCGTTGTTCATCATAATTTTTGAACGAAAATGTCCCCAATTTTTTTTATTTCCTATCATTTCACCTTACCCTCTAACCAATGACATTTTCGTCAAAAAAAATATATTTTGGAACAATTTTTTGAACTTTTGATAGATTTTGAAAGTTATTTTTAACAAAAATTTCAAAAGGGGTAATTTTCGGAAATGATATTTTAAAAGGGAGTAATTTTTAATTTACTCAAAAATATATGATAAAAATAAGTTTGAAATACTTAATGAATCGACATAATAAATCGGTGTTCTACTGAATCTACTCTACATTTAATTAACTAGAAATATCCATTTGATAAATTTGTTTTTTTTTTTTTTTTGATAACTTTGTTCTTACAAATAAATTATAAATATATTGGGTCAACAAAGGTGAAGTATTCTACATCACACTACATGCAGCATGTATTTAAATCCGTCCTGGTGACGTGACTAAATTACTAAACTCAAAACTATTGTGGGTTGTACTTGTATATACATACATACATACAATGGTGGCCTGGCACGTACATACAGTTCGCACTCTACGAATATTTTTCCTCTAATTAACAACGGCCATTGTACGTATGTACTTATATACTATGCTCAACGACTGCGCACAATAATAATGAAGCATTTGATGGTTTATATAAATAAATTTGAAGTTATAATTTAAGTTCCAAATCCAATTCTTCATCCTCCTCTCTTATTGGGTGACTGCTGGATGCATTGGATTCCACCCTACTATCCCTTCCACTGTTTTGCTGAAAGTTTAATAACAAGTTGTTGTTAGTGAGGAAATCTAGAAAATATATATAGAGAGGAAGTAATAATAATTCCCCATAATAATAAATCATGAATGAGTGATATATAAGATCTATTTGTTCATACAATCATACGTACCTCAACATGACTTAGAAGATGCCTAGTAACTAAACCTTGATGCTGAGTATATTGATTATTTTGATCGGGCATCGCCACCATGTTATTAGGGTTCCATCTATCAAAGAAAACAAAACACAATAATTATAGATGTTATTGTCATTTACTCAAGACGTCTTAATCTCGTGATTAAGACTAGGTATACCGGAAAATAAGTCTCAAATTCAAACATATAGAATATATTGTAGTTAAGATGTATAGATACATACCTAGGTGTCATAGATGGCTGGGATTCACCAAATCTGATGTTACCTGCCCTTTGCATGTGTTCCCCAAATCCCATCTACATTCAAATTAAATCAGCCAAGATCTTCAAATGACTCCACTTAATAACATAAATCCAAGAGATCCAGTATAACTTCAATTTGTCCATGAGACGATACATACATACATAGTCAGATGCACGCACCTCGACCGTGTATAAATTAAATAAAATATAAAACGTGTATGTATGCACTAAATCAAATTGAATAATATATTTATTTAGGAATATTATTTGAAAAAGAAGAAGCCCCTTTTAAGAATGATATCTTCCTACAAAATAATAATACTTCCTCCACTTTTTAATATTTACCCTATTTGATAAATATAAGTGGGAAATATTATATTGAAACGAAAAAAAAAAATAAAAAAAAATGAAGGGAGCATATGTATAGTCAAGTTGAGTAGGGTCTATATATACCATGAAGTTATTGGGATGGTTATAAGCTGCTGCCGGGGGTGGTACGAAACCATATGGGGCTAGTGCTGCTTGATGGTAACCTGCCTGCATCCTCATGTCCTCCTACATCCATGCCATGCCAATTCAAAGAAAGAAAATTACGTACATTTAACTACTGTATTTATTATTTGTAAAATTATATTCTGCATGCTTTAACTCGACTCGACGTGATCATATTTTCTCCTTATCACTTTCTATTCTACGAATGATTTCGACTTGATTTGTAGTATTATCCAAGCAGATCGAGTAACTAAGATTTCTTGCGATAAATCTTTCCTATATGCATGTTATAACTTTAAATTTAAATTTTGACTCGAGATCTTTATTAAATTTAAATTTAAATACTACAGTGCTCCGTAAGTCCGTATCAAACAACTTATTAATTATTGATGGAGCGTATGAATGAGTGTACCTGAAATGGTGAAGGAGAGAAAGAGGGTGGAGGGAAAGGGGGGAATTGATGTGGAGGTATGAATCCGCCACAACTGGCCATTTGTTGGTGGAGTCTAATCTTCTCTAATTGAGCAACTCCAAGACCCCTTTGTGGTTGTTTTGGCTTCTCTCCATTTCCATTTCCATTTCCATTTCCATTATTATTACTACTGTTACTCGGGTTCTTGTTTTTCTTTGATGAACTAGAGGATGAAGACCCATCACTCTTTTGATCATTTCCCATGATATTAATAATAATTTAGTTTTTATTTTACACTCTTCTTTCTTCTCTTGAGAAAATAATAATAATAATAATAATAATAATAATAATAATAATAATAATAATAATAATAATAATAATAATAATAATAATAATAATAATAATAATAATAATAATAATGTTGTATGGTAGATGATGGAAATGCAAAATAGAATTTGAGAGTGAATGGATGATTTACCCAATACTTGGTTCTTCCCCTTTTATATGATTTACTACTACTGATGATGATCTTGAGTCTTATCCTAGCTAGAGTAAGTATTTGTATTTGCTTGGCTGGATATCAGATTTTGAAGATTTATTGGTATATTTGTACACAATTACAACAAGGATCTTATGGGCGCTTTCTTTCCCTTTTTTCATTATACATACGCGCTATGGCAACTTGAGATTTTATTGATTTCCCCCTTTAATTTTAGATTTTTTATTATTATTATTATTATTATTATTATTATTATTATTATTATTATTATTATTATTATTATTATTATTATTATTATTATTATTATTATTATTATTTAGTATTATTTTGGGTGTCTCCTAGCTCGATCACATTCGCTCCCGCCCGTTGAATTCTAAAACCTCCTTCATAAACCCCATGTAGATATATCCATCACTGGCCGTTAAATTACGAAAAAGCTCCAGTGTCAATTATCAGTTGTTAAATTGTACTATCGGGTGAACTTCGCCACCTTTGTCCGTCGTCATAAACACAATTTAACAAATCTTACACATCGATCTTCTTCACCGTCTCATCATATACCTTACGAATGATAAACTACCTTTCCATTTCAGTTAGATTTTACTCTACTTTTTTTTTATTATTATTATTATTTAGAATTATTCTCAATTTTGATTTTAGTTGTATGTAATATCATTAGTATAAAAAATACATTCATTTACATTTTCCCGGGAAAGTAGTGATTGAACCCCGTATTTTACGAATACATACATTGCAATAGTATATGAATACGTACATTATGGGATAAAATATTTTATCGAACTGATTAAGATATACGAATACGTACATTACGAATATGAATAGTTTTTTTTTTGTACTACTTCTTATTGGGAACATGTATTTCTGTACGTATACGTATTATATTGGTGTATTTTGAGATAAAATATTTATTGATAGTAATGAGATATTGACATGAAATTGACAAGAAATTGAGCAATTGATCGGAAAAAATAAAAAGGGTTTAATTTCGCGTATTAACAAAGTTAAGGAGTTTAATTACTTCACTCAAGAGTTAAGGGGTTTTAATTCACAATTGAGCAAAGTAAAGGGAGTCAATCACTACATTCCCGTATTTTTCCCTTAATAATTGTATTGGCACACAATTAATTTTAGAATTTATTTCGATTTATCAACGATTCGATTGTTCTACAATTATTTTGTTTTGATATTGAGTATCCTATTTCAATTGTATAATCTGCTCATTTTTCTATTTACAAAAAGGGTTGATACACTTCTATGTATATAGCAATGGATTTTCTCTAATAAGTTTAGAATTGGTATTCAATGATATCACAATGTATGATTCAAATATATAAGGTTTATTACCATGTTTCAATACAACTTGTGTATTCTTTTTGGGTACAAGATCGATATATATTACTTGACACAAAAACTCACTACGATTTTAAATAATTGTACCAATTCATTATAATAATCCTCAAATATATTCATGAGACGGGGTAATCATTTAACACAAATTCTTGGGAGAGACGGTCTCCCAATAAATTATTGAGATACCACTCTATATCTTATTCGTACCCTTAAAATATAACTTTGTTTTGTACCTGTTTTTATAAGAAGCGTACCCTCTTTATATTTGTACACTCTTTTATGTTAATCGTACATACTTCTATTAGGTTTGGTACCACTGTTACTTCCATTTGTACTTAGTCTCTCAGTAAAGTTAACGAGAGACCGTCTCTCAGGAGACCTACTCGAGTAAGTCTCCTGAGAGACGGTCTCTCGTTAACTTTACTGAGAGACTAAGTACAAATGGAAGTAACAGTGGTACCAAACCTAATAGAAGTAGGTACGATTAACATAAAAAAGTGTACAAATATAAAGAGGGTACGCTTCTTATAAAAACATGTACAAAATAAAGTTGTCATTTAAAGGTACGAATAGGATATGAGTGGTACTGAAAAGTGGTCTCTCAATAAGTTATTGAAAGACCGTCTCTCCCAAGAATTTGTGATTTAAACGGATGAAGCATATATTACATATTTTTTTTAGTGAATAGATAATTTCATTCATAAATATAAATCACACTTTAAAATTAAACTATTTAAAATTATTTTAATAGCTCATATGGAAGGTCAAGCTAAATAAGATGTCGTAATAATCTGGGCCAAATCATCATAATGTTATAAAGAAAATATTTTTTTAACAAATATTAGGAACAATATATCATGTGGATTCTATTCCAATGAAAAAAATATAGTATTGCCATGAAAAGACAAATGATATTTTCTACTAACTTCAAAATTTTGTTACCTTAAATACTCTCTCGGTAATTGTATCTGTTCCAAGTTTGACATTTTTGCGGACTTAGGTAACGCTTTGGCTATGTTTTTTCTTCGCATTTATAAATTACTCCGTAGTTTTTTATTTTATTGAAAATATGTGTTCGTCAATCCTAATCCTTCAATGAAACCGCCTCATAACAAGATTATTATTGCAAAACTTCTGACAATGATGTATAGTTATTGTTCCATTTTAAAATTTTCATTTTTTTTTTGGTTTCTATACTTTATTATGAAATAATCTTAGGGGTCGTTTGGTTACTCATCCAATTACCGGGAAGTGCAAGATTCCGGGAAGTGCATTTTTAGGGAGTTGTTTGGTTGCCCACTTCATGAGAATCGTCACTTTTCAGGAATTGCCACTTCCTCCATACGGGGAAAGTTACTCACCAAGCCCCCGGTGTGTAGAACTTCCCGCATGAAGTCATTTCCCACATGACAACCAAACAATATTTTTGTAATTCCCATGAAATACAAATTCACATGAATTTAAAGTTACCAGTAACTTCATCTTCCCATGGTGAACCAAACGAGGTATTTTAACGTAAAGTCGCCTTAAAAAAGACTTTATTGTTTTGTGAAATATCTTAATATAACAAATCTAGTTATTGTTATTGTTTTTCAAAGTTTCGTATTTTGCTATTGTTTTTCACGGTTAAATTTTGTAAATTTGAACTTAAAAAGTTATACGAGATACAAAGCTGTTTTGTATCTCAGTATGCATCTTTTTAAGAATTGATGTTTATCTCAGATTCGTTTGTGTCCACGAAAAATTTGCGCTGATTTATTGCAAATAATGGACAAATTGCTAAAAAACTGTGAGATATTGAAAGATCGTAAAATTTTCTACTAGGCATCAGTGGCGATTCTAGGAATTGAGTTGAGGAGGTGCAGAAATAAAATAATCATCATTCGAGTTTGTACAAAAAAAATTGAGTTTGTAACATTCAAGTAACGGGTCTCGATTCCGACTATATATTCGAGTTGTACCAAAAGACGACGTTTGAGGCGAAAATCGTAGTTACTATAAATAAAATAAATATTTATATTTTTTTAAACGTTCTTTTTACGCAAAATCATCTATTTGTGAGTGTGAAAATTACGTACATGTTTAATTATATTTTATAATAAAAAAATTCATCATTGTAATACAGTGTATATATATAAAAAATGTTTGAAACTTACTCCGTAAATAATATGATTACTATAAGTAAAAAATGATTATAATTAATCTTACTGTATCATATACGATTGTCTTATTATAGACTAGTCCGTTGCTCAAATAAAATACAAAGTTATATATACACAAATATCATTTAATTACTCTGTAATTTCGTATATTTGATCACTTCCTATGGACTTGTCTCGGGTAAAACTGTGTCATATAAGAGTTGATATAGAAACTAGAACTCCGTCGTTGCCAAATACTGATACATCCCATATGGAAGGGGGGAAAACATAAATTTACTACATCAGGGACTCGAACCGGGGCTTGTAGTCGTCTAGGACAACTTACCATCCATTGAACGAAGTGTCGACAGGATTCTTAGTTACACATAAACATATTTATTCTAGAATTGGGGTTGCAAGTGTGCAACTGCATCTCATGCAATCCCTAGAATCAGAAAATTGGGGCCCATTTGGTTCGCACAAAGGTATCCATAGGCTGGAATGAGGAATCATACCAAGATGATATAGATTTGGAACTCCATTCCTGATACCCTATGTTTGGTTCGTTTCTGGTATGAGTAATCTCAGGGGGAAAAATATTTATAACCTAAAGAAGAAAAAATGTTTTTAATTAAAAAAAAATCAATTTTTATTTTGATAGAGTTAGTATTTTTTTACACATTTTTACTTAGATTGATTTTTTTTTTGTTTTTTTTTTGTTTTTTTTTTTTTTATGTTTTGTCATTTTATGAACAACAAAACAAAAATAATAAACTATTGTAATATGGTTTTAATAAGGTTCATTTGTCACGGTTAATTGCTTAACTTAATTACTGTTCAGTCAAATACTTATCTTACAAGTTTTTTGCTTGGGAAATTTAAGTAAGATGTACTTCCTTCGTCTTATTAAGAATTAAGGTGAGTACAAATGTGTGGTGAAAATGATAGATGAGAAATATGTGGGATCACTACTAATTGTACTGACAAAAATCCGACAAAAGATGAATAAAGCAAAAGATGACTGCCATTAGAGGATGTCATCTACCAATTTCGGTAGTGGTAAGCGCCAAATTTAAATTATTAATCTCCATTATTAATTTTAATTAGTTTATTTAGATTATGAATAACTCTTGTCGTCTCTCCCTTTTGAAGATTTGTCCTAATCAATTCATGGGTTTGTTCTCATATATTTTGGTGGGTTTGTTCTCTCTTTTGGAGAGGACCAAGAATTATGTGCAAAATCATGAGAGTAATTAAATTTCTACGTACGATAATACAATTGAAGTCAAATCCCGGTCTACTAATTGTCAAAATAGAGAATGCTCATCCGTTTGAGACTATTTCATCAAAGTGTAGACACCCAGATTTGATCCTGGTGGCTACTGGAGCGTCCGACAAACATCCAATGATAATCGAACTGACACGATTTTATGATGTCTTAGATGATTTTTCTATAGAACGGATCGAATAATTAATCGCAGAAATTAATCCAACATCAAGACAGTCTTAGTCGTGTCGTTACGCTCGTGTCAACAATAACTAGAGTCAATTCCGACTTCGGGGCTCCCAATCGATCCCGAAATACGAAGTGAAACCCGAGTCAACAAAACGGACAGAGTCGAACCTCGGGATTCTCACTTAAGGCCCATAGGCAGGATCTAGAACCGTTGGGAAGAAAGGCATCGACAAGATCGCCTATATCTTCGTTTTGGAAACTCTTCCAAATCGAACCTTCAAAATCTTGGGCGCTGATGGTGGGATTTGTCGTGAATCCCACCAATCAAGATAAACCAAATAACTTAGGCTTGGTAGCAAATGGTAAGTCGGGTCGAAATCCTCAGGGACGGTAAGTCGGACTAAGGTGAGCTACAATTCTAGACTAAGTTCAAGCAAAACAAGGGTGATTGACTAAGATTGATTAATGACTAAACTAAAGTCTATAACATGAAATAAAAAGGCAAAACAAACAACTAATGATAATGGAAAGCGCGTTAAGTCAATAAGAAGGAAACTAGGGCTAGTTCGGGTTCATGGATGTCAAGGAGATCAAAAGAGGAAACGGGGGTGCTAGCATGGTTTCGTAGCCTAGGTTACATTTGGGCTCTCGCTACTTAAACGGCCTAGGGGTCTCCTCACCACGCTCTCGCTCTTAGTAGAGGAACCAAACCTATCACCAAGCAAAGACATGCAAGAGAAGAAGCAAGAAAAACAAGGAGTGATCGTCTCAAGTCTCACAAGCATTTCATCGAACATGCTGAGTGCAAGGCATTAGAAAACAACAAAAACAACAACTAACATCACCCATCTCACCCTAATCATCCCTAATCACACCCAATCCCCCTACTAACCCTAGGTGAAAACTACTCACACATAATTAAAGAACTATCAATACTAACAAGTGAAACCCACAACATCATAAGAGAAGCATTCATAATGAAAGACAATAAGGATTAGGCATAAACAAAGAATAGAAACAAATTAATACAAGATTAAGACTAAGGAAAGATTAAGGAGAGGATAAATATACCAACAAATTAAATGAGAAGTAGAAAGAAAAGAAAGGATCTTTGATTAAATCCAACCCAAAGAAATGGAATTCAATGTTGTCAATAGAGAAATTCCCCAATAGGTCTTCCATAATACAAAGATTCAACAAGGATTAAACTAAGATTAAGGAGAGATTAAGGAAGGATTAAGCTAATCTATACTAATCTATCCTAAAGTAGATCTAGGGTTTTGTGCTTAAAACAATACGGGGGGGGGGGGGGAGGGGGGGGGGGGGTAATTTATAGGGTGGCATGAATAAGGGAGGTGAAGCGTCGAAGCGGGGGAGAAAACAGGGCCATCCCGGTCGTGATGGGGTCCCGTCCCGACCATGATGGTGGTGGTCACGGTCGGGATGACCTATCTGTAGCTTTCTTCTCTCGTCTTTGCTTCCCGACCGTGATGGAGTGCTTCCTGATCGTGATAGGTCCTTACTTGCTCTTCCTAGGCTTCTTATCGATGCTCGATGCTCGGGATGTTCTCAAATGGGCTCTAAGGGACTCGGGATCGAGTCTAAGTAAGTCACCGAATCATCGTCGCTTCTCTTCTTGGCTCCATATGCATCGAAAACGAGACGGAATCGCTCCACTTCTTCTTGATGAGTATTAGGAACCTAAAACATGCTAGAAGAAGCGTAAGTAGCCTCTAAAGCGCCCTAAAGAGCGATTCCTCCAAAGAAAGTGGGACTAAACACGCGAAATAAACACTACAAAACACACATATCAGGCGCATAAAGTGGCGCACCTGAAAACTGAGTCGCTGGAGGCCAAGCGCACGACGTGCTGCGCTCGAGATCTCGAAATGAAATACGAGAAAAACTATATTTACCCCACTCATCCGCTCGTAAGCGACAACAACAACTCTCTCCCTCTCGAGAATTCCACACGACTTCCAATTCTCTCTTTAGCGTCGCACTCCACGACATTAGGAATGATTCACTCAATCCTTGTCTCTCCGATTCAAATTCCACGATTCTATACTACTCTTCAGAGTTCTTACGAGTTCCTACTCGATAAGAACGAACAAGGGCACTTGTATTGATCCGTCGATATTGAGTATCCTATTTCAGTTAGTTTTAGAATTTATTGGTACACAATTAATTTTAGAATTTATTTCGATTTATCAATGATTCGATTGTTCTACAATTATTTTGTTTTGATATTGAGTATCCTATTTCAATTGTATAATCTGCTCATTTTTCTATTTACAAAAAGGGTTGATACACTTCTATGTATATAGCAATGGATTTTCTCTAATAAGTTTAGAATTGGTATTCAATGATATCACAATGCATGATTCAAATATATAAGCTTTATTACCATATTTCAATACAACTTGTGTATTCTTTTTTGGTACAAGATCGATATATATTACTTGTGTAGACACCCACATTTTGACTGCCAGGTGTCTATAGCAGTTTCCGACAAACACCCGATGATGATCGGACGCAAACGTGCTTTAATATACTGGGAAACGGGCTCAAAATCATTGGCATTTAGCTTGGGCTTTTTATGGAGTACATATCTCACAAAACCAACCTCAAAATCAGGCCCAGCGGGTCGTTTCGAGTCAAATAAGACTAATTTGGGTCGAAACCGGCACCAGGGGTAAAACCGTCTTTTAGCGACCGAGTCAAAACCCGCTAAAAAACATTCTCGAGACACGCGAGTCAGCCGTGACACCTCACGTGGCTGATTCGAGCTCCAATACTACAAAAAAATCAGCTACACAAAATATTAAACAAATCCGTTTAAGGATAGAATTCGATCTCAAGTAGGAATTCTATCCGAAAACCGAATCAGATACTCGACCAAGCATAAGCTCGGCCGAATCACTCCACCAACCAGCCGAGATTCGTTGCTTCTTCACCAAGCAAAGGAATTTATGTTTCTCTCAGCTTCTCACGTTTCCTATCCTAAGCGGTAGTTCTAACCCAAACACTTCTCTTAGCCAAGGTCGGGAATATTCCTATAAATAGGCCCCTTGCACAACACAATTAAGACACTTGAACACACGTACATCAACTCTTCACACATAAAATTCCTTACACTTAGCATCGAGAAACCGATATTACAAAACCCGAAGGAAACCGGCCCCGATACCCGTCACCCTTCACGTCCCAAACCGAACCACCTTAACTCACCAACATCCACTCGACGCTCCCGTGCCCAAGCCACGTTCCGACGAGCTCCGATCCGAGTAAACTAAAACATGTAGGTTGAGGGTGTAACCAAACCCGACTTCTCTCTTTTCTCTCTTCTCCCTCTCGTTTTTTTTTCTTTTTCGTCGTCCGTTTTTTTCCTTTTACGGGTCTTCGGTCGTCCTTTTATTTACGGGTCGTTCGTCGTTTTTTTTATTTCTAATATCGATATTATTAAAACTATTTTCATATAACAAACATTCTTAAAAATATGATATCAACTCTATAGTTGAATATCGTATTAAAAGAATTAAATTAAATCTCGTCGATGCTAAAAAATCATTACTTTACAAAACACAACGATTTTAAAGCGGAGAGAATTCACATCTTTTTCGTTCAAATTCTTTTCTTTTTACAAAACTTTTCCTAAAATTCATTCCGAATATTCGATATCGATTTCATATATAATCGAATATCGGATACGACGAATATCGAAAACATAAATCGAGTATAAGTTAATTCGTATTTATAGGCGATTTATCAAAATTAACAATTTTCGAACAACAAGCGAAAGCGGGACAGACCCGCACGCGAGTCGCACCCCTCCCAGGCGACTCGCGTGTGAGTCTGAAACCCGCGCTCTTTTTTAGCTCTTTTCGTTCATTTTTTTATTTTATTATTCTACGAAACGATTTCTCAAAATTTACATCTTTTCTAAAAAAAGCTATTCCAAGTATTTGATATCGATTACATAATCGAACATCGAATATAACGAATTTCGGAAATATTAAATCGAGTGCAAATTGTGCAATATTTGTACGCGGTTTAATAAACACATCGAATTTTCAAAAAATTGGTTTCGAAAACAGGCCGGGACGCGAGTCGCGCGCGTCCCGGGCGAGTCGTCTGGCCGGCTGTAACGCGACACCTTTTTCTCGTTTTTTATTATTTTTCGAACTTCGTTTTTTATACAAAACGGTACTTTTTAGCAATATTTTTCAGATTTAGACTAATATTTTTCTCGATCTCGCATATTCATCATATTTGCTACATTTTTATTCTCAATTCGATACTAACTCGTTTGTTCATTTTTTGTAGCAAATTCATCTTTTTTTCTATCGTTTGTTTTATTATACTAAAACGAATCTCACATGCTAAATTCGACTTTGACGTTAATTTTTCATGCATTAAACCGACTTAGCAACCCATTCAATTCCTCGCATGCTTAGGAAAACAATGTTTGCATATCATTCATCGTATTACTAACGCGCGTATTAAAAAATCATTCGATATCCTAGTAGAGGCCGCTAATGTGCGGGCGGGGTTGGGTGTTCTTTGTGAACTTCCCAACACGTACCCTCACCCCTTACTCAGAACCTCAGTTTCCGGATGTCCGAAACTATTGGCAACGAGACTCATTCAATACACGGTATACGATCAAGTCGGTATCGGTATCAAGTGCAAAGGGACGAACCCGATAAACTCTGACATCGGAAATGGGCCGTATTTTGTACACGGCCCACTACGACATAGAGTGGGTTCGAACGGGCCCGAACTCCCACAAAGTTTGGTGGCGACTCCACTTCGATTTAAATTTCAATTTGACCTTCTCATATGGAGATTCATTCGCCTCCCCAAACCCGCGCGTGGCCGCGTCGGGGTGGACCTATGTCATGTCCACAATTTGGCGACTCCGCTGGGGATTAACTGATGTGTGACTTACCATCGGCATCCTCAGGGTGAGACTCGAATAGAAATCGTTTGACTAGTACAATACGCGTTTTAGTTTTACGGTTCATGCATAACCCCATATTTTCCCGGGCCGGTACTGGTGACCGACGTCCCACTATACTATCGATGTAGTCCAAATTGGATATGTCGAAGGTGTCCATTAGCCGATTCGTATGGGTTTTACGGCATGTTCTAAGCTCAACTCGACTTAGGAAGTCCGCCCCGATTCTCGATAGGCTGTGTACACTGGTATAGACCCTTATAGACTGACCGAGACTTAGAATTAGAGCATACGTGGCGTCGTTATACTGCTTCCATGACTACGTGCTACCTGATCTACAAGTCATCTTTTAAAAAAACGTCATTTTCAAAAATTGCATCCTTTTCAAAATATCCAATTTCAAAACCCGGGACATATACCGAATTTAGGATCCACGATTTTACTTAAAATAGCCTATTTTTAGCCGGTATTATGCCCATTTCAAAACTCGAAAGTATTTCGAACTTTCAAAACCCTCCCCGGTCCACCTTTTCCGTTTTTTTTAAAGGGGCCGGTTCTCCCCGAATTTCTTCGGGCTTTCAAAAAATTCAATTTCAAAACCTTCCTTTTCTTAGGGCTTCCCGTATTTAGCAGTGTCGGGTCGTGTCTTAAGTCGTCAAGGTCTTCTAGCGTCGAAACTCCGTCGATCTTACATCACGGATTTCCTCCCTATCCCAGTCCGCCTTATTTGACTAAGGCAAGGCCCACCTACGTAGGACATACTCCTACAAGGGTTGGCCCGTCTACACAATCGAGTCTAAAAGTCTGGGGAATGTCTCACGTGAACCTCCTTTCGAACAGGGTCCAGCCCACACAGCTGGATCCTAAAGGAGGCCCACCTTTCACATGTCACCCGTCTAAGTGTCCTTTTCCGAGTAATTTCCTTCCTAGCTTCCTTTCTTCCCTTGCTCGGGATGTACTTTAGTTCTAGGATTTGGGCTAGTTGATGATTACGCGGTGTTCTTACAAACAGGCCACCTTTCACCCGAACGATGACGCAACAAGCCATTGACGAGTTGACCGTTTCGTTGGCCAAGCTTCAAGACCAACTGACGAAAATGAGGGAGGATCAGATCACCATCCTCACCCGGGTAATCGCAGTCGAACAAGGAACTCCTAGCGCTGGGGTTGAAGACGTTGGGCCGTTAGCTGAACTGGCCAGCGGGGTCCACAAGCTGCAAGAACAAGCCCACACGACCACCAGCAACACCATCCACACGGAAAATGCTCGGGCTTATTCGCCCCTAACTGATGAATTGCCCGCTAATCTCAACTTGACGGGCCTGCCCATGTTCGATGGGACTTAAGACCCGTTACTCCATATCCGGGCTTTTAAGGAATTCATGGCGGTTAAGGGGGTCAAATCGACCATGTTCAAGCATCTCTTTGCTTCATCCTTGGACAAGCACCCAAGAGCCTGGTACTACAGGCTTGATTCCAAGAAATACAAAACTTGGGACGATGTCGCAACGGAGTTCGCCCGAAACTATGCGGACAATACTGAGATCCAGACGACCATGCGTACTCCGAAAGTCATGGCCCAAGAGCCTAAGGAGGGTTTCACCAAATACCTCCAAAGGTGGAGGGCTGAAAGTGTCAAGCTGGTCGACAAGCCCAACGAAAAGGTGCTAGTGGAGGCCTTTGTGAAAAATCTCCTCCCATCTTACCGGATCCATCTCCGATACGCCATCATACCCAATTTCGCCACCTTAACCGAAATGGGTACTAGAATCGAAGATGATTTAAGGTTAGAAAGCCTTACTAAGGCCTCTACTAAGGGGTATCAAGGAGCCAGCTCGTCTTCTGGCAAGCCCGCAACTACAACTGCGGCCCGAAGTATCTTCGACGAGGTCAATTTGCTAGACAACTCGACCAAAAAGAATACTCCAGCCCGAGTATTCACTGACATAGGGACTACTTATGCCAACGCCTTACAAAGGTTATCTTCTAAAGGCCTAATCCAGCCGATAGGCCCAATGCCGGAGGTTCCTGTCGAAAAACGGTCCAAGAGTTACAACGCCCAGGCCTATTGCCACTATCACCGAGGCAACGGGCACGACACCGAAAAATGCTGGAAGTTGAAGCATCTCATTCAAGATCTGATCGAGAGTGGGAAAA
This sequence comes from Agrostemma githago, assembly GCA_958450325.1. Classification (NCBI taxonomy): domain Eukaryota; kingdom Viridiplantae; phylum Streptophyta; class Magnoliopsida; order Caryophyllales; family Caryophyllaceae; genus Agrostemma; species Agrostemma githago. The sequence continues at coordinate 9,796,922 of OY288250.1, read as the reverse complement.
TACCGTTACCTAGTGATAAGCCCAGTAACAAAAACAACCCTCTTGCTACTCACGCCATTTTCACTGGAGGAGTAGTCGACTGTACTCATCTCATTTCCCCTTTCATTCCTCAAATCAACGGGATATGGAATGATGACGAAGACGATGTTTACTTGGCTAAAGGGGAAACCGTCCCCATCACTGTCGAAGAGATCCGGAAGGCCAAAACCAAGGCCCTGGCCGGCACGCATGTCATCACGGTCGGACCTTCGGCCCTAGGATCCGTCACTGAACCTGCCAGGGCGGACTCTACACTTGAAGAACCAAATACCGACACGGCCCTAGTCAAGCAACTGAAGAGGGTCCGAACCGATCTCACTATATGGCAGCTTTTAGTCAGTTCGCAAGAACATCGGGCGGCGCTTACTAAGGCTCTCGATGAAATCAAGGTAGACTCGCTGGTTACCCCCACTGAAATGGTAGCCACTATTTTACCTCATCTTAAAGGCAAGCCCAAAGGAGAAGGCCCACTCATCACCTTCTCCGAGTCCGACCTTCCACTATTCGGGGCCACCCATAACCTGGCCCTATATATCACGATGATCTGCCGGGGCAAGTATCTACCTATGACCCTAATTGATGCCGGGTCAGCTGTGAATGTCCTTCCTTTAAGGACTGCAAAGGCTCTCGGCATTACCGAGGCTGACTACCTTCCTACCGCACAAACTATCCAGGCTTTTGATGGGAGCCCGAAATCCGTTGCTGGGGCAGTTAAACTAACCATCATAACGGGCCCGATCGAGAAGGAGCTCGAATTCCAAGTGATCGATGTCACCTCATCGTTCAATCTGCTACTCGGAAGGCCCTGGATCCACGCGGTCAAAGCCGTGTCCTCCACTCTCCACAGGAAGGTCAAGTTACCTTTACAAGACGGGGCCATCACCCTCGAAGCTACCCCCATAGCCGTGTCAAGCTGCAACACGGCTGGCTCAACCGATCCACGAGGCTTCAATTTTGTGGGAATGATTGAGGAAGAGTATCTCTTTAGGCCCTATTTCACGACCATCATCGACATAATGCTGCAGAACTTGGGTTACCTACCGGGGGCTACTTCAAGGCCCAACCTCCCAGCTGGCAAGATCATCGAGGTCCTGAACGACGGAGAGTCTCGATTCGGCTTGGGCTATACCATGACCCTGGGAGATACGATCCGAACAAACGCACTCAAGTTTGTCACTCCTGTGTTCGGAGTTATTCAAGTGGGCCTCTATCAGCCCACCATCTCATATCCCGAGACCAAATTGGCTCGGGAATGCAACTTCATCCCGGATGATATCTTTGCTCTCATCCAGGCCGAATCGAAAGAAGATTCAAACCATGCTGAGCCCATGCTCGGGCTCCTGTTCGGGGAAAGCAAGATAATCCCGACCCCTAAAGAGTAATTGGCGAACCTGATCCTCCATAGCAGCAAGCTCGATCCGACCAGGCTGATCTCTGAAGTCGGTACCAACACCGGAAAGAGGGCTTGGAGGAAGACGATCAAGTGGACCGACAGCGTGGGTCGATTCTACAAGTTCACTACTGGCGAAGGGGAGATGCAAGGCGCCGAGTCCGAATCCGAGTCAAAGTCAGAGTCAGAGTCGGAGTCTGGGTCTAAGTCTAGAGGGTCCAGTACTAGGGTCGAGTCTGTAACCCCTTTTCCTTTGGTCACACCTGTGGGAGTCTCGGAATCTGTCCCGAGAGCACTCCCCATCCCGCCTCTGACCAACGATCAGATGACTGCTCTCTTTGAGCTATTTTCAAAATTCTCTATCAATAATAACGATAAGCGTTCTGCTTACGACTTGTCTTATTTTCAAAACATTTTCAAAAATTTTATTTGCAATGACATTGAGAAACCCGACGAACAGGTACCACTACCTCCGCATCTAGTCGAGCAACTCGAACAAAGGGAATCCCGAGATCCGGTCATTGAGGAAACTGACTCCGTCAATGTAGGAACCCCTTTATAGCCTTAGATGCTTAAGTTAGGTTTATCCTTAGATCCCGAGGAGAAACAACAATTCACGGAGCTCCTCCACGAATTCAAAGACGTCTTCGCATGGTCCTACAAAGACATGCCGGGAATAGACCGGGAGATAGCCGAACACCGTATACCCATTAAAGACGGGTGTAAGCCGGTAAAGCAAAAACTCCGAAGAATGAGGCCCGAATGGTCTCTTAAAGTCAAAAAAGAAGTCGACAAGCAATTCAAAGCGGGCTTTATTCAAGTGTCTGAATATCCAAACTGGGTTGAAAATATCGTACCAGTACCCAAGAAAGACGGAAAGGTACGAGTTTGTGTAGATTTCCGGGACCTTAATAAGGCCAGCCCGAAAGATGATTTCTCGTTGCCACACATCGACATACTGGTGGATAACACGGCCGATCATGCCCTTCTATCCTTTATAGACGGGTATGCCGGATACAATCAGATCAAAATGGTGAAAGAAGACATGAGTAAGACCACCTTCACTACGTCTTGGGGGACTTACTGTTACACTGTTATGCCATTTGGGCTTATCAACGCCGGTGCCACTTACCAACGGACCGCCACCACCTTATTACATGACATGATGCATAAGGAAGTAGAGGTCTACGTGGACGATATGATCGTTAAGTCCAAAGAACGAAACGGGCATACTCTGGCCCTTAGAAAGTTCTTCACCCGGTTACGCAAGTACAACATGAGGTTAAACCCTCAAAAATGCAGCTTCGGGGTATCATCGGGCAAATTACTGGGCCATATCGTCAGCCAGCGCGGCATCGAGGTTGACCCAGCCAAAATCAAGGTCATTACCGAGATGCGGCCGCCTAAAACTGAAAAGGAGATTAGGGGGTTTCTCGGCAAAGTCCAATATATTAGCCGGTTTATTTCAAAGCTAACCATGGTATGTGAGCCCATTTTCAAGAAACTGAAGATAGGAGAACGGGTACTGTGGGACGACAAATGTCAAGCAGCTTTCGATAAGATCAAAGAGATTCTGTCATCTCCGCCAGTATTAATGCCGCCTCAACACGGTCTACCTTTGTCGTTATATTTGACAACGACCGAGACGGCCATGGGGGCTATGTTGGCCCAGACGGTCGACTCGGAGGAACGGGCTATTTACTACATCAGTAAAAAGTTCTTAGAATACGAGTGCAAATATACGATGCTCGAAAAGACGTGCCTAGCTCTAGTTTGGGTCACTAAAAAGCTCCGACACTATATGCTTAGTCACGAAGTGCACGTGTTGTCCAAAATGGATCCAATCAAATACCTGTTCGAGAAGCCCATCCTCAATGGCAGGATATCTAGATGGACTTTAATGTTAGCTGAGTTCGACCTCAAGTTCGTGCCATTAAAAGCCATCAAAGGTCGGGTAGTAGCCGAGTTCCTTGGCGATAGTCTGGTATCTGAAGAGGGACATACTGATACCTGGGCCTTCCCAGACGAAGATATATTCCATACTGACACGGAGACATGGGATCTATACTTTGACGGGGCATCCAACTTTCAAGGATTTGGTGTCCGAATTTTGCTAATCTCGCCGCAAGAAGAACACACCCCGTTGTCCATTAAATTGGATTTTGACGTGACTAACAACGCAGCCGAGTATGAAGCATGCATTCACGGACTGCAAGTCGCCGCGGATTTAAAAGTAACAAGCCTCCGGGTCCACGGTGACTCATCATTAGTCATCAATCAAGTACTCCAGAAATGGAAAACTCGGAACGCAAATCTCGTAGCTTACCAAGCGCGAGTAAGGGTTCTCGAAAAGCAGTTTCAAAAGGTGGAATACATTTATCTACCTCGGGAAGAAAACCAGTTTGCAGATGCGTTATCCAAGTTAGCATCTTTACTGAATATCCCGGAACACATGACCAGCATGCCGATTTGCGTCGAAAGACGGTCCAAGCCGGCATACATCAATGCTATTCAAGATATTGAAATAACTGATCTAGAACCTTGGTACCAGGCTGTTCTAACCTACTTAACGTCGGGAGAATATCCTCCGGGATCTGAAAACCGGGCCAAGAAATCCCTGCGAAGGTGGGCCACCCAGTTCATCCGCACGGACGATGGATAGTTGTACAAAAAGATGGCGCAGGGAGCTCTACTCCTATGTATCGACAAAACGCAGGCCGAAAAGGTCATGACCGAGGTGCACGATGGCGAGAACGGTCCGCATATGAACGCCCATATGCTAGCTCGAAAAATCGCCCGACTCGGGTATTACTGGAATAGCATGGAAACCGACTGTCAGTTATATGTCAAACACTGTCATAACTGTCAGATTTTCGGCAACGTCCAGCATATGCCGTCATCCCTTTTGTATACCATGACTTCACCATGGCCATTTTTGACATGGGGAATCGATATAATCGGGAAGGTAAACACTTCCGGGACGGGAGGTCACTGCTTCATTCTAGTGGCTATTGACTATTTTACTAAATAGGTTGAAGCCGAGTCATATCGTGTCTTGAACGCCAAGCACGTAGCAAAATTTATCCAAGATAAAATTATATGCCGATACGGGATCCCGCATGAATTCATTAGTGATCACGGTACCCATTTTCAAGCCGAAACCGCTACTTTGCTAGCAAAATATAAGATTCAAAGGCATACATCTTCGCCTTACCGTCCCCAAACCAATTAGTAAGCTTTATTACCATATTTCAATACAACTTGTGTATTCTTTTTTGGTACAAGATCGATATATATTACTTGTGTAGACACCCACATTTTGACTGACAGGTGTCTATAGCAGTTTTCGACAAACACCCGATGATGATCGGACGCAAACGTGCTTTAATATACTGGGAAACGGGCTCAAAATCATTGGCATTTAGCTTGGGCTTTTTACGGAGTACATATCTCACAAAACCAACCTCAAAATCAGGCCCAGCGGGTCGTTTCGAGTCAAATAAGACTAATTTGGGTCGAAACCGGCACCAGGGGTAAAACCGTCTTTTAGCGACCGAGTCAAAACCCGCTCAAAAACATTCTCGAGACACGCGAGTCAGCCGTGACACCTCACGTGGCTGATTCGAGCTCCAATACTACAAAAAAATCAGCTACACAAAATATTAAACAAATCCGTTTAAGGATAGAATTCGATCTCAAGTAGGAATTCTATCCGAAAACCGAATCAGATACTCGACCAAGCATAAGCTCGGCCGAATCACTCCACCAACCAGCCGAGATTCGTTGCTTCTTCACCAAGCAAAGGAATTTATGTTTGTAACACCCCGTATTTTATAATAATATTTTATTCGGAATGTTATTTATTTAAAATAATTATTTCCGTATTTTATAATAATATGCATTATCTATTTTATTGCCTCCTTTATCCGTTTTAAATAAATGTCTCGTTTTGACTCACTTTTAATGGGTTAAAATATCCGTACATGATTTGACTATTTTACTATAATATGTACTCCACCTATATTGCTTCTCCAAGCGTTTTATTATGCTCTAACCCAATTTGTAATTGGATGATCCATTGTATTAGGTAATAGACCCAAAGCCCATTTGTTAATCCCCTTATAAAAAGAAATTAACCTAGCAAGCAACTAGGTCAAAAATTATGTTTTTGCGTGTGTTATGCCGCGGCTCCCTCCTCTCTTTCTTCTCCTTTCATCTTTTTTTCTCCATTAAACTCCATTGTTATGCATCTATCTTTCTTTCAAATGCATACATCAATTATATTTTTATAATCTTGGCTCTTTCCTCTACAACATATCCATCTCCAATTAATTTTATGGGATTCATTTTCATGAATCTTTGGACCTACCTTTAGGGGTTCTTATTAAAGAAGAAGATACCATTCTTTTGGTCGTTTTGGAAGGGGATTTGTGTCGTACAATTTTTATCACATGGGTTTCGGTTTGTTCATCAAAGTTGATTTACGGGGATGATGACACGTGTTAGAGACAAGGTTTTGTTTGTCGCGTTCTTCATTGTGTTTCTTATTAATGTTTATCATTAATTGCCAAAAAGGTAACTAGATGTGTCTTTTAATCGTGTATATGATATGTGAATGCCATTGATATGATGAATGAATGTATAATATGATATTGGATGTTGTGTGGTATTATTATGCACGTTTATTATTTCGTTGATAATTGCACGATTTAATTATATCGTTAATTTTACCGTTAAGACGTTAATTACCGTTTTGTGCGAATTATAAAGTTGTGAGTCGTTTCGTGAGAGAATTCTAGGACGCGCATGAACCGACCGTGGCCTCCCTTGGTGGAGATGCTAGGGTGTTTCATCGATGCTTTTAGGGTTTCAAACCCTAGATTCAATGATGACTCAACCTACCATCACCCGGTGGTTGAGGTTAGGGTTGAGGTTAACATAACCTTATTTGAAGTTAATGTAACTTCGTCAAGAAGTACTATGCAACTTCACTTGAGGTTAAGATAACTTCAACACGGGGTTATAATCTTGTCGAGGTTCCCGAACTTTGCAAGGTTATAGACAAGGTTAAGGTAATCTTAACTTAGAGTTAAAGTTAAGGCGAAGGTTAAGGTAACCTTAGCATGGAGTTAAGGTTATATCTAAGTTCAATGTAACCTTAGCAAGAAGCTAATGTTATAGCCGAGGTTAATGTGACCTTGCTTGAAGTTAATGTACTTTCATTAAGAAGTTACTACACCACTTCACTTGAGGTTAATGTAATCTCGTCGTACCATCATAATCTTGTTGCAGTTATTGTAACTCCACGAGGTTATGATTGAGGTTAGGTCAACCTCAACTTAGTAGACAAGGTTATAGTTTGCGAACTTTAACCTTGGTTACTATTAGGCATTAGATATGCAAGGTTTACTCTATGGTTATAGTTAGTTGTGCTATCTATTGTTCACGTATTGCTGAAAGGTTACTTCTATGTATGTTCTTCATAGTTCAGTCAGTTATATTGTCCTATGTTTGAGACACGATCGTTATCTAGTATGGTCAGTTATACTATATTGGAGTGGAGTAATACTTGGTATAGTTAGTTACACTATCTAGGGCTTTATTCTCCCTGGTATAGCTAGTGACACTATGCTAAGTCTGATTACTACCTCGTATAGTCAGTTATACTATACTGGGGTGGGTTGCCACTTAGTACAGTCGGTTATACTGTACTAGGATTGGAGTTGTGACGTTATTCACAAGAGCCCTGTGCAGTCAGTTATACTGTACAGTTACACGAAAGCTAGTAGTATAGATGACGTGCGATATCAGTTATATACCAATCGGAATGAAAAAGCGCCAAATGCCGAAGGTCTATGTTCGGGCATGCCTTGAGACGTCAGTTATACGCTCTGGGTCCCGTGTGTCGTTCGGTGTACAGTTATTGCATCGAGAGCCCTAGCTAGGCTTAGACATATAGTTGTCAGTTATACGGCTATACATAGTACCGTGGAGTATCAGTTATATGCTCCACACCGATGGGAAGTCTGTTATACGACCCGTCCATCAGAGTATCAGTTATATGCTCTGGCAGGTGAGAGTGTCAGTTATACACTCGAGCCGGTGTTCGCTTTATACCCTAGGCGTAGTGTAAGAATGTTATTTGTGTGTGATCAGTCCGGTTTGGATGTTTGAATTTCTTAGTAATTGGTATGATCCTAATTGGTCGAGTATGATAATGTTTTCATGTATTCCTTTATCTGTATTATTCATTGTTGCTGATTATTAGTTGCTTTCATCCTATTGTAAAGACGACTGGGAGAGCATCTAGTTACTCCCCACTGACTGTGGACCCCCCCTTTTCAGGTCTTTCAGGATGCTGTTGACTGCTTTGTTGTTGGGGAAGACTTGTGGAGAGAGATACCCTTTATTTAAGTCTTTAATATTCAATTTAAACACTTTTGAATAATGTATTAGTTGAATGTCAAGAAAGTGACGATTCGGATTCGGTCGGGTGTTTCCGCCACCTTTGACCATATTATTTATACTATTTATATTATTTAAAGTTTTTAAAAATCCGGGTTGTTACAATGTTCCTCTCAGCTTCTCACGTTTCCTATCCTAAGCGGTAGTTCTAACCCAAACACTTCTCTTAGCCAAGGTCGGGAATATTCCTATAAATAGGTCCCTTGCACAACACAATTAAGACACTTGAACACACGTACATCAACTCTTCACACATAAAATTCCTTACACTTAGCATCGAGAAACCGATATTACAAAACCCGAAGGAAACCGGCCCCGATACCCGTCACCCTTCATGTCCCAAACCGAACCACCTTAACTCACCAACATCCACTCGACGCTCCCGTGCCCAAGCCACGTTCCGACGAGCTCCGATCCGAGTAAACTAAAACATGTAGGTTGAGGGTGTAACCAAACCCGACTTCTCTCTTTTCTCTCTTCTCCCTCTCGTTTTTTTTTCTTTTTCGTCGTCCGTTTTTTTCCTTTTACGGGTCTTCGGTCGTCCTTTTATTTACGGGTCGTTCGTCGTTTTTTTATTTCTAATATCGATATTATTAAAACTATTTTCATATAACAAACATTCTTAAAAATATGATATCAACTCTATAGTTGAATATCGTATTAAAAGAATTAAATTAAATCTCGTCGATGCTAAAAAATCATTACTTTACAGAACACAACGATTTTAAAGCGGAGAGAATTAACATCTTTTTCGTTCAAATTCTTTTCTTTTTACAAAACTTTTCCTAAAATTCATTCCGAATATTCGATATCGATTTCATATATAATCGAATATCGGATACGACGAATATCGAAAACATAAATCGAGTATAAGTTAATTCGTATTTATACGCGATTTATCAAAATTAACAATTTTCGAACAACAAGCGAAACCGGGACAGACCCGCACGCGAGTCGCACCCCTCCCAGGCGACTCGCGTGTGAGTCTGAAACCCGCGCTCTTTTTTAGCTCTTTTCGTTCATTTTTTTATTTTATTATTCTACGAAACGATTTCTCAAAATTTACATCTTTTCTAAAAAAGCTATTCCAAGTATTTGATATCGATTACATAATCGAACATCGAATATAACGAATTTCGGAAATATTAAATCGAGTGCAAATTGTGCAATATTTGTACGCGATTTAATAAACACATCGAATTTTCAAAAAATCGGTTTCGAAAACAGGCCGGGACGCGAGTCGCGCGCGTCCCGGGCGAGTCGCCTGGCCGGCTGTAACGCGACACCTTTTTCTCGTTTTTTATTATTTTTCGAACTTCGTTTTTTATACAAAACGGTACTTTTTAGCAATATTTTTCAGATTTAGACTAATATTTTTCTCGATCTCGCATATTCATCATGTTTGCTACATTTTTATTCTCAATTCGATACTAACTCGTTTGTTCATTTTTTGTAGCAAATTCATCTTTTTTTCTATCGTTTGTTTTATTATACTAAAACGAATCTCACATGCTAAATTCGACTTTGACGTTAATTTTTCATGCATTAAACCGACTTAGCAACCCATTCAATTCCTCGCATGCTTAGGAAAACAATGTTTGCATATCATTCATCGTATTACTAACGCGCGTATTAAAAAATCATTCGATATCCTAGTAGAGGCCGCTAATGTGCGGGCGGGGTTGGGTGTTCTTTGTGAACTTCCCAACACGTACCCTCACCCCTTACTCAGAACCTCGGTTTCTGGATGTCCGAAACCATTGGCAACGAGACTCATTCAATACACGGTATCCGATCAAGTCGGTATCGATATCAAATGCAAAGGGACGAACCCGATAAACTCTGACATCGGAAATGGGCCGTATTTTGTACACGGCCCACTACGACATAGAGTGGGTTCGAACGGGCCCGAACTCCCACAAAGTTCGGTGGTGACTCCACTTCGATTTAAATTTCAATTTGACCTTCTCATATGGAGATTCATTCGCCTCCCCAACCCGCGCGTGGCCGCGTCGGGGTGGACCTATGTCATGTCCACAACTTGACACAAAAACACACCCCGATTTTAAATGACTGTACCATTTCATTATAATAATCCTTAAATATATTCATGAGATGGGGTAATCATTTAAAAATGGATGAAGCATATGTTACATATTTTTATTTTATTTAGTGAATAGATAATTTCATTCATAAATATAAATCACACTTTAAAATTAAACTATTTAAAATTATTTTAATACTCCCTCCATTCCAATAAATTGTTTGTCTTTTCTTTTGACACCAAGGGTAAGGGATCCAATGAGTAAGTGACATGTGGAGCAAAACTCATGAGAAGGGTCAAATTGCATATAAAAAACATTCTTAAAATAGAAAAACAAACAATTCATTGTGACGCCCCAATATGGAATATGCAAACAATTCATTGGGGCGGAGGGAGTAGCTCATATGGAAGATGAAGCTAAATAAGATGTGGTAATAATCTGGGCCAAATCATGATAATGTTGTGAAGAAAATATTTTTTTAACAAATATTAGGAACAATTTTTTGATTCATCAATTTTTTGTAAAACTGCTTTTGATTCATCAATAAAATTCACTAATTATTATTAGGAACAATATATCATGTGGATTCTATTCCAATGAGAAAAATATAATATTGCCATGCAAAGACAAATGATATATTCTACCAACTTCAAAATTTTGTTACCTTAAATACTCTCTCGGTAATTGTATCTGTTCCAAGTTTGACATTTTTGCGGACTTAGGTAACGCTGTGACTATGTTTTTTCTTCGCATTTATAAATTAGTTTTATTTTATTGAAAAAATGTGTTCGTCAATTCTAATCCTTCAATGAAACCGCCTCATAACAAGATTATTATTGCAAAACTTTTGACAATGATGTATAGTTATTGTTTTATTTTAAAATTTTCATTTTTTATTTGCAAAGCTTTTGACAATGATGTATAGTTATTGTTCTATTTTAAAATTTTCATTTTTTAATTTTTTTGGTTTCTACTTTATTATGAAATAATCTTAGACTATTTTAACGTAAAATCGCCTTACAAAAGACTTTATTGTTTTGTGAAATATCTTAATATAACAAATCTAGTTATTGTTATTGGTTTTCAAAGTTTTGTATTTTGCTATTGTTTTTCACGGTTAAATTTTGTAAATTTGAACTTAAAAAGTTACTACAGGATACAAAGTTGTTTTGTATCCCAGTATGCATCTTTTTCAGAATTGATGTTTATCCCAGATTCGTTTGTGTACGCTTAAAATTTGCGCTGATTTATTGCAAATTATGGACAAATTGCTACAAAAGTGTGAGATATTGAAAGTTCGTAAAATTTTCTACCAGGCATCAGTGGCGATTCTAGGAATTGAGTTGAGGAGGTGCAGAAATAAACTAATCATCATTCCAGTTTGTACAAAAAAAATTGAGTTTTTAACATAGTATAATTCAAGTAATGGGTTTAGATTCCGACAATATATTCGAGTTTGTACAAAAAAACGACGTTCGAGACGAAAAACGTAGTTACTATAAATAAAATAAATATTTATATTTTTTAAACGTTCTTTTTACGCAAAATCGTCTATGAGTGTGAAAATTACATAAATGTTTAATTATATTTTATAATAAAAAAAATCATCACTGTAATATAGTATATATATGTAAGAAATGTTTGAAAATTACTTCGTAAATAATATGATTACTATAAGTAAAAGATGATTATAATTAATCTTATCATATAAGATCGTCTTATATTATAAATAATCAGACGTACATATTTGTGAATGTATTTGTGAGTGTGAAAATTAGTACATGTTTAATTATATTTTATAATAAAAAAATTCATCAATATAATACAGTATGTATATAAGAAATATTTGAAACTTACTCCGTAAATAATATGATTACTATAAGTAAAAGATGATTATAATTAATCTTATCATATAAGATCGTCTTATTATAAGACTAGTCCATTGCTCAAATAAAATACAAAGTTATATAAACACAAATATCATTTAATTACTCTGTAATTTCGTATATGTGATCACTTCTTATAGACTTGTAAAATTGTGTCATATAAGAGTTGATATAGGATTTTAAACTAAAACTTCGTAGTTGCCAAATACCGATACATCCCATATGGAAGGGGAAAAAACATAAATTTACTACATCAGGGACTCGAACCCGGGCTTGTAGTCATCTAGGACAACTTACCATCCATTGAACGAAGTATCGACAGGATTCTTAGTTACACAGAAACATACTTATTCTAGAATTGGGGGGGGGGGGGGGGGTTGGGATGCCCCCCTAGAATCGGAAAATCAATATATAGAGGTCGTTTGGTTTCCACAAAGGTATCCGTATGGAATGAGGAATCATACTAGAGTGGTAGAGATTTGGAATTCCATTCCTAATACCATGTGTTTGGTTCGTTTCTGGTATGAGTAATCTCAGGGAAAAAAATATTTGTAATCTAAAGAAAAAAAAAAGTTTTTAATTAAAAAAATCTATTTTTATTGTGATAGAATATTAGAATTTTTTTTCACATTTTCACTTGATTTTTTTTATGTTTTGTCAATTTAGGAAAAAAATATTTTATCCAAAAATCAATACTCCTTATTATTTTTGACTAAAAATTATTTTATGCACATTTTCATCATTGAGAAAACAAGTGTTAGTTTGAATAACAATAAAAACGTACAAAAAAATTGCAATAAATATATTTTGGAAACAAAAAAGAACTTTTATTGATCTGATACCAAGGTATCAACCCTCATACCCACCCCCACCCTTGGGTATGAGAAACATATACCTCATGGGTTTGAGGCATCGGTATGAAAACAAAAAAGAGACAAACAAACACAAGTTATGAGTTTTGGTCATTCCAAGCCCATACCTCATCCTCACACAAGGTGAAAGGAGTAACTTTTCGAGCGATATGATTGGTTTGTTACATCAAAACTCAATTTACGAAAGTATCATTAATAATAATAATAATAATAATAATAATAATAATAATAATAATAATAATAATAATAATAATAATAATCAAGTAGAAAATATTTTTGATTATTATAATAATATATTTAATCTATCATATTAATGTGAATTTTTATTATTTTCATCTTAAAACCATTAATGATCGACAATGGGAATGTGCACGGGATGTACTTCACACCTCCGCCACCGCGTCTCGGCACCGCTTCAAAGATGGAGTACACGCCGGCGGAATCTTAGCATGACCCGAATCGAGAAGGAGCAGATGAAGGCACAGTTGACACAGCAGCAGGAGCAAATCAAGAAGATGCAGGAACAGATGGACATGTTTCAGGCCATGTTTGCGGAATGCAACCAAGGTCGTCCCTCATCTCCTCCGGACGACAGAGACCCCTGGTAACAACCCGGATTTTCGATGACTTAAAATATATAGTAGATAATGCGGAAAGTTATCTAAGTCATTTAATTTAAAATTATATCAGAGTGTAAATAAATCCGGATCGCTACGGATCCTTACAATAAACGACTATTAATTACATAGTCTTGATTCACTTAGTACAGAAAATAGATTGTATTTTATACAAAACATGTTATTAAATCTCTCTTGCTCGATTTCCCAATGTCTTAGACCTGCAAAAAAAAATAAAACAGTGGACGCTGAGTGGGACAACAACCAAGCCGTTCATCTAACATCACCTCGAACACATAAGACAATCATGTGAATAACAAATAATATGCTTACAAAAATATTAAAAGATATCACGTAACAGATAGTTTCCTTTAATTCAATTAACCAACATGTGAGGTGATGAAAACGATAAAGTTTAAAAGATGTGACTTTGGCAGCCTTTTGATTTTAAAATCATTTTTCACGTAAAGAAACAAAACACACGAGTCGTGGCTCCTAGTATCACCGCTACTCCATATTGGCTTGCATCTCACCAATAGAAGTAACCGTGTTACCGACTCGTAGACCGAATCGATCTTATGAGGTTTACATCTCACCCATAAGGCTCAATTGGGCCCGAACTTCTATTATATTATACGTTTATTCAAACGGGGCTCTGGGCTGAAATGAAAGCTGATGATTACATTCTCTGCATCACCAAGAGGGAACCCGCAGTTTTCAGAATCCTGTTCTGCCCCCGCTACCAAGGTGGTAATACTGATCAAGTACTTGTCTATACGTGCGCCACATACCCTACGCAGACTCTTAAACCACTGCTCTCATTACCGTAGGATGACTACCTTAAACACTAGGTCGACTCTCGGACCGCAGCCTCCGAGTCTGCTTTTCATTACAAGTGCAGTCGAAACACCACGCATGGTAGGATCCAACACAAGCTATTCGTTCCAGACTCGCATCGTAAACTTTATATAAAACTCGCCCGTGAACAAGTAGTACTTTATTTGGTGACCTTCAATAATTGGTCGGACTCATTTAAACAGTCAAATCCTCAAATACTTACTTTCAGTGTGACAACGTTACACTTTAATCCTCAAGTGTCACCCGAAACATCGTATCCCAAATATCGTATAATATTTTTAAAATAGTAAATTCTTTAATATGAAGTTTTATATAAAAATAAAATTTAAGGTATAATATAATAAAATATTATTTTAAAATTTATGGTTTCTGAAAAATATAAAAGTTTCTGAAAAATATGAATTAAGTTGTACTTAATCGATTTACAAAATTTGACGTAAAATCATTTTTAAAATATTTATAAATATCGTGTAAAAATTTCGGAATACAATAAATTCATTTATTCTAGAAAATGAAATTTATAAATTTTACGGAGTATATAGTATGATAAGTAGAAGTAATAATACGTAATATAGTACGAAGTAGAAGTAGTATATATATAGTACGTAGATAATAGTAGTGTAGTATGAGTAAGTAGTAGGAAGTAGTAAGTTATATAGGTAGTACGTAGTATTTATAGTAGTTGTGGTTTGTAGGTGTAGTATATAGAGTTAGTGAGTATGCATGTGTGCATGGGAGGTGTGAGAGGTGTAGTAACATGGGGGAGAGTAGGATGGGGAGGTGTAGGGAGTTATAGAGGTACTAGTGTAATACCCGTGACACGTCATGGGGTTGGGAGGGGAGGGTGTTATTACAAAGAAGGGACGACATATTGGAGAAAATAATATATATAATCAAATTTTATATGCATGAACAATATATACGTAACTTGAATTTGTATTCTATAAGAGCAAAGTAATTCAAATATACCACAAATAACGTAAAAGAAGAAGAAGATAAATGTAAAAGCAAAAAAGGGAAGACAACCTAATTAAAAACATGTAAATGACACTTTACATACCACGGTGAGCTAAAGTTGTTTCAACTTCTTATTATAGAAAAAGGATAGGGTAATTATATAAAGGTCAATACAAATGTGGTAAATGTAGCGTATAGAATATACGGGACGATATAATCGTAACGACGTACGGGAATCACAAATATAGTACATCATTTTTTTTCAACCATGTAATATTATCGTAGATAACGTCAAGATGAGATTTAAATATAAATATATTTGTACTACGTTGCTATCGTAGTACGTTAGTCGGTGACAACTATAAGTACACAAAGGAACGAACGTTATAAATGAAAGATACCGAAATATAAAAAGTAGTAAATACAAATGTTAAAGGACAAAAGCGAGTACTTGACTACATATCTGGACATGAATTACGGTTGGCACGCAAATGTTAGGTCTAGGAAACATAACACCCCTATTCTCATCCACATCTCTTTCCCTACCCAAACCGCCGCCATGGTATACGAATTAGCAACCAACCGAAGAAAGCTTTAAAACGATGGAGTATTAATGACAATCGATTGAAGATCCGGTCTTGATGTGAGTGAATGAACGAACGAAGGTCAGATCTGTATCTCCATCTCGGTGTAATTTTGTTTATTAAGTTTACTAATTTCAAAAAACCAAAAAACTCGAATATAATTATGACATCATATCGATTTTCGTGTTGCATGTGCTCTGTTGATGACCGAAAACTCGTGAAGAAGACATGGGCATGGCGTGAAAGGGTGGACAAAGAATAAAGCGTTCAACTACAGTCGAAATGATTGACATGAGGTTACAGAAAGCACTCAAAGATCAGGGAGAATCGAAAGTGAAATGGCATGGGATGAGGTAATTCCAAATTTTCATATGATTTACTGATTATGGGGGATAGCCTCTACTGTTTGACGCAATAGATTGCTTGTGTTGAAAATTCCTTGAGGGTCACTAAAAGAATCTAACAGGAATTGTGATGGGAATACACAACAGAAAAAAATTGAGAAAATATAGTGGTGACAGTAATATCAGGAATATTAGACACTTGTTGGATGTTGAACACTGTCTTTTCATTTCTTCATGAATTATGGACTATAAATAGGGGTTAGATTATGGTAATTTTTGAAGCACTTAGATAAAATAACAAAAAAAACAGAGGTATAAAGAGTTAGAAAAAAAAATGCACAGAGATAAGAGGGTTAAGAAACAGGAGGTTAAGGAATATGTGTACCCTGCAACATGCATAATGGCTAACATGCCATATCACTTGGATGATAAGGGAACAGTTTCGGGTAAGAGTTTCAACCCACTTAGGGACAAACTGTGGTCTATGGGATATCATGTGGCCAAGGCTAAGGGATTATGGGGTCCGGGGAAAACGTTTTGGAGGAGAGTGTTGATAGAGTTTGATAGGGGAAAAGAATTATGAGTTTGCTTTAAAACTTGAAAGGCATTTCGAGGTCTGTGGGAAGGGATTGATGAATTACAGTAGTAGGGGTGAGCGTGGAATAGGTGCACATGTCTGAATTGCATCAAGAAATGATACTCATTTACTTGGATATGGATGCCAGTTCGCTGATGTTGATTTGGAGTTGATGTATAAGGGGGTATCAGGGGTGTCAGCATATAATACTGATGTGTATGATGAAATAGAAGAAAAAATCAAGGACATCTTCAAGGATGTTGAGTGCATCTGGTGAACAATTAAACTTGAGAAACTGATATGTGTTTAGTTCGGTGGGGTTGGCTGAAGAAATGGAACTTGATCATGGGTAGGCAAAATATTAGCAAAAATTAATAATTTATGTGTGCTGATGCCTAACTGTTTAGATGGTACAGTTTGTTGTACTAACAACACATTTTCAAACTTGTACTGTAGGCAGTTGGCTTATTTAAGGTTAAGTTATTTTTAAGAAAATCTTCTATGTACGTCATTAGTATTAGTTAACTGTAAGTTAGTATGAGTTTTTATTTATGTTAACGAATCAACTGTATGTCGGAAGGTATGTGCGGTGCAATGTATGTTGATTGTATTAGGTCAGCTATATTATGAATGGAAATTAAATTATTGTTAGTGTTAATCTACGTTCATTTGGAGTTTAAACAAACCGAAAGGATGGAATGTTAATATTACAGACCCTACTAACATATAACATTTACTAATTCTAAAGTTTTCAACATAATACTTCAAGGGATACAGTTTCCCCTGCACGAAAAAAAACATGTTCACATACTAAAGTCTTTCTGCCATGCTTAGTGTTAAAGGCATCTCAGGAAATTGGGGAAGAACATCTGGGGAAGGTAATTTTCTTTTACCCGGAAAGGAGATTTGTCATTGATATATTACTTGCCATGATACTCTTCGAACAACACCTGTCGTAATTCATGTAGTTGGCATTACCGTGTGAGGCAGTACCGCCCTGTTTACGATAGTAACATAAATTGTTTCATGAGGGCAATTGTACTGGAGTTTGAGTCTAATATGGATAACTACAGGAAGGCGTTCACGCTGCAACGTGCATTTAAGAGGGCTGGGAAGGGGAGGACGGAGTACGAAAATCAGGCTGAAAAAACATCAGGACCACAGGCTTGGGTGGCAACTAAAGACGACATAGTGTACACAAAGGTGGAGACACACAGGGTGGTTTCAGATGATGTCATAGCGGGTGGTTACGATGACTCCGACAGAGATACAGTCTTGACATATATGTCTGTGATGAACCTGCTCGCTCTCCATTATCCAAGGATTTATCATAGAAACGTCTAGTGATTGGAATATGTAAATATGTTTTTAAATTATCATGTTAATAAGCTACATGGTTGGCGTTTGATGTTGTATGTCGGTGGTTGTCTGATGAAACGAATGAATAATATTTGTTAATAGTTGTGGACATGACATAGGTCCACCCCGACGCGGCCACACGCGGGTTTGGGGAGGCGAATGAATCTCCATTAGATGGTCAAATGGAAATTTAAATCGAAGTTGGAGTCGCTACCGAATTTTATGGTTATTCGGAACCGTTCGAGCCCACTCTATGTCGTAGTGGGCCGTATACAAAATACGGCCCATTTCCGATGTCAGAGTTTATTGGGCTCGTCCCTTTGCATATCGATATAGATGCCGACTTGAGCGGTTAATCGTATATTGAATGACTCTCGTTGCCAATGGTTTCGGACATCCGGAAACCACGGTTCTGAGTAAGGGGTGAGGGTACGTGTTGGGAAGTTCACTAAGAACACCCAACCCCGCCCGCACATTAGCGGCCTCTACTAGGATATCGAATGATGTTTTAATACGCGCGTTAGTAATACGATGAATGATATGCAAACATTGTTTTCCTAATCATGCGAGGAATTGAATGGGTTGCTAAGTCGGTTTTAATGCATGAAAAATTTAACGTCAAAGTTGAATTTAACATGTGAGATTCGTTTTAGTATAATAAAACAAAAGATGAACATAATGAATTTGCTACAAAAGATGAACAAACGAGTTAGTATCGATTTGTAAATAATAATATAGTAAATAAAATAAACATACGAGATCGAGAAAATAAATATTAATCGAAATCTGAAAAATATCGTTAAAAAAACGTTGTTTTGTATAAAAAATGAAGTTCGAAAAATAATAAAAAAAATGAGAAAGGTGCGCCGTGGCAGCCGGCTGCGCGGCTCGCCCGGGATGCCGGCGAGTCGTGTGTCGGTCTGTTTTTGAAGACGATTTTTGAAGACTCGATGCTTTTATTAAATCGCGTACAAATATTGTATGATTTGTACTCGATCTAATATTTTCGATATTCGTTATATTCGATAATTGACTACGAAATCAATATCAAACATTCAGAATATTTTAAGAAAAGATGTAAATTTTGAAATCGTTTTGTAAAAGAATAAGATAAAACGAACGAAAAAGCCAAAAAAACGACTCGGGTTTCAGGCCCGTGCGCGAGTCGCCTGGGCATGGCGCGACTCGCGTGCGGGTCTGTCCGGTTTTTATTTTTTTTTTCGAAATTGCTAATTTTGATAAATCGCGTACAAAATATAAATCAATTTATACTCGATTTTATGTTTTCGATATTCGTCGTACCCGATATTCGATTATGGGATCGATATCGAGTATTCGGAATGAATTAAAAAAAGGTTTTGTAAAAATAATAAAAGTTTGAACGAAAAAGATGTAACGATTTTATATCGTCGAGGTTTGATTTAATTTCTCTTGATACGATATTCAACTATAGAGTTGATATCGCATCTTAAGAATGTTTGTTAATTTAAAAATAGTTTTTTGATATTATCGATATTAGAAAAATAAAAAAAAAACGCGACGAATGACCCGTAATAAAAAAGACCGACGCGACCCGTAAAAAAAACGACGCGGACCCATAATAAAACGGACGCGGAGAGAGGAGAGAGAAGAGAGAAAAGTCGGGTTTTGTACACCCTCAACCTACATGTTTTAGTTTACTCGGATCGGGGCTCGTCGGGACGTGGCTTGGGCACAAGAGCGTCGAGTGGATGTCGGTGAGTTGGTGGTGGCTCGGTTTGGACGTGGCGTGTGAAGGGTGTCGGGTATCGGACCGGTTTCCTTCGGGTTTGTAGTGTCGGTTTCTCGATGTGTGTGTGTGTGATTTGACAGATGTCTGTGTGTAATTTTTTGATGCTAATTGATTGTGTAAAAGTGTGTGTGCAAGGGGCTATTTATAGGGAATTCCCGACCTTGGCTAGGAGAGTTTGAACTACCGCTAGAGATAGGAAATATAGGAAGTTGTAAGGCATGAGAATTCCGCTTTCTTGTCAAGGAAGAAAGGGAACACGGCTGGAATATGCTGCTCGGCCAAGTATTTGCACTCGGTCGGGTGTCTGAATCGGTTTTCGGATAGGATTCCTACTTGAGATCGAATTCCATCCTTAAACGTATTTGTTTAATATTTTGTGTAGCTGATTTTTCGTAGGATTGGAGTATGAATCAGCCGTGTGAGGTGTCACGGCTGACTCACGTGTCTCGGGAAAATCTTTGACCGGGTTTTGACTCGGTCGCTAAAAGACGGTTTTACCCCTGGTGTCGGAATCGACCCAAATTAGTTTTATTTGGCTCGAAACGACCCACTGGGCCTGATTTTGAGGTTGGTTTTGTGAGATATGTACTCCATAATGAGCCCAAGCCAAATGCCAATGATTTTGAGCCCGTTTCTGAGTATTTAAAGCACGTTTGCATCCGATCATCATCGGGTGTTTGTCGGAAACTGCTATAGACACCTGGCGGTCAAAATGTGGGTGTCTACAGAGCCCCCACTCTGACTGAGGCTTGGACAAGGCGAAAGTCAGAGTAGCTACCAGGCCAATCAAAGATTAAGATCAGACCTGGCAGACTTCCGGTCGGGTCGTTTAAGGTCCATTAGACCTGCGTAAAGGGCCCGCCGGCCGGAGACTAGAAATGTACCTGAGTTGATGATGATAACTCTGTGGGGAATCGGACTTGTCGTATAAGTCTATGCCGCTGGGAAGTTATGTGAATGGCGCGGTCTTGAATTGTACCTGTATAAGTTACATAAAATTTTGAATGCAACATGTAGGTGAAACAAATATGACTCGCGCTGGGGAATAAAAATGATTTTTGTTTAGTTATGAAATCGAAGTCCTGAAAGCAGCTCACGTGCTAGGAAATAGGTTTTCAAAACTGAAATGGGTAGAAAAGAAATTTGCAATTTAAATAGACCGAAATTTGACCTTGTCGAAAAGGGTTTTCTCAAATGGCTAAGTTTTGCAGATTTAAAAAAATGAGAATTTGAAGAGAGAGACCTATCGACAGACTCGACGCTGGGCGTGACCGGGCAAGTTGAGAGACACGACTGGACTCTCGAGGGGTTGGACTGTGACTCGGTAGGGGAGTGGGCCACCTAACAAGACTCTTAAGTTGCGCTATTCCGTAGTCTAGGCGAGTGGCAACATGGTCGAATCCTCGGAATGTGAAGGATGTGCTATGGGGGGATTGCAATAGTCTGTAATGAGACTGTTTTGGCATGACAGGACTATTAGCAGTAGCAATACCGTAGTCTAGTGCTCTTCTGGATTTTTGATTTTTGGGTACATTTTCAAAGTGGGTATTGCCTCGAGTCCTGAAAGATTCTTGTTTTCGACTGAGCCGAGTACTAGGACACACTACAGAAAGGAGGCTAGATTTTTTGAATTTATATGGATTTTGTGAGTGGATGGAGGTTTTCTGCCTAAGAGAAGCCCCCAGGACGACAAAGCTAGCTGCTGAGAACATGACGGTGTCATGACCGGAATGATGGCGCTTTTTGAATGTGTGTCAATGTGGATGGTTGTGCCTCTGTTGAAAGGTTGCCTACGTATTCACGTATAGTGAAATCAAACCATGCCGTAGTTCAATGTTGAAAGATATATTATGGTGCCTAGTCTAATAGGACTTGTGTGTAACTAGCCATAGCAATGGTGTAGGCTAGGTGCATTCCCAATGATGTCTTGATCAAAGGGCTAGAATGGTTAGGATATTGATCCTGTGACTGTGAGCATTCTCCGGGATAGCCTCCAGAGGTGGTGTGCACTATTTGGGCATGTTCTATGCCGACTGCAAGTTAAATTCCCGTGTTTGGGCTTGGTAAGTGGTTTGAATGAGAAGAATTGGGATAGGATTTTAACGAGTTTTGCTCTCGGAGATTTTAACGAGATTTGCTCTCGGGATTGTGTATGATTAGGTAAGGGATTTGACGAGTTTTGCTCTCGGGTCTTTGACGAGTTTTGATCTCGGGTGTTTGACGAGTTTTGATCTCGGGTTTGCATATGGTGATTGTGAGTTTTGTTATATAAAGGGGAAGGCGAGTAAAATGGCTCGAACTTTGATCGGGATATGTTTGATGATGCGGGATCTAGTTTCCATGTCTGGCCCTAATGGTTATGGGTATCCTATGGAGCTTGAATCCTCAAAATTCCGGGCTGTCTTTAGCCTGGGTCTCGGGAAGGTCTTGAGGGTTGTAATGTGGGAAGGCTAAATGTGGTGTTAGTTGACCAGCTTGATTGTTTCTCCCTTATTGGATGGTATGAGTATTGATCTTGAGTGGACCGTTGACCACGGTCATGGGCATTTGAATATCTTTTGTTGGTTGACCTCTTAGCCCCGGTCATGGGATCTTCATTTGTGTTGACCGTTCTGGTCGTGGATGCTCTTTTTTTATGATGGCCTGCTTTTTTGTTTTGGCCTTTTGCTTTTGTTTCCTTGGACTTTTGATTTTTTTGTGTCCAGCTTTTTTTTGTTTTTCCTGTTGGTCAGACTAACACCTAAGGTAGGGATTGGTAGTCTTATTGGATGGGTGTTTATTGTGGGAAATGGGCTTGCCTCCCGTCTTGAACCCAAACTAGGAGACTACCTAGATTTGTCATAGGATTCGATACCGCTCCTGCTAAGGGTAGTTTTGTGGCTTTCTATGTCAGACATGGAACAGGTAAAGGAAAACACGGGTCTCGATTTCCTGCAATCATTATAGATTTGCCTGTAATAGTCACGTGCATGTGCTCACAGTGTATGACGGTGTTCATCATGTTCTCGGAAACACATAAGGAAAGTATATATGAGCAATAGAAAAGCTGATTTTATTGAATTTTGAAAAGAGGACAGAATACAAATGACTCTGACTCTGATTTGGAAATTAGGATGTAGGGTATCCTAGACTCGGACTCAGACTTAGACTCGAATCAGATCCGGACTCGGATGCTCGGTTGGTTGTTTTTTTTTGTAAGGTCTTCGACAGGTGCCACGACTCGCCTAAACTCGGTTTTGCGCAAATGCAAGAGAGGGAGTCAAACTAGACGCGACCCCGAGGTGACTGGAATGACTAGGATTCTTGGATCGGGATACTCGAACGTTGACCTGGACAAGGTAACGACCATGACTTGGACTCGATCATGAGGGTGAGTCCAAAAAATGGGGCGACCGTGTTTGACTTGGGTTAGACTCTCCTAAGACAAACGTGTAGGGTATGATCCTCGGAGTGACCGTGATTAATCGCTCCGTCGGAGAATAGCCCCCAAGTGAGGCTAAGGACTCAGATAGAACTCAGATGGTGTGGTATCTAAGTGGCTCGAAAGTGGGGTACGTGAGACACGTGTAAGACATGACCCTTAGAGCAACCGTGATTGACCGCTCTAATGAAGGGTTGCCCCCAAGTGGGATCGAAAATTTGGTTTAAGACTCGAGTGTCGGACGAGTGACCCTTAGACGTAAAGGTCACAAACCTTTTGTTATAGGGCTATGCCTTGTAAAAGGTTGACTCGGAAAAGACACTTAGACGGGTGACTTGTGAAAGGTGGGCCTCTTTTAGGATCCAGCCGTGTGGGCTGGGCCTTGTTCGAAAGGAGGTCCACGTGAGACATTCCCCAGACTTCTAGACTCGATTGTGTAGACAGGCCGACCCTTGTAGGAGTATGTCCTACATAGGTGGGCCTTGCCTTAGTCTAATAAGGCGGACTGGGATAGGGAGGAAATCCGTGATATATGATTGACGGAGTTTCGACGCTAGAAGACCTTGACGATTTATGACACGACCCGACACTGCTAAATACGGGAAGTCCTAAAAAGAGGAAGGGTTTGAAATTGATTTTTGAAAGCCCTAGTAAAATCGGGGAGAGGAGCTCGGCCCCTTTTTTGTTTGAAAAAGAAAACGAAAAGGCGGACCGGGGAGGGTTTTGAAAGTTCAAAAAAAATTCGAGTTTTGAAATGGGCATAATACCGGCTAAAAATAGGCTATTTTGAGTAAAATCGTGGATCCTAAATTCGGTATACGTCCCGGGTTTTGAAATTGGATATTTTGAAAAGGATGCAATTTTGAAAATGACGGTTTTTGAAAAAAGACTTGTAAATCAGGTAGCACGTAGTCATGGAAACAGTATAACGACGCCATGCATGCTCTAATTCTAAGTCTCGGTCAGTCTGAAAGGGTCTATACCAGTGTACACAGCCTATCGAGAATCGGGGCGGACTTCCTAAGTCGAGTTGAGCTTATAACATGCCGTAAAACCCATACGAATCGGCTAATGGACACCTTCGACATATCCAATTTGGACTACATCGATAGTATAGTGGGACGTCGGTCACCAGTACCGGCCCGGGAAAATATGGGGTTATGCATGAACCGTAAAACTAAAACGCGTATTGTACTAGTCAAACGATTTCTATTCGAGTCTCACCCTGAGGATGCTGAAGGTCAGTAACGTATCAGCTAATCCCCAGCGGAGTCGCCAAATTGTGGACATGACATAGGTCCACCCCGACGCGGCCACGCGCGGGTTTGGGGAGGCGAATGAATCTCCATGAGATGGTCAAATGGAAATTTAAATCGAAGTTGGAGTCGCCACCGAATTTTATGGTTATTCGGAATCGTTCGAGCCCACTCTATGTCGTAGTGTGCCGTATACAAAATACGGCCCATTTCCGATGTGAGAGTTTATTGGGCTCGTCCCTTTGCATATCGATATAGATGCCGACTTGAGCGGTTAATCGTATATTGAATGACTCTCGTTGCCAATGGTTTCGGGCATCCGGAAACCACGGTTATGAGTAAGGGGTGAGGGTACGTGTTGGGAAGTTCACTAAGAACACCCAACCCCGCCCGCACATTAGCGGCCTCTACTAGGATATCGAATGACGTTTTAATACGCGCGTTAGTAATACGATGAATGATATGCAAACATTGTTTTCCTAATCATGCGAGGAATTGAATGGGTTGCTAAGTCGGTTTTAATGCATGAAAAATTTAACGTCAAAGTTGAATTTAACATGTGAGATTCGTTTTAGTATAATAAAACAAAAGATGAACATAATGAATTTGCTACAAAAGATGAACAAACTAGTTAGTATCGATTTGTAAATAATAATATAGCAAATAACATAAACATACGAGATCGAGAAAATAAATATTAATTGAAATCTGAAAAATGTCGTTAAAAAAACGCTGTTTTGTATAAAAAACGAAGTTCGAAAAATAATAAAAAAAAAACGAGAAAGGTGCGCCGTGGCAGCCGGCCGCGCGGCTCGCCTGGGATGCCGGCGAGTCGCGTGTCGGTCTGTTTTTGAAGACGATTTTCGAAGACTCGATGCTTTTATTAAATCGCGTACAAATATTGTATGATTTGTACTCGATCTAATATTTTCGATATTCTTTATATTCGATAATTGACTACGAAATCAATATCAAACATTCAGAATATTTTTAGAAAAGATGTAAATTTTGAAATCGTTTTGTAAAAGAATAAGATAAAACGAACGAAAAAGCCAAAAAAACGACTCGGGTTTCAGGCCCGTGCGCGAGTCGCCTGGGCATGGCGCGACTCGCGTGTGGGTCTGTCCGGTTTTTATTTTTTGTTCGAAATTGCTAATTTTGATAAATCGCGTACAAAATATAAATCAATTTATACTCGATTTTATGTTTTCGATATTCGTCGTACCCGATATTCGATTATGGGATCGATATCGAGTATTCGGAATGAATTAAAAAAAGGTTTTGTAAAAATAATAAAAGTTTGAACGAAAAAGATGTAACGATTTTATATCGTCGAGGTTTGATTCAATTCCTCTTGATACGATATTCAACTATAGAGTTGATATCGCATCTTAAGAATGTTTGTTAATTTGAAAATAGTTTTTTGATATTATCGATATTAGAAAAATAAAAAAAAAACGCGACGAATGACCCGTAATAAAAAGGACCGACGCGACCCGTAAAAGAAACGACGCGGACCCATAATAAAACGGACGCGGAGAGAGGAGAGAGAAGAGAGAAAAGTCGGGTTTTGTACACCCTCAACCTACATGTTTTAGTTTACTCGGATCGGGGCTCGTCGGGACGTGGCTTGGGCACAAGAGCGTCGAGTGGATGTCGGTGAGTTGGTGGTGGCTCGGTTTGGACGTGGCGTGTGAAGGGTGTCGGGTATCGGACCGGTTTCCTTCGGGTTTGTAGTGTCGGTTTCTCGATGTGTGTGTGTGTGATTTGACAGATGTCTGTGTGTAATTTTTTGATGCTAATTGATTGTGTAAAAGTGTGTGTGCAAGGGGCTATTTATAGGGAATTCCCGACCTTGGTTAGGAGAGTTTGAACTACCGCTAGAGATAGGAAATATAGGAAGTTGTAAGGCATGAGAATTCCGCTTTCTTGTCAAGGAAGAAAGGGAACGCGGCTGGAATATGCTGCTCGGCCGAGTATTTGCACTCGGTCGGGTGTCTGAATCGGTTTTCGGATAGGATTCCTACTTGAGATCAAATTCCATCCTTAAACGGATTTGTTTAATATTTTGTGTAGCTGATTTTTCGTAGGATTGGAGTATGAATCAGCCATGTGAGGTGTCACGGCTGACTCACGTGTCTCGGGAAAATCTTTGACCGGGTTTTGACTCGGTCGCTAAAAGACGGTTTTACCCCTGGTGTCGGAATCGACCCAAATTAGTTTTATTTGACTCGAAACGACCCACTGGGCCTGATTTTGAGGTTGGTTTTGTGAGATATGTACTCCATAATGAGTCCAAGCCAAATGCCAATGATTTTGAGCCCGTTTCTGAGTATTTAAAGCACGTTTGCGTCCGATCATCATCGGGTGTTTGTCGGAAACTGCTATAGACACCTGGCGGTCAAAATGTGGGTGTCTACAGTAGTTCTCGTCCACGTACATGGACAAATTAATCTAGTGTAATTCAATTAGTCGTTAACTTATGTATGAAATGTTATCGGAATGAGAAGTATTGGTTCTAATTGAACAAACAATCTGGTGTTGAAGGAAATACAAAATAGACTGAATACTGTCTATGTTCCGAGTCCATTTGAGTACTGAAGTAGATTTAGGTTTGATTTTGAACTAACCGTAGGACTCGAAATAGATAATAAACACTTTTCATTTCAGTGTGGACACATGACGGTAAGACTCGGAATTGTGCTGCATCGCTAACCTACGTAGATAATAAACACTTTTCATTTCAGTGTGGACACATGACGCGAAATTAAAATACAAACGAATCTTACGGTTTTTTATCCGTATTACTAATGAAAAATATCGCATTGACGTGGGTCGATATAAACCACATTAATAAGGAGAAATGACTGTAGCTTAGTTTCTCAAAAAGAAAAAAAAATCAAATAATACACTTTCCCCTTTCCAGACCACTCATCACCCGCAACTATATTGCTTCTGTCAGTCACGAAAAAATTTCAGAAAATGTGAGATACATTCAAGCATATGACGGAAGAAAACTGATGGTAGGGATTTGCCGCGGGTCCTAACCAACAATTTATAACCAACTATACCTAGTGGGTAGCTAGGGCAAGTCGGGATCGTATCCACGGAGACGGTATTGCGAAGTCTAGACTAAGTCGACCTAAAAACGAGACTATGCTACCAAAACAACACAAAGAGAACTATAATTGGTAAACTATGATGGAGAAGAGGTAAGAACTAGACTAACAATGAACTAGCTAAAACAAGGCTAAATTAAATGACTAAAGATTAAATAAACTATCAAACTAGAGAAAATGATGACTAACTAGGAGGATGAAATCAAATATGGAAGGGAGTGGGGTAGGTCGGGTTCTTAAGTGTAGAAGGGTAATTGGGTGATCAAGGGTGTAGGTGTCTCCTAGTTGCTAGAGTCGGTTTGAGCTCTCGCGTCTAAACCTAGGTCAAGGTCGGTCCGGGCTCTCGCTACGTAGACCAATGTCCGCACTCTCGTGAGAAAGACTATACCCTAACACAATCACATACTAGACAAACAATGAGAAGATGAGCACAAGTATGGGAAGCATTGTCCACTACTACTCACACAAGCATTTCAACAAACACATAGAGTGCCCAATATGTGACTAACAACAAAGATGAAACCTTTACCCCTAATCAAACCCTAATCACCCATAATCTACCCTTAATCCCCCTACTAACCCCACAAAGAGACTACTCACTCATTATCAAACTACCCATAACAATAACAAGAGAAAACAACATAATAAACCAAACATCCATTATGAACAACAAGAACAATAACAATATATAAAGATTCAAACTTGAATAAATAACAAAGAACAAGAGTAAAGAGGATTATACCAACAACAAGATGATGAAAAAGATGTAAACTTGCATAAATAAGAACCCAAATCAACTCCAAGGTTGTCAAGCTTGGATGAATCTTCAAGAACCCACTTAATACAAGATTATCTAAACTAGATTAAAGGAAGATTAACTAAAGATTAAAGGAAGATTAATCTAAATGGATGAACACTAAATCTAGGGTATTTAAGTTGTAGAGAGGCTTAAGAGAGTCTAATGTAATGTATCATACATAAACAATACAAGAGAGAAGTATTTATATGGTTACAAGAGTGGAGGAGAAGGAAAGAATTAAAGGCGTGCTGCCCCTGTAGCTTCCCGCCCGGGACGGCCTGGTCCCGACCGGGACGGCCTGGTCCTGACCGGGACAGCCTTGTCCCGACCGGGATGGACTCAGGTCAGTAGCTGCTTCAATTGTTCACCCCATCCCGGACGGGATGAGGCCTTCCCGACCGGGATGGGTCTTGTAGGCCTCAAATAAGAACTTTTTGGTCCCTCCTTGCTTCTCATTGGCTTCTCACCGGTTCTCGGGACTCGGGATCGGGTCTAAGAGGCTCGGGATTGGGTCCCAATATCTCGGGGTCGAATCCAAGGCATCGAGTGATCGTTCCTTAACTTCGTTGGCTCCGAAAAGTGTATGTATCGAGTCGGATTTGCTCCAACTCTTCACAAATGGTCTCGGGAACCTGAAACGAACTAAAGGAAGCATAAGTAGCCCATAAACCGCTCCCAAGGAGCGATTCCACAAGGAAAATGGGACCACAACACAGTAAAATAGGCACTACAAACTACACTTATCAACTCCCCCACACTTAACCCTTACTCGCCCTCGAGTAAGCACATACTAACTACTAATCTAGCCGAGCGGGTATTAGCGCACCCTACGCCCTTTCAACTCACGCGAGTACACTTAGAGGAAAAGTGTACTCCCCAAGGCAAGTAAGGTCTTGCGACAAAACCGTGGATGCAACCGGACACAAAACACAAAGACAAACAAGCACACAAACAAACAAACACAAGGTTGCACCCAAAGAAAAACAAATACCGCTTCCCTCTAAAAGCGGTGAATGAAACACCGGTTTAGGACTCAAGGTAAGTGACAACGTTCCCAAGCTAACAATACAAACCAAAATGGACAAAACCCTAATAGTATGACGATAAAGCAACAAAAACGTTGGCAACTTACCTAGATTCCTCCTAACCTTCTAAGAACGTACTATGGGACGATCGGCGGGATGGAAAAAGGATGAACCACGGTGTTAGTCGACACTGTAGGTAAGTAAGACCCCGCCCCCTTTAGCGATGAGCCAAGAGGGTCGTCCCATGCCCGAAACCGCCCAACTAGTCCAAGTAAAAAGGTGGAAATATTTGCAAAGTGAGGGAAGACCGACCATTGCCGCTATCATCCTTCCTAGGGACTCGGTCCTTTGGTAGGCTCTTCACGGCAAAAGTCGGAAAAAGGCTTATTTTTGTGGAGTTAAGATCTTTTTGTGAGACGATTTTCTTTTTGGCATTTTTTTCTTTCTTTTGCATATTTGCTTTGTGTATTGCTATGCCATTTCTTTTTCTTCTTTTCTATTTTCTTTTTGGCTTTTTGTGCCTTTTCTTTTTCTTCAATCTTTTCTTTCTTTCATTTTCTTTCATTTCTTTGCTCTTTTGGCTTGATTTGAGTGATAGACATTTCTTTGCAACTAAGAAAGATGATTTCAACAAATTGCAAATTTATTGTGTGGATATGTGTAGGAGGTAGGTGAATGGGTAAGTCGGGACGGGCCCTTCCCTTCAAACCAACAAAAAGGGGAAAACTCGGACTAATCTAGCAAATTTCAAACATGGTCACCTAAGGGACGGGACACAGCAACCAAGGCCTTTTCACACCGTGGGTGGTCATAATGGTCAAAAGTGCAAATCCCGTAGTAAATCCCTAGTAAGCTAGGTGGACTCAAGGTAAAGGACCAACAAAATCATTGATTTAGGGTCATTCTACTAGACTAACGTCCAAGGCTCGATTTACACTACTAGAAAGGGAAAGTAAACGCTTGCACACTAGCCTCTAAACCGGGTTTTCGAAAACCATTTACACACTAGACACAATTACACACCACAAAACAAAGACTCAACAAAGAACGAAAGAAAAAGAAGCAAAAGCAACAAAACAAAAACAAAACAAAACGAACACATAAACAACACAAACACCACCCCGAGCTTCCAAACAAGCCACCAAATCAACCACAACTTTGCAAAGCTCCACCCGAGCACACAACATCACAATCTCCTCCAAACTCCGCAAGAGATAAAGAAGAAAAAGGGATAAAGATGTTACCGGAAGTCTTGAAAGCTCTCCAAAGTTATCGGTGATTTAAGCAACCTAAAAGGAAAAAGAGAGGCAAAACACGCACAACACGACAAATATACGATACAAAAACATAAGAAGGAAAACACACAAAAGAAAATCTTTTTGATTTTTTTTTTCGAAATTTTTTCAAATTTTTAGGGATTTTTAAAGATTTTTCGAAAAACTACAAAAATAAAACTAACTATGCTAGAATATCGCTCCCCCACACTTAAACCAAGCAATGTCCTCATGCTCGATCGTAGTGTGTGGAGACACAAAATAAAAGAAAAGAAACTACGAAAATAAAGCTAAAGAACAAAAAGGAAAAGTGAAGAAAAGGGTAGAAGGTGTCCGGCCGGGGTGTAGTCAAGTCACCGTGGGCCGAGACAAGAAAAGATATGGAAAGGGAGGAAATAAAAAGAAGGAAATAAAAGAAAATTGGAGGGGAGGACTAGGTGTAATCAAGTCACCTAGCCCGGATTCCGCCCGAATCCGACCAGATCCTAAAAAAAAGGGTGAAAATCTTGGAAATTTGGATTTTTGAAATGACTCTCGATGTAGTCACGTCATCGAGAGTCGGGAGCAAAAACTACCAAGGCCTCGAAGGCCACCAAGATACCATGACACAAAAGTGTATGCGGGGAAGGGGACAAACAAGGGAAAAAACAAGCAACAACAAAAACGGAAAAGAAAGGATAGTTGCCATACCTATAGGTTAGCAACTCACTCTCTCCATCGTCTTCAATGGTCAATAATTGCGCTTAGCTTGTCGTCTTCATTGTCATCCCACTTAATACTTGAGAAAATCGCATGGTTGAGGTAGTAGGCTTGCCATAATGTGAGGAGGTGGGATTTGATGTGAATATCGGTGTAAGGTGAAGGGGAGATGAAGTGATGGTATGCAAATAAGGTGTAATGGTCATATGATAGGAACAAGGAGAAGAAGGGAGGTTGGGAGGGGGTATACAATGGTTGGGTGGACTCAAATGACGAAGAATAGACATAAGGGGGAGTAGGGGACCATCCCGGTCGGGATGGATGGTCCCGGTCAGGAGGCCTCACCCATCCCGGTCGAGAAGCTTCCTTCCCGGTCGGGATGGCACTCCAGTAAACTCAAAATATGACACCTTCATCCCGATCGGGATGGCTCCTTCCCGGTCGGGATGCCTCATCCTTCCCGGTCGGGATGACTTCTTCCCGGTCGGGATCCTCTGTTCATGGCTTCCAAAAACCCAAAAGCTATTCAAAGCTTCAAAAACCCGTTCCCTTGCTCACGATCCAAGCTCTATCGATAACCAATCCTCTCTAGAAGTCATCTTCACTTCACCTATCACAATAAACTCAAATACAACATCAAATTCTCTCCCTCACATCGCTCATCAAAAATCCAAATAATCAAGAATTTCACAAAACTAAAAGGAACTACATGAAAGAGATATATACAAAGAGACGGTTCTTTGGGAACTCCGTCAAACCAAAGATGGTGCATTCTTCAATCTTTTTCAACAACAACAACCAATTCCATCTCCATCAAGGGCACGAAGAAACAAATCGAAGATCCTAGCAAAGTCTTCAATCAAACTAGTGGAATACCAACCTCCACTCCAAGGATCATCGCCTCCTAACCTTGACGTTTCCGGGGCATCCCGATCTACCAAGTTCAATGGCTTGAACTTATACTTGCAATCCTTCGGGATATACCCAAACGTCCATCGATCCTCATATGGCCCCAAGGGAGGCTCATCGTTCTCCTTGCCTTTCAACTTGTCATCAAGCACATCACATGGGCATTCATCCGCCCCAAGCTCGGAATCATCATCCTCAAGCTCATAGAAGTCCTTCTTCAAGCTTTGTCCCGATTCTTTCCCTAGATCGACGTCTCTCGTGGCGTGGATCATATTGCAAGACTCATCATTAGTAGGCGAGGTGTTGCCTTGGAGGTCGAACACGAGCTTCTCTTCGCCTAACTCAAATGTGATCCTACCGTTCTTCACATCAATCATGGCACCGACGGTATGTAGAAATGGGCGCCCAAGGATGATAGGAGTAATAGCATCTTACGGCATGTCAAGTACAAGAAAATCGACCGGAACGAAGAATTTCCCGATTCTTAGCAGCACATCTTCTAACATCCCTAATGGTCGGTTGAGTGAACTATCGGCCATTCGGAGTGTAACGGAAGTGCACTTGAGCTCCTTCATTCCAAGTCGCTCACAAATAGAATAGGGAATGATGCTTACACTCGCACCCAAATCACATAATGCTTTCTCGATCTTGAAGTTGCCAATGGTGCATGGGATCGAGAAACTACCCGGATCCTTCAACTTGGGAAGCGTAGAACCTTGAATAAGCTCACTCACCACCCTTGTGAACGCTATGGTCTCTTCCTTGTCGATGGATCTCTTCCTAGCCAGGATCTCTTTCATGAATTTTTCATATGCCGGGATTTGGGTAAGTAGCTCGGTGAATGGGACACTAACATCCAATTTCTTCACAATATTAAGGAACTTTTCGTATTGAGAATCCACCTTGGTCTTCATTTGCCTTGTTGGGAAAGGCAACTTGATATGGAACTTGTTTTGCTCAATCGGGGTGGACTTCTCAAATGACACTTTCCTTTTTCCCTTGTCTTCTCCTTGAAGTGGGGGAAGCTTGTCTTCATTGGGTCTTTCGATCTCCCTTAAGACTTGCTCCTCCATTGGACTTTCCTTACTTGAATTGCCTTGAGAGAGGGGTGTAACTTCTTGCATTAGTTCTTGCTCACTAGGAGCTAAGGGGGACTCATAAGATGTACCACTAGTCGTAGTAATAGCATTTACATGCTCAAATTTCGGTGTTTCGCCTTGAGGAGGTAGTTGCCCCTTTTGTCTTGAAGAGCTTCCCGAAGCAAGTTGAGATATTTGGGTCTCAAGCATCTTCGTATGAGCATCTCTTGCTATGTTATCCCTTTGAACATAAGCAAAGAACTCTTGTTGGTTTCTTGCCATTTCTTGAGTACTCCTTTGCATATCCATCAAAGATTTTTACACGTTGAAATCCCGAGGTGGAGATTGTGGATTGTGCGGAGTATCGGTGAGGGCTAGAGGAATACCATAGTCATGAGTAGGAGATCGGCTCCTTGGCTTGCTTTGTTGTTGTTGACCTTGAGTTGCTTGTTGTTGGCGGTTCCCTTGGAACCCATGAGAATTGCCTTGATTAAGGCCTTGATTGTGATTTTGAAACCCTTGGTTGTGGTTTTGTTGTCCTTGGAAGCTTTGGTTTCCTTGGAAACCACCTTGATTGAAGTTCCCTTGTTGGAACCCTTGATTGTTGTCGTGGAAGGTACCTTGGTTATTTTGCTTGAAGTTGTTGAAGGGTCTTGGATTACCCACATAACCTTGATAACCTTGATTGTTGTCCCTTAAGGGAGGTGGAACATAGGGACGAGGTTGCATAGCTTGTTGTCGAGGGACTTGATTGGAAGCTTGGTATTGATTAGAATAGGAGGCACCTTGCTTGAACGCTTGAAAGGCGTTCACTTGCTCAACACTTCCTTGACAATGCATAGGATCATGACCAACGATTCCACAAGTATCACACATCCCATAATAAGGCAAAGGAGGTGCAAATCCCAAAGCATTAACATCATGAATCGAGTGTTGGTT
Source organism: Agrostemma githago (assembly GCA_958450325.1). Classification (NCBI taxonomy): domain Eukaryota; kingdom Viridiplantae; phylum Streptophyta; class Magnoliopsida; order Caryophyllales; family Caryophyllaceae; genus Agrostemma; species Agrostemma githago. The sequence goes on along the minus strand of OY288250.1, from coordinate 9,762,638 downwards.
GGAGGAACTAGAGCCTTGGACTTGATTTAGGTGGCTTTGGAGCTTCTTGTCAATGGATTCCATGTGAGTTCTTAATTGAGCTCCAAGGTCAATGCTTAGTTGTGTAATGGCATCGACCTCGTGCCTACCTCCTCGATTCGCCTTTCTAGGCCTTGAGTATTGTGAATTATGAACCGCCATCTCCTCGATTCTTGACCAAGTTTGGTCATCATCCACTTCGGTAAACCTACCATTGGAGCCCATATTGAGTATAGCTCTTGAGTCCTCATATAAACCGTTCCAAAATTGTTGGACTAAGAACCATTGTGAAAGTCCATGGTGGGGGCATGATCTAACCAAAGATTTAAACCGTTCCCAAGCTTCATAAAGGCTCTCTTCATCCCGTTGTTGGAAACCGGTGATGGAGGCCCTAAGCAAATTTGTCTTCTCCGGAGGGTAAATTTTTTGGTAGAACGCCAATGCAAGTTTCTTCCAAGTATCAATCCCCATGGTTGCCCTATCGAGACTCTTGATCCATTGCTTCGCTTTTCCAATGAGAGAGAATGGGAAGAATACCCAACGGATTTGATCTTGAGTAATCCCGGTTTGGGAGATAGCGTCACAATAATCGGAGAAGGTCTCCATATGTTGGTGCGGGTCTTCGGTGGACAAACCACTAAATTGATTCCTCTCCACAAGTTGTATGAATTGTGTCTTTGCCACGAAATTCCCGGTATATGTATCCGGTAAAGCACTCAGTCCCGGCAAGACATCCTCGGTAAAAGTGGAGTGAGATGAAAACTTCGGCATGATTGGATTTGCGGGAGATGATGGTGTAGACGGTGTTGAAGAAGATGTAGAGGGGGAACTAGGACTAGAATTACCGAAGGGATTGATGAAGGTCCCTCCGGCCGTCTCTCGAGGTGACTTGTTAAAGTCGGATCCTTGAGCTTGCTCTTGGTGGATATTGCTAGCGCTTGGTTGAGAGATTCTAACCCGGTCAATCGTCCGTTGGCGAAAGGCTCGAAAGAGTCTTTCCGGCTCTGGATTAAAGAGAAGAACTCGCCTCCCCTCCTAGGCATACACTACACACTAGAACAAACGTGAGAACACCTAGTGCTTTATGGGCACTAGGCAACGACAATAAACGAACACAATCGAAAAACAAGGAGAAAAGAAAGCTAAGAAAACAAGAGAAACCTACAAAATATGCACAAGGGAAGATAGAAGAGCACAAAGAAGGGTAAATACGTCAAGCTAGAAGTAAACTAAGTCTAAATAATGCACCGTCCCCGGCAACGGCGCCAAATTGATGGTAGGGATTTGCCGCGGGTCCTAACCAACAATTTATAACCAACTATACCTAGTGGGTAGCTAGGGCAAGTCGGGATCGTATCCACGGAGACGGTATTGCGAAGTCTAGACTAAGTCGACCTAAAAACAAGACTATGCTACCAAAACAACACAAAGAGAACTATAATTAGTAAACTATGATGGAGAAGAGGTAAGAACTAGACTAACAATGAATTAGCTAAAACAAGGCTAAATTAAATGACTAAAGATTAAATAAACTAGCAAACTAGAGAAAATGATGACTAACTAGGAGGATGAAATCAAATATGGAAGGGAGTGGGGTAGGTCGGGTTCTTAAGTGTAGAAGGGTAATTGGGTGATCAAGGGTGTAGGTGTCTCCTAGTTGCTAGAGTCGGTTTGAGCTCTCGCGTCTAAACCTAGTTCAAGGTCGGTCCGGGCTCTCGCTACGTAGACCAATGTCCGCACTCTCGTGACAAAGACTATACCCTAACACAATCACATACTAGACAAACAATGAGAAGATGAGCACAAGTATGGGAAGCATTGGCCACTACTACTCACACAAGTATTTCAACAAACACATAGAGTGCCCAATATGTGACTAACAACAAAGCTGAAACCTTTACCCCCTAATCAAACCCTAATCACCCATAATCTACCCTTAATCCCCCTACTAACCCCACAAAGAGACTACTCACTCATTATCAAACTACCCATAACAATAACAAAAGAAAACAACATAATAAACCAAACATCCATTATGAACTACAAGAACAATAACAATATATAAAGATTCAAACTTGAATAAATAACAAAGAACAAGAGTAAAGAGGATTATACCAACAACAAGATGATGAAAAAGATGTAAACTTGCATAAATAAGAACCCAAATCAACTCCAAGGTTGTCAAGCTTGGATGAATCTTCAAGAACCCACTTAATACAAGATTATCTAAACTAGATTAAAGGAAGATTAACTAAAGATTAAAGAAAGATTATTCTAAATGGATGAACACTAAATCTAGGGCTTTTAAGTTGTAGAGAGGCTTAAGAGAGTCTAATGTAATGTATCATACATAAACAATACAAGAGGGAAGTATTTATATGGTTACAAGAGTGGAGGAGAAGGAAAGAATTAAAGGCGTGCTGCCCCTGTAGCTTCCCGCCCGGGACGGTTTGGTTCCGCCCGAGACGGCCTGGTCCCGACCGAGACGGACCCAGGTCAGTAGCTGCTTCAATTGTGCACCCCATCCCGGCCGAGATGAGGCCTTCCCGACCGGGATGGGTCTTGTAGGCCTCAAATAAGAACTTTTTGGTCCCTCCTTGCTTCTCATGGACTTCTCACCGATTCTCGGGACTCGGGATCGGGTCTAAGAGGCTCGGGATTGGGTCCCAAGGTCTCGGGGTCGAATCCAAGGCATCGAGTGATCGTTCCTTCACTTCGTTGGTTCCGAAAAGTGTATGTATCGAGTCGGATTTGCTCCAACTCTTCACAAATGGTCTCGGGAACCTGAAACGAACTAAAGGAAGCATAAGTAGCCCATAAACCGCTCCCAAGGAGCGATTCCACAAAGAAAATGGGACCAAAACACAGTAAAATAGGCACTACAAACTACACTTATCAAAAACATACCTCCGATAATTACGCTGACATTGAAATCTTGCACTTGAATTGAGTGGTCAACCAGCCAATAGTGATTTCTACACATTTTCGTCTGAGAATTAATGGAATCTGGTGAAATTAGGGAAGAACAACTGGGATATAGTGCATCTTGAAAAGGTAATTTTTATTTGCTCCATGTTTTCTCGCAGCAATAAGTATTGATATTGATATCTTGCTTGCCACAATAACCTTCCCCCCAACACCTGGCGAGATTCATGTAAGATACGAATTGACCATTGCATACCCCTTTCTTCAAATCTGCAATCAATTGGGTTTCCTTTTTACTGTTTGTGGACGGGTTAAATTACATCTGTCAAGCATAGAAAGTCGTGGTAGATCCATAGTAAATTTTTAGACTATATAAATTGGGTTTGATCTGCAATCAGCACATAAGCAAAACCATTGTAAAACTAAAGTTCTATTAAGAAAAAAATGCCTACTAAGTAATCCTACCCACCCATGGTTATAATCCACAATCTGCCATATGAAACGCAGGGTAATTTAGTGACTGGAAGAAGTTTCAGTTCCCTCCGTGATGAGTTGAAGAGCCTTGGGTACCTGGTGAGACAGCACCGACCAATTTGGAATGGTCAAATAGACTGTTTCATGAGATCGGTAGTGATGGAGTTTGAGTCTGGTATGGACAGGTACAGGCAGGCGTTCAAGCTGCAGCAAGCGTTCGAGAGGGCTGAGAAAGGGAAGGCTAACTACGAAAATCAGCTGTATTCGACAGTGGGGCCGCACGCTTGGGTTTTAACTGAAGCTGACTACGTGTACACGAAAGTGAAAACAGCTCACAAGGTGGTACCAGATGATCTCATAGTTGGTGGATACTCTGACTCCGACAAAGATCCAGTGTCGACGTATGCATCTGTGATGAGCCTGCTTGGAAGTTAGTACCCAAGGTTCTATGGAAGGAACGTCTAGTGGTGGTAAAATCTGCGTTTGTCGTGTATGTGGTTGGTTGCAAGAATCAGTTCTCCATGATTGGTATATATATGTATGCTTTTAATTTTCATTCTATAACTAGTAGAAAAAGGCCCATTGACATCGGTTATTTTTTACATTTACAGCGGGTTTTTGGCGATGTATATCCAGGCGTTGTATATGAGCGATTTGTCATTTACATCGCTTTTGAACCGATGTAAATATTTATTTATTTACATCGGTTTCAGTCAAACCCGATGTATATGTTGTGTCATTTACATCGCCTTTTGTTTAAAACCGATGTATATGTTGTGTCATTTACATCGCCTTTTGTTTAAAACCGATGTTAATGTTGTGTCATTTACATCGCTTTTTGTTTTAAACCAATGTTAAATATTTTCATGCACATCAGCTAGTTGTTACAAAACTGATGTTAACTTTGTCTTATTTACATCAATTTGCTTTACAAGCGATGCATATGTTATTTCAATGACATCGCATTTTGTCTCAAACCGATGACAATATTGTTCGGTTTACATCGGTTTGTAACCACAATTGATGTCAATGTTTTTTTATGTACGTCGCTTATGATGCTACGTAAAATTTGAGAAGACTTCCTATGTAAATTTACATTTCCACCATAAAAAAGAATCTGTAGAAATCAATCAACCACAACACAAGCAACCCATAAATGATTTCCAACAATCCATCCACAACATTTATTAATCTAAAAAAATATACAATTGCGTTCATCGTACAAGTTGAACATACTATCTTGCCCAAAGTAAAATATTAAATGTTATCAAGCTCTAGGACGTTAAAATCAGTCGTTCAATATATTAAACGTTTCTTCAAAAGTAAAGCGAACAAAGCTCTTGAACCTTGTTCATTTGATGAATTGTCAAATCTGAACCTGAAACACACTATATAACCACACTATATAACCAGAAACACATTACATAAACCTGAATAATGGTTAAACGTAAAGACACCAAAAGATATTCAAGAGAATAGGTCGAGATACCTTTTTAAAGTCTTCCTGTGATTGTGGCTGGAAGATTTAGGTGGGTGGCGTAACAAATTCAAACAAAATAGTCTGTATCTAAAATTCAACACAATAGACAAGAATTAGGGGACGTTGACAACAACAAGAGTGCCCAGCCTTTATTGTCTGGAAAATCATACTGAGTATAAACAGAGAAAACCACCGAAATTGCTATAACTAAGAACACACTAAACAGTAAGATGAAACACTAAATATGGAACCAAACATCCTTCTCTGCATTATTCTAAATCTATAATCATCCATCGACCAAAAGCATAAACGACGGAACCTATGTTCTCACCACGCACAATTAACTCTCCATAATTAATTACGGAATGCTAAAATTACTAGATCTAGGGTTTTGAAGTAACGAAAGGAAAAAAGAGAGAAAGAAAGAGTAAAATAAAATTATCTATCAGTTGTATCCTCAATCATACGTGCCTCCCCCTAAGTAAATAGAGCATCTTTCCATCGACACTAGATCAACAGTTTGCACTAAGAGCTAAACATAAGCTTTGCATTGTGCATTACCACAACCTCCATCAAGTCACAAATACAGTCCTAGCTTTACTTGAGCAACAAAACGCTGCTGCCTTCAGCCAGGTTTGAAGTATGTTGTCTTCGTTAAGAAACGCACACCAAACAATCAGTACTTAAACTTATAAATACAATAAAGACGTCCCTTAGATTTAACTGAAAACACACCTTATTCCTCCTCATATGCATTGAAATGCATCTTGCACTCGCCCAAAAGTGCAGCTCGAGTTGAATCAAAAGGGCAGCCTGCAACGTAATAACAAAGGCCTGCAATTGTGACGAAAACGCAGCAGCAAAGCACTGATTCTTAAATAAAATGCAGCCCAATTCTTCTTCATTTAATGCCTGACTGATATGCCGCCATTCACCTGTTGCTCTTCTTTAAACTACAGCTTCCAACTCATATCAATTCATCTTGCTACGAGTACCATCACCACCTGAAATATACCTCGATGCAGCCACAACATCAGTTTTATTAACTGTAAAAAACATTTGTGATGCAACCAACTGATTCAGCTTCTGTCCACTCATAAAAACGTAGCATGTACTCGAGAATTATTGCAGCCTCATTTTCAGCCTGAGACAAGATATATTGCCGATTTGCAGCCCATTATCTTGCTCGTCCTTGCATTCATTTAAACCCAACATCTGATGTTTACATCGTTTTCCTCTTTCAATTCTTTCACTCTTCTCCTTTTACTGTCGTATTCACAAAATCGAGTCTAAAACTCATAATTACATGTTCATATCAAATCCGACATAGAGCATGAAACTTCATTTAAAACCGGATAATAATAGTGTGAAAAGGGGTGAAATGAGCCTAATACGTCATAAAAACGGTTATCAAACCGCCACAACAACAAAGCGGGACAAGATTAGCGAGAAATGGCAACGGAGAAAAAAAAACAGGAAGAACGAACGAACCACCGCATAAGAGAATAACAGAAGCGTAAAACAACTGTAACGATAATAACAAGGACGGAATAAGAAGAATGGAACGGATAGAACAGCAGCAGTAACAACCATAGCAGCAAGAAAACAATAAGCCGTCAATAACACACCAATTATCAATCAGCAACATCAATAATGAACACCCAGGCTTCCATCAACAACATTGTTTAAGCAATGAAAATAAGGAAGGGGAGATACCTCGACAACAAGAGACGATGTTGACAGCAATAACACAATGAATGGCGAGGATGAAGATGACGCACGAACGATGGAGGAGGAAGGGTCAGCGGGACAAAAAAAGGAGATAGGTGGGGGATGACGGCAGGAGATAATTGAACGGTGATAGGTCGCAGATGAAGAAAAAAAAGGAAGAAGCAGGCGAAGAAGAGGAATTGACGGTTGATACAATGGAAGGGAAGTTAAGAAGGTTTATTAAGGACTTCAGGTTGTGGTGGGGATAGGGGAGGAGTATTTGAATGAGGTGTTTGGGTGATAAATAGAATCGAGTCACATATTGACCCACGTAAGTATGAATCGAGTTAAAAGAATAAATAATATTTTTCCAGTAACTCTCATGTGAGACCGTCTCACGATAATGACCTCTCATATGGGCACATAGGGGTGGTTACAAATTTAGTAACCACCTCTTATATGAGCCGTCTCACGATAAATTACCGTGAGACGGTCTCATACAAGTTTTTGTGATATTTTTCAGTGTTAAAAGAAAAATATTCGAGACAGGATAAAAGTTCAAAAAATACTCCGTGATTAACTAGTTTGAGAGAGCAAATAAAATGTATCTCGAGAGTAAAATAAATGTTCACGCTTAAAATAATGCTTCTCGAAGAAATTATAAAAAAAATTGACGAAAATGAATTAATAAATTTGTTTCTAGAGAAAAAAAAAGTACTGTAATAAATATTCGACGAAAGTTACTAAAATGATTTCTCAACGAAAAATAATATATATTTTTTTTTGATAAAACTTGAATTAAAATGAGCTTCAAGCTAAAAATACCTATTCGAAAATAAATTTAGATATTAAATATAAAAAATAATTTGATTGAAATTACGTGACTAATTGAAAATGAAACACTTAAGCATAAAAATGACTATTCGAGACAAATATATACTAGGATTTTAGGAATTCAAAGTAACAAAAACATAAATTCGTTTTAGAATTAATTTAAGAATTACTTTATTGGAATCCTAAAATTTGATTAAAATATACCTCACATAAAATCAACTTATGATAGGTTTCAAGTGAATGTGAAGGAGTATGAGTTGAATAGTAAACAGAATTAGAATATAATAGGAAATTACTTTATAAAATTCCGGGGTGTTACAGTTTTACATCGGTGCACAAGCCCAGTATCGATAATTACTAACATCAAAAGTTTAATAATTTTTCGTACACTCCCATTAGTTACTGCTTATATTTATTTTAATTATTGTACAACTTTTTTTCTAGCTAATACAAAAAATATATCTTAAATTAACATGGCTTGATATTGCTCATAGTAGTTTCAGTAACTCTCCTATGAGACCGTTTCACATAATTTTATTGTGAGACCTCTCACATAAGGGGTGATTACAAATTTAGAAACCACTTATTATATGAAAGGTCTCACGATAAATTATCGTAAGACGGTCTCATACATTCATACAAGTTTAAGTGCTTTTAAATTTAAGAATAATTTATTTATCGTAAAAAAACAAGAATTACAATAACATTATCAGAGTTGGCTTGTTTATGATAATGAGAATAATATTTACATCAGTTTAGTCAATACCGATGTCAATATTGAGGGAGCAATTACATCATTTATAATTACATCAGTTATCGATCAACTGATGTCAATGAGAGCGCATTTACATCGGTTGTGTTGCAGCCGATGTAATGCATTTGTTACAAATACATCAATTCTCGATTAACCGATGTCTATGAGAACACATTACATCGTTTTTTCAAAACTGATGTAAATAACCGATGTAAAAAAATACTTGTATAAAATTTACATCACTTTTTTAAAGAAACCGATGTAATTAGCCAACATAAAAAAATTTACATCGCTTTCTTGAAAAAATGATGTCATTGTGGCGATGTCAATGAGACTAAATGTACTATAATTCTCTATGTGGGTAGTATCTTTTTCAAGTCGGTTGTTGTCGGTTGTAACGAATTAATAATAATTGGTAGTACTTTAAGTCTATGGACTTGGACAAATTTTCCAGGTGTAGTTTATTATACCTACGCTGTAATGTAACCATGGAATGTTATCCGAATGCAATTTAATGTTCGCAGCTTAAATTGTCCCACACGGTCTAAGACCTGAGTCTGTTTTCTCACTTTTCTAAGCGTTCGTAGTTCGAACTTCGTACTTAAACGACAGTTTAAATCGTGCAGGCAGGATTGGAGAGATAAGAAGTGTGACTTCAGTTATACTTCCTTTTACTGTAGGATTGGAGAGATAATATACGTGTGGAATGTAATTAGAATGCAATGTAATGTTTGCATCCTAGATGATTATACGCGGACTAATTCCTGAGTTCTGGATTTTCACATCTCTCAGAGTTCGTAAAAGAAGCCACATAATTAGGTTAGATTTCAACTTGTAGAGGAAGGATGGTAAGTAAAATAAGTCCGACTTCTATTTGTATAATTAGATTACATTTCAGCGCTGCAATTACATTTGTATACTGGAGTGGAATTCACGTAATGGATTAGACGTGGTAACTGGGGGGTTGTCATTCTGTAAGACCTAACATTGTGCGTACATTTATTTAGAATGATGAAGTACCTCAAGTACGTCTTTTCTGGATTTTGTGAAAAATTAGAAGGAATATTAAATATCGAAGTAAATGTTTTTGCGAAATAGTAAACACGGATTAAGCTTAGAATACAAAGTCACAAAGTAGCAATGACAGTAGCATACACTTCAGGTATTATATTTTATGGAGACATATCAATGACTATCTAATTCAACATGGAGAATACTTCTTTGAAGACAACGTTTGTCGTCGAATTAGTGTCGAAGCAGTTTTCGTCCAGTAAGAGGACTTTCAGTCCACTCTTACTTGTAACCCTCGAGAAGGCTACGTAAAGTTGTCCATGAGTGAATACAGGTTTGGGGAGGAAAAGACCTACGTTTGACGGTGACTGTCCTTGGCTCTTGTTTATAGTCATTGCGAAGCACACAGAAATTGGGAATTGTCTCCTTTCGAAACGAACAAGGAACTTACTCTCGTCTGAAGGTGAAAGCTTTATACGTGGTACGTATACTTGGGCGCCTTTTCTGCAACCTGAAATAATAGTAGCTTCCAAAACACGTTCTTCAAGTCTCGATATGACCAACCGTGTTCCATTGCAAAGACCATTCGCCTGGTCAATATTTCTGAGAAGCATGACAATAACACCAACTTTAAGGGTAAATGCGTGATTTGGCAGACTTGAACATTGAATTGAATTGAGGAACTCCGTAGAATACAAATCTTTAATGACGCGGCTTGTTTCATCAACACTAATCTCTTCTGCACTCAAATACACGACCTCGTCTCCTGGCATAAGTGACAGAACGTACTGATTAACTTTTTCAACCTCGTCGTGGGTTGGGGCAAGGACAGCTCTCTCCTGTAGATATTGCGGATTGTCGAGGTTTTCAAGAAGACCAGGATAAGTGATGGTGATAGTGGATGATACTGGGTCAGGACCCGGCTCAATAAGAACTTCGTCCGGTAGTTGAACAGTAGCTGTCCCATCGTTCGGACCACCTGCTCTACGATCGCCAATGCTGAGAAGCCATTCGGAAAACTGCGCTGTCTCTTCCGCATTTGCCTCTTGTCCACCAATTCATAACCTCATGTTCTGCGTAAGTTCCAATACCTATAATACAAAGGTAGAATAATAAGGGAAATATGACCTTACTCATGCTCTTACATTAGGTATGCAGTAGACAGATAGTTATACCTTGCAGTCCCTCCATATAGGTGAGGAACATACGTTGCGTGAACAATGTCTTGCCTAATGCCTTTCGAAACGACAGGTAATATTTGCCTGAAGTCCCCTCCAAAAACGACAACCTTCCCACCAAAAGGCTTATCGGCTAGATCGGTGTGGATCGTTCTCATTATATCTCTGAGACTCCGGTCAAGTGCTTCAAAACAGTATCGGCTTACCATTGGGGCTTCATCCCAAATAATGAGTTTGGTTTGGATGAGTAATTGAGCAAGATCAGTCCCTGGTCTGATTCCTGAACATGTAGACCTCTCGTCCAAATTAATTGGAATGCTAAACCTTGAATGTGCCGTCTGACCTCTCGGTAGTAGAATTGCAGCGATGCCGCTAGACGCAACTGGTAGGACAATTTCCCCTTCACTTCTCAATGCTGCACACAGGGTATTCCAGATAAAGGCTTTACCCTTTCCTCCGTAGCCATATAAGAAGAAAACACCACCTTTGTTGTTCTCAACTGCCGCCATAATTTCATTGTACACCGACCTCTGCTCATCAGTAATGAAGGACATGTATACGTGGTGGTCAGAATGCAACTTCTCCCTATCGTAGTTCAGTTCGTCGGATATTAATCTGTTGGAGTCGACGCAGTTCAGTTTATAGTCTGGCAGAGGCATTTCAGGGAATTTGGAAAGCGAACTGTCATTCGTCTGCAGTGACAACTCTATTTCTGCCAACGCATAATTCTGTAGTTCGAGATCTGTCATCTGCAGATCTGCGTATATATATCAAATAGATTAAAATAAGGAACAAAAAATAAATGAAAGCGAGTATGTGGATGCATTGTCACATACCAAAGTTCAGCAGTTCTCTCCTTCGTCGGCAGAGAATATCGTCACAAAGATGGTGCCAGGTTTTCTCCCATACATACTCTGGTTTTACCAGACTGCCGAATAGAAGCAAAATTGCGAAAAAATTCCTCAAATACGACCCTGAACCCCAATCAATTGCCTCCACTATTGCATCAATGTATTCCTTATCATCGCCAAGCAACCGTAGCGCGTAACACGCATCTTTGAATGTCTCGTGGACAGTACCGTTGACGGTATGTATATCCTCGTAACTCGTAGGTCCTTTCACGAAATTAAGGAGAGTTCTCATGTAGTACCGCTCACCTCCAGTCCGTGGCATGTGGAACATTCTCCCTAAAGTGAAACCTTGTTTTCGAGGCCAAACATTTCTCTTTCTGATGCCAAACGTACTTTGTCGGAAACTCGGCGTACGTCAGATCCCTGGATTCTTCATGGTCAGCATCGTATTGTAACCACGCGGTGAATTTTGTCCTACCTCCACTTGAGCGTGCAAGAATATCTTCTATTGGATCGTCCTCATTGTACACTACATTCTGCTCATCGGGAGATGGTAGTCCAATCGAAAAACTGGTTGGGTCCTGTAATGAATATCGAATGCAAAAATACGCCAGGTTGCCTCACACGGTGATATATATCGGCAGTCGTAATACTCCTGTATTTGGTCGATTTCATCTGGGTTCGTCCTAGTTGCAGCCCCAGCGGTCACTCGGTCGTACCCCTTGTTAATATACTTGAATAAATATTTAATGGAACGCGCTTGATTACACTACTCGACGTTTATGTGAGCACGATACCTTTCCAACAACTCAGCATTGTAGGGGACCACATATCCATTATGCATCGAGACACCCGATTTATCAAAAGTAACACCATTGTCTCTCCTCTTATACATAGGATAACCGTCACCATCGACTGTTGTCCTTTCTGAAAAGGCCTTCGGGAACCTTTTGGTACACACACCGTCAACTATGCAAGGGGACTTCGGATTTGCGAGACCACATGGCCCGTGAATCATTAAGTCTCGAACAGCCTGATGCAAAGTTGGGTTATCCAATGGATCAGGAATCTCTGCGGAGATTATACCGTCAACATCAGTTGCATCTGGGAATTTGTCCTCACGTTAGAATAAAAGGAGGATGTGAGCATGAGGGAGACCACGTTTCTGAAACTCGATTGTGTATACGACTGTGAGAAAATCGTAAATACGTATTTGTAAATATATATGTTAAAAAAAGAGATAGTATGGTGTCGGACGATGTACAGGGGAAGGGGAAAAGCAAATGAGTACCTGCTCTTGTTCTACCGAAAATTTGGTTCTCCTTGAAATCCCTCATTAGTAGATCGAGTTTCTGCTTGAATACACGGGTTACTACGTCGGGCCTGTCTTCAGCTTTCAGCCCACGCTTAGATACGAAACGTTCGATTTTGGGCCACTTAGGATTGCAAGTGAAAGTGATGAATAAGTCAGAATAGCCACACCACTTACAAATCGTCATCGTATCCTGGTATTTCTCCCTCATATATCCTTTCCCGCCAACAAAGCTTGAAGGAACAATGTATTTCACTCCGACGGATGACGAATCGGTTTCCCGATTGGAAACTGCAGCAGACAGCTGTTTGTAGTTCTCAGATCGTAAGCTAGGTTGATTGTATCAAAGAAATTTCAGTCGTTGGGCTTCAATCATTGTGTACCCATCGACAATTATCTGTTGAAGAAGTCTACATCCTCTGAGCAACGTGTCAGGCTCAACCTCTGGTGGCCGATCTGGCAAACGGAACGCGAACCATTCCCTTAGTGTGAGCTTATTGCGTGCAATTTTTGGATTCGAACTTGAGTCAACAGAGTCCTGACAGTGGCTAATACCGAGGCAAAATCCGTCCTCACCTCGTGGGAAAAAGAGAGGGTACTGAAGTGCCAAGTAAGACGGATGCAATTCTAATATACGTTGGAGTTGTCCACTTTTTTCTTCAACAACAATGTCCCTATTGTCGACAATGTCTTCAACGTCACCAACTATGAGCGCTGCAACTTCTGAAACGTTAAGCAAATTGTAAATTCTGCCGTCGGTATTTCTCCCACTAATAAGGCGCAACCGGACCTCACACCTGTCATCCGAGTTCAAAATACTGTCTCTCGCCATACGGAATGACTTCGCCAAAGGATTGTAGTCGTCGATCATCGTCTTAATTTCACCCATAAGGTCATCGTCGAACTTGTCAACTGTCTGCGACTGACCCCTGAGATGATACAAAAAAATATGTCAAAACAGTACAACTTTGATACACTAATGTATTACGCCGTTAAACGTTTGTGAATAAATAACGTGGTTATTTAACCAAACCAACTTACATAAGAGCCCTCTTCCTGTTTTTTAACTTCGTCCTCGGTGTCATATATATAAAGCTGGCAGAATTTGGGGGGCTGATCATCCACTGGAAGCAGACTTCCGATTCTATGTGAATTCGGCCCACCTATCCTGTAAGTGTATGGTCTCTGCCCGTATTTACGGAGTGATCAATTTTACCACCACTTGACGAATGTCTTCGACGACACGGCCAACAACAGCTGCATGTAACAAAAGACGGGATCCATATAATTCAAGAAGATTAACTGCGATACAATTAGTTATTATGTAATTGGGAAACTCTGAAAATAGAACCTGTGGTAAGATCATCAATCTGCTTGTCGGGAGTGCTGTGAAGAGACGCTTGAATTAATTTCCCTGATTCTTTGAACGAATTATGGCCATTCCTCCTATCCGACAACATATGTTTGCGATCCAGTCGCGATTTTTTGGCGAGCAGGTATATTATTAAATGTCTCTCAAGATCAATAGCTGGTAATACACAGTTACACAATCATTGAGTTTCAAGCAGACTGAGTATTCATATTAGTATATTACTTGTGAAGGACGCAAGTGATCATTGTAGGATAGCATACATACCGTCACGAAGTTCTTCGACTGGTGTCTGATCATCAGCACCACGGGCAAGATCATCGTTGTAAACTGTCACACCTGTAGGAGAAGTTGGACGAAGACATTCAGGGGTATGGTAAATAACGAACCTTTTCGACAAATTCAGAAATTTAAAAATTGTTTGCCATTGAAAACGAAAAAAATGGTCACCAGATAGAGGGGTTTCATGAGTCGTTGGAAATTCCTCAACGTCACTACTTTCAGTCGCACAGTTGGGCGGGTTAACATCATTATCGTGATATGTCAAAATCCGCTTCCCTGTAGTTTGGAGAAAACAGACAAACAACCGTAAACGAATTAGTGACAATTTACTTACTCTATAGTATAATCAGGAGCTCTAAGAAAATAAACAATATTGTAGTATTCGAGACCTTTTTCCTTCCATATTAAATTGTCGTTACAACGCAGTGCTTCAATGCCATTAGTTGAGGAAATAACATCTGTAGCAAACGTCACGGGAAGTTAATAATATATATCGAAAGATCATAAATTAACACGGTTTAGTAGAGTGGAAAAGTATTACCTGGGTTGAGGAAGACAACAGAATTAGTGACATTTGCAGAATCAAGTGTCAGTGTATTTGCTATAGTTGAGCGAATTGTAGGTTCAGGACTGGTACACACATTTGTAATATAATTGAAAGGCGACCTAGAAGCAACTGAAAAAAAAAATGGTTTGACAATCTTCGTGGTGCTGAACAAAAAGAGATGAAGTAAGGTGCAACACGAAAGACGAAGTAGAAAACTGAGGAATTCTAACCATGTACATTTTTCGTCTTCTTTGAATTGCCTATTGGTGTAACGGACGGATCAAAGTCAGGACTTGCTGTCTGGTCGCTGCGGAATGTCCTCCTCTTTGATATTTTGGTGACACTGTGTTGGTTTTCATTCCTACAACTATCCATGATAGTTGAATGTAGATATTGCACTAAAAGGCAATTGGTGTGACTGAAGACAATGAGTTGTGGAATATACACCTATATTTATGGAGGTTAGTTGTCAACGAAAAGGAGTCGAAAGGGCTTGCAGTTGAGTAGTTGCATCAGAAAACTATGTGTTGTATTCCCAATGGGATGAAGATTCTACTGCTTTCATTAACGGACACTCTAGTGTTAGCAAGGAAACTACAGGACCGACTGAGACTTCGATTTAAACGCAGGGGTTATATTGGAATGGAACATTAAATATAATGTTATGATAACCAGGTATGGATTTGTCATTATGCAGATGTGTAATTCTCGATGAGAACTCAACATTGAGTATGCAGGCAGGAGTCGAAAGGGCTTGCAGTTGAGTAGTTGCATCAGAAAACCATGTGTTGTATTCCCAACGGGATGAAGATTCTACTGCTTTCATTAACGGACACTATAGTGTTAGCAAGGAAACTGCAGGAACGATTGAGACTTCGATGTAAACGCAGAGGCTATATTGGAATTGAACATCGAATATAAAGTTATGATAACCAAGCTGAAGTAATGTGTAGCATCGAGGACTTGGTTCATCATAGTGTCATAGATGGAGATACCCGTGAAATCATAAGGTGAAGATCATTCTACGTCTGCGTAAGCAAAATATCAATTTGCTGATATCAAATTGATGAGAGTCGAAAACTGGAGAATTTCAATCTGATCGCTTAAGGGGATTATATGCAAGAACTAAAGGGGAGATCAGGTGAAGAGGAGGGATACATTCGACAACTTAGTTGAATTTCATGATACAATTGGGTCATATCATGTGAATGTAAATTACTTTCATCAAGGATAATCATGATAGTTCTGAGTACAGGAATTTTGAAAATAAATTAAGATACGAATTGAAATGTCGTGAAGCAATGTGGGAAATAAATTGTAACTGTAAAGTGAATTAAGCAAAATACGAACCTAAAACGGGACATCGTTTTTCATCAAGTAAATCAAAATATGAAATAAAATGTCAAGATACAATAGGGGAAATAAATTGGGAATTGTTTTAATTGCATAAATCCGGTAATTGCATTTCATATGGTTCTCGTCCTAATCAGTCTTCTCCTTTTTGATAACTACATTGGGGTCTTTGGTGGCGAAACCGACGTCAAGTTCAGCGCCATTTCTTGTAGCGGAGTCAAGTAAAATTCCAGTACTAATCCTCTTAATCGGAGTGATACAGGATGAAGTAGACGATGTTTCACAATCGATAACCTGGAACGTTGAGGAAAATATTGTACGGTCAAAATCTTAAGAGAAATACAGGCAATAATAGAGGTACAACGGCGGAAGTTGTAAATCTAAACCTCTATAGCATTGGTGGCGGTTGTTGGCTCCTTGGAAGTGGCTCCTCCGGAAGAACTTTCGCCCACAATCGTAAATTGGTCGGTAATCTTGACGTCACTCGAGGAGGATCCACCATTCTGCAGGGGAATGAAGATTGTTGTAATCCATTGGGTATTGGAAAGAGATTACATTTTGTAATATAGAAGCGCAGTAAGCTATACATTTCTGTTAACCGTCATCCGTTCAAGGTTCGTTGTTGTCGGACTGTACTCCTCAAGTTCAAGTTGTGTGTACGGAAGAGGAAATAAAATTTTTCGTAAGTTGACGGAATTAAAGTAGGAATAATAATGCTGAATATTTGGTAAAATATTCATTGAAAGGTGCTTCTTCGTGAATAGTACCTTAAGAGCTTCTTCGTATTTCATGACAAAATGATGAATCTTGTCTGCGTCATCAGACATCCATTGAACGGTGTAGGATTTTGAAGATTGCTCAACGTTGAACTTGTCGTGTATGAAGATCATGAACAGGTAACGATTGTCGATAAAAGTCGCAAGCTCTCCTGGAATTGAATCACCGTCCCCATCCTGCGGAATATAGTTTTAGGACAACCACTCTTGAAATGATTAAGTGAAATAGGGTGGAGGACACAGGCAAGGGATAGTGTAGAATTTACCTTCTCCATTCTGGAAAGCAAAGCTTGTGCTGTGTCGCCAACATACTATTGTACTTGGGCGTCGAAAACAACGAAATGACACTCAATATCTGAGAAATCTTTGACAGTAAACTTCAGTTGGTACCTTTAACGAAAGTCGGAGGACAAATCAGCCGAAATGATCATGTAATTTGGGGCTCACTATAGAGGACAACTGCAGAAGTGTCAAATTAATTCTGATTGCGATTGAATAATACTTACCTTGGAACTGAACCTGGAAAACCGGAAGTATTACCAGTGCAGCCGGGGCGACTGCAAATCCACCTTCCATGTTCATTCCTTGGACCAGCAGAACTTGCAGCTGTGATAGTACCACCCGGCGGTAGCCTCCAAGTCAACTATGGTTGCAACGGTGTAGAAAGATCCACTCTGATCGGATACATTAAAAGTGATTAAATATTGTCTAAGGGGGAAGAAGACAAAGAACGTGACTAGAAATTGTAAAGTCTAAAAATTAAAATGTAGAACCTTCTCATTCTTGATAATCTGACTGATTAATAGCACTTAGTGGACACTAAGTTCAAAGCTTTCATGCTCCGTACCCTCCTCTACTACGTACTGGAGCGAATTACTTGGGGCCTGCGATGAAAGAATGCAGGAACTCTATTGAGAACAGGACAACTATTGTATAACTTCCGTTGGACTAATTTCTAAACTTTTGCATATACATTACATTATCTAGAGTATACTTGCGGAGTACAACTACTTACCTCTCTTGGAACACGTCAACTTCGGGTATATTTGGATTAACCTCGAATTTGGTGGCGTTGTAGGTTGTTTGCACGCGCCAGGAAGCTGTTGATTTGTGGTGTGAAATAGTTATCATAGGGTGTCATGTAAATAAAACTGTCCAAGAGAAACACAGATAGCGAAAGCTGTAAGTCTGAAGACAGTACATTAAAAAATTTTGGCCTCAACGCATCGACAAACAATGACTTTGGAATGATCCGGATGTGGTAGACTCTTCAGAACTTCAGGAAGCTCCGTGAAATGTGGTGCCCATAAAGTGCACTGGAGCACTACACCTCTGATGTGAGCGATTAAGATGAAATAATATGACAGATAGATTAGTGCGGCAGAATAGAAGGGATGTGTAACGTAAGAAATAACAGTAATAGCAGAAGTTTAAGCTTGAGAATAGATGACTGTACTTTGTGTTTTCCAATTTGATACTCCTACATTTGAAACCGTTCTTCGTCTCGATTATTGGTCCAATCTCATATAGCTTGCCTACAATGTCTGCGCAGGAGAAGAACACTAAATTGTAAGTGAGGGGTACGATAAATGAGTACTACTAAATGAAATACAGATTTAAATGGAATTCGAGATGGATAGTTTCCAGCAATAATGAAAGAAATGTTCACGATGCTCACCGATATACTGCGTAGTTGGTGCTTTGCCATTGATAATATCATCGAAACTAACGAAACGATAACAATCAGATGGTATGGATTTGTCATTTGGCATATGTGTAATTCTCGATGAGAACTCAACATTGAGTCTGCAGGCATGCGATGTAGCCTTGTCATATCCTCCGTTCTTGGATACAGTTAGACTCTCGATGTTGTACACTTCTCCAACAACAAATTTGTCTTCAAACCTCTTAATAAGAGGCTTCTTAATTGTAGCTTGGACACAATCATTCTGAGAAGCGTAGTATAAGAAGGAGTCAAACATAGTAGTCTACATAACCTGGATTTAGAAACAGTATGGTACATACCTCGGCATCAATTAGGAGCGTTTCAACTGATTCAGTCTTGGACTTATCCTTGAACTCCGGTCTCTCCCACATGTATATCACCCTCACATTCAACTCTCGCAGCCTAACACCCTGGGAAAGAGTCGCAATGGAGACAGTGTTGGAGATCGACGTTGCAGTGACAGTAATGGAGATATAAAAACCTTTGAATGGTGATGATCTTTGAATGCACAGAACAATTTGAAAGTGTTTGAGATGAGTTAAAATCTTATGAGATATACGAAGTAAATATATAAGCGATGCATTGAGAGTGGTGGTGTAGATGCACTGTAAGCGTGGGGAAGATACGTGAAACTTAATAACGGCAACCAATGAATGTGTGTAATTCCCATGGCAGATGTTGCGTTCACCCATGAAAACATGCAGTTCACGAAACAGGCATCATTAATTGCTTAGGGGATTACTTCTCCCCTAAACAATCTGATTTTAATTACTAACCCTAATATAGATTACTATTCCAAAAGATGAAAAAAGGGACTAATTTCAGAATGGAGCTTCCATGTTGCGCCACGTAGCTGCTAGCGGTGTCTTCTTTTATAGAAAGAAGATAGGGTGAGTATTACTAACAGAATGATACGTGGGAGGTAAATAGAAAATCCAATTTTCCGAGTTCCGGTCCGTTTCTCGTACAAACGTTTTTCTTTCTTAAAAAGTTGAAATATAACATTAAGAAATTAAAATAAAGAAAACCGTAAAATTTATTTTTAAAAAGGAAATTTGTGAGACGGTAAGTAAAATAGACGGTAAATAGTTTTATGGAACAATAGTTTTAAATAATCATTATTTTAAGAATTTGATAAATTATTTCTAAATTTTTACGAGATGAGAAAAAGTTAAAACGACAGGTCAATATTAAAAATGTTTTCGAGTTTTAAAACTTTATTTAACGAAAGATAAATTTTTTAATAATACGATAATTAAATTCCCATGTTTTATAACGGAATAATTTTTTAAATTTAACGAAAACAAAATATTTGATTCACGAAAATAATTTTTCAAACGTAAAACTTGGTTTAATTAATGTTTAAAATTTTAATACTATTTGAAAAATACGGGGTGTTACACCCCTTTAACGGGGGTGGTGGTAACTCTGGTGCTGCAGCTAGCTTCACAGCTAACTGATTGTTTTTTGTTGTTGTAACTGGATTTATGGATGATGTATCTTCAAACTAGTTTAGATATGTGTACCTTCTTCAAACCGTATGTTAAAACTTTTTTATATGAATGTTTTTTCAGCAGAAATGTATCGAGCGTTGAAGTGTTGTTGTTAATTGAGAGTGAATGAAGTTGAGGTATTGTGAATGGTTGACAGTTGGGTGTGGATGGTTGACAGTTGTGAATGTTGTTTATTTTGCATATTTTGGCTAGACATCGAACGCATGATTACGGCATTGCAGTAGTATACATGGCGTCCACTAACGACGCCATGTCAGACGCTACTGGGAGCTAAAAATAGGGTCAAATGGCAAATATTCTGGGTAAATGGCATCTGACTGTGGACGCCAGGTGCCCCTGGATGGCGTCCACAGTCGGACGCCATATGAGGTAGGTGGCGACTGACTGTGGACGCCATCCAGGGGCACCAGCTGGCGTCCACTGTCACACGCCACCATGGCGTCCACAGTCAGTCGCTAGAGTGGACGGCCGTTTTTTGGCGTCCAACAGTGGACGCCCGCTTCAGAAATAGGCGACCGGTCATGGCTTTCACTTTTTGGCGTCCGACTGTGGACGCCCGTTCATAAATAGCGTCCACTGACGCAAGCCACTATGTGGACGCCCGAGAGCTCTATTTTTGTAGTGTTAAATCAATCGACTAGCTAAGACACTAGGCTTAAAACAATGATTGTTACCGCATTTTCACCACATTAGAACGAAGTTATCCGCCCATTGATTGATTAATAGAGGCAACAAATTCAGTTCTCTAAATGATCGCAGGACCAAATGATCCGTCCTTTAAACATTTACAACCATATCGCGATCGATTCCAACGGAAACATAGATGCGCCCGCACATCTATGTAGTACAATTCAAATTGCCAACCAAATCGAGGTACGACACATCGCCCCGAACGCGGGATGAGACCGGCCCATCAGAGACGGGTCGTGTGGGTGGCCGCCGCGGGGTCCACACGGGTGGCATCGTCCACACAAATCTATGGATTCTTTCGCGAATGACCGTGTCAATAACCAACGATGCATAAGCGTGTTATTCTAATGGTCTCAAAGGTATTATTTATTTATTTATTTTACAAATTTATATTCAGTTCACTTTGATGTCGTTTTTAGATGTCGTATGTATTATTATTAATGAAATTGATGTTCAATTTAAACAAAACAATAAAAAATGACTCTTTTAACTAGAGGGACGATCCCAAAAGAAAATAGTGATTGTTCTAGAAAGACAGAGGGAGTAGAGCTTATTGAAACAAAAAAACAACTATAGTACCGAGTACAATATTCAATAGGCCAGCTAGGGGAAACTAAATCAAAGTCGTCAATTTCCATACCAAAAATTATACATGTGTGAGTAGGTTGGTAGTAAAAACTTGTATGCATGAATTAGCTCAACACATATATGGACGTCCATACATACATCATGGTTTGATTAATAAGCTTATTGTCATACAATAATCATGTCGGCGCACTTAGTTAAGTCATTAAGTTATATATGGTCAAAGTGTCTTATCCATTTAGACTTGGTTGTCTCAAATGAGAGAAATATTTGCATGATATTGGTGCTTATTATCTGATCATGATCTCCTCGTAAATATAATTACTTGAATAGGTTCTTTTCAACACAATAGGCACAAATTGATGCATCTTCTTCTTTAGCTTGTTACCAAGGAATCCATGCTTAAAATTAAATGGACTAGAGTGATAGCCGGAGCTCCAGATCTACTTCTTCATGATCACTTGACTCTGAAATGTGGTTGCTCGAATGCATGAAATCAATACTGTGGCGTCTCGGATCCTATAATTAAGTTTACACAAACGAATAAACATTATTGTAAGCTAATGCACCGTACTGCATATACTCACTCAAATTTTATACACCGAATGAAATAACCATGCATAATTTTATTTCAATTAAATTAAACTTTTAGTGAATTTTATAAAGTCATACGGAGTATAATTTTTTTTTTTGGTTCATCGAAAAGCGCACTTAGTCGCATTACAATATAGGGGGAGGGGGATTCGAACCTGAGACCTACTGTCCCACAGCACCTAGTCCTAACCACTAGGCTAAGACATCTTCGGTTCATACGGAGTATACTTAGTTGTTATAAATAATCTTTAAATTTATTTTCAAATGGTTGTATAAAACTTAGCCATATCATATTCATGGGCGTGAATTGGGCTTGTATACTTAGTTCTGCATCTTAATGTTTTTCTCCTGAGAAAGGGATAGAACATTGAGATACCGAGGAAATAATGAATTCTATATAGAAATTACATATTTCTCCCTCTTTCATTTAACTTCATTTTCTAAATTCTAGACATATAAAAGTATACAAATACGGAGTAACTAAATTTTGAAGCTGTAGAAGTAATGGAAGGTAAGAGAAGATCGAGATGGAGTTGAAAGAAAGAGATGGATTTACATACCTCAAAATAGGAAGGCGAAGGCGAAGGCATGCCTGATTGTATAAATGTTGAGCTGTCAAATGCATACATAGCCACTATATTAGGGTTTCATTTTCTACAAATTAAAATATATTGTGTGGTGTATGTGTGCTACTGTACAACTATCAACTATGGATCAACTCTTTGAAATATTATGGACTCATTACTGTCCTACCTTCCATTAAAATAGTCATCATAATTAATATAAAAGACAAATAAATGAATGAGATAAAAAGAATAATTTCAAAAAATTTTTTGATAGCTTCTATTTTTTTGTTTGGTATCACTTTCTCTCTTACCTAAGTGATTTATTTACTCTACTCTCCCTACTTTTGAATATTTTATTATTATTCTTAAAAAAATATGTCTTTTTTAGGTGAAAATTATCAATTGAAATGCAGAGAATAGCTATAGCCAATAGCTATATATATACATAGAATATAGTTTTGTTTCTCACGCATAACTATCTTATACTTCGTATTTCACACTTTTTTCTCAATATGAATATGAATGTACGGAGTATAATACACCCGAAATATGAGAAAGTCATCTAACTTAATCGATAAAAAAAAAAATATGAAAACAAATCCAAAACACAGTATCGTCAGGACCATAGTTCAAATTCGATCATAAATAATTCATAATAATAGTCTAGTCTTTAATTACAAGATATAAAAGATTTTTACTTGAATTTTAAATACTTATATGTCTATATATGCTAGCTAGTTGCCTCATACGAACGTGTTACCTATACTCCCTCCATTCACTATTTTTCACCCTATTACCTTAATGTTGGTGAGTCATATTTTAATAAAATGGGACAAAAAATAATGACCGGAGAAAATAATTCTCATTTATGAATAATAATTAGACAGAGGCTAAGATTATTGCATTGTATGATGATGATGATCGATGACAAACCTGAGGTTAGAAGTTGGGTGTGAATCACGGTACCTCATCATGTTCTCTTCTCCAAAGGTCATCTATGGCAACAGAACATGAAACGTATAATAAGAGATACGGATCGGAGTAATAAATAGAGTCATTATGGACTGCTTTTGGTTAATTATGTACTAATACAGTAGTCATTATTTTATGTTGATTTTGTTTTAGAACTAGAGATCGTATATGCTTTTTCATCAACTTTGATTTCTTTTAATAATGACTTCAAACATATGACAGATAGATAGATAGATATAATTTCTAGCTAGACTGATCTATCTAATCTAATTAAAAGGGCTATAAATACATTTTCTATTGTGTAATTCACAATTACTTGTCTGTTTGGAGCATATATTATTAAGTAACACTTTTAAGATGAAAGAAATCATTGAAACGAAGGGACTAGCCGTATATATATAAATAGCTAATTACCATGAAATTAGGATGATGAGCATAAGTAGATGAGGTTGAGGGTGAAGATTGTGAATAATTAGGGTATGATGTGGATGACTGTGATGTCGATCCATATGGTGCCGCAACTCCTTGCATTCTCATCATGTCTTCCTGCATACAAATATCAAACATGTGTTAGTTTAGTAACTAAGATTGAGGTATAAACTACACTAGTATTTCAAATTTGAATCCTCCTCCCATTTATTGTAATATGATTAAATTCTTCTATGGATCCTTAATTAATAGGATATTTAGTTTATAGTAATAATATCAATAATCTACAAACAAAAAACTAAATAAAAAAACTTTTGTATTTTGAGGTAGTACCATGTGTGTTTGATCCTCTACCTATTAGTACTTCTTCCGTCTCATTCATTTTGCTTGTATTTTTCAAAATGAATATAAAAGACAAATAGATGAACGAGATGGAGAAAATATCTATATAAATGTAAATTCCGCCCACACACACAACTATGTACCATTCTTGGTGAAGGAAATACTTGTAAGTGATAGTACTTGAATCATACGATTACCGTTCTCCTTGACCCCTCTATCCCTCTTGACACAAATTCATTTTTGTCTCGTGCATATCTATCACAAAATTACGATGATTTACACCACTCATACGACTATATATTAAGACAAGTCATTTGCTATATATGCATTTTGATTTTTGCTATATTTATCTTATTTGCCTCGTCACATATTAACAAAATGAATATACTCCGTACTCATTACAAGACTTATTATTGCTCGCTTCATTATTTCTTTTCTCTATCTCAAGTTTTTTTTTTCAAAGTTCTAATGTTTGACCATGATATATTGAAAACCATAAAAAAAAGTAATAGTACTATGACACTACTTTAGGCGTATTTATATGTACAAAAACAACTCACAAAATTATACTGTATATAATAAATAGAAAAAAATGATCACATGTGTCTCAAAACGCAATAACCTCAAATTATTAAAACTGACAATAATCTAATGGGGATAATATTAAGATTTAATGTATTGTATCCCATTTTACATACTCCCTCCATTACACTATACTATGATTTACCCACTATGATATATATATATATATATATATATATATATATATATATATATATATATATATATCTTCCTACGCATGATCCCTTGATGAGATCGAATTTTGTAGGCGGGTTACATCAGACCCAAGTAGGTATACAAAAACGAGATAGAAGATCCGAAGCCAAAATTATATCCTAAAATACAAGAAGAAGATGAAATAGTGGATGTTTAAGAGGGATCGGAGTATGTATATATCAGTCAAGAAAGCACCCAATTAACCTGATTATTAAGGGAAGGAGGATTAAAGCCACAAGCCATTTGAGTCCTCAACCTAATTTGCTCCAACTGAGCAACTCCAAGCCCTCTTTGTGGCTGCTTTGGCTTCTCTAACCCACTCTTCTTGTTTTTCCTCGATGATGACGATGATGATGATTTCTCGCCTCTCATGCTTGGTATACCAAAAAAGCTACTGCCCATTTCTTAGCTTTATTATTATTTGATCTTTATCAAATTATTCTTCTTCTTCTTGTGTATGTATGTATGTATGTATGTATGTATGAATAATGTGTGTAGTCGTTTTTGTTTGTTGAATTTAAACTAAGATAAGAAAATGGGGTCTGGAGAAGGCTAATAATAGCTCATATTATATTGTGTGCTTGGCCCTTATATAAGTTGTCTGTAGTTGCACTGCTGGATCTGATTTAGCTGATCTTAACGTATAAGTTTTAATATTATAAAAACTTTCAAGGCTGATATACGTAAGATTCTGTGTAAGTTGATTGTTCGTGTTCCTTGCTTTTTCTTATTATTATTTGCTGTCTGTCTCAATCTTTTTTGGTCTCTGTATTTATTATTGTGATCCCTTTCTTTAAGGACTTGGGAGTTGAAACTTCTCCTTTTAAATTTTAGGGATTAGGTTTGTGTAAAGGTGAAGCGATTTTCATCAAGCTATATCTCCATAACGTAACAAGCTAGCTCCAAGTAATAAATTAAGTTTAAGGTGTTTTTAGTCGTCTCTCATAGAATTTACTGGTCTTGTTTGAGAAACGACGATAACAAATTTATAATAGCCAGTAACATTAGAAGAATATGGGTAGCAGATTTTAGTGTACCAAGTTTTACTATCAAATAATTAATTAGACTTGCATTATTACAAAACTTTGTTGATAATTACGAGATATATAACAATTAGGTGATTTCCATATATAATTTAATACGGAGTATATTGTTTCAATTTGCTGCTATCTAGGTAGCATAGACACTTCTCCAAACCATGGTGTTCTGTCGGACACCTATAAAATCGTGTCTGGTTTTTAATTTATTTGGAGACGTGTTGGACACGGTTCATGATATTTTGAGACGTATCGAACACAGTTCATAGTATTTGGACACTTGTCGGACATACGTAGCGCTGTTTATGAGTTTTCGGACTTTGGAAATGTTCCGGGTTGGAAACAATCAACTCCAAATCAGATTTTCAAGAGAGGTGTTAACACCAAGGTTACCAGGCATGTTGGTCCTTCGCCTAAGTTTAAGTATCCTCGTCTGGTTTGGAGGGTCCTTGACCGGTGCAAGCTTATAGCCTGTCGGTCACCCTTTGCCCATGGAGCTAGTGAGATGCCTGCGGCCATTCGCCGCACAAGGAAGGCCTTCTTCTATATTAGGCCGAAGCCTGACCCATGTACTCGTGTCGGGGGTTGTGATTACCGGGGCTGCTACCAGTGCTTTCCTTGGCTGAGGCCAGAAAATGCTGATCCCGACATCCCGGACTTTAGGTCCTCCCCCTCGAGTCCAGCTACTCCTAAGGACGATGACCACCAGTGGAGTCATGTTCCCTCTCCCCCTCACCCCTCACAATCTCCTCCGCATTTCCCTCCAGCGGAGTTTACTCACGAGGAGGTGGGTGAACTGGTGGATTTTTTCAGGGAGCTGAGGGATGATTCTGACTACTCTAATGGTCTCGAGCTCCCCAATCTTGGTGATGGTTGGGATGATGACAGCAGCAGTGCATTGGATGATAGTGGGGATGGGGGTGGCTCAGAGGAAGGTGGGGTAGAGAAGAGTGATGCAGAGGGGGCATATGACCGCCCCATGGACATTCCTGCTGATTGGGACTAGAGGTCTGATGGTGGTGTCCGTGATAGCCCAGGGAGCATCCTCTTCCTAACTCAGATGAGGAGGACTGAAGCTTCTCCTGACTTCTGTCTGGACGGGCTGGACCCTAGGCATATTTAGGTTTTTCTGACTTGTTTTGAATTGAAATGACTTTGTAATTTGACCCTTGGGCTCCTTTTGCTTAATGAAAAGTTAATCTTTTTGTTGTTGTTGTTGTTTTCTTTTTCTTTTTTCCTTTTTTTTTCTTTTTTTGCCTTGAGTGACGTAATGTGGCTCTCCAACTTCCCGTCTTTTTTAATTTCGATGTCTTGGGATATGGTGGGTAGGTTGGTTTGAAGAGTGACACGTGTAAGGATGCCATTGGGGGTGTTCTGACAATTGGGGGCTTTCCGCGTCCTCCCTTTGTATATATATCCCTCATTCCTTTCATTCCCCCTTTTACTTCTTCATAAAACCTAACCCACTTTATCTTTTTTGTCTTCCTTGAGTCTTCATCGAATCTGGAGTGAGCTTGCCCTTGGTTGTTTAAGCACTCTTCCTAGGCGACCTTGAAGACTTAAGTAGGTTAGAGCTCAACCGTTTGCTCTTTCTTTTCTGCTTTTTCTTCTTCTCCACTCTAGCGTTCCTGAGAAAATGACGCAACCCCGTTGACAGCCGCTCCTATTTTCTGACCTTTCCTCTGGTGCTCCGGAGGGAGATGATGAGAAGGCATGTGTTACTCGTACCTCTCCTTCTGTAGGTTAGTGCGTCATTGTGGCGCGAGCGCCGCCCTCGATGGTGCCTGCGACGCTCCACACTGTTGACGAAAATGGGGGATCGAGCTCCCCTGAGCTTGCTCCCTTCAACGTCTCGGATTCAGATTAGGAGGCCTTGGAGGTTGATCCGCTCACCATAGCCGGCCCCCTAAGGGCAAAAGTAGTTGAGGGTTCTTATCTTCTGGATAAGGCCAAATATAGGATCCCCCTACACTAGTATCCGGATCCGGCAGCGTGTGAGGAGATTCTTATTAGAAACGCCGCGAAGGCGATTGCTAATTACTACGACTTTGGGTCGGAGTATTCGATCGTTGCGCCTGGGGAGAAGGACATGATTTGCAATGCCGAAGGAGTGCATTGCGGTGTATCACAAGTGTTTGGAGTATGGGCTAGGATTCCCACTTTATTCCTTTCTTGAGGAGGCTTTTAAATGCATGAACGTGGCCATCGCACAACTGACGGCGGTGTCGGTCCGAACCCTGGTATCTTACACCTAGGTCTGCTTGTTTGAAGGGTATCAGCCTTCCATTAATGCCTTTATATTTATGATGGGCCTTCAAATGGACCACTCGACAGAAGGCCCTTCGGGTTACCTTTCCTTGAATAGGATAAAGGGTTATTCTTCGGTCTGGCCAGTACTGTCTAGTGTTAAGCAGTGGAAAAAAAATTCCTCTACGTCCGACGTGAAGGGGGTGGTCCATCCCTCGCCGGTTCAGAAACAATCTCCATACCCGTTTGGAAATAGGCGAGGAGTACTAGGCCACCTTGAAGTTGGAGGGCGAGGGCTGGAAGTGAAGCTGACCCTGGAGAAGAAGAAGATAGTGGAACTCTTTAGAAGCGATAAGTATAGGAGCAGCGTACCTCTGGTAAGGTGGCTCTCTCCGGCGAAACTTATAGCGACTGATGAGTTTCTGACCCCTGTAGGGATGAACCCCTCGCGCCCGAAAGGTAGTCGGGGGTCTTTCCCATGTGCGTTTTATCTTATTGATATACTTGTATGCTAATCTCTCCTTGTTTTATTTTTGTAGAGTTCTACGGACCCTACTGGACTGGCCGACATCTGCGTACCCTTTGACTCAACAGGGATTATTCGCCTTTCACATCACGTCCTCTTACTCGCCCGAACCACAAGAAGGAGAGCCTCATGGCGCACGTGAAAAATTTGGCACCTGGCAAGACCAGGTTCCCTCCCTGAGGGTCGACTAGCCGCGCTAAAGTATCGGCCCCTCCCGTCGGACCTGCCCGAGGGAGAAGGGTGAAGGTTCACCGACGGTGCGTCCGGCGACGGCCAGATGTGAGATCTCTCCTGCCACAGGTCAGTCCTCTACTGCTGTTGTCCTTACTATGCCATCGGCCGAGGAGACTGGTGAGCCTGTTTTCCCCTATTAAGAAGAGAAATGACAATGAACCGATGACAGCCGAGCAGCTGATTGACCTGGAGGCTGAGGTTAGTACACCCATGCCCAAGCGTCATGCCCCCAATCCTCCTAAGACGTTGGTCGGTCAGGAGAACACATAATGGAACTATGCTTTTGATAGTGTTTTGATGCCTCCACCCTCCTTTCCGACTCTTCGAACCTTACCTTGGACCAGACTGCCAAGGTATTGGCGCACGCCAGCGCCCAGGCTCAGCAACTCATTTATCGCTGCTCCATGGTTTTCCAGGCGTCTGCTGAGTTGGCTTCCATCAACCGTCTGAGCGACGAGGAGTTGACTATTACCCCAGGGTCCTCCCTCTCTAACCGTCTCGCAGTGGTTGAGAGAGATGTTGCAATCATATCTACCCTGCGGACCAAACTGGCTAAGCGGGAGAGTGAGCTGAAGGAAGCTCAACATCGGGCAGAGAGCTAGAGGGATTGGAGCATGAGTTGAGAGAGGCTCGGTGTCAATCAGCAGGCTGGATGGAACAGGGAGAGAGAGCCTTAAAGGAGGCGTCAAGATTGAAGACTGAGCTAACCCAGGCGAAGAAACGTTTGACAGAGCTAGAAGAGCAGCAAGGACTCAGTAGGCCGGCTGTCTAGGGTGGAGTCTGAGTTGTCAGGGGTTCGAAACAAATGCCGGAAGCTGGAGGCACAACAGGAGGCATGGATGAAGAAGTAAGAGATTGTGAACGAGGCCATTGAGAAGATATACAAGGCCTTCGGAGAAGGGGCTTCCTCAGCTACCAACTTTTGCGTGGCAATTATGAAGAAGATGATGCCCAAATTCGATGAATATGTCTTTAACAAGATGTGCACCTCAATGGACGAGGCCAAGATCAGCAAATCGTCGCAGGAGGCTCCTGACGAGTCATCGGCCCCTATCTAGGGAGCTCCCCTTACGTAAGATTTAGGGCAGTCGTCCTCCCAGGGCTCATGTCCCTACCTTTCTGAGCGTCTTGACACTGCCATATCTCGCCTCAATAGATGGGGCCATGTGCCTCTTTTCAGCGCCTTGTATGTTCTCCATGTATTTAATCTAACTTTTTTTGCGCGCCGAGCCTGAAAGTGGCCGGCTGCCGGTATAAGTAATCTCTATTTTCCTTTGTTCCCTATACTTTTGCGAATTTGCTTGTCCTGGTAATCGATATCGGCTTTTCCCTTAGTTTTTTTTGTCTTATGTCTGATTGTGCCCCCCTGCTTGCCTGAGGGTAGGCAGAGGGTTTTTACTTTTTTTTTATACAAGGTAAGTGTTCCTTAGGCCTTGTTGATTTGGCTTTGATGCCCGGCCTGTCCCTGGCTTCTGGTCAAAGTCAGCGGGGCCTGCCCCCTGCCTGCTTGGAGGCAGGTAGGGGACTTATGTTTTTTATACAAGGCTAAGTGTGCCTTAGGCCTTGTTGATTCGGCGTTGATGCCCGGCCTGTCCCTAGCTTCTGGTCGAAGTCAAGGGGTCCGCCCTCTGCCTGCCTCCAGGCAGGCAGAGGGACTTATGTTTTTTATACAAGGCTAAGTGTGCCTTAGGCCTTGTTGATTCGGCTTTGATGCCCGGCCTGCCCCTGGCTTCTGGTCGAAGTCAGAAGGCCTACCCCCTGCCTGTCTGGAGGCAGGCAGAGGGACTTATGTTTTTTATACGAGGCTAAGTGTGCCTTAGGCCTTGTTGATTTTGCTTTGATGTCCGGCCTGTCCCTAACTTCTGGTCGAAGTCAAGGGGTCTGCCCCCTGCCTGCCTCAAGGCAGGCAGAGGGACTTATGTTTTTTATATAAGGCTAAGTGTGCCTTAGGCCTTATTGATTCGGCTTTGATACCGGGCCTGCCCCTGGCTTCTGGTCGAAGTCAGGGGGCCTGCCCCCTGCCTGCCTGGAGGCAGGCAGAGGGACTTATGTTTTTTATACAAGGCTAAGTGTGGCTTAGGCCTTGTTGATTCAGCTTTGATGCCCGGCCTGTCCCTGGCTTCTGGTCGACGTCAGGGGGCCTGTCCCCTACCTCCCTAGATGCAGGCAGAGGGACTTATGTTGTTGAGGTGTCCATTTTATCAGGGTTTCACAAAGGGGGGGGGGGGGTCTTCCCCTATTGCCCCTGCTCATTTGTTTGTGAGAGGCGAGTCGAACAGATAACGAGTATAAGCAACAAGTAGATCTTTCATTTCCTCTGAAAAATTGATAGTTTTACAGACCCATCAACATTGCTATTTGAGCGTCCTTTGTCAGTTTTAGGGAACTTAAAAAAAATTATGAAAAAACTTGTGGACATGACATAGGTCCACCCCGACGTGGCCACGCGCGGGTTTGTGGAGGCGAATGAATCTCCATATGAGATGGTCAAATTGAAATTTAAATCGAAGTGGAGACGCCATCGAACTTTGTGGGAGTTCGGGCCCGTTCGAACCCACTCTATATCGTAGTGGGCCGTGTACAAAATACGGCCCATTTCCGATGTCAGAGTTTATCGGGTTCGTCCCTTTGCATTTGATACCGATACCGACTTGATCGGATACCGTGTATTGAATGACTCTCGTTGCCAATGGTTTCGGACATCCGGAAACTGAGGTTCTGAGTAAGGGGTGAGGGTACATGTTGGGAAGTTCACAAAGAACACCCAACCCCGCCCGCACATTAGCGGCCTCTACTAAGATATCGTTTGATTTTTGAATACGCGCGTTAGTAATACGATGAATGATATGCAAACATTATTTTCCTAAACATGCGAGGAATTTAATGGGTTGCTAAGTTGGTTTAATGCATGAAAATTAACGTCAAAGTTGAATTTAGCATGTGAGATTCGTTTTAGTATAATAAAACAAACGATAAAAAAGGATGAATTTGCTACAAAAGATGAACAAACGAGTTAGTATCGAACTGTGAATAAAAATATAGCAAATATGATGAATATGCGAGATCGAGAAAATATTAGTCGAAATCTGAAAATATTGCTAAAAAGACGCTGTTTTGTCTAAAAAACGATGTTTGAAAAAAAAAAAAAAAAAAAGAAAATCGCGTCGCGTTCTTCAGTCGGCCGCGCGGCTCGCCCGGGAAGCGCGCGACTCGCATCCCGGCCTGTTTTCGAAGTCGATTTTTTGAAAATTGATGATTTTATTAAATCGCATACAAATATTGCACAATTTGTACCCGATTTAATGTTTTCAATATTCGTCGTATTCAATATTCGATTATGAAATCGATATTAAATATTCGGAATGATTTTTAGAAAAAGTTTTTATGAAATCGTTTTGAAAAGGATTTGATCGAAAAAAAGGAAAAAAGAATGTTAATTCTCTCTGCGTTAAAATCGTCGTATTTTGTAAAAAAAAGATGTAACGATTTTTTTGTACAACGAGATTTTAATTTAGTTCTTGTTAGATACGATATTCGATTATAGAGAATCGATATCGTATTTTTAAGAACGTTTGTTATATGAAAATAGTTTTTGTAGTATCGATATTAGAAATAATAAAAAAAACGACGAACGACCCATAATAAAAAAAGGACGGCTGATGACCCGTAAGAGAAAAAAAAAAAAGACGGACGACGAAAAGGAAGAAAACGAGAGGGAGAAGAGAGAAAGGAGAGAATTCGGGTTTGGTTACACCCTCAACCTACATGCTTTTGTTTACTTGGATCGGGGCTCGTCGGACTGTGGCTAGGGCACGGGAGCGTCGAGTTAATGTCGGTGAGTTATGGTGGCTCGGTTTGAACGTGAAGGGTGACGGGTATCGGGGCCGGTTCCTTCGGGTTTTAGATGTACTATCGGTTTCTCGATGCTAAGTGTAAGGAGTTTATGTTTATGTGTGAGAGTTGATGTATGTGTATGAATAATCGATGTGAATATTTCTGAATGAATTTTGAGTTGTGCAAGGGGCCTATTTATAGGAATATTCCCGACCTTGGCTAGGAGAAGTGTTTGGGTTAGAACTACCGCGTAGGATAGGAAACGTAAGAAGCTGAGAAGAACAAGGATTCCGTTTACTTGGCAAAGAAGAAAGGGAATCTCGGCTGGTATGGGCTGCTCAGCCGAGTGTCCTAGCTCGGTCGAGTGTTCGATTCGGTTTTCGGATAGAATTCCTACTTGAGATCGAATCCTATCCTTAAACGGATTTGTTTAATATTTTGTGTAGCTGATTTTTTGTAGTATTGGAGCCCGAATCAGCCACGTGAGGTGTCACGGCTGACTCGCGTGTCTCGAGAATATTTTTGACCGGGTTTTGACTCGGTCGCTAAAAGACGGTTTTGCCCCTGGTGTCGGAATCGACCCAAATTAGTCTTATTTGACTCGAAACGACCCACTGGGCCTGATTTTGAGGTTGGTTTTGTGAGATATGTACTCCGTAAAAAGCCCAAGCCAAATGCCAATGATTTTTTTTCCGAGTATATTAAAGCACGTTTGCGTCCGATCATCATCGGGTGTTTGTCGGAAACTGCTATAGACACCTGGCGGTCAAAATGTGGGTTTCTACAGAGCTCCCACTCTGACTGAGGCTTGGACAAGGCGAAAGTCAGAGTAGCTACCAGGCCAATCAAAGATTAGGACCTGGCAGACTTCCGGTCGGGTCGTTTATAGTCCAGTAGACTTGCGTAAAAGGGCTCGCCAGCCATAAGTTGGAAATCATACCTGAGCTGATGATGATAACTCCGTGGGGAATCGGACTTGTCGTATAAGTCTTGGGTGCGCCTATACGTGGGCCCATCCCGTTAAATGCCGCTGGGGAGTTATGTGAATTGCGCGGTCTTGAATTGTACTTGTATAAGTTACATAAAATTTTGCATGCAACATGTAGGTGAAACAAATATGACTCGCGCTGGGGAATAAAAATGATTTTTGCTTATTTTTGAAATCGAAGTCCTGAAAGCAACTCACGTGCTAGGAAATAGGTTTTCAAAACTGAAATGGGTAGAAAAGAAATTTGCAATTTAAATAGACTGAAATTTGACCTTGTCGAAAAGGATTTTCTCAAATTGCTAAGTTTTGCAGGTTTTAAAAATGAGAATTTGAAAAGAGAGGTATACCGACAGACTCGACTCTGGACGTGACCGGACGAGTTGACAGACACGACTGGACTCTCGAGGGGTTGGACCGTGACTCGGTAGGGGGGTGGGCCACCTAACAGGACTCTTAAATTGCGCTATTCCGTAGCCTAGGCGAGTGGCAACATGGTCGAATCCTCGGAATGGGAAGGATGTGCTATGGGGGAATTGCGATAGTCTGTAATGAGACTGTTGTAGTCTAGTGCTCTTCTGGATTTTTGATTTTAGGGTACATTTCCAAAGTGGGTATTGCTCCGAGTCCTGATAGATTCTTGTCTTCGACTGAGCCGAGCACTAGGACACACTACAGAAAGGAGGCTAGATTTTCTGAATTTATATGGATTTTGTGAGTGGATGGAGGTTTTCTGCCTAAGAGAAGCCCCCAGGACGACAAAGCTAACTGTTGAGAACATGATGGTGTCGTGATCGGAATGATGTCGCTTTTTCAATGTGTGTCAATGTGGGTGGTTGTACCTCTGTTGAAAGGCTGCCTACGTATTCACGTGTAGCGAAATCAAACCATGTCGTAGTTCAGTGGATTGAAAGATATATTATGGTGCCTAGTCTAGTAGGACTTTGTGTGTAACTAGCCATAGCGATGGTGTAGGCTAGGTGCATTCCCAATTATGTCTTGATCAAAGGACTAGAATGGTTAGGATATTGATCCTGTGACCGTGAGCGTTTTCCGGGGTAGCCCCCAGAGGTGGTGTGAACTATTTGGGCATGTTCTATGCCGACCGCAGGTTGAGTTCCCGTGCTTGGGGTTGGTAACTGGTTTGGATGAGAGGAATTGGGACGGGATTTTAACGAGTTTTGCTCTCGGGGATTTTAACGAGTTTTGCTCTCGGGGATTTTAACGAGTTTTTCTCTCGGTGATTTTAACGAGTTTTGCTCTCAGGGATTGGTTTTGATAATACGGGATCTGGTTTCCATGTCTGGCCCTAATGGTTTGGGGTATCCTATGGAGCTTGAATCCTTAAAATTTCGGGCTGTCTCTAGCCTGGGTCTCGAGAAGGTCTTGAGGGTTGTAATGTGGGAAGGTTGAGTGTGGTGTTAACTGACCAGCTTGATTGTTGCTCCCCTATTGGATGGTATGGGTTTTGATAATTTTGAATTGTTTGAATTGACCGTTTTTACTACGGTCACGGGTATGATGGCATGCTTTTTTGTTTTGGCCTTTTGCTTTTTTTTTTTCATGGACTTTCGATTTCTTTTTTTTTTGTCCAGTTTTTTTTAATGGCCAGACTAACACCTAAGGTAGGGATTGGTCGGTCTTATTGGAGGGGTGTTTTATTGTGGGAAATGGGCTTGCCTCCCGTCTTCAACCCAAACTAGGAGATTACCTAGATTTGTCATAGGATTCGATACTGCTCCTGTTACGGGTAGTTTTGTGGCTTTCTATGTCAGGCATGGAACAGGTAAAGGAAAGCACGGGTCTCGATTTCCTGCAGTCATTATAGATGTGCCTATAATAGTCACGTGCATGTGCTCACAGTGTATGACGGTGTTCATCATGTTCTCGGAAACACATAAGGAAAGTGTATATGAGAAATAACATTGAAAGCTGATTTTATTGAATTTTGACAAAAAAGAGGACAGAATACAATTGACTCTGACTCTGACCTTGAAATTGAAATAAATAGTATATCCTAGACTCGGACTCAGACTTGGACTTAAATCAAATCCGGACTCTTGGATGCATGAGAGGTAGATTGGATGCTTTGGTCATTAGGCCCTGTATAGTCCATGAGGAGCTTTGCAAGTGATAACGTTTCCAAAACAGGAGTCCTCCCGGCATCGAGGGAGTCTTGGATGAGGTGTTTCAGTTTCCAGCACTGCTCTGTATCGTGTCCCTTCCCTCTATGGAATTTGCAGTAATGCTAGGCGTTCCATGCCTTGGAACGTTTTTCTGAAGGTGGGTCGACTGTTGGGCCTATAGGTGATATTAGGCCCTTCGAAACCAACCTTTGGAAAGCGACGGTGTAGGACATATCCAAGTGGGTAAATGTCCTTTCTTCTGACTGGTTCTTGATTTTCGGAGAGGTGACTTGAGGGTTACCTCTCTCGGTCTTGCCATCCTGAGGGTATCGGACAGTTTCATAAGAATGTTCACCCTTCAAATGGCTCAGTTGGGTGATTGGCTGCCTTACCCGCTCTAGCTGTGTTAGACGGGATCGGGTTCTTACAAGGTCTTCTTCGATGGTGGCCACCCTGGCATTTAGGTCATCTAGGGCGGCATTGATTTTTGAGAAGATATTGTTAATGGAGCAAGACAGCATAAGCATACTCCCCTGGATATCCTCCTTCTTGATGGCGCGGGACTTGTTGTGGTTTGGTGAGGTCTCGCTCATAGGGTCCCTGATCGGAAGAAATGACGGGTGTTAGAACTCGCCTAAGCTCGGTTTTGCGTACATGCAAGAGAGGGAGTCAAACTAGACATGGCCCGGGGTGTCGGGTCGACAAAGACTCTTGGACCGGGATACTCGAACGTTGACCCGGACGAGGTAACAACCCTGACTTGAACTCGATCATGAGGGTGAGTCCAAAAAATGGGGCGACCGTGTTTGACTCGGGTTAGACTCTCCTAAAACAAATGTGTAGGGTGCGATTCTCGGGGTGACTATGATTAATCGCTCCGTCGGGGAATAGCCCCCAAGTGAGACTAAGGACTCAGATGGTGTGGCATCTAAGTGACTCAAAGGTGGGGTACGTGAGACACGGGTAAGACATGACCCTTAGAGCAACCGTGATTGATCGTTCTGCTAGAAGGTAGCCCCCAAGCGGGATCAAAGACTTTGTTAAGACTCGAGTGTCGGACGAGTGACCCTTAGACGTAAGGGTCATGAACCTTTTGTTATAGGGCTATGCCTTGTAAAAGGTTGACTCGGAAGAGACTCCTGGACGGGCGACTCGTGAAAGGTGGGCCTCCATTAGGATCCAGCTGTGTGGGCTGGGCCCTGTTTGAAAGGAGGTTTACGTGAGACATTACCCAGACTTTGGACTTGATTGTGTAGACGGGTCAACCTTCGTAGGAGTATGGTCTACGTAGGTGGGCTTTGCCTTAGTCAAATAAGGCGGACTGGGATAGGGAGGAAACTCGTGATATAAGATCTACGGAGTTTCGACGCTAGAGACTTGAAGACTTAAGACACGACCCGACACTGCTAAATACGGGAAGTCCTAAGAAGAGGAAGGTTTCGAAATATGATTTTTGAAAGCCCGAAAAATTAGGGAGGGAAATCCGGCCTTTTTTCGAGAAAACGGAAAAGGTGGGCCGGGTGACGGTTTTGAAAAGTTTCGAAAATATTTTCGAGTTTTAAAATGGGCATATTACCGGCTAAAAAATAGGCTATTTTGAGTAAAATCGTGGATCCTAAATTCGGTATATGTCCCGGGTTTTGAAATTGGATATTTTGAAAAGAATGCTATTTTGAAAAAGACGGGTTTTTGAAAAACGACTTGTAAATCAGGTAGCACGTAGTCATGGAAGCAGTATAACGACGCCATGTATGCTCTAATTCTAAGTCTCGGTCAGTCTGTAAGGGTCTATACCAGTGTACATAGCCTATCGAGAATCGGGGCGGACTTCCTAAGTCGAGTTGAGCTTAGAACATGCCGTAAAACCCATACGAATCGGCTAATGGAGACCTTCGACATATCCAATTTGGACTACATCGATAGTATAGTGGGACGTCGGTCACCAGTACCGGCCCGGGAAAATATGGGGTTATGCGTGAACCGTAAAACTAAAACGCGTATTGTACTAGTCAAACGATTTCTATTCGAGTCTCACCCTAAGGATGCCGATGGTAAGTCACACATCAGTTAATCCCCAGCAGAGTCGCCAAATTGTGGACATGACATAGGTCTACCCTGACGCGGCCACGCGCGGGTTTGGGGAGGCGAATGTATGAGATGGTCAAATTGAAATTTAAATCGAAGTGGAGTCGCCACCGAACTTTGTGGGAGTTCGGGCCCGTTCGAACCCACTCTATGTCGTAGTGGGCCGTGTACAAAATACGGCCCATTTCCGAAGTCAGAGTTTATCGGGTTCGTCCCTTTGCATTTGATACCGATAC
This sequence comes from Agrostemma githago, assembly GCA_958450325.1. Taxonomy (NCBI): domain Eukaryota; kingdom Viridiplantae; phylum Streptophyta; class Magnoliopsida; order Caryophyllales; family Caryophyllaceae; genus Agrostemma; species Agrostemma githago. The sequence goes on along the minus strand of OY288250.1, from coordinate 9,724,259 downwards.
CGACTTGATCGGATACCGTGTATTGAATGACTCTCGTTGCCAATGGTTTCGGACATCCGGAAACCGAGGTTCTGAGTAAGGGGTGAGGGTACATGTTGGGAAGTTCACAAAGAACACCCAACCCCGCCCGCACATTAGCGGCCTCTACTAAGATATCGTTTGATTTTTGAATCCGCGCGTTAGTAATACGATGAATGATATTGTGGACATGACGTAGGTCCACCCCGACGCGGCCACGCGCGGGTTTTGGGTAGGCGAATGCACCTCCATATGAGAATGGATCGAATTGAAATTTAAGTCGAAATGGAGTCGCCACCGAATTTTATGGTTATTCGGAACCGTTCGAGCCCACTCTATATCGCTATGGGCCATACACCGAGTATGGCCCATCTCGGTTTGAGAGTTTATTGGGCTCGTCCCTTTGCATTATGATACCGATACCGTCACTACCGGTTATCGTGTATTGAATGACTCTCGTGCGCCAACGGTTTCGGGCATCCGGAAACCGAGGTTCTGAGTAAGGGGTGAGGGTACGTGTTGGGAAGCCCACTAAGGACACCCAACCCCGCCCGCACATAGCGGCCTCTACTAAGACATCGTTTGACTTTCTAATATGCGCGTTAGTGATTCGGTGAAATGATATGCAAACAGGGTTTTAGCTAAGCATGCGAATTAAATGTGAGCTACGTCATTTTAATGCATCTATTTGATTGTCGAAGTGATTTAGCATGCGAGGGTTCATTTAAAAGCGGTAAAACGCAAGTAAATAAAACAAAGCAAAAATAAATCGGTTACAAGTTACACGGGCGGAATACAACCCGGGATTCACAATACGGCGTACAATAAATAATCGAAATACATAATTGAGATGACGAGCAATAATTGTAAACGGACCCGTAAATAAACTAGACCGTGAATTGTATATATGGACGAACCTTAATTAATTACGCATTATATTGCATATTAATTAAAGGACGGTGATTCGAGACCTAGGCGTGGTGCTAACCCGATCTCGAACCTCGATGCCTTGTCCCGACTTATCACCTCGAGAAATTGAGTCTAAATTAATTATATGTCGGATACGACTAAAGAGTCGTTGACATAAAATTAATAGTGTGAGACCGTCGATCAAAGTCGTTTATGTGTCGTGCTATGTGCGAGTTTTGAAGAAGGGAAAGTCACGTGATTGTCTTTACACGTGATGACTTAGAGTCGTAAAAAGGCGAGGCTCGGAATGTGTGTCGAGGCTCTCGGTTTTCTGGGTTACAGGACCCACTCGACCGAGTCGTGGGCTGACTCGGTCGAGTGCGTCCTTTACGTAGCTACTGCCCGTTTTTATGGGTGCTACTCGATCGAGTAGCATTCGTACTCGGTCGAGTAGCCCCTGTACGAATGATAATTCGTTTCTTTTTATGATTTAAAATCGGTGATCGGCTAAATCAAATACAAATATCGCACGATTCGTATTTGACTTAGCCTCCGGTATTTTAATCGTGTATGAACGATTATAATACCGTCGCCGGAGTTTTAGGAAAACGTTTATTGCTAGTTTAGAAATTTTGAATTAGTGACGAAAGATGTCCCTCTACGTCACGACATCGAAACTAATTCTTGCGAATCATGTGATGTCGGTTTTCGTGTCAACGGGTTTCGTACCAATTGGAAATAGGATTAAATGCGTTCAACTATGACTTTAGGTTGGTTATCATAGTCCAACGCATTCGAAACCGAATTTTCATACTAAAATATATTTACGCGATATTATGACGATAATGATGATAAAGAAAAGATGACGCAAAAATGAAGACGCGAAAATACGACAATATTAATGCTAGTGTTACTATTATGATTACGATTATAAATACGATACGAAAATACGATAAATGAAATGAAAATGAGACTAAAAAAAGAGATCGAGATGGGGTTTAGGACACCCTCAACATACATGCTTAGTAAGGACCTCGGAAATGGACTCGTAATAGCGGCGCGGGCTTGGGAGTATCGAGGACGTATGCGAGTTATGGTGTGTATGTGTGTGTGTGTTTCGCCGGTTCTCCGAGGGACGAGGGGCTCGGGTTTGATGTGTTTTTGCCTAAGGTTGCTAGGGACGTAGTATTGTGTGTATGGGATGAGTACGCATGCAACAAGCCTTGAAGGTTGTAAGAGTTGTGTAGTTGCCAAAGGTGTGTGTTGTGCATGGGGGTCATGGGGTATTTATAGGGAGCCCCGACCCTGGGTCAATCGATCGAGTGGCGCGGGTGCACTCGGTCGAGTGCCCTCGTGAATGAACCTGGACTGGTTCAGAGAGGCTCCACTTGATCGAGTGGTCAATCCACTCGACCGAGTGGATCAATCAAGCCGCAAAATTTAAGGCTTGATTAGCCTTAATTTGATTGTGATTAATTTTGGCTGATTTTTGGATGGTTTTGGTTGATTTTCGAACCTGGTGCATGTTTCGAGAATGCATCCGGTCGTTTTTGTGTGTCGGGTTTGTCTTGACCGGGTTTTGACCCGGTCGCTAAAAGACGGGAATTATTTTTGGTGTCGGTTTTGACCCAAATTAGTCTTATCTTGCTCGGAACGACCCACTGGGCCTGATTTTGAGGTTGGTTTTGTGAGATTTTTACTTCGCTAAAAGTCCATGTCGGATATTACTGATTCCGAGCCCAAGTCCGAATATACCAAGTCACGTTTGCGTCCGATCATCATCGGGTGTTTTTTGGGAACTGCTATAGACACCTGGCGGTCAAAATTTGGGTGTCTACAGAGCCCCCACTCTGACTGAGGCTTGGACAGGGCGAAAGTCAGAGTAGCTACCAAGTCAATTAAGACCTGGTAGACTTCTGACCGGGTCGTTTATAGTCCATTAGACTCGCGTGAAGGGCTCGCCAGCCATAAGATAGAAATCATACCTGAGCTGATGATGATAACTCCGTGGGGAATCGGACTTGTCGCATAAGTCCTGGGTGCGCCTATATGTGGGCTCATCCCGTACCATTCCGGGGAAAATGCCGCCTTGGGCTTCTGCTGAAGAGATTTAGAGGGTTGTATGTCCCTGCTGGAGTCGTACCTGTATAAGTGTGGACATGACATAGGTCCACCCCGACGCGGCCACGCGCGGGTTTGGGTATGCGAATGAATCTCCATATGAGAAGGATCGAATTGAAATTTAGGTCTATGTGGAGTCGCCACCGAATTTTATGGTTATTCGGAACCGTTCGAGCCCACTCTATGTCGTAGTGGGCCGTATACAAAATACGGCCCATTTCCGATGTCAGAGTTTATTGGGCTCGTCCCTTTGCATTTGATACCGATACCGACATTATCGGATATCGTGTATTGAATGGCTCTCGTGCGCCAACGGTTTCGGGCATCCGGAAACCGAGGTTCTGAGTAAGGGGTGAGGGTACGTGTTGGGAAGCCCACAAAGGACACCCAACCCCGCCCGCACATTAGCGGCCTCTACTAAGAACTCGAATGACTTTCTAATACGCGTGCTAGTAAAACGGGAAAATGATATGCAAAGATTTATTTTCCCTAAACATACGAATGTAATTGAAAGGGTTTCTAAGTCAATTTAATGCAACTAAAATTAACGTCCAAGTTGTATTTTAGCATGCGGGTTCATTTAGTATAATAAACGAATAATAATTAAATTGACAAAAGAAACAAAAAAACGCGTTAGTAAACGATGTAAAGAAACGAATAATAACGGTTTGCAAATATTGAATTGAATTGAAAAGATGCAAATATGAGGATGCACGATTTGAAAAGATAGTATACATGTGATTAATTATGCACGTGTTGACCTAAGTCGAGAAATACTATCGGGTTTTGAAAAATAGAATAATGTACGACTTGCGTTTTAGTCGTTATGAGGCCACTCGATCGAGTGGTCGACGGACTCGATCGAGTGGAACCAAAAAAAACGATTCTGTTTTGCGTCAAAGACCGTACTCGGCCGAGTTATTGACTAACTCGGTCGAGTACATGGCCACTCGACCGAGTCACTGTGAGACTCGATCGAGTGGGTGTTCTGATGAGCATTCTGACCCGATTTTGAGGTGCCACTCGACCGAGTGGGCTAGGCACTCGGTCGAGTGCCCTCTGTACGAATTAAAATTCGTTTGTAAAAAAAAACGTGTTTTATGTCGAAAATCGCTTTACGTAGGTCGTTGCTATAAAATTAAATTTCCTCCGCGTTTAATAATATCATAATTCTAACGAATTGTTTTGATAATTATTTTAGCCTCAACGGAAATTGCGTTTTGAATTGATTTTATGTGATTTAGGAGAATTGACTATTTGATTAAATAGATAAAATAAAAACTTGATTCCCTCGACTTCTCCGACATCGAATAAATCCCTAGGGATTGTGATGTCGGATCCGTGTCAACGGGTTTCGACCCTTATTAAAATTGGTTTTAGAAAATTCGTTGAATGCAATATTAAAGATGATAATGACGCGAAATAAAGACGAATTCTTGTTTAAGTCGACTCATCTCAATAATCAAATAATCGGGGTACCGGGATAAGCGACCGTCAACGCTGTGTGCAGTACACTTGTATGTTCGTGTTTTCTTATCCCGATATCCTTCTTACTCGACACAAATCAATGAGTATTTTAATATTTTGATGCAATAATGATAATAAGGTAAATAATAATGATAACAAACGTAATAGTAATAATAATAATAATAGTAATAATAATAATAATAATAATAATAATAATAATAATAATAATAATAATAATAATAATAATACCGTAATAATAATAATAATAATAACGTAGTAATAATAATAATAATAATAATAATAATAATAATAATAATAATAATAATAATAATAATAATAATAATAATAATAATAATAATAATAACGTAATAGACGAAAAGGAACGGAGAAAAGAGAAGAGAAAGAAGAAGGAGGTTTGTCACCCTCAACCTACATGTTTCTGTCTCGGACTAAGGCTCATAAGCGTGGCTACAACACGGGAGTCTTCGAGGTGTATGGAGGCTAAGTTGTGGTGGCTCGGGTTGAATTCCTAAAACTAGGTTTAGGGTTTGCTAAAATCGGTTTTCCTAGGGTTTTTCTAGGGTTTGTTGTAGATGCGTCGGATTAGGGTTGTGTAGCTTGCTAGGGTTGTAAAAGATTAGGGTTTTGTAAGAAGTGAAAAGTTGTTTTTGTGTGTTGCATGGGGTTGCTTATATAGGTAAAGCTAGGGCACTTTGGTGTCTAGGGTTTTGTGCCTTGACGGACTTGATTTGATGGCCCGTTTGGAGGTGGATCGTGGGTGAGCTACTCGGAAACGGCTTTGACCGGGTTTTAATCCGGTCGCTAAAAGTCGGTTTTATTTTCGGTGTCGGTTTTGACCCAAATTAGTCTTGTTTGACTCGGAATGATCCACTGGGCCTGGATTTGAGGTCCGTTTGGTGAGATTTGTACTCCGTAAGTGTGTTAGCCAACGATTAATGGATTTGAGCCCGCATCCGAGCGCATAGAAACACGTTAGCGTCCGATCATCATCGGGTGTTTTTTGGAAACTGCGATAGACACCTGACAGTCAAAATGTGGGTGTCTATAGAGCCCCCACTCTGACTGAGGCTTGGACAAGGCGAAAGTCAGAGTAGCTACCAAGCCCGCTAAGACCTGGTAGACTTCCGGTCGAGTCATTTATAGTCCATTAGACTCGCGTGAAGGGCTCGCCAGCCATAAGACAGAGACCATACCTACGCTGGATGATCGTACTCCGTGGGGAATTTGGGCTTGTCGCGTAAGTCCTGGGTGCGCCTGTGTGTTGGCCCATCCCGTGCCATCCCGGGAAAATGCTGCTGGGGAGATTAGATTGGCTTGCGTGCCTTGCTTGAGTCGTACCTGTATAAGCTACATAAAATGCATGCAACACGTAGGTAGTAAAATGACTCGTGCTGGGGACAATGATTTTTGAAAGTTGAATTTTTGAAATCCTGAAAGCAATCACGAGCTAGGTTTTCAAAATGGAAAGAGGTAGAAAAGAAATTCACAGTTTAAATAGACTGAAATCTGACCTTGTCGAAAAAGATCTTTTTTTTTTTCAAATGGCTAAATTTTGCAAATTTCAAAGTGGAATTTGAAGAGAGGGACCTACCGACAGACTCGACTCTGGACACGACAGGACGAGTTGACTGACACGAACTGGACCCTCTAAGGGGTGGACCGTGACTCGATAGGGGTGTGGGCCGCCTAACAAGACTCTTAAGTTGCGCTATCCCGTAGTCTAGGCGAGTGGCAACACGGTCGTACATCGAAATGGGATAGATATGCTATGGGGGGACCGCAGTAGTCCGTAATGAGACTGTTTTAGTCTGGTGCCCTTCTGGATTTCCTATTTTAGGATACATTTCCAAAGTGGGTATTGCCTCGAGTCCTGACAGATTCTTGTCTCCGACTGAGCCGAGTACTAGGACACACTACAGAAAAGAGGCTAGATTTTTTGTTGGATTTATCTGGATTTTGTGAATGGATGGAGAACTTCTGCCTAGGAGAAGCCCCCGGGACAACAAAGCTAGCTGTTGAGAACTTGATTGTGTCGTGACCGGAATAATGGCGCTTTTTGAATGTGCGTTAATGTGAGTGGTTGTGCCTCTGTTGAAAGGCTGCCTACGTATTCACGTGTAGTGAAATCAAACCATGCCGTAGTTCAGTGTATTGAGAGATATATTATGGTGCATAAGCTAATAGGACTTTGTGTGTAACTAGCCATACCGATGGTGTAGGCTAGGTGCATTCCCAGTGATGTCTGGATCAAAGGGCTTGAATGATTAGGATATTAATCCTGTGACTGTGAGCGTTCTCCGGGGTAGCCCCCAGAGGTGGTGTGAACTATTTGGGCATGTTCTATGCCGACTGCAAGTTGAGTTCCCGTGTTCGGGGTTGGTAACTGGTTTGGATGAGATTTTAACGAGTTTTGTTCTCGGGGATTTTAACGAGTTTTGCTCTCGGAGATTTTAACGAGTTTTGCTCTCGGAGATTTTAACGAGTTTTGCTCTCGGGGATTTTAACGAGTTTTGCTCTCGGGGTTTGATGTATTTGGGGATGTGGTGCTAGGAAGTAAATGACCTTGATAACTCGAAATTTGGAGCTCGGTTCTGTGGAGCTAAGGCTTCGAGAGCCGGTTTGATAATGCGGGAAATGGCCTCCCTGTCTGGCCCTAGTGGTTAGGGGTATCCTATTGAGCTTGAATTCTCAAAATTCCAGGCTGTCTCTGGCCTGGGTCTCGGGAAGGTCTTGAGGGTTGTAATGTGGGAAGGCTAGATGTGGTGTTAGCTGACCAGCTTGATTTTCACTCCCCTATTGGATGGTATTGATAATTTTGAATTTGACCGTACCACGGTCAAAGGATTTTCACTTGAGTTGACCGTTGACCACGGTCATGGGTATTTGATTTTTGATTGACCTCGCAATCATGGGTTTTGATAATTTTGACCGTACCCTGGTCGTGGGGCTTTCACTTGAATTGACCGTCTACCACGGTCATGGGTATTCTGAATTTTTTGATGATGGCCTGCTTTTTTGTTTTGGCCTTTTGCTTTTTTTTTCTCATGGACTTTCGATTTTTTTTTTGACGGCCTTCTTTTTGCTTTGGCCCTTTCTTTTTTTGACTTTTGATTTTTTTTTTGATGGCCTTCTTTTTGCTTTGGCCTTTTTTTTTTTTTTTGACTTTTGATTGACCTCTCAGACCCGGTCATGGTTTTTTTTAATGTTGGTTGACCTCTCAGCCCCGGTCATGGGTTTTTTTTTTTATTTTTTCGTCCAGTTTTTTGTTGGTCAGACTAACACCAAAGGTAGGGATCGGTTGATCTTATCGGATGGGTGTTTGTTGTGGGAAATGGGCTTGCCTCCCGTCTTAGACCCAAACTAGAAGACTACCCAGATTTGTCATAGGATTCGATACCGCTCCTGCTACGGGTAGTTATGTTGCTTTTCTATACCAGACACGGAATAGGTAAAAAGAAAACACGGGCTCGGTTTCCTGCAGTCATTATAGATGTGCCTATAATAGTCACGTGCGTGTGCTCACAGTGTATGATGGTGTTCATCATGTTCTCGGAAACACATAAGGAAAGTGTATATGAGAAAGAATATTGAAAGCTGATTTTATTGAATTTTGAAAAAGAGGACAGAATACAGTTGACTCTGACTCTGACTTTGACTTTGACTCTGGAATAGAACATCCTAGACTCAGACTCAGACTCGGACTTAAATCAAATCCGGACTCTTGGATGATGTTGTCATTAGTCGTCGGCTTCTAAGGACTCGAGTTGATGTCCAGTATAGCCTTCAGTAGAGACTTTACCCAGATCTTCATTGTGTCGAAGATCGTCTTCAATCCTAACGCCCATTTCGGTAAGTACAGCAAAGTTTGAAATGCCGGCATATCTAAGATGGACGCGGTAAGGAGGTAGGAGGTTGTTGATGAACGCCTCCACTAGTGTCTTCTCGTTGGGCTTGTTTACCAACTTTACACTCTCGGCCCTCCATCTTTGAAGATATTTAGTGAACCCTTCTTTGGGCTCTTGGGCCATGATTTCCAGAGTACGCATTGTAGTCTGGATCTCGATATTATCGGCGTAGTTCCGAGCGAACTCCGTTGCCACGTCATCCCAAGTCAAGTATTTCTTAGAATCGAGCCTGTAGTACCAGGCTTTGGGGTGCTTCTTGAGGGAGGAAGGGAATAAGTGCTTAAACATGGTGGACTTTACCCCCTTGACCGCCATGAAATCTTTGAAAGCCCGGATGTGATGGACCGGGTCTTCAGTACCCTCAAACATTGGAATTCCCGTAAGGTTGAGGTTAGCAGGTAGCTCGTCATTCAAAGGTGAATAAGTACGAGCATTTTCGGTATGGATCGAGTTGTTCGTCGATAAGTGGACTTGCTCTTCGAGCCTACGAACAACACTGATTAGCTCAGCTATGGGCCCAGTGGGCTCATATCCCTCAACTGGGGCCATCTTTTCCACGGCACTTAGGCGGGTGACTATCGTTGCTTGGTTAGCCTGGATGGCAGCCAGTTGGGTCTCAATCTTGGCCAAAGCATTTTTCAAATCGTCCATTTTGCGTTGGCGTCTGGTTTCGGGTGGCCTGTCTGTAAGAACACCACGTAATCAGAAAGGTTGCTTCGGAACTCGAACTCACCAAGGCATAGGAAATAGCGCAAGAGGAGGGACGACCCCAGTTTGACTCGGGTTAGACTCCCCTAAGACAAATGTGTGGGGCACGATTCTCGGAGTGACTGTGATTAATCACTCCGTCGGTGAATAGCCCCCAAGTGAGACTTAAGGACTTAGATGGTGTGACACCTAAGTGACTCGAAAGTGGAGTACGTGAGACACGTGTAAGACATGACCCTTAGAGCAACCGTGATTGATCACTCTGCTAATGGGTAGCCCCCAAGTGGGATCGATAATTTTGTTAAGACTCGAGTGTGGGACGAGTGACCCTTAGACGTAAGGACCCCGAACCTTTTGTTATAAGGCTATCCCTTGTAAAAGGTTGACTCGGAAAAAACACTTGGATGGGTGACTTGTGCAAGATGGGCCTTCCTTAGGATTCGGCTATGTGGGCCTAGTCCTGTTCGAAGGAAGGTTGACTCGATTGTGTAAACGGGCCCTCCTTTGTAGGAGTTTGTCCTACGTAGGTGGGCCTTGCCTTAGTCTAATAAGGCGGACCGGGATAGGGAAGAAACTCGTGATGTAAGATCGACGGAGTTTCGACGCTAAAGACCTTGACAACTTAAGACGTGACCCGACACTGCTAAATACGGGAAGTCCTAAGGAGAGGAAGGTTTTGAAAATTGATTGTTTTTGAAAAGGGTCCGAGAAAACTCGGTTTGAGGGCCCAATTTCCGAAAAAAACGAAAAGTTATTGGGCCGCGGGTTTTGAAAGTTCGAAAGTATTTTCGAGTTTTGAATTGGGCAGCATACCGTCTAGAAAATAGGCTATTTTGAGTAAAATCATAAGTCCTAAATTCGGTATGTGTCCCGGGTTTTGAAATTGAATAGTTTGAAAAAGATGCAAATCTTTGAAAAATTGACGGTTTTTGAAAACGACTAGAAAACCAAGTAGCACGTAGTCACACAAGCATTATAACGACGCCATGTATGCTCTATACTAAGTCTCGGTCGGTCTATAGGGGGTCTATACCAGTGTACATAGTCTAGACGTTGATCGGGACGGACTTCCTAAGTCGAGTTGATCTTAGAACATGCCGCGAAACCCACTCGAATCGACTATGGACACCTTTTGACATATCCATATTGGAGTACATCAACGGTATAGTGGGACGTCGGTCGCGAGTACCGGCCCGGGAAAATATGGGTTATGCATGAACCGTAGAACTAAAACGCGTATTGTACTTGTCAAACGATTTCGATTCGAGTCTCACCCTGAGGATGCCGATGGTACTTCACGCATCAGTTAATCCCCAGCGGAGTCGCCAAATTGTGGACATGACATAGGTCCACCCCGACGCGGCCACGCGCGGGTTTGGGTAGGCGAATGAATCTCCATATGAGAAGGATCGAATTGAAATTTAGGTCTATGTGGAGTCGCCACCGAATTTTATGGTTATTCGGAACCGTTCGAGCCCACTCTATGTCGTAGTGGGCCGTATACAAAATACGGCCCATTTCCGATGTCAGAGTTTATTGGGCTCGTCCCTTTGCATTTGATACCGATACCGACATTATCGGATATCGTGTATTGAATGACTCTCGTTGCCAATGGTTTCGGACATCCGGAAACCGAGGTTCTGAGTAAGGGGTGAGGGTACATGTTGGGAAGCCCACAAAGGACACCCAACCCCGCCCGCACATTAGCGGCCTCTACTAAGATATCGTTTGATTTTTGAATACGCGCGTTAGTAATACGATGAATGATATGCAAACATTGTTTTCCTAAACATGCGAGGAATTTAATGGGTTGCTAAGTTGGTTTAATGCATGAAAATTAACGTCAAAGTTGAATTTAGCATGTGAGATTCGTTTTAGTATAATAAAACAAACGATAAAAAAGGATGAATTTGCTACAAAAGATGAACAAACGAGTTAGTATCGAATTGTGAATAAAAGTATAGCAAATATGATGAATATGCGAGATCGAGAAAATATTAGTCGAAATCTGAAAATATTGCTAAAAAGACGCTGTTTTGTCTAAAAAACGATGTTTGAAAAATAATAAAAAAAGAAAATCGCGTCGCGTTCTTCAGTCGGTCGCGCGGCTCGCCCGGGAAGCACGCGACTCGCATCCCGGCCTGTTTTCGAAGTCGATTTTTTGAAAATTGATGATTTTATAAATCGCATACAAATATTGCACAATTTGTACCCGATTTAATGTTTTCAATATTCGTCGTATTCAATATTCGATTATGAAATCGATATTAAATATTCAGAATGATTTTTAGAAAAAGTTTTTATGAAATCGTTTTGAAAAGGATTTGATCGAAAAAAAGGAAAAAAGAATGTTAATTCTCTCTGTGTTAAAATCGTCGTATTTTGTAAAAAAAAGATGTAACGATTTTTTTGTACAACGAGATATTAATTTAGTTCTTGTTAGATACGATATTCGATTATAGAGAATCGATATCGTATTTTTAAGAACGTTTGTTATATGAAAATAGTTTTTGTAGTATCGATATTAGAAATAATAAAAAAAACGACGAACGACCCAAAATAAAAAAAGGACGACTGATCACCCGTAAGAGAAAAAAAAAAAGACGGACGACGAAAAGGAAGAAAACGAGAGGGAGAAGAGAGAAAGGAGAGAATTCGGGTTTGGTTACACCCTCAACCTACATGCTTTTGTTTACTTGGATCGGGGCTCGTCGGACTGTGGCTAGGGCACGGGAGTGTCGAGTTAATGTCGGTGAGTTATGGTGGCTCGGTTTGAACGTGAAGGGTGACGGGTATCGGGGCCGGTTCCTTCGGGTTTTAGATGTACTATCGGTTTCTCGATGCTAAGTGTAAGGAGTTTATGTTTATGTGTGAGAGTTGATGTATGTGTATGAATAATCGATGTGAATATTTCTGAATGAATTTTGAGTTGTGCAAGGGGCCTATTTATAGGAATATTCCCGACCTTGGCTAGGAGAAGTGTTTGGGTTAGAACTACCGCGTAGGATAGGAAACGTAAGAAGCTGAGAAGAACAAGGATTCCGTTTACTTGGCAAAGAAGAAAGGGAATCTCGGCTGGTATGGGCTGCTCGGCCGAGTGTCCTAGCTCGGTCGAGTGTTCGATTCGGTTTTCGGATAGAATTCCTACTTGAGATCGAATCCTATCCTTAAACGGATTTGTTTAATATTTTGTGTAGCTGATTTTTTGTAGTATTGGAGCCCGAATCAGCCACGTGAGGTGTCACGGCTGACTCGCGTGTCTCGAGAATATTTTTGACCGGGTTTTGACTCGGTCGCTAAAAGACGGTTTTGCCCCTGGTGTCGGAATCGACCCAAATTAGTCTTATTTGACTCGAAACGACCCACTAGGCCTGATTTTGAGGTTGGTTTTGTGAAATATGTACTCCGTAAAAAGCCCAAGCCAAATGCCAATGATTTTTTTTCCGAGTATATTAAAGCACGTTTGCGTCCGATCATCATCGGGTGTTTGTCGGAAACTGCTATAGACACCTGGCGGTCAAAATGTGGGTTTCTACAGAGCTCCCACTCTGACTGAGGCTTGGACAAGGCGAAAGTCAGAGTAGCTACCAGGCCAATCAAAGATTAGGACCTGGCAGACTTCCGGTCGGGTCGTTTATAGTCCAGTAGACTTGCGTAAAAGGGCTCGCCAGCCATAAGTTGGAAATCATACCTGAGCTGATGATGATAACTCCGTGGGGAATCGGACTTGTCGTATAAGTCTTGGGTGCGCCTATACGTGGGTCCATCCCGTTAAATGCCGCTGGGGAGTTATGTGAATTGCGCGGTCTTGAATTGTACCTGTATAAGTTACATAAAATTTTGCATGCAACATGTAGGTGAAACAAATATGACTCGCGCTGGGGAATAAAAAGGATTTTTGCTTATTTTTGAAATCGAAGTCCTGAAAGCAACTCACGTGCTAGGAAATAGGTTTTCAAAACTGAAATGGGTAGAAAAGAAATTTGCAATTTAAATAGACTGAAATTTGACCTTGTCGAAAAGGATTTTCTCAAATTGCTAAGTTTTGCAGGTTTTAAAAATGAGAATTTGAAAAGAGAGGTATACCGACAGACTCGACTCTGGACGTGACCGGACGAGTTGACAGACACGACTGGACTCTCGAGGGGTTGGACCGTGACTCGGTAGGGGGGTGGGCCACCTAACAGGACTCTTAAATTGCGCTATTCCGTAGCCTAGGCGAGTGGCAACATGGTCGAATCCTCGGAATGGGAAGGATGTGCTATGGGGGAATTGCGATAGTCTGTAATGAGACTGTTGTAGTCTAGTGCTCTTCTGGATTTTTGATTTTAGGGTACATTTCCAAAGTGGGTATTGCTCCGAGTCCTGATAGATTCTTGTCTTCGACTGAGCCGAGCACTAGGACACACTACAGAAAGGAGGCTAGATTTTCTGAATTTATATGGATTTTGTGAGTGGATGGAGGTTTTCTGCCTAAGAGAAGCCCCCAGGACGACAAAGCTAACTGTTGAGAACATGATGGTGTCGTGATCGGAATGATGTCGCTTTTTCAATGTGTGTCAATGTGGGTGGTTGTACCTCTGTTGAAAGGCTGCCTACGTATTCACGTGTAGCGAAATCAAACCATGTCGTAGTTCAGTGGATTGAAAGATATATTATGGTGCCTAGTCTAGTAGGACTTTGTGTGTAACTAGCCATAGCGATGGTGTAGGCTAGGTGCATTCCCAATTATGTCTTGATCAAAGGACTAGAATGGTTAGGATATTGATCCTGTGACCGTGAGCGTTTTCCGGGGTAGCCCCCAGAGGTGGTGTGAACTATTTGGGCATGTTCTATGCCGACCGCAGGTTGAGTTCCCGTGCTTGGGGTTGGTAACTGGTTTGGATGAGAGGAATTGGGACGGGATTTTAACGAGTTTTGCTCTCGGGGATTTTAACGAGTTTTGCTCTCGGGGATTTTAACGAGTTTTTCTCTCGGTGATTTTAACGAGTTTTGCTCTCAGGGATTGGTTTTGATAATACGGGATCTGGTTTCCATGTCTGGCCCTAATGGTTTGGGGTATCCTATGGAGCTTGAATCCTTAAAATTTCGGGCTGTCTCTAGCCTGGGTCTCGAGAAGGTCTTGAGGGTTGTAATGTGGGAAGGTTGAGTGTGGTGTTAACTGACCAGCTTGATTGTTGCTCCCCTATTGGATGGTATGGGTTTTGATAATTTTGAATTGTTTGAATTGACCGTTTTTACTACGGTCACGGGTATGATGGCATGCTTTTTTGTTTTGGCCTTTTGCTTTTTTTTTTTCATGGACTTTCGATTTCTTTTTTTTTTGTCCAGTTTTTTTTAATGGCCAGACTAACACCTAAGGTAGGGATTGGTCGGTCTTATTGGAGGGGTGTTTTATTGTGGGAAATGGGCTTGCCTCCCGTCTTCAACCCAAACTAGGAGATTACCTAGATTTCTCATAGGATTCGATACTGCTCCTGTTACGGGTAGTTTTGTGGCTTTCTATGTCAGGCATGGAACAGGTAAAGGAAAGCACGGGTCTCGATTTCCTGCAGTCATTATAGATGTGCCTATAATAGTCACGTGCATGTGCTCACAGTGTATGACGGTGTTCATCATGTTCTCGGAAACACATAAGGAAAGTGTATATGAGAAATAACATTGAAAGCTGATTTTATTGAATTTTGACAAAAAAGAGGACAGAATACAATTGACTCTGACTCTGACCTTGAAATTGAAATAAATAGTATATCCTAGACTCGGACTCAGACTTGGACTTAAATCAAATCCGGACTCTTGGATGCATGAGAGGTAGATTGGATGCTTTGGTCATTAGGCCCTGTATAGTCCATGAGGAGCTTTGCAAGTGATAACGTTTCCAAAACAGGAGTCCTCCCGGCATCGAGGGAGTCTTGGATGAGGTGTTTCAGTTTCCAGCACTGCTCTGTATCGTGTCCCTTCCCTCTATGGAATTTGCAGTAATGCTAGGCGTTCCATGCCTTGGAACGTTTTTCTGAAGGTGGGTCGACTGTTGGGCCTATAGGTGATATTAGGCCCTTCGAAACCAACCTTTGGAAAGCGACGGTGTAGGACATATCCAAGTGGGTAAATGTCCTTTCTTCTGACTGGTTCTTGATTTTCGGAGAGGTGACTTGAGGGTTACCTCTCTCGGTCTTGCCATCCTGAGGGTATCGGACAGTTTCATAAGAATGTTCACCCTTCAAATGGCTCAGTTGGGTGATTGGCTGCCTTACCCGCTCTAGCTGTGTTAGACGGGATCGGGTTCTTACAAGGTCTTCTTCGATGGTGGCCACCCTGGCATTTAGGTCATCTAGGGCGGCATTGATTTTTGAGAAGATATTGTTAATGGAGCAAGACAGCATAAGCATACTCCCCTGGATATCCTCCTTCTTGATGGCGCGGGACTTGTTGTGGTTTGGTGAGGTCTCGCTCATAGGGTCCCTGATCGGAAGAAATGACGGGTGTTAGAACTCGCCTAAGCTCGGTTTTGCGTACATGCAAGAGAGGGAGTCAAACTAGACATGGCCCGGGGTGTCGGGTCGACAAAGACTCTTGGACCGGGATACTCGAACGTTGACCCGGACGAGGTAACAACCCTGACTTGAACTCGATCATGAGGGTGAGTCCAAAAAATGGGGCGACCGTGTTTGACTCGGGTTAGACTCTCCTAAAACAAATGTGTAGGGTGCGATTCTCGGGGTGACTATGATTAATCGCTCCGTCGGGGAATAGCCCCCAAGTGAGACTAAGGACTCAGATGGTGTGGCATCTAAGTGACTCAAAGGTGGGGTACGTGAGACACGGGTAAGACATGACCCTTAGAGCAACCGTGATTGATCGTTCTGCTAGAAGGTAGCCCCCAAGCGGGATCAAAGACTTTGTTAAGACTCGAGTGTCGGACGAGTGACCCTTAGACGTAAGGGTCATGAACCTTTTGTTATAGGGCTATGCCTTGTAAAAGGTTGACTCGGAAGAGACTCCTGGACGGGCGACTCGTGAAAGGTGGGCCTCCATTAGGATCCAGCTGTGTGGGCTGGGCCCTGTTTGAAAGGAGGTTTACGTGAGACATTACCCAGACTTTGGACTTGATTGTGTAGACGGGTCAACCTTCGTAGGAGTATGGTCTACGTAGGTGGGCTTTGCCTTAGTCAAATAAGGCGGACTGGGATAGGGAGGAAACTCGTGATATAAGATCTACGGAGTTTCGACGCTAGAGACTTGAAGACTTAAGACACGACCCGACACTGCTAAATACGGGAAGTCCTAAGAAGAGGAAGGTTTCGAAATATGATTTTTGAAAGCCCGAAAAATTAGGGAGGGAAATCCGGCCTTTTTTCGAGAAAACGGAAAAGGTGGGCCGGGTGACGGTTTTGAAAAGTTTCGAAAATATTTTCGAGTTTTAAAATGGGCATATTACCGGCTAAAAAATAGGCTATTTTGAGTAAAATCGTGGATCCTAAATTCGGTATATGTCCCGGGTTTTGAAATTGGATATTTTGAAAAGAATGCTATTTTGAAAAAGACGGGTTTTTGAAAAACGACTTGTAAATCAGGTAGCACGTAGTCATGGAAGCAGTATAACGACGCCATGTATGCTCTAATTCTAAGTCTCGGTCAGTCTGTAAGGGTCTATACCAGTGTACATAGCCTATCGAGAATCGGGGCGGACTTCCTAAGTCGAGTTGAGCTTAGAACATGCCGTAAAACCCATACGAATCGGCTAATGGAGACCTTCGACATATCCAATTTGGACTACATCGATAGTATAGTGGGACGTCGGTCACCAGTACCGGCCCGGGAAAATATGGGGTTATGCGTGAACCGTAAAACTAAAACGCGTATTGTACTAGTCAAACGATTTCTATTCGAGTCTCACCCTGAGGATGCCGATGGTAAGTCACACATCAGTTAATCCCCAGCAGAGTCGCCAAATTGTGGACATGACATAGGTCCACCCTGACGCGGCCACGCGCGGGTTTGGGGAGGCGAATGTATGAGATGGTCAAATTGAAATTTAAATCGAAGTGGAGTCGCCACCGAACTTTGTGGGAGTTCGGGCCCGTTCGAACCCACTCTATGTCGTAGTGGGCCGTGTACAAAATACGGCCCATTTCCGAAGTCAGAGTTTATCGGGTTCGTCCCTTTGCATTTGATACCGATACCGACTTGATCGGATACCGTGTATTGAATGACTCTCGTTGCCAATGGTTTCGGACATCCGGAAACCGAGGTTCTGAGTAAGGGGTGAGGGTACATGTTGGGAAGTTCACAAAGAACACCCAACCCCGCCCGCACATTAGCGGCCTCTACTAAGATATCGTTTGATTTTTGAATCCGCGCGTTAGTAATACGATGAATGATATTGTGGACATGACGTAGGTCCACCCCGACGCGGCCACGCGCGGGTTTTGGGTAGGCGAATGCACCTCCATATGAGAATGGATCGAATTGAAATTTAAGTCGAAATGGAGTCGCCACCGAATTTTATGGTTATTCGGAACCGTTCGAGCCCACTCTATATCGCTATGGGCCATACACCGAGTATGGCCCATCTCGGTTTGAGAGTTTATTGGGCTCGTCCCTTTGCATTATGATACCGATACCGTCACTACCGGTTATCGTGTATTGAATGACTCTCGTGCGCCAACGGTTTCGGGCATCCGGAAAGCGAGGTTCTGAGTAAGGGGTGAGGGTACGTGTTGGGAAGCCCACTAAGGACACCCAACCCCGCCCGCACATAGCGGCCTCTACTAAGACATCGTTTGACTTTCTAATATGCGCGTTAGTGATTCGGTGAAATGATATGCAAACAGGGTTTTAGCTAAGCATGCGAATTAAATGTGAGCTACGTCATTTTAATGCATCTATTTGATTGTCGAAGTGATTTAGCATGCGAGGGTTCATTTAAAAGCGGTAAAACGCAAGTAAATAAAACAAAGCAAAAATAAATCGGTTACAAGTTACACGGGCGGAATACAACCCGGGATTCACAATACGGCGTACAATAAATAATCGAAATACATAATTGAGATGACGAGCAATAATTGTAAACGGACCCGTATATAAACTAGACCGTGAATTTGTATATATGGACGAACCTTAATTAATTACGCATTATATTGCATATTAATTAAAGGACGGAGATTCGAGACCTAGGCGTGGTGCTAACCCGATCTCGAACCTCGATGCCTTGTCCCGACTTATCACCTCGAGAAATTGAGTCTAAATTAATTATATGTCGGATACGACTAAAGAGTCGTTGACATAAAATTAATAGTGTGAGACCGTCGATCAAAGTCGTTTATGTGTCGTGCTATGTGCGAGTTTTGAAGAAGGGAAAGTCACGTGATTGTCTTTACACGTGATGACTTAGAGTCGTAAAAAGGCGAGGCTCGGAATGTGTGTCGAGGCTCTCGGTTTTCTGGGTTACAGGACCCACTCGACCGAGTCGTGGGCTGACTCGGTCGAGTGCGTCCTTTACGTAGCTACTGCCCGTTTTTATGGGTGCTACTCGATCGAGTAGCATTCGTACTCGGTCGAGTAGCCCCTGTACGAATGATAATTCGTTTCTTTTTATGATTTAAAATCGGTGATCGGCTAAATCAAATACAAATATCGCACGATTCGTATTTGACTTAGCCTCCGGTATTTTAATCGTGTATGAACGATTATAATACCGTCGCCGGAGTTTTAGGAAAACGTTTATTGCTAGTTTAGAAATTTTGAATTAGTGACGAAAGATGTCCCTCTACATCACGACATCGAAACTAATTCTTGCGAATCATGTGATGTCGGTTTTCGTGTCAACGGGTTTCGTACCAATTGGAAATAGGATTAAATGCGTTCAACTATGACTTTAGGTTGGTTATCATAGTCCAACGCATTCGAAACCGAATTTTCATACTAAAATATATTTACGCGATATTATGACGATAATGATGATAAAGAAAAGATGACGCAAAAATGAAGACGCGAAAATACGACAATATTAATGCTAGTGTTACTATTATGATTACGATTATAAATACGATACGAAAATACGATAAATGAAATGAAAATGAGACTAAAAAAAGAGATCGAGATGGGGTTTAGGACACCCTCAACATACATGCTTAGTAAGGACCTCGGAAATGGACTCGTAATAGCGGCGCGGGCTTGGGAGTATCGAGGACGTATGCGAGTTATGGTGTGTATGTGTGTGTGTGTTTCGCCGGTTCTCCGAGGGACGAGGGGCTCGGGTTTGATGTGTTTTTGCCTAAGGTTTCTAGGGACGTAGTATTGTGTGTATGGGATGAGTACGCATGCAACAAGCCGTGAAGGTTGTAAGAGTTGTGTAGTTGCCAAAGGTGTGTGTTGTGCATGGGGGTCATGGGGTATTTATAGGGAGCCCCGACCCTGGGTCACTCGATCGAGTGGCGCGGGTACACTCGGTCGAGTGCCCTCGTGAATGAACCTGGACTGGTTCAGAGAGGCTCCACTCGATCGAGTGGTCAATCCACTCGACCGAGTGGATCAATCAAGCCGCAAAATTTAAGGCTTGATTAGCCTTAATTTGATTGTGATTGATTTTAATTGATTGTGATTAATTTTGGCTGATTTTTGGATGGTTTTGGTTGTTTTTCGAACCTGGTGCATGTTTCGAGAATGCATCCGGTCGTTTTTGTGTGTCGGGTTTGTCTTGACCGGGTTTTGACCCAGTCGCTAAAAGACGGGAATTATTTTTGGTGTCGGTTTTGACCCAAATTAGTCTTATCTTGCTCGGAACGACCCACTGGGCCTGATTTTGAGGTTGGTTTTGTGAGATTTTTACTTCGCTAAAAGTCCATGTCGGATATTACTGATTCCGAGCCCAAGTCCGAATATACCAAGTCACGTTTGCGTCCGATCATCATCGGGTGTTTTTTGGGAACTGCTATAGACACCTGGCGGTCAAAATTTGGGTGTCTACAGAGCCCCCACTCTGACTGAGGCTTGGACAGGGCGAAAGTCAGAGTAGCTACCAAGTCAATTAAGACCTGGTAGACTTCTGACCGGGTCGTTTATAGTCCATTAGACTCGCATGAAGGGCTCGCCAGCCATAAGATAGAAATCATACCTGAGCTGATGATGATAACTCCGTGGGATATCGGACTTGTCGCATAAGTCCTGGGTGCGCCTATATGTGGGCTCATCCCGTACCATTCCGGGGAAAATGCCGCCTTGGGCTTCCGCTGGGGAGATTTAGAGGGTTGTATGTCCCTGCTTGAGTCGTACCTGTATAAGTGTGGACATGACATAGGTCCACCCCGACGCGGCCACGCGCGGGTTTGGGTATGCGAATGAATCTCCATATGAGAAGGATCGAATTGAAATTTAGGTCTATGTGGAGTCGCCACCGAATTTTATGGTTATTCGGAACCGTTCGAGCCCACTCTATGTCGTAGTGGGCCGTATACAAAATACGGCCCATTTCCGATGTCAGAGTTTATTGGGCTCGTCCCTTTGCATTTGATACCGATACCGACATTATCGGATATCGTGTATTGAATGGCTCTCGTGCGCCAACGGTTTCGGGCATCCGGAAACCGAGGTTCTGAGTAAGGGGTGAGGGTACGTGTTGGGAAGCCCACAAAGGACACCCAACCCCGCCCGCACATTAGCGGCCTCTACTAAGAACTCGAATGACTTTCTAATACGCGTGCTAGTAAAACGGGAAAATGATATGCAAAGATTTATTTTCCCTAAACATACGAATGTAATTGAAAGGGTTTCTAAGTCAATTTAATGCAACTAAAATTAACGTCCAAGTTGTATTTTAGCATGCGGGTTCATTTAGTATAATAAACGAATAATAATTAAATTCACAAAAGAAACAAAAAAACGCGTTAGTAAACGATGTAAAGAAACGAATAATAACGGTTTGCAAATATTGAATTGAATTGAAAAGATGCAAATATGAGGATGCACGATTTGAAAAGATAGTATACATGTGATTAATTATGCACGTGTTGACCTAAGTCGAGAAATACTATCGGGTTTTGAAAAATAGAATAATGTACGACTTGCGTTTTAGTCGTTATGAGGCCACTCGATCGAGTGGTCGACGGACTCGATCGAGTGGAACCAAAAAAAACGATTCTGTTTTGCGTCAAAGACCGTACTCGGCCGAGTTATTGACTAACTCGGTCGAGTACATGGCCACTCGACCGAGTCACTGTGAGACTCGATCGAGTGGGTGTTCTGATGAGCATTCTGACCCGATTTTGAGGTGCCACTCGACCGAGTGGGCTAGGCACTCGGTCGAGTGCCCTCTGTACGAATTAAAATTCGTTTGTAAAAAAAACGTGTTTTATGTCGAAAATCACTTTACGTAGGTCGTTGCTATAAAATTAAATTTCCTCCGCGTTTAATAATATCATAATTCTAACGAATTGTTTTGATAATTATTTTAGCCTCAACGGAAATTGCGTTTTGAATTGATTTTATGTGATTTAGGAGAATTGACTATTTGATTAAATAGATAAAATAAAAACTTGATTCCCTCGACTTCTCCGACATCGAATAAATCCCTAGGGATTGTGATGTCGGATCCGTGTCAACGGGTTTCGACCCTTATTAAAATTGGTTTTAGAAAATTCGTTGAATGCAATATTAAAGATGATAATGACGCGAAATAAAGACGAATTCTTGTTTAAGTCGACTCATCTCAATAATCAAATAATCGGGGTACCGGGATAAGCGACCGTCAACGCTGTGTGCAGTACACTTGTATGTTCGTGTTTTCTTATCCCGATATCCTTCTTACTCGACACAAATCAATGAGTATTTTAATATTTTGATGCAATAATGATAATAAGGTAAATAATAATGATAACAAACGTAATAGTAATAATAATAATAATAGTAATAATAATAATAATAATAATAATAATAATAATAATACCGTAATAATAATAATAATAACGTAGTAATAATAATAATAATAATAATAATAATAATAATAATAATAATAATAATAATAATAATAATAATAATAATAATAATAATAATAATAATAACGTAATAGACGAAAAGGAACGGAGAAAAGAGAAGAGAAAGAAGAAGGAGGTTTGTCACCCTCAACCTACATGTTTCTGTCTCGGACTAAGGCTCATAAGCGTGGCTACAACACGGGAGTCTTCGAGGTGTATGGAGGCTAAGTTGTGGTGGCTCGGGTTGAATTCCTAAAACTAGGTTTAGGGTTTGCTAAAATCGGTTTTCCTAGGGTTTTTCTAGGGTTTGTTGTAGATGCGTCGGATTAGGGTTGTGTAGCTTGCTAGGGTTGTAAAAGATTAGGGTTTTGTAAGAAGTGAAAAGTTGTTTTTGTGTGTTGCATGGGGTTGCTTATATAGGTAAAGCTAGGGCACTTTGGTGTCTAGGGTTTTGTGCCTTGACGGACTTGATTTGATGGCCCGTTTGGAGGTGGATCGTGGGTGAGCTACTCGGAAACGGCTTTGACCGGGTTTTAATCCGGTCGCTAAAAGTCGGTTTTATTTTCGGTGTCGGTTTTGACCCAAATTAGTCTTGTTTGACTCGGAATGATCCACTGGGCCTGGATTTGAGGTCCGTTTGGTGAGATTTGTACTCCGTAAGTGTGTTAGCCAACGATTAATGGATTTGAGCCCGCATCCGAGCGCATAGAAACACGTTAGCGTCCGATCATCATCGGGTGTTTTTTGGAAACTGCCATAGACACCTGACAGTCAAAATGCGGGTGTCTACAATAAGTCACATAAAATGAATGCAACACGTAGGTAGTAAAAATGACTCGCGCTGGGGAATAAAATTTGGATGGCTGAAATTTTTTTTTTTTTTGAAAAATAGAATGTATTTTTTTTTGAATTTTAGAATTTTGACAGACTGCTCAGGATGACTAAATTTCTGTGTCTGCGAGGAAAAGTTATGGGTCGGGCCTGTATGTCTAGGCCCGCTTGGGCCAAGGAGGCACAGCTGCAGGGGATGCTCCAGGGTTATGATGTTACAAATACATCACCCTGGCTCCTTCCTTTGTCATAACTTAAAAAGAACTACATCTTCTCCTCAAAGGAAAACCTTATTCCTTTCAAGAAATTTTATCATGGCCATCGATCGTCTGATCAACATGCTGCAAGACTGGGCACACCGTTTTAGGGATGTGAGCAAAGTAGCTTTGAGGCAGTCAGGCATAACTCAGTTGTTCACGTTTCGTCAAATGCACGTGGATCGTCATTTCCTTGACGCCTGTCTGACCTTTTGGGATGACACTTACCATGTTGCTGCCATAGGAGGGTGGAATCCACTGCTCCGCCCTGCCGTCTCTTTCTCGGTTCGGGACCCCAGGAGGAAACAACGGGAATTTTTGGGGCTTTCCCACGCTGAGGTATCTCGCATGCTTGAAAGGGATACCGTTTCTCTGCTTGCCTTAGCTGAGAAGTTTATGAACTCGTATGACATCCGGGTTACGCCTATTCATAGCCGTAGGGCGTTCGCCTTCTGTATGCTGCATGTGTATGCCTTCGAAGGCCATATGGACCTGTTGTCTTGCATGGGTAGCGTTCGTCTTCTCATCATTGCTGACATTACGGAGACGGAGTGTAGTCCCGCATCGTTGATCACGGGGGAGATCATTCAGGGTTTAGACAACCGGAAGAGGGATGAGTCAGCCCGTTTCACGGGGAGCACCCGTCTACTGCAGGTATATCGTTTTTTCCTTGATTTTTTCTCTCGATCTTCGATTTTTTTTTTTCGATATACTGCTACAGGGGGCACTCGACCGAGTCACCCTGGCACTCGATCGAGTGCCCTCGTAAAGGAGCATTCTGCCTCGTTTTAGGGGTGCCACTCGATCGAGTGACCCTGGCACTCGATCGAGTGCCCTTATGCAGACGCCCGAATTGTCCGGAATCTCATAAACGTTGCCTTTTCTTTTCAGCTCTGGCTATTTGAAAGGTTGTCCAAGATCGAGCCTCCTCCCAACCCAAGTGAATATTGGTTCAATCAGGTGATGACAAGGAGACGGTCTACCGATTCATCTTGCCTTGTTACCCAGAAATATTGGGAGGAAGAATTAACATTCCATCGTGGTCCGTTGATACGATGGGTGGTTCCATGGTGGCCTATTTATGCTTGGACGGGTCTGGCGTCTGGAGACAAGGCGCGCTACCTGGTGATTCTGTCCTTTAGTCACACAGTTCCCCTCTACCCAGACCGCATACTCAGACAGTATGGGTGGACTCAGCGCATCCCGGAGAACGAGGCAGTTGTGAGTGCACCTACCCAGCTGACCGATATTTTATGTGACACCTGGATTCAGAGGTGGTATACTAGAGTTACTTGGTCCGTTCCCAAGTCGCTTCACTCTACCTGGGTGTCTTATTCCTACGAAAGGTGGACCAAAGCCGAGACTGCCGAAGCTCGTGCTGCTCTGAAGACTGATGAGGCCTTCAACCTGCTTCGACGGGAGAAAGTTAAAGATAATAGAGACTTTTTTGCTGAAGGGGAGGTTCAAGCTCCGATAGTCCGTCTGAGGCCAAGTCAGAGGAGAGGAGCTAGGACTCGAGCTAGGGGGTCCAATGCTAGAGGTGTTCAGGGGGAGGTGAGCCCTCAGATCGACTTGGAGAGAAGACTAGGGCCGAGACTTTCAGCCCAGGACCGACTTTGTCCTAAGGATAGGTTGCCGGAGCATGTACGGGCTCGACTTGGGCCTGTGACTATAGCTGAAGATCCTCTGTCAAAGAAGAGGATTCTAGCTAAGGAGGTTCCCGTTATTATTCGGGAGCGCCCGCCTCCGCCCCCGCCTCGACGTCCCCGGGCTCCTCAAGACCCGAAAGACAAAGGCAAGGGCAAGATGCCCGGTTACCACTAGTCTCTCTTTTATTATTATTTGAAATATTATTACTATTTTTGTAGTGTGTTTTTTTTTTCGTGGCTTTTGTGGCCTTTTTTTTTGTAACTTTGAAATACCGAGTTTATCGGTGTTTTTTTTTTGGAATAATAAAATTATTATTTTAGTGAACCCGTTTCTGTCTTTTTTCGTTATTGCAGTGGTTGTGCCCTTTTGAGGGGTTGCCTACGTATCCACAGTTAGTGGAATCAAACCAAACGTAGTTCAAGCGTAGATTTTTTGCAATTTCGAAATACACTAAGACTATGAGTTCAAGATGCGCGACAGTAGGATAAATAATCCTAACTTACTGACTTGCTTATAAATTTTGAAAAAGATGTTTTTTTTAAAATAATTTTTGCAAATGACATTTGAGATAAGGTTTAGGGGTAGTAGCGCTTCAGCTGGTCTAAGTTGGTTGGGTTGACAAATTCATTCCCGTCCAAGTCCGTCAGCATTATCGCTCCTCCTGATAGAACCTTCTTGACTAGGTATGGCCCAGCCCAATTGGGTTTGAATTTTCCCCTTGGGTCGACCGGTAGTAAGGCACGAACCGATTTTATAACCAAATCGCCTTCTTTGATGTTCCTGGGCCTGACTCTCTTGTTAAAGGCCCGCTTGATTCTTTTTTGATATATTTGAATGTTATTGAGAGCCCGTGACCGTCGTTCGTCCAAGAGAATTAACGAGTCATATCGAGCTTGAACCCAATCAGCTTCGGGCACTTGGCTTTCTAGTAGAATTCTGAGAGACGGTATCTCCAATTCGACCGGCTGGACTGCCTCCATGCCTATGTTAAATAATATGGAGTTGTCCCGGTTGCAGTTCGGATCGACGTCCGGTACCCCCACAGGGCAAAGGGTATTTTGTCGGGCCAGTCCCGATAATTATCAGCCATCTTTTTAAGTATGGTGACAATTGTTTTATTAGCAGCTTCTACCGCTCCATTTGTTTGGGGACGGTACGGCGAAGATGTATGCCTCTGGATTTTGTATTTCGCTATCAAAGTGGCGGTTTCGGCTTGGAAGTGTGTCCCGTGATCACTGATAAACTCGTGTGGGATCCCGTATCGGCATATTATTTTATTTTGGATAAATTTGGCCACGTGCTTGGCGTTCAAGACACGGTATGATTCGGCTTCGACCCATTTGGTGAAATAGTCGATTGCCACTAAAATAAAACAGTGGCCTCCCGTCCCGGAAGGGTTTACTTTCCCAATTATGTCAATCCCCCATGTCGAGAATGGCCACGGCGAGGTCATGGTGTACAGTAGGGATGATGGCAGGTGTTGAACATTACCGAAAATTTGGCAATTATGGCAGTGCTTGACATATGATTGACAGTCGGCCTCCATACTGTTCCAGTAGTATCCGAGCCTCATGATTTTTCGGGCTAGCATATGGGCGTTCATATGCGGGCCGTTTTCACCGTCGTGTACTTCGACCATCACTTTTTCGGCCTGTATCTTGTCGATACACAGGAGTAAAGCCCCCTGTGCCGTCTTTTTGTATAACTGACCATCATCCGTACGGACGAATTGGGTGGCCAGTCTCCGCAGGGCTTTCTTGGCCCGATTTTCAGTTCCTGGTGGATATTCTCCCGTAGTCAAATAGGTTAGAACAGCCTGATACCAAGGTTCTGGATCGGTAATCTCAATATCTTCAATGGCGTTGACATACGCCGGCTCGGACCGTCTTTCGACACAGATTGGCATACTTGACATATGTTCCGGGATGTTTAGTAAGGATGCTAATTTGGAAAGTGCGTCCGCGAACTGATTTTCCTCACGCGGCAGATAGATATATTCTACCTTCTGGAATTGTTTCTCCAGAACCCTTACTCGTGCTTGGTAAGCCACGAGATTGGCGTTCCGAGTTTTCCATTTTTGAAGGGCTTGATTGATGACTAGGGACGAGTCCCCGTGAACCCGGAGATTTGTAATTCCCAAATCAGCAGCCGCTTGCAACCCGTGGATGCATGCTTCATACTCGGCCGCATTGTTTGTCACATCAAAGTCTAATTTGATGGATAACGGTGTGTGTTCCCCTCGTGGTGATATAAGGAGAATACCGACTCCGAACCCTCGAAAGTTGGATGCTCCATCGAAATACAGATCCCAAGTTTCGGTGTAAGTATGGAATATGTCTTCGTCCGGAAAGGCCCAAGTGTCGGTATAGCCCTCTTCAGATATTGGGCTGTCGGCGAGGAACTCGGCTACCACCCGGCCTTTGATAGCTTTTAACGGTACAAACTTGAGGTCAAACTCAGCTAGCATTAAAGTCCATCTGGACATTCTTCCATTAAGGATGGGCTTTTCGAACAGATATTTGATTGGATCCATTTTGGACAGAACATGTACCTCGTGACTGAGCATGTAGTGTCTGAGCTTTTTAGTGGCCCAAACCAGAGCTAGGCACGTTTTCTCGAGCATTGTATACTTGCATTCGTATTCCAGGAACTTTTTACTGATGTAGTAAATAGCCCGTTCTTCTGAATCGACTGTCTGGGCCAGCATAGCCCCCATGGCTGTCTCAGTCGTTGTTAGGTATAACGACAGAGGCAAACCGGGTTGAGGTGGCATTAATACCGGCGGAGCAGACAGGATCTCCTTGATTCTGTCAAAAGCCATTTGATATTTATCGTCCCATAGTACCCGTTCCCCTATCTTCAGTTTCTTGAAAATGGGCTCACATACCATGGTTAGCTTTGAAATAAACCGGCTGATATATTGGACTTTCCCGAGAAAACCCCTTATTTCTTTTTCGGTCTTGGGCGGTTGCATCTCGGTGATGGCCTTGATTTTAGCTGGGTCGACCTCGATGCCGCGTTGGCTAACGATATGGCCCAGTAATTTGCATGATGTTACCCCGAAACTGCATT
This sequence comes from Agrostemma githago, assembly GCA_958450325.1. Taxonomy (NCBI): domain Eukaryota; kingdom Viridiplantae; phylum Streptophyta; class Magnoliopsida; order Caryophyllales; family Caryophyllaceae; genus Agrostemma; species Agrostemma githago. The sequence continues at coordinate 9,696,329 of OY288250.1, read as the reverse complement.
TTTGAGGGTTCAACCTCATGTTGTACTTACGCAGTCGGGTGAAGAATTTTCTTAGGGCAGCAACATGCCCATCTCGATTTTTAGACTTAACAATCATGTCATCAACGTAGACCTCCACTTCCTTATGCATCATGTCATGTACCAGGGTCGTGGCTGTCCGTTGATAAGTGGCCCCGGCATTAATTAGCCCAAATGGCATAACTGTATAACAATAAGTACCCCATGGTGTAGTGAAAGTGGTTTTACCCATATCTTCTTCTGCCATCTTGATTTGGTTATACCCGGCATACCCGTCCATAAATGATAGAAGAGCGTGATCAGCCGTGTTGTCCACCAATATGTCGATGTGCGGCAACGGAAAATCGTCTTTTGGGCTAGCCTTGTTAAGGTCGCGGAAATCTACACATACCCGAACCTTGCCGTCCTTCGTGGGTACCGGCACGATGTTCGCAACCCAGTCTGGATATTCAGACACTTGTATAAAGCCTGCTTTGAATTGTTTGTCTACTTCTTCTTTGACTTTGAGAGACCACTCGGGCTTCATTCTTCAAAGCTTCTGTTTTACCGGTTTGCATCCATCTTTGATGGGTATGCGGTGTTCAGCTATTTCCCGGTCTATCCCCGGCATGTCCTTGTAGGACCATGCGAAGACATCCTTGAACTCTTGGAGGAGGTTTGTGAATTTTTGTCTCTCCTCGGGATCTAAAGATAACCTTATCTTAAGCATCTGGGGCTCTAAGGTTGTTCCCACATTGATAGACTCGGTTTCTTCGATTACCGGGTCTCGGGATTCCCTCTGTTCTAGTTGCTCGATCTGATGTGGAGGCAAGGGCACCTGTTCCTCGGGTTTCTCAATGTCATTGAAAAAAATATTTTTGAAATTGGAAGTATTTTGAAAATAAGACAAGTCATAAGCGGAACGGTTTTCGTTATTATTGATAGAAAATTTGGAAAATAGCTCGAAGAGAGCAGCCATCTGATCATTGGTCAGAGGCGGGATTGGGAGCGCTTTCGGGACAGACCCCGAGGCTCCGGAGGTAGTGACTACAGGGAGGGAAGTTACAATCTGGACTCTAGCATTAGACCCCTCAGACTCGAATACAGACTCATACTCAGACTCTGACTCGGACTCTGACTCAGACTCAGAATCGGTGTCTGGCATGTCTCCTTCCCCGGTGGTCAGCTTGTAGACTTGACCTTGGCCGTCGGTCCACTTGACGGTCTTCTTCCAGCTTCTTTTCCCGGTATCAGCACCGACTTCCGAGATCAGTTTTGAAGGATCGAACCTGTTGCTTCGAAGGATCAGGTTCACCAGATCTTCCTTGGGGTTCGGAATAGCTTTGTCTTCCCCAAACAAGAGCCCCAGCACGGGCTCGGCATTGTCAGTACCGTCCTTGGATTCAGATTGGATGAGGGCAAATATGTCATCTGGAATGTAGTTGCATTCCCGAGCTAGTTCAGTCTCGGGATATGTGATGGTTGGTTTATATAGGCCAACTTGGATAGCCCCGAATACCGGTGTGACGAAATAGTCAGCCAACCTTGGGCTATAAGGGCCCAAGTAAGTACCCTTGATGATGTTGCAGGCCTTTTCAATTCCTGCTCGGACTACATTTCCCGGGGTTATAGCATACCCTAAACCGAAGTGAGACTCCCCGTCATTCAGGACTTCAATAATCTTCCCAGCTGGAAGATATGGCCTCGAAGTAGCCCCCGGTAAATATCCCAAATTCTGCAACATCGTGTCAATGCTTGTGGTGAAATAGGGCCTGAAAAGGTACTCTTCTTCAATCATCCCTACAAAATCGAATCCCCACAGGTTGGTGCGGTCTGTGGCGTTACAGCTAGCCACAGTCATAGGGGTTGCTTCTAGGGTAATAATGTCGTCTTGCAAAGGCATCTTGATCTTTCGGTGAAGAGTAGAAGATACCGCTTTTACAGCGTGGATCCATGGCCTTCCTAGGAGTAGATTGAAAGAGGAGGTGACATCGATCACCTGGAATTCTAGCTCTTTTTCGATTGGGCCCGTTGTAATAGTTAGCTTGACGGCCCCAGAAACCGCCTTTGGGCTTCCATCAAAAGCTTGGATAGTGTGAGCAGTTGGTATGTAGTCGGCCTCGGTAATCCCGAGGGCTTTGGCAGTCCTTAGCGGGAGGACATTCACAGCGGACCCGTCGTCGACTAGGCTCATTGGGAGGTACTTACCCCGGCAGATCACTGTGATATATAGGGCCAGATTGTGAGAGGCCCCGAACGGTGGCAGGTCGGCATCTGAGAAGGTGACTAATGGGCCTTCTTCTTTACCCTTGAGGTAGGGTAAGATGGTGGCTACCATTTCAGTAGGGGTAACCTGGGAATCGACCTTGATCTGATCGAGAGCCTTAGTAAGTGCCTCTCGATGTTCTTGTGAGCTAAGCAAGAGTTGCCATATAGTGAGGTCAACCCGAGCTCTTTTCAATTGTTTGACAAGAGCCGTGTCGGTGCTTGGCTATTCAATGGTATCTCCCGTTCTGGTAAGTTCAGTGACGGTTGCCTGGATTGAGCCGTCTTTGGTGAGGCGATTACTGGCTAAGGCTATGGACTTAGCCTTCCTAATTTCTTCGGGAGTGATAGGGACAGCTTCCCCCTTGGTGAGGTACACATCTTCCTCATCATCGAACCAGATCCCATTGATTTGTGGGATGAAAGGAGAGATAAGGTGAGAGCAGTCAATTATCTCACCGGTGAAGATGGCATGAGAGCTAAAGGGGTTGTCCTTGTTGCTTGGCTTGTCCCCGGGTAATGGTATTTTCCCGCTCTCAATTAAATCCTGAATCAGATGCTTCAGCTTCCAACACTTCTCGGTATCATGTCCATTGCCCCGATGGTATTGGCAATAGGCTTGGGCATTGTAGCTTTTGGAGCGTTTTTCAACTGGGACTTCAGGAGTTGGGCCTATCGGTTGGACCAGGCCCTTGGACGACAGCCTTTGTAAGGCATATGTATAGGTAGTCCCTATATCAGTAAATACCCTAGGAGGGGTATTTCTTTTGGATGAGGCATCCAAAAGATTAACCGTGTCGAAGATGCTTCGGGTTGCGACCGGAGGCTTGGTGGTGGATGAGGAAGCCCCTTGGTATCCCTTGCTAGGGGCCTTAGTCAGGCTCTCTAGTCTTAGATCATCTTCAATTCTCATGCCCATTTTGGTAAGAGTGGTGAAATTGGGTATGACAGCATACCGGAGGTGGACCCGGTAGGAAGGGAGGAGGTTCTTGACAAAGGCCTCCACTAAGGTCTTCTCACTAGGCTTATCGACTAGTTTCACACTCTCGGCCCTCCAACATTGGAGGTATTTGGTAAAGCCCTCTTTAGGTTCTTGGGCCATGACCTCTAGGGACCGCATGGTGGTCTGAATCTCGGTGTTATCAGCATAGTTCCGAGCGAATTCCGTAGCCACATCGTCCCAGGTTGAGAACTTCTTTGGGTCTAGCCTGTAGTGCCAGGCCTTTGGGTGTTTCTCCAGAGATGCAGCAAAGAGGTTTTTGAACATAGAAGAGTCCACTCCCTTAATAGCCATGAACTCCTTGAAGGCCCGCACATGTAGTAGCGGGTCTTCAGTCCCTTCGAACATAGGTAGGCCCGTGAGATTCAGGTTCGCGGGCAGTTTGTCACTTAACGGGTTATAATCCCGGCTATTCTCCCGATGGATGTTATTACTCCCAGTTAAATGGACTTGTTCCTCTAGTCGGCGGACCAAGCTAACCAAATCAGCCAACGACCCAGTAAGCTCGACACTTGGAGTCCTGTGCTCTACCGTAGCTAGGCGAGCAACGATCGCCACCTGTCCAGCCCTCATTTCAGTCAGTTGGGCATCAATGTCGGTCTGTTTCTCGACCATGGCGTCCACAGAGGTTTTCAGATCAGCCAAAGCAGCTTCCATTTTGCAGGTGAGCCTGGTGGATGGTGGCCTGTCTGCAAGAACACCACGTAATCAGGAACTGAACCCAAATCTTGGAACCAAAAACAAGTACATCCCGAGCGACCCAAAAGAAAAAGACTCGAGAAAAACATCTAGACGGATGACTCATAAGTGGTATGACTTCCTTAAGATTTCGGCCTTGGTGGGCCTAGTCCTGTTCGAAGGAAGGTTCACGTGAGACTATTCCCCAGACTTTGGACCTAAGTGTATAGACGGGCCCTCCTTTGTAGGAGTATGTCCTACGTAGGTGGGCCTTGCCTTAGTCTAATAAGGCAGACTGGGGGTAGGGAGGAAGCTCGTGATATAAGATCGACAGAGTTTCGACGCTATAGACCTTGACGACTTATGACCCGACACTGCTAAATACGGGAAGTCCTAAGGATAGGAAGGTTTTGAAAAGGATTATTTTGGAAAGTCCGAGAAATCTCGGGGAAAGGCCCGATTTTTTTTTTTTTTTAAGAAAATCGGAAAGTACATCAGGCCTTGGTTTTGAAAGTTCGAAATTATTTTCGAGTATTGAATTGGACAGCATACCGGCTAGAAAATGGGCTATTTTGAGTAAACTCATAAGTCCTAAATTCGGTATGTGTCCCGGGTTTTGAAATTTGAATATTTTTTTGAAAAGATGCATTCTGAAAAATGACGGTTTTTGAAAATGACGTTTTCTTTTTGAAAATCGACACGGAAACCAAGTAGCACATAGTCACGTAAGCATTATAACGACGCCATGTATGCTTTACACTAAGTCTCGGTCGGTCTATAGAGGGTCTATACTAGTGCTCATAGTCTAGTCGAGAAACGGGACGGACTTCCTAAGTCGAGTGGAGCTTAGAACATGCCGCAAAGTCCATACGAATCGACTATGAACACCTTTAACGTATCCAAGGCGGAATACATCGTGGTATAGTGGGACGTCGGTCACCAGTACCGGCCCGGGAAAAATAGGGGTTATGCATGAACCGTAAAACTAAAACGCATATTGTATTTGTCAAACGATTTCTATTCGAGTCTCACCCTGAGGATGCCGATGGTTAGGCACTCATCGGTTAATCCCCAGCGGAGTCGCCAAATTGTGGACATGACGTAGGTCCACCCCGACGCGGCCACGCGCGGGTTTTGGGTAGGCGAATGCACCTCCATATGAGAATGGATCGAATTGAAATTTAAGTCGAAATGGAGTCGCCACCGAATTTTATGGTTATTCGGAACCGTTCGAGCCCACTCTATATCGCTATGGGCCATACACCGAGTATGGCCCATCTCGGTTTGAGAGTTTATTGGGCTCGTCCCTTTGCATTGCGATACCGATACCGTCACTACCGGTTATCGTGTATTGAATGACTCTCGTGCGCCAACGGTTTCGGGCATCCGGAAACCGAGGTTCTGAGTAAGGGGTGAGGGTACGTGTTGGGAAGCCCACTAAGGACACCCAACCCCGCCCGCACATAGCGGCCTCTACTAAGACGTCGTTTGACTTTCTAATATGCGCGTTAGTGATTCGGTGAAATGATATGCAAACAGGGTTTTAGCTAAGCATGCGAATTAAATGTGAGCTACGTCATTTTAATGCATCTATTTGATTGTCGAAGTGATTTAGCATGCGAGGGTTCATTCAAAAGCGGTAAAACACAAGTAAATAAAACAAAGCAAAAATAAATCGGTTACAAGTTACACGGGGGGAATACAACCCGGGATTCACAATACGGCGTACAATAAATAATCGAAATACATAATTGAGATGACGAGCAATAATTGTAAACGGACCCGTATATAAACTAGACCGTGAATTTGTATATATGGACGAACCTTAATTAATTACGCATTATATTGCATATTAATTAAAGGACGGAGATTCGAGACCTAGGCGTGGTGCTAACCCGATCTCGAACCTCGATGCCTTGTCCCGACTTATCACCTCGAGAAATTGAGTCTAAATTAATTATATGTCGGATACGACTAAAGAGTCGTTGACATAAAATTAATAGTGTGAGACCGTCGATCAAAGTCGTTTATGTGTCGTGCTATGTGCGAGTTTTGAAGAAGGGAAAGTCACGTGATTGTCTTTACACGTGATGACTTAGAGTCGTAAAAAGGCGAGGCTCGGAATGTGTGTCGAGGCTCTCGGTTTTATGGGTTACAGGACCCACTCGACCGAGTCGTGGGCTGACTCGGTCGAGTGCGTCCTTTACGTAGCTACTGCCCGTTTTTATGGGTGCTACTCGATCGAGTAGCATTCGTACTCGGTCGAGTAGCCCCTGTACGAATGATAATTCGTTTCTTTTTATGATTTAAAATCGGTGATCGGCTAAATCTAATACAAATATCGCACGATTCGTATTTGACTTAGCCTCCGGTATTGTAATCGTGTATGAACGATTATAATACCGTCGCCGGAGTTTTAGGAAAACGTTTATTGCTAGTTTAGAAATTTTGAATTAGTGACGAAAGATGTCCCTCTACGTCACGACATCGAAACTAATTCTTGCGAATCATGTGATGTCGGTTTTCGTGTCAACGGGTTTCGTACCAATTGGAAATAGGATTAAATGCGTTCAACTATGACTTTAGGTTGGTTATCATAGTCCAACGCATTCGAAACCGAATTTTCATACTAAAATATATTTACGCGATATTATGACGATAATGATGATAAAGAAAAGATGACGCAAAAATGAAGACGCGAAAATACGACAATATTAATGCTAGTGTTACTATTATGATTACGATTATAAATACGATACGAAAATACGATAAATGAAATGAAAATGAGACTAAAAAAAGAGATCGAGATGGGGTTTAGGACACCCTCAACATACATGCTTAGTAAGGACCTCGGAAATGGACTCGTAATAGCGGCGCGGGCTTGGGAGTATCGAGGACGTATGCGAGTTATGGTGTGTATGTGTGTGTGTGTTTCGCCGGTTCTCCGAGGGACGAGGGGCTCGGGTTTGATGTGTTTTTGCCTAAGGTTTCTAGGGACGTAGTATTGTGTGTATGGGATGAGTACGCATGCAACAAGCCGTGAAGGTTGTAAGAGTTGTGTAGTTGCCAAAGGTGTGTGTTGTGCATGGGGGTCATGGGGTATTTATAGGGAGCCCCGACCCTGGGTCAATCGATCGAGTGGCGCGGGTGCACTCGGTCGAGTGCCCTCGTGAATGAACCTGGACTGGTTCAGAGAGGCTCCACTTGATCGAGTGGTCAATCCACTCGACCGAGTGGATCAATCAAGCCGCAAAATTTAAGGCTTGATTAGCCTTAATTTGATTGTGATTGATTTTAATTGATTGTGATTAATTTTGGCTGATTTTTGGATGGTTTTGGTTGATTTTCGAACCTGGTGCATGTTTCGAGAATGCATCCGGTCGTTTTTGTGTGTCGGGTTTGTCTTGACCGGGTTTTGACCCGGTCGCTAAAAGACGAGAATTATTTTTGGTGTCGGTTTTGACCCAAATTAGTCTTATCTTGCTCGGAACGACCCACTGGGCCTGATTTTGAGGTTGGTTTTGTAAGATTTTTACTTCGCTAAAAGTCCATGTCGGATATTACTGATTCCGAGCCCAAGTCCGAATATACCAAGTCACGTTTGCGTCCGATCATCCTCGGGTGTTTTTTGGGAACTGCTATAGACACCTGGCGGTCAAAATTTGGGTGTCTACAGATATGCAAACATTGTTTTCCTAAACATGCGAGGAATTGAATGGGTTGCTAAGTTGGTTTAATGTATGAAAATTAACGTCAAAGTTGAATTTAGCATGTGAGATTCGTTTTAGTATAATAAAACAAACGATAAAAAAGGATGAATTTGCTACAAAAGATGAACAAACGAGTTAGTATCGAATTGTGAATAAAAATATAGCAAATATGATGAATATGCGAGATCGAGAAAATATTAGTCGAAATCTGAAAATATTGCTAAAAAGACGCTGTTTTGTCTAAAAAACGATGTTTGAAAAATAATAAAAAAAGAAAATCGCGTCGCGTTCTTCAATCGGCCGCGCGGCTCGCCTGGGATGCGCGCGGCTCGCATCCCGGCCTGTTTTCGAAGTCGATTTTTTGAAAATTGATGATTTTATTAAATCGCATACAAATATTGCACAATTTGTACCCGATTTAATGTTTTCAATATTCGTCGTATTCAATATTCGATTATGAAATCGATATTAAATATTCGGAATGATTTTTAGAAAAAGTTTTTATGAAATCGTTTTGAAAAGGATTTGATCGAAAAAAAGGAAAAAAGAATGTTAATTCTCTCCGCGTTAAAATCGTCGTATTTTGTAAAAAAAGATGTAACGATTTTTTAGCATCAACGAGATTTTAATTTAGTTCTTGTTAGATACGATATTCGATTATAGAGAATCGATATCGTATTTTTAAGAACGTTTGTTATATATAAATAGTTTTTGTAGTATCGATATTAGAAATAATAAAAAAAACGACGAACGACCCATAATAAAAAAAGGACGACTGATGACCCGTAAGAGAAAAAAAAAGACGGACGACGAAAAGGAAGAAAACGAGAGGGAGAAGAGAGAAAGGAGAGAATTCGGGTTTGGTTACACCCTCAACCTACATGCTTTTGTTTACTCGGATCGGGGCTCGTCGGACTGTGGCTAGGGCACGGGAGCGTCGAGTTAATGTCGGTGAGTTATGGTGGCTCGGTTTGAACGTGAAGGGTGACGGGTATCGGGGCCGGTTCCTTCGGGTTTTGGATGTACTATCTGTTTCTCGATGCTAAGTGTAAGGAGTTTATGTTTATGTGTGAAGAGTTGATGTATGTGTATGAATAATCGATGTGAATATTTCTGAATGAATTTTGAGTTGTGCAAGGGGCCTATTTATAGGAATATTTCCGACCTTGGCTAGGAGAAGTGTTTGGGTTAGAACTACCGCTTAGGATAGGAAACGTAAGAAGCTGAGAAGAACAAGGATTCCGTTTACTTGGCAAAGAAGAAAGGGAATCTCGGCTGGTATGGGCTGCTCGGCCGAGTGTCCTAGCTCGGTCGAGTGTTCGATTCGGTTTTCGGATAGAATTCCTACTTGAGAACGAATCCTATCCTTAAACGGATTTGTTTAATATTTTGTGTAGCTGATTTTTTGTAGTATTGGAGCCCGAATCAGCCACGTGAGGTGTCACGGCTGACTCGCGTGTCTCGAGAATATTTTTGACCGGGTTTTGACTCGGTCGCTAAAAGACGGTTTTGCCTCTGGTGTCGGAATCGACCCAAATTAGTCTTATTTGACTCGAAACGACCCACTGGGCCTGATTTTGAGGTTGGTTTTCTGAGATATGTACTTCGTAAAAAGCCCAAGCCAAATGCCAATGATTTTTTTTCGAGTATATTAAAGCACGTTTGCGTCCGATCATCATCGGGTGTTTGTCGGAAACTGCTATAGAGACCTGGCGGTCAAAATGTGGGTGTTTACAAAACTAGACATAGTACTTTCTCAGGTTGTCGGCGCTCCAGTGCGATGCTAGCTCTTGGCCCTCGGCTTTGGCGAGAGCCTTTAAGTATCGGGGCCCATGATGCTTAGCTTGCTGTGCTACCTGGCCTTTCCTACCGCTTGGGTTTTTCGCAGGACCAGGTCTCCCACTTGGAAGCTTCTCATGCTTTTTTGTTGTAAGCCTTCTTCATTCTTTGCTAGTATGCTGCTATGTTTGAACTGTCTTCCTGCCTTACCTCACCTACTAGGTCGAGGTCTTCTTTCATTGTTGTTTTATTACTAGCTCAGTCGAACAACTGCGATCCGAGCCTCAATGGGTAAGAGGGATTCAGCACCGTAAACCAGTCCAAAGTGGGTCTGCCCAGTGGACTCTTTCTGGTTGTTCTAATTGACCATAGGACGCTTGGGAGTTCATCTGTCCATCTTCCCTTTAAATCATCTACCATCTTTTTTAGGCCGTTCAAGATTTGCTTATTGGCTACTTTGGCCTGGCCATTGGTTTGCGGATGGCACACAGGACACATCAGAGTAAGCTACAACAATCCCATGGCCTTCCTACCAAACCCTCAGAGGGTCATTGTGAAATTGTCTTCCATTATCGAACACCAATACCTTATTCCTCCATATGACTTTTCTGACCGCTAGTTCGGTAATATTGGGGACTGCCTCTGCTTCCATCCATTTGGTGATGTAATCAATGAATGGGAGAAAAGATTGGTCGCAAGTCCTGGGTTGGTGCATGTATCACGGGTGCGAAAAGTTGGCATTTTCTGCATTTGGAATTTTATTCTTTCGCATTGGCCAACATGGTAGGCCAGTATTATCCAGCGTTCAACGCTTTATGGGCGAGGTTCCTTTCTCCAATATGGTGCTCGCAGATCCCCGAGTGGATGTCGTCTAAGACCTCTGCTGCCTGCTCTGCTCCCAGACATTTGAGCAGGGGCGAGGAGAATGATTTCCTGTACAGTTCATCATTGATCAGTATACACCATGCTGCTTTTTATGGCATTCTTTTTCGCTGCGCAAGGTCTTCGGGTAGAGTACCGTTCTTCTTAAACTGGATGATCGGCGCCATCCAGCCTTCGGATCCAGACTCCTCGACCCCATTGATCTGCGGGAGGTCAGTTGTTGATTTTTCCTTCACTACGTCAACCTAGACCGACCTTCTGATGTCTTGTAGGCTAGAGCTTGCTAGCTTGGATAAGGCATCAGCTCAGTTATTCTGCGACCTGGGGACTTGCCTAACTTTGTAGGATTTGAGCTTTGATAGCTCATCTTTCACTTTTTCTAGATATGAGACCATAGCCAGATCTCTGGCCTCATATTCCCCATTGATCTAGCTAGCAATGAGTTGGAAGTCCGTGGTTGATGCGCGCTGTCGCTGACGCGCATGCAAATAATACTTTTAGTCCCAATTCACTACTGTGTAGTAGCGGCAAGTCGAGGTCGAACCACAGGGAGGCGGTTAAGTGCTATCGGTCACGTCTAATGTTTAGTTGCGATTTGGGTTGAGATGGGGGTTTTGGGACGAGAAGAGTGAGCTAATGCTAGCGAGTTAGACAACTAAAGCTAGAAACAATAATGGGAAAGGCATTGGGGATAGTCGGGATTCAAAAATTAGGGTCTAAGAGTCTCGGAATTGGGTTTTAGTCACAACGTTGATAAGAGAGAATGCTACCTTTCGGTTTCTTCACCCAACCCACCTAAAAACCCGCTTTCACGGCGAAAAGGGGTAAGTCTCAAATTAAGGCAACCCCTACCCCGAGTTTCCCCAAATTGATAAGAGTGAGTCAAGGTCAATCTAGCTGCAGTCTAGGTCAACAAAGACACAAAAACCTCAAACATGATAAATCAACAAGTAAGCAACCACCAACATCCCTCAATTCAAATAATCCAAATTCTCATCCCTAAATTCCCCAACAAGAAATCTACTCACTACTTATAATGGAGAACAACAAAACATTAGTAAAAGAGAGATTAACTAAAGCATGCATAATAACTAAATCTAAAGTAAATGATAACTAAATGATAAGGAAACTATACTAACAAATAACACTAAGGAGGAGAAATAAACTATCAAACAAACTAGGGAGAAACAAACAAGGGAGAGAGAAAAACATAAACTAATTAATGGAGAAAGGGAGAGGAAAGAGATTACCAACTATGGAGAAAACTAAAGGAGGAAGATGAAGATTAATATAAAAATTGAATCTTGGAAGAGATAATACAAGAACTTGTCACTAAACCTTGCAAAATTCTTCAATCTTCAACATAAAAGCACAAATCTTCGACTAATACAAGAACTTGATTGGGGATTGTTGAGTAGAATTAATCTAATACTAATAAGATCTACTAAATCTATGGAGATTTTACTATAGAGGCTTACTACAACTACTACAACTACTGCTACTACTAAGGAGATCCACTACACTACTCTACCCTAAAGAGGCTCACTTAAGGCACAAAAATGAAATAAAATCCTAGGTTTACTATATATACTAATCCTTAATGGGTCACACAATCTTAAGGCCCATAATCCAATTCATCTTCTTTTAACCTAGACCTTCACCTTATGCATCTTCATAGGGTGAAACTTCACCCTGCGGTTGACGAGCTAACCCCACCGGGTGAAACTTCACCCGGTAAAACTTTTTCCAGTTTGCGATTTTTGGCCTTTTTCTCCATCGGGCGAAATTTCACCCGGTGGGCGAAATTTTGCCCGGTCATTTCGCCCGGTGGTGAGTGTCTACGAAAATCTTCGGGAAGGTGGAAAATGTCGTCGGGCGAAACTTCGCTCGGTGGTGACTCATCGGGTGAAACTTCACCCAGTGAACCTTCGCCTCTTTTGCGGTCTCTTTCTTTGTCGATCGATTGGATTACTTGAACTTTTAGTCGTGTGCTTTGCTCTTTGGACTGTATCTCTCTCTTTCATGCTCATAGAAGCTCGGAAATGTTTTCGGTCGAAAATTCTATCAAAATAGAAAACTACCACAAACACGTAAAATGCAAAAGAGAGACACTAATAATGCGAGAATTATTCAAAATACGGCGATAATCGAACTCTAATCTCGCAAAACGGAGGAAAAACGGGTCTAAATGGGAGGAAAAACGGTCCAAATTTGGCACACAACAATAGCTAGGACTATTCTCTCTGCTCCAACGGCCACGACCAGATTAATCCTGCTAGCATGGCCTCATATTCTGTCTCATTATTTGATGCAGGGAAACTGAACCTGAGCACATTCTAAAAGTCGATTCCCTCTGGTCTTAATAGTACGACCCCTGCCCCCGCACCATTGGCCGTGGATGATCCATCTGTGAACATCAGTCGTTCCCCAACGGGGGGTCGTCTTTCTTTGAGTGGGACCATTCGGCGAGGAAGTCGGCCAAAGCCTGGGCCTTGATGGCGGCTCTGGTTTGATAGGATATGCCAAGGCCGCTAAGTTCGACACCCCATTTTAATAATCTTCCTGATTTTTCGAAATTTTCCAGGACCTTCTCTAGGGGCTGATCTATGAGTACAGTGACGGGGTGCGCATCAAATTATGATCGAAGATTTCGTGCCGCCACTACAACAGCGTACGCTGCTTTTTCGACCACCGGGTAACTTCTCTGGACTGGGCCGAGGGCATGACTTACAAAATATGGGTTGTTGAGTTCCAACTTCCTCCCTCAGGATGACTGCACTTACCGTTGTGTTGGTAACGACTATGTACAAAAAACATTTTTTCGCCAATCACCGGCCTAGCCGAGGTCGGTAGCTGCTTAAGATGCTCTTTCAGCTGCTCGAACGCTTCATTTTGTTCGGCTTTTCATTTAAACTGTTTGTTACCCTTGAGAATTTTGAAGAAAGGTGTTGTTTTATTGGCCGACCTAGCTATGAACCGCGCAAAGGCGGCCATTCGGCCGGTCAGCCACTGAATATCCCTGATTGATTTTGGTTCTGGTAAGTCCTGAATGGCTTTAACTTTTTCGGGGCTGACATCTATTCCTCGGGCACTCACCAAGAACCCGAGAAACTTTCCTGACCTGACTCCGAAGGTGCATTTCTTGGGGTTGAGTTTCATTTGATAGGCTCGGAGTGAGGCAAAAGTCTCTCTCAAGTCCTCAAGATGTTGCTCGTCCCCCTTGCTTTTCACTATGGCATCATCTACATACGCTTCCAAATTTCTGCCCTTCTGGTTTCGGAAGACCTGATCTACCAAGCGCTGGTAGGTGGCACCTGTGTTCTTGTGACCGAAGGGCAGGGCATCATCTTATACATATACGTCCCAGAATTCTTGATGAATGCACATTTCACCCTATCCGGTCCCCATAGGTAGACTTGGTGGTACCCTGAAAAGGCATCCAGGAAGCTCAGCATTGAATGTCCGCTCATTGCGTCGACTAACTGGTCGATCCTTAGCAGGGGTTAGCAGTCTTTCGGGCAAGCCTTATTGAGGTTGGTGAAGTCGACACACATCCTCCATGCCCTCGAGGCCTTCTTTACCATGACAACGTTGGCTAGCCATTCTGGATAGTCATAGGTTTCGCTGAAGTCGGCCTTCAAGAGTTTTTCAGTTTCCTCCTTAATGGCCTGGTCCTTCTTGAAGGGCATGTTTCTCTTCTTTGGCTTGACCGGTCTGGCGTTTGGATCAACGTTCAATTTATGCACAATGTGGCTTGGATCCACTACCCCCGGCATCTCGTCGGTTGAGTATGCAAAGACATCCTTGTTGTCTTGTAGTACTTTTATCAACTGTCCCTGTATGATTCTTCCAGATCGATGAGCTCCACCAGCATGCTCTCACCCCCAGGTTCTGGGCGGTCGGCTGGTTGTTTAATGTTTAGTTGTTCGACCGGGATCTCACCTTCTCTGATGGGGGAGATGCACATCTTCCTTTTACCTTTTCGGTCAGCCTCATGGCCCTGCAAAGCTATTGAGTAGCACTGGCGGGTTGACTTCTGATCTCCATATATCTTGCCCTCAGCTCCAAAGTCAGTGACATAGGCCACTGTGAGCGCTCGGATAGAAATGGCGGCCTCAATTTCGTCCAAGGTGGTTCGGCCTATCAGGGCGTCGTAGGATGATTTTGCATCGACAACGACAAACGATGCCCTGACATTGCGAGCCGAGATTCCTTCCCCGAACGTAATCGACAGCTCAATGGTGCCCATAGGGACAACACCTGCACCACTAAACCCGTACAAAGATCCTGAGGCGGGCTTTAGGTGTCTAACTTCTAAGTTCATTTCCTCGAATGCGTCTTTCTAAAGTAGATTGGTATATGCACCTGTATCTACCATGCACCTTTTGACTATGTGGTTGTTGATACCAAGGGACAGGACTAATGGATCGCTGTGTGGATACACAATGCGCCCACAGTCATCTAGACTAATACCGAGGGTTAGAGTGGTGGAGGCTCCGGCTACTTCGGGCGTAGCAGATTTGATTATGAAGCTCACGCAAATGCCGCTTTCGACCTCTACGCCTCATTTGACACTCAGTGTCCCCTGATACCACGTGTATGACTAGTCGATCCTGCTTTGACCCTTCCGGTCTTTCGGAAGATGCCTTCTGACTTTTTGCTCTGGCAGCGTAGGTAAACAACCAGTCGTTTCTGATGAGATTTTCAATTTCATCTTTAAAATGTCGGCATGCATTCCTAAGTGGTGTGCCCTATGCTGTCGTGGAAAGTACAGAATTTCTTTGGGTCGCCTTTAGGGTGTCGGGGCTTGCTCGGACGATTCCATTTCGCTGCTTTCTTCTTCAAGTCAAAGATCTTAGCCCTCGACTTGAGGGCGGTATAATTACTATCAAACTTGGGTTGATAAGGCACTCGTTTCTTCCTAGAGGTGTTACTTTCCTCTCCTTTCGGCCTGCTGGCTGACTTGCTTTTGCCGCTGGTGTTCTGCGACGTATCCTAAGCTCGCTTTGACACCGGCGAGGTATCGTGCAGGCTGTGAAACTCTTCCTCAAGCATAAACCCTTTGGCTATGTTCCGAGCTCTAGCGAGAGACTCGGGCTGAGCATAGATAAGTTGGTTCTTCATTTCTCCGATACAACCAAATTGGTCAGTGCATAGGCTGCAGTGAGATCGTCGCTCTCCCTCACTTGCTGGAAAGCGAGATCGAACCTCTTCAAGTAGTCCCGGATAGACTCACCTTTCCTCTACTCAACGTCATAAGGTCAAAAGGAGTAAGCCCGCGCCTCTTATTCCCATCATACTGGTCCAGAAAGACAGTGGTCAGCTCTTGGATTGTGTAAATGGACCCTCGGGGGAAGTCTCTGAACTAGTCTTGTTCGAGCCCCGCGAGGGTTGTCAGGAAAATCTTACACCACGCTGCATCCTCTGCATCATACATCCCCATATAACTTTCATAGGCAGCCAAATGGTCTTCGGGGTCCGTGGTTCCATCGTACCGGGCCATTGGCATTTTGATTTTGAGGATGGGGCATCCCTGGACGTCGGGATGCAGCGGAGTCTTGGTAGGCTTTCCCACAATTCTTGTCCGACCCCCCTCCGACTGGTAGTTATAGGTTCCTTGATCCTCCCACCTTCTCGGAGTCGGGGTTCTATTGCTCTGGGGGCGGTGTTGAAGGAGTGGCTATGTCAGCTTACAGCTTCATTCTGCCTTTCTGTGGATTGGCACTGGAACTTCGAGTGATTTCCTTGGGGCAGTTGTTCGAATCTCATCTCCAGACCTTATCTGGTTCTCCCAGCTTGATGGTGCCTCGACTCAGGCGGCAGACCTTGGTTGAGCCTAGCCTGCATGTTCTTGGACAAGCCCTTCGTCTTTGGACGCTTCTCCTTAGGATGTATCCTGTCAAACACTCCAACTGACTTTGGGCCCAGATGTGTTGAGACGTGCTCGCGTGGCTTAAGCCACTGCTGCATGCCCTGAGAGAAGGATCCTCACTCCGCGGAGGTGGTTGATTCTGTAGTGTGTACCGATCCATCCGGCCTAGGAGGCTCCTGCTCTGGTGAGATGATCTACAGGCGTCTCTTAGCCCGGATGTATCCCCTAGCTGTTATCTTCGCTTTCCTTTGGATTCTCTTGACGGTGGTTCCTTTAGTTCCACCTGCAAGCGCTGAGCTTGGGAACTCAAGGCGCCTAGGGGTCGTTGCTAGACCGCCGACCAGATCCTCC
Source organism: Agrostemma githago (assembly GCA_958450325.1). NCBI lineage: Eukaryota > Viridiplantae > Streptophyta > Magnoliopsida > Caryophyllales > Caryophyllaceae > Agrostemma > Agrostemma githago. Next base: position 9,679,795 of record OY288250.1, on the reverse strand, counting down.
AAAGTTACATCTTTATTCAACATCGTTGTAAAAAAGCTAGCGGCCTGCGCGACTTGGGCAGGTATTAGCACGAGGTTGATCCCCTGCTCTACCTCATATGCCCTCGCGGCTCCTGCCCCCTTACTCGGAGTACCATGGGTCGTGGCCTACCCTCCACCCAAAGGGGCGGCGGCTGGCACGACGTCTGGCGGCGTCGTCGGCATGCCTTATCTTTGGGCCTGCCCTGTCGGATTTGTTTCCGTATTGACTTCTTCGATTTCGTGCATATTTTCTAGTGACTTTTGTTCTCTAAGGATTTAAATCTTTATCCCCACAGACGGCGCCATATTGTTCCGGGTTGGAAACAACCAACTCCAAATCGGGTTTGGACTAAATCTAATTGTATTTCTGGATCTCGCTTTAACCTTCACGTATCACTTCCTTCCTCTCTAGGATCAGACTTTCCTGGTGGAGCGGGTCGCCCGTGCCTGTGCAGGAAGCAAACAGGACATCGTAGGTGTCGGAGAGAATCCTCTCTGATGCCTAAGTAAGGTTGTGAAATGCACTTAAAGAACCTTGTTCGTGAGGAACAAAGTGGCGTTTTTAGAGAGAGAATTCAGTGAGAGAAAATTAATTACCCTCAAATGAGTGAACATTGAGAGGTATTTATAGGTTTCCTCAAGAAAGAGAGGGAGAGAAAGGGGCACGTGATTTAAGCGTGCCCCTTACCTTAGGCAGGAATAGGGAGGGTCGGCCTAAGGGAGCACCCTCGGGGTCGGAACGAACGAGGGTCAAAGGCGTCCCTAAGGGGGTGTGCAAGGGCTCGGCCGGCCTGACCGGGGGTCATACCCTAGGATCGGGCGGCCGAAGGTTAAGGGATTGGCCTCTCCAGCGGCGTACCCTTGGGGGGTCGGTCAGATGGATTCGGCATGATGCCCTAGTGTCAGCCTTGTTGGGGTCCGGACCTTTCTAGAGACGGGTCAGACCTGAATTTCTGACTAGCGGGTGACTTCCAGTAGGTGGCTGACCTTATCAGGACAATATTTAATGTTCATAGCGGTTACTTGTTGTTATAAACATTCAACGTACGATTAAATAATTATCTAATTATAATATTAGTTCGTCCCTAAATTAGCTACTATACAATTTACGGTCGCTAATGTAGCTACTCGAACTTTTGTCTCTATTATTGTCTCAAAATTTGCTACTACGCTTTCATCACTAAATTGGTAGCTAATTCTGGTCGCTAATTCAGTAGCTAAATTAGCGAGAAGGTGTTTACCGATTTCGTCGTTTGCTTTGTAACGTATTGGGTAATGGTTGTATGTGTTTGTACATTGGCTTTTGATGATTGAATTTATCGTCTATCCTACCAAAAAGTAATAAACAACGAACCTAATGCTTGGTAGCTAGGGTAAGTCGAGTCGATGTCCATGGGGACAGTAATTCCAAACTAAAGAGTGCTACGATGTTAGACTAAGTTCTAGGATAACGACGAAGATGATTGATTGTGATTGAGTCTGGAGTAGGCTAAAATCTACGGTGCAAACGATACGAACAAAATAGCAAGAAGGAAAACAATCAATGATAAAAGGAGGTAAACTATTAGATCCGAGATAAAGGCTAGGGTTAGGTCAGGTTCAAAGATGCCTAGGTAAACAAGGGAAGCGAGGGTATTGGTGGAATTCTAGTGCCTAAGCAAGTCACTACACTCGCGTCTAAGACAAACCCAAGAACTCATGCTATGCTATTACACACAACAATGAGGTCTCAACTCAACGAAATGCAAAAATCAAATAAGAGAAGGCAAGGAGACAAGCATGACCACTACTAATCTAACAAGCATTTTCAACAAGCAAGAGGAGTGCAAAACACTAAGCGAGCAACAAGAACAACACCTAACACCATCACTTCATCCTAATCATCCATTGATGACATCTAATCCTCATACTAACCCTCGTAAAAATATACTCAAACATTATTGAGGAATAATCAACATCAACATTTGGAAACAAAAACTCATTGAAAGCATTCATAATGATTGAACAATGGAAATTGGGCATAAAAAAGATTAAACTAGTTAAAACTAGATTGAAACTAAAGAAGGCTAGGTAGAGAAGAAAAGAAATATACCACTTGATGTTATAAAATATGAAATAGGATTGAAAAGAAATAAGTAGAAAATCCAAATCTTAAACCGAAATAGATGAAGAACAGACTAAATTAAGTTAAGATTAAAGGATGATTATTAAGAAAGGATTAAAAAGTTTTTTTTAATCTAATATGTACCTTCCATTCAGCCCTATCCAACTCTTGAAAGCGAGGATGATAGCCCAACAATTAAGAAACCTAAAAGGCCTAGCAATATTTTCTCCAGTACAAGGAGTCACAATAATTAAGAGTGAATGGTCGGACACCCTGGCTCAGCAGAAATAGAATAACAATTAGGTGCCAGGATTTCCCATAGATCTATCCAACCTAGCCCATAAAACATCATCCCCATGTTGGTGATTCCACTAGGTGAAGTTAGCATCCGTGCTAGGAATGTCCCCTAAGAGGGCATCATTGACGGAGTCAGCAAAGTCATTGATGTCATTATATTTTATAGCACCCTTACCGATACACTCAGCTGCAGACAGGGCACATTAAAGTCCCCGCTTCAAACCCAAAGAAGAGTATAGTTACAGTTTCACAGAAAATGCCAAAGAGAATGCCAACAAGAAGCATCATTAGAGCCATACATAGCTGTAAAAAGACCCTTCAAATTTAGAGAGAGGAACCTGAATTCGCAATGCACAAATTGGGCATCCTTCTCCAAAATATCCAAGAAACTAATTTGGGGCTTCCAAGCCACCTAAATTCTTCCATTTCTGTGACTTCTGTAGTTTGAAAAACCGCTATAGTAACTAAATCTCTTACGCCCAAATTTTTGGTAACTTTTCTCCTTAACTCTTATTTCAATGATGGCCACAATATCAACCTTATTTGCCAACATGAGGCTCAGAAGATCATGTTGTTTTAGGGGCTCATTCATGCCACTAATGTTCCAAGTGATGATTTTCATAGAAGCTCGCACTACTAGGAGGTTCCCCTCCCAATAGCATATCAGCATTTATAGTAGAATTAGTTCTCATTCCCTCCAACATCCTAAATTAATTCGATTTGATAATAGGAGGGATAGACATTTGCTTTGAAGTGGGTTTTTTTACAATTTATGATAGTGGTGAAACAATCCTCGTCCTGTAAAGGTTCTAGTGCAACCTCAACTTCAGGCTGAATTACAGACATCGATCCTTTGGTTTGTAAGCTTTATGATTAAGGCCTCGTTTGGTTTATCCGTTTCCCGGAGGAAGTTGCATTTCCCATGATGTTACTCCCACATCAACTTCCCGGGAATTTGCGATATTTGTTTGGTTGACATCCTGGAATTCACACTACCTATGAATTAAATTCACATCTTGTTTGGTTGTCTTGACCTATTCCCATGATTTTGTTTATAATGATTATTATCCCCTTTATTAATCAAGGGTATAAAACTTATGAAATACGAATAACTTTTTTTACAGCAACTTATGAAATAGCTGAAATTGTCTTCTCCATGATATGCAGTCGTAACCAAATTAGATCTTCGGCATACAAAAAAAATGGAACATTATATTTTTAAAAAACTTTCTGAGTTACATTACCATCATTGTTCCGGAAAAATCAATAAAGAAGTTTTGAGTGGAAAACAGTACATAGAGAGTTGAGTGAAAAATTAGGGTCATAACGTGGGAAATATGATGAGTGCATAAGGGTGTAAAAGTCATTGACATAAGTCGGGATGTGGGAAGTGCAACTCACCGAGAGGGGGCTTGGTGAGCAACTTTCCACATCATCCAGGAAGTGCAACTCATGTGGAAATTTGAGTTCCCCAAATTTTTCATTTTCGGGGTAACCAAACAACTCTATGAAATTGCATTTCATGGGATCTCTCACTTCCCGGAAAGTAGGAGAGTAACCAAACGAGGCCTGAGTCTACATTTCTCTTCTATGTGGCCAAGTTTCTTGTATTATTTTTATAAAAATATGACACCCATTCATACTCAATTTGCTGAAGTGTCTAACCAAAAGGCGTGTTGAGCACCACCTATGAAGGGAGATCTTCGGCCACATTAGCCTCATTATTGTCATATTATTTCTTCTAAATGTTCGGATGAGTTTTTATTATGAAAATAATATCATTTTTTATGACGTATTATAGTAGTTTTTATATTGAAATGAACATTTTGGAAACTAGTTATTCTCTTTGTGTGTGTGTGTGTGTGTGTCTTGACCAATGGGAAGTCGTCAATTGCACCATTGTGCAATGGCTTATGGGTACAATCGATTACAAGCTTAAGACAAGTGTGACCTATTTTGAGGAAGCAAGGGCACTTTGGGTCGATTTACAGGAACGGTTTACCGTCGTCGACGGATCGAAAATCCATGCCCTGAAAACCCAAATTGCCCATTGTACACAGTTGAAAGGAATGACAATCACTGAATATTTTGGAAAAATGAAGGCCCTTTTGGGAAGCTCTGGCCGTACATGAACCACCATTTGCGTATAAATACGGTCTATGCACTTGTCGGATCGGGAAAGAATCAACAAACAGGCAGGACTCAGAACGTTTACACCAATTTTTATTAAGTTGGACTAGAAGTTATATAGGACGGTGAGGTCTCAACAGTTGGCTTTATTAGAACCACTTTCATCCCTCAACCGTGTCTATCATGTCTTATTACAGGAAGAGCGTTTGAAAGGAGCCAGAGGAGCACCCGTGTTCGAGACCGCACCTGACATTATGACTTATGCGGTCCGAACTGACACTCGACGAGGCATAAAGCCTGATTGGAAGGAATTGCGCGAGCAAGAACGGGCAGAAAGGCGGAAACTTTCTTGTACCTATTCTACTGCCAAGGGACATGAGGTTGATTCGTGTTACATTAAGTCTGGAAATTTTCCCGACTGGTGGGGGAATAGGCCACGTACCCTTGCAGAAATGAAAAATAGATCAGCAAACAATACATCGGGTTCGTCCACTAGCAATACAGAGCAACGTGAAGCGGGTTGGACAAGGGTGATTCGTGCCAATGCAGTAGCTGCTCCTACCAATGATCGTCTCAGTGGTATGTATAATAATTGGCTTATTGACACAGGTGCGTCAAACCATGTCATCGAAGACTTGTCTCTTTTAACGGACACTAAAGCCATTCCTTCTCGGGTAGTGGGTTTGCCCGACAGTCTAGTACCGCTACGATAGTAGGAACCGTGGTCCTCTGTAAAACTATTACACTCACTCACGTACTTTATGTTCCATGTCTAAAATGCAATTTAATTTCCGTCTCGCAATTACTTACTGATAATCGTCTCACAATAAATTTTTCTGACTCAACGTGTCAAATTCAGGACCTTGGTTCGAGGACGACGATTGGAGTAGGTGAACAACGGGACGGACTCTATTATTACCGCAACATAATCACGACAGAGGCAATTCATCAGGTGCGAAAGGGCGAGTCTTTTCATCTTTGGCATCAACGGCTTGGCCATCCGGGTGATAACGTTGTCAAATTTATATCTATCGCTATTCATCTTCGTCCAAATAAAATTGGTGTATGTGATATTTGTCACCTTGCAAAACAACACCGACACAGTTTTCCCGTTAATAATAATCCCTCTTCTGAGATTTTTGATTTGGTACACTGTGATTTATGGGGTCCGTATCGTACTCCCTCCTCATGCAATGCTAAATATTTCTTGACAATTGTGGATGACTGTTCCCGGTCAGTATGGGTCTATTTGCTGGTTGACAAGACGGATGTCACGACTATGTTTAATAATTTTTTGGCCATGGTTAAGACACAATTTTCTAAACGAGTTAAGATCGTACAAAGCGATAATGGGACGGAGTTTAATTATATGGCAGAGTTTTTATTCCAACGTGGAGTTCATTTTCAAACGTCTTGTGTCGGCACGCCCCAACAAAATGGCCGTGTCGAGCGCAAACACCGCCATATATTAAATGTGGCTCGAGCTCTGCTATTTCAGGCACATCTACCTATTTCTTTTTGAGGTGAATGCATTTTAACTGCGGCTTATTTGATTAATCGCACTCCGACCGCTATCTTACAAAATAAAACAACGTACGAAATAATTTTTGGAGTACCCCCGATTTACACACATTTTCGTGTTTTTGGATGTCTTTGCTTCGCTCACAATCAATATACCGGTGGCGATAAATTTGCAAAACGGAGTCGTCGTTGTGTTTTTGTTGGGTACCCACATAACAAAAAGGGGTGGAAAGTCTATGATCTCAAACAAGAAAAATATTTTGTTTCATGAGACGTAGTGTTTTATGAAGATGCATTCCCGTTTCGTACCTCATCCACTCCTACGGGCTCTGAGAACACTTCATTCTCTGAAGCCAAAAACAATGATGATATTTATCCTCGTGTTGAAGATATGGGCCTGTCCAGCAGCCTGATGACACATCTCCTTCCCATGGATCAACACACAATAATATTCAAGGGAATGAACTTGGGCCTGGCCATTCTACAGCCCATAAAATTCCTAAATCTACTGATCACAATAATGAGGTCCATGAGACGCCCACCGGGGCCACCGCTGACTTGGACCAGTCCGCTCATGCTCTCGGACGAGGCCTTCGGCCTAAAAATCCTTCAGTTGTCCTCCGTGATTACGTTGTCGACGCAATTTTTAGTCCCGCTCCCGCACCTTCTTCTCCTCCGCCGTCCTCAGGTACGTCCTATGACCTTAACAATTATCTTGATTATCGTAAGTTTTCCGACAAACATAAAAAAATTTTAGCCTCTATCACTACTGGTGTTGAACCATCTTGGGTGTACAAAATAAAATACCACTCCGACGGAAGTGTTGAGCGTTTAAAAGCTCGATTAGTGGTTTTTGGTAACCACCAAGTCGAGGGCTTGGATTACGAAGAAACATTTTCTCCCGTTGTCAAAATGACCACCGTCCGTACTTTCCTTGCTGTTGCCGCTATTAAGAAATGGGAATTTCACCAAATGGACGTTGATAATGCCTTTCTTCACGGAGATTTATCTGAGGAGGTCTATATTAAGCTTCCTCCCGGTTTCGATAAGGGTCAGCAAGGAAAAGTCTGTCGGCTCCGAAAATCCTTATATGGACAAAAGCAGGCTCCCCGTTGTTGGTTCGTCAAGCTTAATTCCGCGCTCCAGTCCTACGGTTTCACTCATTCCTACTTTGACTACTCTTTGTTTAGCTATTCTAACGGGGACATTTGTCTACATGTGCTCGTTTACGTCGATGATTTAGCTATTGCAGGTAACAACTCTGAGGCCATTTCTGATTTTAAGGCCTACTTAGGGCAATGTTTCCATATGAAAGATCTCGGTTCCCTCAAATATTTTCTCGGCATTGAAGTTGCTCATAGCAACAAGGGTATTTTTCTCAATCAACGAAAATATGCCCTTAATATTGTGTCCGAAACCGGTAATTTGGGTTCTCGTCCAGTCATCATTCCTATTGAAGAAAATCATAGGTTAGGGTTGGCTAAGGGCCCGATTCTAGAAGATGTTGAAATTTATCGACGAATGGTCGGTCGTCTTGTCTACCTTGCAGTTACTCATCTCGACTTATCTTATGCAGTCCATATTTTGTCCCAATTTATGCAAACTCCTCGACAAGAGCACATGGACGCTGCCCTACGTGTGGTTAAATATTTGAAGGGGACGCCTGGTCAGGGACTCTTATTTCCGGCCAAGTCCGATCTTACACTCACGGGTTGGTGCGACTCTGATCATGCAGGATGCCCACTAACCCCTCGTTCCGTAACTAGGTGGTTTATCTCTCTTGGCAGCTCTCCCATTTCCTGGAAAACTAAAAAACAACAAACGGTCTCTCGGTCGTCCACTGAAGCTGAGTATAGGGCTATGGCCGCGCTCGTATGTGAACTTAAATGGCTTCGGGGCCTCCTCTCTACCCTCGGGATCGAACTTCCTCCACTCATCCCTATCTACTATGATAATCAGTCCGCTTTGCACATTGTTCGTAATCCTGTGTTTCAGGAACGCACCAAACATATTGAAGTCGATTGCCACTTTGTTCGGGATGCTTACTTAGAAGGCTTCGTCAAACCTGAATACCGGTCTACTCGTAATCAAGTAGCTGATATTTTTACTATGGCCCTTGGTTCATCTCAAATCTTCTATCTGTCCACCAAACTGGGCATTATTAATCTTCATGCTCCAACTTGAGGGAGGGTATTAGAATATTATCATATATCACGATATGATTATGATATGGTTTCGATTATATTACAATATGTTTTCTATTCATGTGAACTAATCTCGATTGCGTCTACATTCGAGTAATATATTCTGTGTACTCTATTTAAACGTTAATTGATAAATAAAGACACATAACATTCCCTTTCATTCTTCTTCCTTTATCAAGTTAGACAACAATCTACCATATTGTAACTTTGCTCTGTGGTTTAATCCCTTGCCAAGGCAAAACTGTTACAGTCAGACTGACAGTTACATTTACCTATCTTCACTTCTTTGTCTACTTAGGCGTCTACTTAGTCTAACTCTCTTTAATTAATAAAGTTGGAGTTAAAATTTTAAAAGGTATCTAATTCACCCTCTCTCCCTCTTAGTTACTGAGGATCCATAAACTCGATCTTCAATATATATATATATATATATATATAGTAAAGATCAAATGAGTCCTCTTTTCAATTATGAGTCCATGAGTCTTATTTACAACCATTGATCTAGAGGGGGATGGATGGTGGTGATTGAGTTTATTAATTAAGGCAATAACTAACATATTTTGGTAAAAATATAATAAAATCCTCTCTCCTCCCTTAATTCTCTCCAACTGTTGAAACACGTTACCTCACATTCATATATATATATATATATATATATATATATATATATATATATATATATATATATATATATATATATATATATATATATATATAGGTAGGTTCAAATAAGGTCCACAATTCTTTTAAGTCTATATTGAAGTTACAGATGACATACGCTAAAGTTGCATTTGTTCAAAATTGATATATATACAAATGCAACTTTAGCGTATGTCATCTGTGACTTTAATATAGACTTAAAAAAATTGTGGATCTTATTTGAACCTACCTCTATATATATATATATATATATATATATATATAACTAGTTGGAAAGCCCGTGCGATGCACGGGTCGATTTTTAATGACACGTAGTTGTATGATTGTATAAATTGGTGAGACTACATACGCAATAGGAGAAAGTAAGTCGAAGATAAGAGTATGCCTAATAGTAAAGAAATAATATTCGGAGAAAGACTGATAGAAATACTAACCCATTGTAGTTAGAAAGACTGACACAAAAATACATTTTCAATTACATATTCGTACCAATATTCATTTCTAACATTTGTAGAAAATTTTTGATGTTCTTAAGAACTCTCTTTATAACAGACGGACGATTACTTTTATTTAGATAATAGAATTTCATCAACATCTTGACGTGGGATCATTTTATCTCAATTTATAACCTTAAGCTAAGAGTTGTTATAAGACTCAAAAGTCTTTTTTGATTATTATCTAAAAACGAACGGTTTCTCTTATTTATGATATAAAATTTCTCACCTCATCTAAAAACGAATGAAATCTAAAGACGAATGTGAACTTCTAAAAAGTATTACTATAATTTTTCGATGTAGGATAATTTTACTTAAATTTGTAGTCTTAATTGTTATGAAAGGTGTAAGTTTTTATTCAATATGTGTGTCTTGACATACAACCTATGCCTCCTTATATATAGGGCTACACACATAAGGGCATCATAATACATATGGTAAGAAAAGATTTACCCTAGATATCTTACCATAAGTATTTATAACACTCCCCCTGATGGTCGGCTAGTAGCCCAGAAATGTGTCTACCATTACAACTTTCAAGAGAGTCAAGGAGTAAATCAAAAACTTAAAATGTATTGGACATATTCAGATGCCTCGTTAAAACCTTGACAAGGAAAACCCAGTGGGAAAAAACCTTGACGAAGGAAAAAGAGTACACCATAATAGGTCCAAACATCAATCATGTTACCATCAAAACATTTAAGGAACTAAATCCTTAAGGTGACGCATTCCAATCTTGTGGCCTAGTTTCTTGAATGTTGCAGTCGGTAAAGCTTTGGTGAGTAGGTCTGCCAAGTTGTCGCTTGAACGCACTTGCTGGATGTCAATGTCACCATGCTTTTGTAGATCGTGTGTAAAGAAAAACTTTGGACTGATATGTTTCGTTCGATCACCTTTGATAAAACCCTCTTTTTGTTGTGCAATACAAGCAGCATTGTCTTCGCACAATATTGTTGGCACATCCTTAATCGAACGGAGTCCACACGAGTCTTGAATATGGTGTATTACCGACCTTAGCCATAAGCATTCACGACTTGCCTCATGTATTGCTAGTAACTCATAATGATTTGTAGAAGTAGCCGCAATTGTTTGTTTCACTGACCTCCATGATATAGCTGTATCTCCATATGTGAAAAAATAGCCGGTTTGAGATTTCCCTTTGTGTGGATCAGAACGGTAACCTGCATCTCCATACCCAACTAGTTTTGATTTAGATTCATAAGAGTAAAATAAATCTAAATCAATGGTACCACTAAGATATCGGAGTAAGTGTTTGACTCCATTCCAATGTCTTTTAGTTAGGGTAGAGCTATATCTAGCTAATAAATTCACTGAAAAAGCAATGTCAGGTCTTGTAGATTTAGCGAGATACATGAGAGCGCCAACTGCACTCAAATAAGGTACTTCTGGTCCCAGGAGTTCTTCCCCATCCTCTTTAGGACGAAATGGATCTTTATGCACATCGAGTGATCTTACAACCATGGGAGAACTTAATGGATGTGCTTTATCCATATAGAAGCGTTTTAAGACCTTTTCAGTATAAGTGGATTGGTGAACAAATATCTCGTTCGTGACATGTTCAATTTGTAAACCAAGACAGAACTTAGTTTTACCAAGATCTTTCATCTCGAATTCCTTTTGTAAATAACCGGCAGTTTGAGCGATCTCTACTTGAGTACCAATGAGATTTAAATCATCAACATATACTGCAATAATAGCAAAACCTGAACAAGATTTCTTAATGAACACGTATGGACAAATGGCGTTATTAGTGTATCCTTGTTTTACCAAGTATTCACTAAGTCTATTATACCACATTCTTCCAGATTGCTTTAGTCCATATAGAGCTCTTTGAAGCTTTATTGAGTATATACTACGTTGTTTGGATATCTTTTCAGGTATAGGAAGTCCCTCGGGATTTTTCATGTAGATGTCGCTATCAAGTGACCTATAAAGATAGGCCGTGACTACATCCATAAGATGCATGTCAAGCTTTTCTGAAGCCGCCAAGCTAATAAGAAACCGAAATGTAATGCCATCCATTACTGGAGAATAAGTTTCTTGGTAATCGATACCAAGTCTTTGTGAAAAACCTTGTGCAACGAGTCGAGCTTTATATCTCACAATTTCATTTTTCTCATTGCATTTTCTGACGAACACCCATTTATATCCGACGGCTTTTACACCTTTTGGAGTTTCAGCAATTGAACCAAAAACGTTCCGTTTTGCTAATGAGTTAAACTCTGCTTGGATTGCATCTTTCCACATTTGCCAATCTTTTCGATTTTGACATTCTTCTATCGATTGTGGTTCAGGATCGTCATTATTTTCCATGACGTTCAGAGCAACTGTGAATGCAAATATATCATCAGGAATGATTGCATTTCTATCCCAACTTTCTTTTATACCAACATAGTTTATGGAAATCTCGTTGTTTTGAGCTCCATTATCCTCATCATGTGCAACTACGTCCTCCGTATTTGATTGCTCAATCAAGTTTTCAGATAGAGGGTCCTTTTCTAGAAAGGCAGTTGTTAACCTCTTTTTACGGGAAACTAAATCTTTTGCACCAAGAGGTCTCCCACGCTTTAAGCGTGGCTTGGGCTCATTTGTACTATCATGATTTTCTACTGGGATACACAATTTTGCTGGGGCATTCGCAGCATGAATATGTGACTTGGTTACCCTTCCTGTATCCGTAAATGCGTCGGGAATCCTATTTTGTAATATTTTGCAAATGTATGATCCTTTGAACCTCTAGTTCGCACTGCTTTGTACGGGGATCAAAACGGGATAGTGTTGGTGTATTCCAAGAAATTTCTGGGCTTTCCTCAAGATTAAGCTTTTCTCCCCCTAATGACGGGAAATTTGACTCATCAAACTGATAGTCAGCAAATCTTGCTTTAAAGACATCTCCTGTGAGAGGCTCTAAATATTTGATGATAGATGGGGATTCATAGCCGACATATATACCGAGTTTACGTTGGGGTCCCATTTTTGCTCTTTGAGGTGGAGCTATAGGGACATAAACTGCACAAACAAAAGTTCTAAGATGAGAGATATTTGGTTGATGCCCAAACACAAGTTCTACGGGTGAGTACTGCTGATAACTCGTTGGTCTAATCCGTACTAGTGTTGCGGCATGTAATATTGCATGAGCCCATGATGAAGATGGCAATTTGGACCTTAAGATTAATGGTCGAGCAATTAATTGTAAACGTTTAATAAAAGACTCAGCTAGACCATTTTGAGTATGCACATGGGCAACGGGATGTTCAACATCAATGCCAATTGACATGCAATATTCATCAAATATTTTAGATGTAAATTCTCCAGCATTATCCATACGAATAGTTCTGATTAGAAAATCTGGGAACTGAGCTCGTACTCTAATAATTTGTGAAAGGAGTCTTGCAAACGCAACAGTGCGAGTTGAAAGGAGGCAAACATGAGACCATCGTGTTGAGGCGTCAATTAGGACCATAAAATAACGAAATGGTCCAGAGGAAGGGTGAATTGGCCCACAAATATCACCTTGGATTCGTTGCAAGAAATTTGGTAATTCAATATCAACCTTCATTAAGGATGGTCTAATGATTAATTTGCCCTTATAACAAGCCTCGCAAGGATAATCTTTGATTGATAGGACTTTTAAATGCTTTAAAGAATGTCCATGTGAGTTTTCAAAAACTCGACGCATCATTGTTGATCCTGGATGACCTAGACGGTCATGCCAAAGTTTAAAAACATTTAGATCAGAACTTTTCACATGTTTCAGAAACTGTGATTCAATGAGGATAGTATGATATAATCCGGAAGGCAAAGCAGGAAGTTTTTCTAATATGTGCTTTTTTTCCTAAAATAATATCAGTGATGCACAAGTATTCTATGCCAGCCTCAATAGTCGTCTCAAGGTGGTATCCATTGAGGCGGATATCTTTAAAACTCAACAAGTTTCGTTCCGATCTTGTTGAATATAAAGCATCACGAATGTTGATTTTCGTACCATTAGGTATTATCAACAGTGTTTTTCCGTGACCTTCAATAATATTTGATGTCCCTGATATTGTGTTAACATTGGCCGCAGCTAACGTTAAATGGGAGAAAAATCTCTTGTTGCGAATGATTGTATGTGTTGTTGCACTGTCTACAAGACATACATCGTCACTATTTGTTTTCAATATTCCATAAGCAGTATCCATATTCCTTTGAAAAATAATAAAAATAAGCGTAAGCATATATAGCGAAAATATAATAAATAATAATTGGAAACGAAATCAAATATCATTACTAGAGAAAAATAACAAACGGACGTATAACGAAAACAGATAAGAAATTAAATTGATAGAACATAAATTTAAAACGGGACAATCAATGTCACTTATTCTAAGTATATTACTACATAATTCTAATAATTAAACTTAGACATCATTGAGGAAAGATCCGACATCCTCAAATTCATTATTTCCATTTGTATGAGTCTTGAAATCAGGAAGATCTAAATGGACACCATCATTTAATGGCACTTCATATTGGGCAAAATTTGTTTCAGCTTCCTTGGCCTGAATGGAAGCTTTATAGAGATGAACAAGATGTCTTGGTGTACGACAAACATTTAATCAATGTCCAGAAGAGCCACATGCATCGATGACATATAGATTCATTCTTCTTTCCCTTATTGGAGTTAGAATCATTTGTTCTTTTCTGAATGGATTTTTTAGGACCAAAGTTATGTCCATTCCTTTTTCCACCCCTTGGGGAAACACTAGCATTTGCTTCAGGAATAGGGATAGGTGATGAACCAGTGGGATGAGTCTGATGATTTTGCATTAATAACTCATTGTTTTGTTCAGCAACCAAAAGACAAGATATGAGCTATGAATATTTCTGAAATCGACGCCCGCGGTATTGTTGTTGTAAAACAACATTCGAGGCATGAAAAGTGGAAAAGGTTTTCTCCAAAAGATCAGAATCAGTGATAGTTTCTCCACATAATTTCAAACGAGAAACAATTTGAAAAAGTGCCGAATTATAGTCGGTCACACTTTTAAAATCTTGTAGACGAAGGTGCATCCATTCAAACCTTGCACGTGGGAGAATGACGGTTTTTTGATGATCAAAAGGACCTATTAATTTCGTTCACAGATTGTACGGATCTTTCACCGTAAGATACTGTGCCTTTAAAGATTCGTCAAGGTGACGACGGAGAAAAATCAATGCCTTAGACCGATTCTCAAGGGATTCCTTTTTGTCTTTTTTAATGGTTTCCCCCAAAGATGAAGCATTTAGGTGCATTTCAGCGTCTAAAGTCCACATCAAATAATTTTGTCCTGATATGTCCAGAGCTATAAATTCAAGCTTTGAAAGATTTGACATCTAATAAAATTTGGGTGTCAGTAAAGAAAAAATACGCTTAATCAATTAGAAAAACTAAGATGAAAAATAATGAAATAATAATAAACGTGGTACGTAAATAATTACACAATTATTTAATAGCAATAAATAAGGATTAATATATACGAGATACCCGGTTTATTAATATACGGTAATAATTAGTATTTATTATCATGGTTTGTGCAAGAAAAAAATATAACATGCATGAAATACAAAGACACAAAAAATAAATATCATGGGAATTAATAAGAAGAGAGAATTAATAAGGAGAGAGATAATTAAATGGAAATTATGGTTTCAACTTTATTTGGGTATGAATGAAAATCCTTAGGGGCCGTTTGGTTCGCTCAATTTAGGTATGAGGTATGGGTTTAGAATGAAGCAAACTCATACCTCGTGTTTGTTTGACAATTTTTTCATTTCGATACCTATATCTCAAACCCTCGTGGTATGATTTTTCATACCCAAAGAAGGAGGTGGGTATGAGATTCATACCCTTGAAATCAAACTTTGTTTGATTTTCCGAAAAATTTTGTTCCAATTCTTTTTAAAAAAAATATTATTACTGAAATACTTGAGTGAAAAACACTTATTTAAAATACTAAAAAAATTATTTTAAAATTCTATTAATGTAACTCAGCGTTTTATATCGTCAAAAGGGTTGTTTTTAATGATATTTATTTAATTTTTCTTTCATGTTAAATTTTGTAGATTTTATATAGTAAGTGTTATATAAATTTTTATATATTTAAAATATAATTATTACATATAATTTTATAAAAATTAGAATTTCGGATTTGATTCCCAATCATCTAAAAAAATGAACCAAACACCGAGTATCAAGAATCAAGTTCCAACCCTATACCACCCTGGTTTGATTCCTGATTTCATTGCTATACCTTTGTGCGAACCAAACGGCCCCTTAAAAGTATAAAAGTTGCAAACCATTAGAAAAAAAGTCTTTAATTACTCTATTATTTAGTTCCAATATTAGTCATCACAAGGATGAAATAAATTGCCAATGAATTGAAATGGCTTGGAATCATAAATAATGAATATTGAGTATTGAGAGTGGTAAGGCAATAATACGGATTCAAAGTGTGCGTAAAAAAAAAGGAAGCACAAATAAATTATTCCGTAGATGAGAAGTAAAAAAAACGAAATATATAAAGCCAAATATATAGTACAACTTATAAGATATATGAGTAATTATGAAACGATGGAAGTAAAATAAACAAAGACGAATGATATACTCGGTAATATTTACAGATGACTTGAAAAGCGAGAACTTTTAAGAGAAAAGAAAAAGAAAATTAAAAAAAGTAATAATAATAAAACTTATAAGGCTACGTGCTTGAGTACAATAGTGCAACACATCATTAGATGTACGTAGCAATACTATATTGTAGAAGAAGAAGAAGAAGAAGAAGAAGAAGAAGAAGAAAAAATAAAAAAAAAATATCAAAATCAATCTCTACCATGGACTATGGTGTACGCCAGGGCTACCGCCACGCAGTTTCTGTTAATTTTTGTAGTTTTTTGAGATGATAATTGACTGTTTATATAGTGGTAATTTTTTAATCTTAGGTGTAGTAAGATTATTTTTTCCTATACGAATCTAATATCGCTTAAATCTGAGGTGGAGTAGGATTAATTAAATCATTTTAAAAACTCCGACTATCATATCGCTTGAAAAGTTCCTGCTTTATTAATATATATTGATTTATTTATTTCTTAATTTTCGTGACTAAAAGAAAGTGGAAGATTACGATAATAGGAGGAAGTATGATATATTAAAATTAGTAATTAATGATTAAGTCATCATTAATGGTTTTAACTAAGGTTTGATATTGGTACGTGACACCTTCATAATGGCACAGCACATATATATATATATATATATATATAGAGTAAAGATCAAGTGAGTCCTCATTTTCTTTTTGAGTCCATAAGTCATATTTAGAGCCATTGATTTAGATGGGATGGATGGTGGTGATTGAGTCTAGTAATTAAGGTAATATATAACATATTTAGGAAAAAAATATAATAAAATCCTCTCTCCTCCCTTAATTATCTTCAACCACCTAACTCACTTGATTATGTTTCATCACATTCAATTTTTTCATTCAAATTCACCCGCCTAACTAAAACTCTTCATCTTCATCATCCCAAACTCAATCTCTCGATTTCTGATTTCTTTCAGAACACACACCCGCTCATTCTTTCATCTTCAACTCAAGCAAGGCTACACACCCGTGTTACATTGACGTATTATAAGTGTTACTTTAATGAACAAATGATGTTACTCCAAGTAATTAATGGTGTTATTCTTTGTCTCATGGTTAAATAATGTTATTATCATCAATTACTCTGACGCATTATATATCGTTCTTTAAAGAACGACAATCGTTAATTTGGTAATGAATGGTTCCAATCCAAGTTATCATCAATTACTTTGGTAATCATTTGTTTAAACGCCGCTGTCCTCAGTTACTTTAATGCATTATGTCTGTTACTCTAACTGACGGAAGGTGTTACTCCAATAGAACAAAGATGTTACTCTAACCAAATGCACATGTATTAAATAAAATATATAGTTAATTGCTACGTAGCACAATGCTACTTGTAAAAAATGTGTACAAAATCAGTTATTCTTGTAAACAAAAAAAGAAAAATATTTTTATCATGACCAAAAACACAAGTATTCTCAAAACACAAGTATTCTCAAAACACATGTTCCTCCTTATTTTCTTCAGTGTCTTCCTCAGTTTCCTCATCTTTGTCGTCGTCGTCATCGACTTCATCCTCCTCATCCTGATCCACCTTTATCAGTGTTGTCCTGTGCATTCGCATCACTTCCAATATCACCTGCACAAAAGTAAACAACGTGTTACTCCCATGCAGCCAATGTGTTACTTCAACTCTTACGTTGTGTTACTCTAACTGGTAAAGTACGTTACTCTAACATCATCATCAAAAACTGTTTCTCAACGTTCAGTGTGTTACTGTAATTGCAATTAAGTGTTACTGTAACGTTAATACATATGCGTTACGCCCATGCAGTCAATGTGTTACTTCAACTCTTACGTTGTGTTACTCTAATTGGTAAAGTACGTTACTCTAACATCATCATCAAAAACTGTTTCGTAACGTTCAGTGTGTTACTGTAATTGCAATGGAGTGTTACTGTAATGTAGAGCGTATGTTACTTCAACGTCGTGACTGCGTTCATAGAAAACAAAGCAATATTATCAGTGGACCTCATTGAAAACCCAAATAACAAGCATAAAACTCTGGAATCAATATCAATTAACCATCAATATGAATCTATAATGAATGAAATGACAATGAAAACAATATCAACATGAAAATTGACGTAAAAAGGGAAGCCAAATCGACATGAAGTATCAATTAACCATCAATATGAATCTATGATGAATGAGATGACTGCGTTCATAGAAAACAAAACAATATTATCAGTGGACCTCATTGAAAACCCAAATAACAAACATAAAACAATGGAATCAATATCATCAAAACCCTTTTCCTGAACGTTCATTTGTGTTACTGTAATTACAATTAAGTGTTACTTTAATTCAGAAGGCATGTTACTTCAACGACGAATCTGCGTTAATTGATATCAAAAAAATAGTATCAATGGATATCAGGGAAAATCTTGAAAAAAACCATAGAGACCTGTAATCTATGGAGATCGAGATATCAAAATACCATTGATACGAAACTATGAATCAAAATGCAATGACATTAAAAAGACGCAAATTTGATGCAAATAAAGTCGAAATGTCAATGAAAGCACTATAAACATGAAGATCGACGTAAAAAAAACGCAATTTGACGCGATAAAACATTGATATGAAAACGCAGATTGAAAGCAATATTACTATTGAAATCCGTGAAGAAAAAACGAATAAAAACGTGAATGAATCACTGAAACTCACCATTGTTATAATCGATTAGTTTCTTATCAACCGTTGAAGACGATGATGCGGTCATTGAATCCATTGTAGCAGAATTTCGAGATCAAAAACGATGAATTAGCGTGAATGAAGAAAGGGTTTTTTGGTTTTTTAGGTGTGAATGAACGTGGAATGGAAATGAACGTGAATGAAAATGAACGTGAATGATAGGAAGTTATTTGTTTCCTAAATTCTTGTGAGTTATTTTAGGAACGTAAATCTCCCTTTTTTTTTTTTTTTTTAATTGGATGCATCTTGTCCATCCATCCTCATCCCATCCAATGGATGGGATGAGGACTTAGGGACTCACAAAGAGTAAGGGACTCATAAGAGCCTTACTCTATATATATATATATATGTGTGTGTGTGTGTGTAGACACCCACATTTTGACCGCCAGGTGTCTATAGCAGTTTCCGACAAACACCCGATGATGATCGGACGCAAACGTGCTTTAAATACTCAGAAACGGGCTCAAAATCATTGGCATTTGGCTTGGGCTCATTATGGAGTACATATCTCAAAAAACCAACCTCAAAATCAGGCCCAGTGGGTCGTTTCGAGTCAAATAAGACTAATTTGGGTCGATTCCGACACCAGGGGTAAAACCGTCTTTTTACGACCGAGTCAAAACCCGTCAAAATTATTTCCGAGGCACGTGAGTCAGCCGTGACACCTCACACGCTGATTCGAACTCTAATCCTACGAAAAATCAGCTACATAAAATATTAAACAAATCCGTTTAAGGATGGCATTCGATCTCAAGTAGGAATCCTATCCGAAAACCGATTCAGACACCCGACCGATTGCAAAAACTCGGCCGAGCAGAATATTCTAGCCAGGTTCCCTTTCTTCCTTGACAAGAAAGCGGAATTCTCATGCCTTACAGCTTCCTATATTTCCTATCTCTAGCGGTAGTTCAAACTCTCCTAGCCAAGGTCGGGAATTCCCTATAAATAGCCCCTTGCACACACACTTTTACACATCAATTACCATCTACAATATACATTCATTATCGATCAAATATTCATAAAAGCATCACAAATTATTCCCATACACACACACATAAAATTTAGCATCAAGAAACCGATATTACAAACCCGAAGGAAACCGGCCCGATACCCGACACCCTTCACACGTCACGCCCAAACCGAGCCACCACCAACTCACCGACATCCACTCGACGCTCTTGTGCCCAAGCCACGTCCCGACGAGCCCCGATCCGAGTAAACAGAAGCATGTAGGTTGAGGGTGTAACAAAACCCGACTTCTCCTTTTTCTTCTCTTCTCCTCCTTCGCGTCGATCCTTTTTCATACGGGTCGTGTCTTTTTTTTTCTTTTATTCATCGAGTCTTTTATTATTTATAATATTGATAATATCAAAAACTATTTTCATATAACAACATTCTTAAAATATGATATCGATTTTCTATAATCAAATATTGTATTAAAAAGAATTATATTAAGATCTCGACGATATTAAAAATCTTTACATCTTTTTTTTCATTCAAAACTTCTTTTACAAAACCTTTTTTTTTAGTTCGTTCTGAATATTCGATATCGATTTCATAATCGAATATCGGGTACGATGAATATCGAAAACATAAATCGAGTATAAATTAATTCATATTTGTACGCGAATTATCAAAATTAACAATTTTCGAACAACGAGCAAAACCGGGACAGACCCGCACGCGAGTCGCGCCCCACCTAGGCGACTCGCGCACGGGCCTGAAACCCGAGTCCTCTTTTAGCTTTTTTTCGTTCGTTTTATTTTATTATTCTACGAAACGATTTCAAAATTTATATCTTTTCTAAAACTATTCGAAATATTTGATATTAATTTCGTAGTTAATTATCAAATATAACGAATATCGAAAATATTGAATCGAGTACGAATTATGCAATATTCATACGCGTTTTAATAAAAACATCGAGTTTTCGAAAACCGTCTTCAAAAAAAGACCGACACGCGACTCGCCGGCATCCCGGGCGAGCCGCGTCGCGGCTGCCACGGTACACTTTTCTCGTTTTTTTTTATTATTTTTCGAACTTTGTTTTCATACAAAACAGCGTTTTAGCAATATTTTTCATATTTCGATTAATATTTATTTCTTTCGATCTCGTATATTTATTTGCTATATTATTTTCACAAATCGATACTAACTCGTTTGTTCATCTTTGTAGCAAATTCATTCTTATTTCATCTTTTGTTTTATTATACTAAAACGAATCTCACATGCTAAATTCAACTTGACGTTAATTTTTCATGCATTAAATCGACTTAGCAACCCATTCAATTCCTCGCATGCTTAGGAAAACAATGTTTGCATATCATTCATCGTATTACTAACGCGCGTATTAAAAAATCATTCGATATCCTAGTAGAGGCCGCTAATGTGCGGGCGGGGTTGGGTGTTCTTAGTGAACTTCCCAACACGTACCCTCACCCCTTACTCAGAACCGTGGTTTCCGGATGTCCGAACCCATTGGCAACGAGAGTCATTCAATATACGATTAACCGCTCAAGTCGGCATCTATATCGATATGCAAAGGGACGAGCCCAATAAACTCTGACATCGGAAATGGGCCGTATTTTGTATACGGCCCACTACGACATAGAGTGGGCTCGAACGGTTCCGAATAACCATAAAATTCGGTGGCGACTCCGACTTCGATTTAAATTTCCATTTGACCATCTCATGGAGATTCATTCGCCTCCCCAAACCCGCGCGTGGCCGCGTCAGGGTGGACCTATGTCATGTCCACAATTTGGCGACTCCGCTGGGGATTAGCTGATACGTTACTGACCTTCAGCATCCTCAGGGTCAGACTCGAATAGAAATCGTTTGACTAGTACAATACGCGTTTTAGTTTTACGGTTCATGCATAACCCCATATTTTCCCGGGCCGGTACTGGTGACCGACGTCCCACTATACTATCGATGTAGTCCAAATTGGATATGTCGAAGGTGTCCATTAGCCGATTCGTATGGGTTTTACGGCATGTTCTAAGCTCAACTCGACTTAGGAAGTCCGCCCCGATTCTCGATAGGCTTGGTACGCTGGTATAGACCCTTTCAGACTGACCGAGACTTAGAATTATAGCATACATGGCGTCGTTATACTGTTTCCATGACTACGTGCTACCTGATTTACAAGTCTTTTTTTCAAAAACCGTCATTTTCAAAATAGCATCCTTTTCAAAATGTCCAATTTCAAAACCCGGGACATATACCGAATTTAGGATCCACGATTTTACTCAAAATAGCCTATTTTTAGCCGGTATTATGCCCATTTCAAAACTCGAAAATATTTTCGAACTTTCAAAACCCTCCCCGGTCCGCCTTTCCGTTTTCTTTTTCGAAAAAAGGGCCGGTTCTCCCCGATTCTTTCGGGCCTTTCAAAAATTCAATTTTTTTTTCAAAACCTTCCTCTTCTTAGGACTTCCCGTATTTAGCAGTGTCGGGTCGTGTCATAAGTCATAGAGGTCTTTTAGCGTCGAAACTCCGTCGATCTTATATCACGAGTTTCCTCCCTATCCCAGTCCGCCTTATTAGACTAAGGCAAGGCCCACCTACGTAGGACATACTCCTACAAGGGTCGGCCCGTCTACACAATCAAGTCTAGAAGTCTGGGGAATGTCTCACGTGAACCTTCTTTCAAACAGGGCCCAGCCCACACAGCTGGATCCTAAAGGAGGCCCACCTTTCACAAGTCACCCGTCTAAGTGTCTTTTCCGAGTCAACCTTTTACAAGGCATAGCCCTATAACAAAAGGTTTGTGACCTTTACGTCTAAGGGCCACTCGTCCGACACTCGAGTCTTTAACCAAATATTCGATCCCACTTGGGGACTACCCTTCATCAGAGCGGTCAATCACGATTGCTCTAAGGGTCATGTCTTACACGTGTCTCACGTACCCCACCTTTGAGTCACTTAGATGTCACACCATCTGAGTCCTATCTGAGTCCTTAGCCTCACTTGGGGACTATTCTCCGACGGAGCGATTAATCACGATCACTCCGAGGATCATACCCTACACATTTGTCTTAGGAGAGTCTAACCCGAGTCAAACTGGAGTCGTCTCTCCCCCCGCGCTATTTCCTATGCCTTGGTGAATTTGAGTTCCGAAGCAACTTTCCTGATTACGCGGTATTCTTACAGACAGGCCGCCCTTCACCCGAACCATGACTAAGGACTCCATTGATCAACTGACCGCCTCGTTGGCCAAGATCCAAGATCAACTGAACCAGATAAGGGGAGACCAAGCTGCCATTGCCACCCGTTTGAGTGTCGTGGAACAAAGGACTCCTAAGGTCGGAAATGAAACAACTGGGCCCATAGCTGAACTGGTCCGCGCCGTTCGCAAACTCGAAGAACAGGTCCATTTGTCAACAAATAACTCGATCCATATGGAAAACGCTCGTTCCTATTCACCTTTGACCGACGAGTTGCCCACTAACCTCAACCTGACGGGCCTACCAATGTTCGACGGGACTGAAGACCCGGTAGTACATATCCGGGCTTTCAAAGAATTCATGGCCCTTAAGGGGGTTAAGTCAAACATGTTCAAACATTTGTTTGCTACCTCCCTCGAGAAGCACCCGAAAGCCTGGTACTACAGGCTTGATTCCAAGAAGTACAAAACTTGGGACGATGTCGCAACAGAGTTCGCCCGAAACTATGCGGACAACACCGAGATCCAGACTACCATGCGTACTCTGGAGGTCATGGCCCAAGAGCCCAATGAAGGTTTCACCAAGTACCTTCAAAGGTGGAGGGCCGAAGGTGTAAAGTTGGTAGACAAGCCCAACGAGAAGACATTAGTGGAGGCATTCATCAACAACCTCCTACCTTCTTACCGCGTCCATCTTAGGTATGCCGGCATTTCCAACTTTGCAGTGCTTACCGAAATGGGCATTAGGATTGAATACGATCTTCGACATAATGAAGATCTGCGTGAAGCTTCTACTGAAGGCTATACTGAACATCAGCTTGAGTCCTTAGAAGCTGAATTGACAACATCATTCGAGAGTCCGAATTTGATTTAAGTCTGAGTCTAAGTCCGAGTCTAGGATGTGCTATTTCTTCCAAAGTCAAAGTCAAAGTCAGAGTCTTTTGCATTCTGTCCTCTTTTTCAAAATTCAATAAAATCAGCTTTCAATATTCTTTCTCATATATATTTTCCTTATGTGTTTCCGAGAACATGATCAACA
The DNA here is from genome assembly GCA_958450325.1 of Agrostemma githago. Lineage (NCBI taxonomy): Eukaryota > Viridiplantae > Streptophyta > Magnoliopsida > Caryophyllales > Caryophyllaceae > Agrostemma > Agrostemma githago. Next base: position 9,655,778 of record OY288250.1, on the reverse strand, counting down.
ACATCATACACTGTGAGCACATGCACGTGACTATAGGCACATCTATAATGACTGCAGGAAATCGAGACCCGTGCTTTCCTTTACCTGTTCCATGTCTGACAAGGAAGCCACAAAACACCCGTAGCCGGAGCGGTATCGAATCCTATGACGACAAATCTAGGTAGTCTCCTAGTTTGGGTTCAAGACGGAAGGCAAGCCCATTTCCCACAATAAACACCCATCCAATAAGACTACCAATCCCTACCTTAGGTGTTAGTCTGACCAACAGGAAAAACAAAAAAAAACTGGACAAAAAAAATCAAAAGTCCAAGGAAAAAAGCAAAAGGCCAAAACAAAAAAGCAGGCCATCATAAAAGAGAGCATCCACGACCAGAACGGTCAACACAAATGAAGATCCCATGACCGGGGCTAAGAGGTCAACCAACAAAAAATATTCAAATGCCCATGACCGTGGTCAACGATCCACTCAAGATCAATACTCATACCATCCAATAAGGGAGAGACAATCAAGCTGGTCAGCTAACACCACGTTTAGCCTTCCCACATTACAACCCTCAAGACCTTCCCGAGACCCAGGCTAAAGACAGCCCGGAATTTTGAGGATTCAAGCTCCATAGGATACCCCTAACCATTAGGGTCAGACATGGAAACCAGATCCCGCATCATCAAACCTATCCCAAACAAAGTTCGAGCCATTTTACTCGGCTTCCCTTTTACATAACAAAATTCACAATCACCATACAAAGATCCGAGAGCAAAACTCGTCAAATCCCTTACTTAATCATACACAATCCCGAGAGCAAAACTCGTCAAATCCCCGAGAGCAAAACTCGTCAAATCCCTGAGAGCAAAACTCGTCAAATCCCCGAGAGCAAAACTCGTTAAAATCCCTGAGAGCAGAACTCGTTAAAATCCCCGAGAGTAAAACTCGTTAAAATCTCATCCCAATTATTCTCATTCAAACCAGTTACCAACCCCAAACACGGGAATTCAACTTGTAGTCAGCATAGAACATGCCCAAATAGTGCACACCACCTCTGGGGGCTATCCCGAAGAATGCTCACAGTCACAGGATCAATATCCTAACCATTCTAGCCCTTTTATCAAGACATCATTGGGAATGCACCTAGCCTACACCATCATTATGGCTAGTTACACACAAAGTCCTGTTAGACTAGGCACCATAATATATCTTTCAACACTGAACTACGGCATGGTTTGATTTCACTACACGTGAATACGTAGGCAGCCTTTCAACAGAGGCACAACCACCCACATTGACACACATTCAAAAAGCGCCATCATTCCGGTCACGACACCGTCATGTTCTCAACAGCCAGCTTTGTCGTCCTGGGGGCTTCTCTTAGGCAGAAAACCTCCATCCACTCACAAAATCCATATAAATTCAGAAAATCTAGCCTCCTTTCTGTAGTGTGTCATAGTACTCGGCTCAGTCGAAGACAAGAATCTGTCAGGACTCGAGGCAATACCCACTTTGGAAATGTACCCTAAAATCAAAAATTCAGGAGAGCACTAGACTACAACAGTCTCATTACAGACTACTGCAACCCCGTATAGCATATCTATCCTACTTCGATGTTCGATCATGTTGCCACTCGTCTAGGCTACGGAATAGCGCAACTTAAGAGTCTCGTTAGGTGGCTCACCCCCCTACCGAGTCACGGTCCAACCCCTCGAGAGTCCAATCGTGTCTGTCAACTCGTCCGGTCACGCCCAGCGTTGAGTCTGTCGATAGGTCTCTCTCTTCAAATTCTCATTTTTTAAAATCTACAAAACTTAGCCATTTGAGAAAACCCTTTTCGACAAGGTCAAATTTCGGTCTATTTAAATTGCAAATTTCTTTTCTACCCATTTCAGTTTTGAAAACCTATTTCCTAGCACGTAAGCTGTTTTCAGGAACTTCGATTTCAAAACTAAGCAAAAATCATTTTTTATTCCTCAGCGCGAGTCATATTTGTTTCACCTACATGTTGCATGCAAAATTTTATGTAACGTATACAGGTACAATTCAAGACCGCGCAATTCACATAACTCCCCAGCGGCATAGACTTATACGACAAGTCCGATTCCCCACGGAGTTATCATCATCAGCTCAGGTACATTTCTAGTCTCCGGCCGGCGGGCCCTTTACGCAGGTCTAATGGACCTTAAACGACCCGACCGGAAGTCTGCCAGGTCTTAATCTTTGATTGGCCTGGTAGCTACTCTGACTTTCGCCTTGTCCAAGCCTCAGTCAGAGTGGGGGCTCTGTAGACACCCACATTTTGACCGCCAGGTGTCTATAGCAGTTTCCGACAAACACCCGATGATGATCGGACGCAAACGTGCTTTAAATACTCAGAAACGGGCTCAAAATCATTGGCATTTGGCTTGGGCTCATTATGGAGTACATATCTCACAAAACCAACCTCAAAATCAGGCCCAGTGGGTCGTTTCAAGTCAAATAAGACTAATTTGGGTCGATTCCGACACCAGGGGTAAAACCGTCTTTTTACGACCGAGTCAAAACCCGTCAAAATTATTTCCGAGGCACGTGAGTCAGCCGTGACACCTCACACGCTGATTCAAACTCTAATCCTACGAAAAATCAGCTACATAAAATATTAAACAAATCCGTTTAAGGATGGAATTCGATCTCAAGTAGGAATCCTATCCGAAAACCGATTCAGACACCCGACCGATTGCAAATACTTGGCCGAGCATAATATTCCAGCCAGGTTCCCTTTCTTCCTTGACAAGAAAGCGGAATTCTCATGCCTTACAGCTTCCTATATTTCCTATCTCTAGCGGTAGTTCAAACTCTCCTAGCCAAGGTCGGGAATTCCCTATAAATAGCCCCTTGCACACACACTTTTACACATCAATTACCATCTACAATATACATTCATTATCGATCAAATATTCATAAAAGCATCACAAATTATTCCCATACACAGACACATAAAATTTAGCATCAAGAAACCGATATTACAAACCCGAAGGAAACCGGCCCGATACCCGACACCCTTCACACGTCATGCCCAAACCGAGCCACCACCAACTCACCGACATCCACTCGACGCTCTTGTGCCCAAGCCACGTCCTGACGAGCCCCGATCCGAGTAAACAGAAGCATGTAGGTTGAGGGTGTAACAAAACCCGACTTCTCCTTTTTCTTCTCTTCTCCTCCTTCGCGTCGGTCCTTTTTCATACGGGTCGTGTCGTTTTTTTTCTTTTATTCATCGAGTCTTTTATTATTTATAATATCGATAATATCAAAAACTATTTTCATATAACAACATTCTTAAAATATGATATCGATTTTCTATAATCGAATATTGTATTAAAAAGAATTATATTAAGATCTCGACGATATTAAAAATCGTTACATCTTTTTTTTCATTCAAAACTTCTTTTACAAAACCTTTTTTTTTTTAGTTCGTTCCGAATATTCGATATCGATTTCATAATCGAATATCGGGTACGACGAATATCGAAAACATAAATCGAGTATAAATTAATTCATATTTGTACGCGAATTATCAAAATTAACAATTTTCGAACAACGAGCAAAACCGGGACAGACCCGCACGCGAGTCGCGCCCGACCTAGGCGACTCGCGCACGGGCCTGAAACCCGAGTCCACTTTTAGCTTTTTTTCGTTCATTTTATTTTATTATTCTACGAAACGATTTCAAAATTTATATCTTTTCTAAAACTATTCGAAATATTTGATATTAATTTCGTAGTTAATTATCAAATATAACGAATATCGAAAATATTGAATCGAGTACGAATTATGCAATATTCATACGCGGTTTAATAAAAACATCGAGTTTTCAAAAACCGTCTTCAAAAACAGACCGACACGCGACTCGCCGGCATCCCAAGCGAGCCGCGCAGTCGGCTGCCACGGTACACTTTTCTCGTATTTTTTTATTATTTTTCGAACTTCGTTTTCATACAAAACAGCGTTTTAGCAATATTTTTCAGATTTCGATTAATATTTATTTCTTTCGATCTCGTATATTTATTTGCTATATTATTTTCACAAATCGATACTAACTCGTTTGTTCATCTTTGTAGCAAATTCATTCTTATTTCATCTTTTGTTTTATTATACTAAAACGAATCTCACATGCTAAATTCAACTTTGTCGTTAATTTTTCATGCATTAAATCGACTTAGCAACCCATTCAATTCCTCGCATGCTTAGGAAAACAATGTTTGCATATCATTCATCGTATTACTAACGCGCGTATTAAAAAATCATTCGATATCCTAGTAGAGGCCGCTAATGTGCGGGCGGGGTTGGGTGTTCTTAGTGAACTTCCCAACACGTACCCTCACCCCTTACTCAGAACCGTGGTTTCCGGATGTCCGAACCCATTGGCAACGAGAGTCATTCAATATACGATTAACCGCTCAAGTCGGCATCTATATCGATATGCAAAGGGACGAGCCCAATAAACTCTGACATCGGAAATGGGCCGTATTTTGTATACGGCCCACTACGACATAGAGTGGGCTCGAACGGTTCCGAATAACCATAAAATTCGGTGGCGACTCCGACTTCGATTTAAATTTCCATTTGACCATCTCATGGAGATTCATTCGCCTCCCCAAACCCGCGCGTGGCCGCGTCAGGGTGGACCTATGTCATGTCCACAATATATATATATATATATATATATATATATATATATATATATATATATAGAGTAAGGCTCTTATGAGTCCTTCTCTATATATGAGTCCATAAGTCCTCATCTCATCCAATGGATGAGATGAGGATGGATGGACAAGATGCATCCTAATATTTGTATTAAAAAAAAAAAGATTTAGTATCCTAAAATAACTCCCATGATTTTAGGAAACAATAACTCCCATAATCATCTTCATTCCTCATTCATTCATTCACGTTACACCTTCATCAAAACCTAAAAAAAAAAATGCTCCCATCATCACGTTCATTCATTCATTCAATCAAATATGTGCTTGAAATCTCGTTACTATGAATTCAATGATCGCGACATCTTCATCAACTGTTGATAAGCAATTCATCGAGTATAACTATGGTGAGTTTCGATATTGCTTTCATGTTTTGCGTTAATTTTTATTCATCATCTTGATTAATTTGCGTCAATTTGCGTTCATGTTTTGCGTCAATTTTCATGTTGATATTGCTTTCGTGGTCGTTTCATTCATCATAGATTCATATCAATGGTTAATTGGTCTCTTGTTAGTATAGATTCCAGAGTTTTATGTTTGTTATTTAGGATTTTCGTGATCTCCACTGATATTATTGTTTTGTTGTCTATTGAAGCAGACACGGCGTTGAAGTAACATACGTTCTAAGTTACAGTAACACCTTATTTTAATTAGAGTAACACACACTAAACATTAAAAAAGGTTTTTGGCGCTGATGTTGAAGTAACTTGCTTTACGAGTTAGAGTAACACAATTTATGAGTTAAAGTAACACATATGTCTCATGGGCGTAACATTGTTTATTTTTTTGCAGGTAGCATTGGCAAAGAAGCGAATGCACAAGAATGGTGCAGAGATGTGGGTGATGCGTTCACTCCGTACATGGGGCAAGTATTCGGGGAAATAGATGAGGCGGTGAAATTTTATAAAATCTACGCGCTAACTTGCGGATTCGAAGTTGTTTTTTTTTTGTGGGTTTACAAGAATAACTGATTTTGTACATATTTTTTTACACATAATGATGTGCAACGTTGTAGTAAACTCTCTATTTATTTAATACATATGTTGTTGGTTAGAGTAACATCTCAGATGTATTGTAGTAACATCATTCGTTCCTTAAAGTAACAAATATAATGCATAAAAGTAACTGAGGATATTAATATTGTTTACCATTCATTCTTAGATTAACCACAATCATTCCTTATAGTAACATGATTTGTTCGTTAAAGTAACAGCTACACTGCGTTAGAGTAACACATATTTTTTTGCTAGGGTAAGACCCCAATCCCTGATGATGAAATCAACTTTGTAATGCGGGTTAACAACCTTCTTTCTTAGGTTATAACCATTCATTACCAAAGTAATAACATTCGTTCCTTGAAGTAACATCTATAATGCGTCAAAGTAACTGATGCAAACAACGTTGTTTAACCACCAATATGAAAATACCACCATTCATCACTTAGAATAACATCATTTAATCGTTAAAGTAACAACTACAATGTGTCGCTGTAACACACTAATCGTTAAAGTATTTTGATTAATCCATGTCACGCAAGATGACGATTGAAAATTATGAAAAGGAAATAATTATGAAGATGAAGAGAAAGAGTTTTAAATTTTGATTAATTATGAGGATATTGGGATTTTGTGCGTGAGTGAGAAAGAATTTGAGGAGAGAGGTTAATAATTATTATTTGGTAGATGGAAATAAGGAGTATTGATTAGTAGTTGGAGAGAATTAAGGGAAGAGAGAGTAATTTAATATATTTTTACCAAATATGTTAGTTACTTCCTTTATTGTTCAAATCAATCACAATCATCCATCTCCCTCTAGATCAATGGATGTAATTGGGACTTACGGACTCAAAAACTCAAAAATGAAAAGAGGACTCACTTGATCCTTCCTCTATATATATATATATATATATATATATATATATATATATATATAGAGAGAGAGAGAGAGAGAGAGAGAGAGTAAAGATGAGTCCTCTTTTTCTTTTTGAGTCCATAAGTCCTATTTAGAGCCATTGATTTAGATGGGATGAATGGTGGTGATTGAGTCTAGTAATTAAGGTAATATATAACATATTTAGGAAAAAAAATATAATAAAATCTTCTCTCCTCCCTTAATTATCTCCAACCACCTAACTCACTTGATTATGTTTCATCACATTCAATTTTTTCATTCAAATTCACCCGCCTAACTAAAACTCTTCATCTTCATCATCCCAAACTCAATCTCTCGATTTCTGATTTCTTTCAAAACACACACCCGCTCATTCTTTCATCTTCAACTCAAGCAAGGCTACACACCCGTGTTACATTGACGTATTATAAGTGTTACTTTAATGAACAAATGATGTTACTCCAAGTAATTAATGGTGTTATTCTTTGTCTCATGGTTAAATAATGTTATTATCATCAATTACTCTGACGCATTATATATCGTTCTTTAAAGAACGACAATCGTTAATTTGGTAATGAATGGTTCCAATCCAAGTTATCATCAATTACTTTGGTAATCATTTGTTTAAACGCCGCTGTCCTCAGTTACTTTAATGCATTATGTCTGTTACTCTAACTGGCGGAAGGTGTTACTCCAATAGAACAAAGATGTTACTCTAACCAAATGCACATGTATTAAATAAAATATATAGTTAATTGCTACGTAGCACAATGCTACTTGTAAAAAATGTGTACAAAATCAGTTATTCTTGTAAACAAAAAAAGAAAAATATTTTTATCATGACCAAAAACACAAGTATTCTCAAAACACAAGTATTCTCAAAACACATGTTCCTCCTTATTTTCTTCAGTGTCTTCCTCAGTTTCCTCATCTTTGTCGTCGTCGTCATCGACTTCATCCTCCTCATCCTGATCCACCTTTATCAGTGTTGTCCTGTGCATTCGCATCACTTCCAATATCACCTGCACAAAAGTAAACAACGTGTTACTCCCATGCAGCCAATGTGTTACTTCAACTCTTACGTTGTGTTACTCTAACTGGTAAAGTACGTTACTCTAACATCATCATCAAAAACTGTTTCTCAACGTTCAGTGTGTTACTGTAATTGCAATTAAGTGTTACTGTAACGTTAATACATATGCGTTACGCCCATGCAGTCAATGTGTTACTTCAACTCTTACGTTGTGTTACTCTAATTGGTAAAGTACGTTACTCTAACATCATCATCAAAAACTGTTTCGTAACGTTCAGTGTGTTACTGTAATTGCAATGGAGTGTTACTGTAATGTAGAGCGTATGTTACTTCAACGTCGTGACTGCGTTCATAGAAAACAAAGCAATATTATCAGTGGACCTCATTGAAAACCCAAATAACAAGCATAAAACTCTGGAATCAATATCAATTAACCATCAATATGAATCTATAATGAATGAAATGACAATGAAAACAATATCAACATGAAAATTGACGTAAAAAGGGAAGCCAAATCGACATGAAGTATCAATTAACCATCAATATGAATCTATGATGAATGAGATGACTGCGTTCATAGAAAACAAAACAATATTATCAGTGGACCTCATTGAAAACCCAAATAACAAACATAAAACAATGGAATCAATATCATCAAAACCCTTTTCCTGAACGTTCATTTGTGTTACTGTAATTACAATTAAGTGTTACTTTAATTCAGAAGGCATGTTACTTCAACGACGAATCTGCGTTAATTGATATCAAAAAAATAGTATCAATGGATATCAGGGAAAATCTTGAAAAAAACCATAGAGACCTGTAATCTATGGAGATCGAGATATCAAAATACCATTGATACGAAACTATGAATCAAAACGCAATGACATTAAAAAGACGCAAATTTGATGCAAATAAAGTCGAAATGTCAATGAAAGCACTATAAACATGAAGATCGACGTAAAAAAAACGCAATTTGACGCGATAAAACATTGATATGAAAACGCAGATTGAAAGCAATATTACTATTGAAATCCGTGAAGAAAAAACGAATAAAAACGTGAATGAATCACTGAAACTCACCATTGTTATAATCGATTAGTTGCTTATCAACCGTTGAAGACGATGATGCGGTCATTGAATCCATTGTAGCAGAATTTCGAGATCAAAAACGATGAATTAGCGTGAATGAAGAAAGAGTTTTTTGGTTTTTTACGTGTGAATGAACGTGGAATGGAAATGAACGTGAATGAAAATGAACGTGAATGATAGGAAGTTATTTGTTTCCTAAATTCTTGTGAGTTATTTTAGGAACGTAAATCTCCTTTTTTTTTTTTTTAATTGGATGCATCTTGTCCATCCATCCTCATCCCATCCAATGGATGGGATGAGGACTTAGGGACTCACAAAGAGTAAGGGACTCATAAGAGCCTTACTCTATATATATATATATATATATATATATATATATATATATATATATATATATATATATATATATATATATATATATATATATATATATATATATATATATATATATAGATTTAGGATCATGTGAGAACTGTTTCTTTGATGAGAACTGTGAGAACCCTTACTAGCCCTTAGATCTAATCTAAATCAACGATGCAGAAACATACTCATCCCTCTTCCATTGTGATTTCTCTTTCACTAATCAAACAGCAGCAAATTCCAATTTGTATACCTCTTCTCTTTCTCGTCTTCCTCTTCGCACTAGAAATCACAGTAGCAGCAATAGCAATGCCAATAATAATAATAATAATAATAATAATAATAATAATAATCAAGGTAGTGATATAGAATTCGTACAAAGTAATCAACCAATTGATTTGGGGATGTAGGTCTTTTTTTTTGGAGGAATTTGGGAATTTTGTTTTTTGCAATTTGATTTAGCAGCAGCCTTTTGATTTGGTTCACTTTGCCACCATTGGTAGAAATATAACGTTGGGTTTCCTCCATTAATGACGTTTAATCTTGAGTTGTTGTTTTGATGATTTGTGGATTTTAGCCTGCATTTCTTCTATAAAATCGCCTTCCAAATCATTTTTTTCCAATTTTTTTCCAGAGTTTTGTATCGTAATTAGTTAAGCCGGTAAGTTTCTTACAGTTTTTCTTGGGTTTTTTTTCCATGGGATAAGATTCATTGAAGCTCATGAAACTCATGTTGAAACTTGCAACTACAGTTTGGACATATACGGGTATCGTTCATAGTAAAAAACGATTGAATTAAAATGTGTGAATATGTAAGATGCGATGAAAATTGAACTCTCGTTACGATGAGTAAAAGAGTTCTTAGGGTATGTTAAAATTCAAAATGGATACGCCAAACTTAAAAAAGAATACGCTAAAATTGAGAAATGGTACACCAAAATTCAAATAGGGTACACTAAAATTAAGAAAGGGTACACCAAAATTCAAAAAGGGTAAGCTAAAAGTAAGAAATATTACGCTAAAATTTAGAAAAGTTACGCTAAAATTAAAAGTTACCTTGATTTATATATACAAAAAAAAATTGTCTTGCCCAATTCTCATTGTCATTCATAGCAATACACCAAATGAATATTAGAGCTCGCTAGGATTTTGATTCATAATAACGTATTACTTTTTGTCGGTTACTATCCCACAAGAGACTTACTATAGCCTTCCGATTGAATTAAAATTTAAAAAAATACGCTAAAATTGAGAAAGCGTACACCAAAATTCAAAAAGGGTACGCTAAAAATAAAAAAAGGTACGCTAAAATTATAAGCTAGTTTGGTTTATATATACGATAAAATTGAATGTCATTACGGATTTAACGAACAAGAACCCTAATTTCACGAATCCCAATTGTATGCAAATAAAACCTAAATTAAGAAAATAGTAAAACAAATCTCGTAGAATCTACATCTTTGTTGGTAGAAGTTATGTTGTCGTGTCTAATCAAAGCTTCTTTTTACAATATGTTAATTTGATTTTTTCTTGATTTTTGTGGGAAATGAGAGGAATGAGTAGGAGGAAGGGAGTACGTTATGAGTATTATGCTTAGGACCCCTGGTGGCAAAAGAGGAGTCAATTTATTTTAATTTGAGCCGTAAGATCTAGGTAAAATCTAAGGGTTGTGTGAGGTTCTCATAGTTCTCATTGAGTCATAGGTTCTCACCCGATCTTGACTATATATATATATATATATAAGCCAAATTACCAAATTGGTAAATAAAATGGCACCAATGTGACAAATGGGTAAAAAAAGTGTCACTTGTGCCAAATTGGTAAAAAAAGTAGCATGCAAGTGACGGATTGGTAAAAAATATTAGAAATTTATAGAGTTTCGATTTTTCACTCGGTTTTTTTTTCTCGGTGTATATCGGTTTAGTCCCAAAAAATCAGAATCATTGTTAATCGAGTTTTTCATTTTTTTCAAAAATATTGTTTGCCTGCTTGATCCGGTTTAACCTCGTAAATTATAGTACACTCTTTCATTTCACATAACTCGTTACCTAGTGATTAGACCTGGCAAAACTGACCCGACCTGAATAAGTCAAACCGAACCCGACACCCGAAGTTTTTTTTTTTTTTTTTACACACTTCATATTTTTTCGATCGGATCGTGTCAACTAGTTAATTTTATTATGTCATTACGATATTTTTTTTACCAATTTGTGTCGGATAGAGGTGTACATCGGTAAAAAAACTAGATCGAAATAAAAAATGAGGGAAATTCGAAATTTGTCATTACTTTCTCAATTTTAGATTCTGGTAAAAAAAATCACCTTTGAACCGGACCGCTTAAACCGGATCAAGTACGCAAACAATTTTTTTTAAAAAAATAAAAAATCAATTAATGATGAGACGCATTTTGTATGGTGTAATATGGTATAATTTGTGCTAGTTTTGTTGCTTGGAGAAGGTGTTTGAAGAGCTTTATTGTATATCTTATTTTCAACGGTGTTAATATCGAATTATGTTTTATTTTGAGATAATGTGTAACTTGTATTGGACTAGTGAAATAAGGTGAAGTTGTGATGGTTGACATGGGCCAAGAGAAGCATAAGGAGTTGTATTTGATGAAAGAGTCAAGGCCCAAGCACCATAGGACAAGGCACGAGTCAAGCAAGGAAGCAAACACGGAAGAAAATGAGAGCCGCTCTAAGCGGCCGGATCCGCTCTAAGCGGCCGGATCAGCCCGCCAAGAAGAATTGAGATGGGGGAGCCGCTACGAGTGGTTGATTCCGCTTATAGCGGCTGGACTGCACCATGTCTCTTCGGATTCTCTTATTTGATGTTACACTTGTTTTTACTACATTAACTTATAACTTGATGAGCATTAGGAGACATTTTTTTTATCTCATCATTTTTCCATTACTACAAAAACTCAACACACATTAGAGATTATTCATCGTTTTACACATAGAATTTCATTTTTTTTTTTCCATTGCATTTTTCTTATCATCCATGGAGAGCTAAATTCTCAATTCTTGGAATAGGAGATTGAACCTTTCAAACTAAGTTGATTGTAAGACTTTAATCTCTATTTTGTCTTTTGAATATCAAGTATTGTTTTATATAATTGTTTGATTGTGAATTTATTTCTAGTTTGATCACCTAGAATTATTCTAATAATCAATTGCTAGTTTGGGTAATAGAATCCGATTGTTCATGTTACCTAGATATTTGTAGCGATTATATTTCATCAATTTGTATGCCGATTCATCGTTGATGACTTATAAATAAACAATACTTGTGTGAATTGAATTGTATGACCGCTTGTGTATGCAATCGTTTATCTTTGTCAATTCCTGTGATATATTCTACGTTGTGATTGAACTTAGACGCTTGGACTAGGTTATCATTTTCGTAAGGGCTATTTGTGTACGCTTCCGTAATAAATGGCTAAACTTAATTGGAATGGTAAATTGTGATTTTACATGACAAAGTATTCAAAGACAATTTAGAGTGATTGAGTCAATGATCAATCTTTAGTTTGTTGGTGGAAATCGATTGTTCCAAGATTCGTTTTATAATATTTTCATTATCATAATATTGCATTTCATTTTTAGTTGACTTAGAATCAAAAATCAAAACACCCCCCAATTGGTTACTTGAGTTACAATCTTTACACACATTTGATCGACGTTACACCTTCCTCGTGGGTTCGACCCCTACTTACACTTGCTATTAGTTTGAGTTTGTAGTGGATAAAATTACTAATTTGGAGACTCGCGACAAGTCTAGCCAATTAACAATATATATTTCCGATTTTTTCGGACTAAATCGATACGCACCGGAAAAAAGACCCGGGTGGAAAACACGAATTCTTAACAATTTATACTTTTTTTTTACCAATTTGTCACTTGCATGCCATTTTTTTTACCAATTTGGCACAAGTGAATTTTTGTACCTATTTGTCATATATATATATATATATATATATATATATATATATATATATATATATATATATATATATATATATATATATATATATATATATATATATATATATATATATATATATATATAGTTAAGATCGGGTGAGAACCCATACTATGGTGAGAACTGTGAGAACCCTTTACAACCCTTAGATTAGTGTACTCTTTTTCAATTTTAGCGTACCCTTTCCAATTTCAATTTTAGCGTACCCTTTTTCAATTTTAACGTACTCTTTTTCAATTTCAATTTTAGCGTACGCTTTTCAATTTTAGCGTATCCTTTTTCAATTTCAATTTTGGCGTACCTTTTTCAATTTCAATTTTAGCGTACCCTTTTTCAATTTTAACGTACCTTTTTTCAATTTTAGCGTACCATTTTCCAATTTTAATGTGGTATATACTGGCAGAACTGTAGGTAGTCATCAAGACAATGAGTTCATTTGTCCATCGACAATATGAAGCAAAGCGGGGTTTGCAATGAAAGTTATAAACAACTGTCTTACAGTGTCGTAGAATCAAACAACTGTCTTACAGCAATGAAATATCGTCGTGTACTGCAATTATAGAGCAAATAAAATGGTTTGCTGGGACTCAATTATGCCAACGAAACTAAGTCAAACCATCAACAAAACAAAAAAAACAAAGAAAAACAACAAAGCATCAAGCAAATACAATCTGCAATCGATCAAACCATGTAAACAAACAACTTTCAACCCATAATCATGAAGAAACCTCAATTATCATAGCAACACCTAAATTATCTTGACAAAACCTCAATAATCACAAAAGAAAGTAAAGTATCAACAAAACAAATTAAAACATCACGATGGCATTGATTCAAAAATCCAATCAATTGACCGATCAAAACTCATCATCACACATAACTACATAAGAAACAAAATTATATTATAATCAACATTAAGTAAAAAAACTCAATTATGCCAACTAAACTAAGTCAAGTCATCATAAACAAAAGAAAACATCAAGCAGCATTATCTGCCATTGATCAAACCAGGAAGAAACCTCAATTATCAACATAAAACTAAATTATCACAAAGAAAAAATCAAATCATCGACTAAGCGAAGTAAAACAGTTTGAAATCAAATTAATCTAGTTTAGCAAGCAGTAATCGACTAGTCAAGTAATTGCATGATGTTGATGATAACAATTGAACTAACCGATTGATCGAACTAAATGAACGATTGAATTGAACTAAATGAACGATTGAGTTGATATCATCGATTGCAGAAAAGAAGAGTAATTAAGAAGATTGAGTGAGGAATATCTGGATATTGCGAAGAAGATCGAGGATTGAAGACAGATGATATTGCGAAGAAGATCGAGGATTGAAGACAAATTTTCTTAGTTGTATGATACAGTGAGAGTTGGATAATGTTAGGGTTCAGATTGCAATAATAAAATTGGGGGAAATTGAGGGAAATCGTTCATTTGCTTCAGTTGGTGGGAAATTGGGGAAAATGGGGGGTAAGGAAATTAATCGGGGGAAAGTTAATCTCAGCCATACATTCACATAATAGGATCTGATGGCTGAGAAGAGTTCTCACGGTTCTCATTGAAGGAGTGGTTCTTTTATATATATATATATATATATATATATATATATATATATATATATATATATATATAGAGAGAGAGAGAGAGAGAGAGGATCCTTTGAGGCAGCTCAACTCGCCGCACCCATTGAGGCACAATCTCAACCATTATATTAAAATCAAATTAAAGGCTAAGATTAAAACAAAAACTCATACATAAAAAAAATTTCCCCAACTTTTTTTCCCGGGGAAAAAAATCGATATTTTTCGGAAATTTTTTTTTTCCCGGAAAAAAAAAATATTCGAAAAATTTTTTTCCAAATTTTTTTTTTTTTTTCGGGAAAAAAAAAATCAGAAAATTTTTTCCCGAAAAAAAAAATCGGAATTTAAAATAAAATTGGTGTGTATAAAAACAATTTCAGTGTACATAATAACTGTTTTAAGGTATATAACAATTCTATTATATCAAATAATTAAGTACATATGCCAATTATTTCAGTGTATATATGTTGATTAATTGGTGTACATAGTAACCATTTGAGTGTATATAACAATAACTATTTTACTGTTTATATATTTAGTTCTTAAGTGTTTGTGTGTCTATATATATATATATATATATATATATATATATATATATATATATATATATAATATATATATATATATATATATTTATATATATATATATATATATATAATATATATATATATATATATATATATATATATATATAGTGAGTTTAATAGCGTAAATAATGAGTTTTTTAGTGTATATATCAGTTATTTTGATGTATGTTCCATTGTTGATTAACTGATGTACATATTAATTATTTGGGTGTATATAACAATTATTTTACTGTATATATTGAGTTCTTAAGTGTATATATATGCAATGAGTTTAATAGCGTATATAATGAGTTTTTTTAGTGTATATAACAGTTATTTTGATGTATGTTCCATTGTTGATTAATTGGTGTACATAATAACTATTTGAGTGTATATAACATTTTTTTTACTG